>CM053769.1:128820986-128996357 GCA_028658325.1 Potorous gilbertii
CTTTTTGAGCTCTTCCATGGCCTAAGCCCATTGAATATTTATTTTGGATGTTTGGGATACAGAAGCCTTGACTTTTATGTCTTTCCCTGATGGTAAGCATTGTTCTTCCTCATCTGAAAGGATGGGAGGAGATATCTGGTCCCCAAGAAAGTAACCTTCTATGGTCTTATTTTTTTTCCCTTTTCTGGGCATTTTCCCAGCCAGTGACTTGACTTCTGAGTTTCTTCTCCACACCCACCTTGCCTCCAGTTCTGCCCAGCTGGTGCTTGAGATTCAAATACTGCTTCCCAGCCTCAGGGCTTTCAGCGGGGGCGGGGCTGCTATTCAGTGTGAGATTAAGTTCAGATGCTTGGGTGAGGACAAGGGCTGCTTCACAGGCTCAGTTCCCTCATGGGGTTTATGCGGAGACCTTCAACAATGGATCCAAGCTCCTGCCTGCTTTGGGAGCCCCTGTCCGCTGCTGCCTCCCTAGGGGGCCTGAGTTAGGGAGACACCCTGCTCCCCTCTCGGCAAGCAGAAAAGATCCTCCCACTGACCTTTGGCGCCTGTGGGTGGAGGGATCTGTGCTGCTGCCGTTGGAGATTCTGTCCCTGAGGCCTGCTCCGATCTGCTCCTCTTGGGTGCCATGGGGCCAAGGCAGGGCAGGGCTCTGCTCCAGGTCTGGTGCGCAACGGACCTTTCATGTCAGCTTTTCAGGTCTCTCTGGAACAGATATCTCCTCCACTCCATTGTTCTGTGGCTTCTGCTGCTCCAGAATTTGTTGGGAGTTCTTCTTTACAGGTATTTTATGGGCTGTGGGTTCGAAGCTAGCTTATGTGAATCTTTCTACTCTGCCATCTTGGTTCTTCCCCCCATTACAACATTTTTAAAAGCAAATTTCTAGAGCCCTGATTAAGAACTCCTGTTCTGTGTAGATTACTTCTTGTCTTTGATAGGAACCTCCTATCAAGTCAGTTACCAAATGTTGTCATTTCTCCCATTATAACATCTCTTACATAGTCACTTTTTCTTTCCTCATATAACCACCACTTCAGTTTTGGCCTATATCACTTTTCTCCTAAACTATTTCTTCTTAAAAGTCTACCTGCCTCAAGTCTATCCATTCTTCCAACTCATTTTCTACATTGCTACCAAAGTTACTTTCCTAGAGAACAAGTCTGACCATGTTACTCTCTTACAGTGGTTTTGTATTGACTCTGACATAAAAAATTTCATCAGTCTTCAAAAAAAGTTTGCTTATTTTTTTATTTTATGTATCTGCAGACATATATAAAAATTTTAATCCAGTATTGCCAGTTTATAATTTTTAAATAAGTTAATATTCACATAATGGTGGATGATTCAAAAGGTACATGATTTTAAAAGTTTGAAGACCTCTAATCTAGTTGGAAATCTAGGTGATCATCAAAGCCTTCCTGTACATAGAATAGTGTTTGAAGGAGGTTTATACCCAAAGGTTAGTAGACACAGTTTATCAAGGAGGTAATAAAAACAGCACATTCTGGGCATGAGAGGTGATATGAGGAAATGCATAGAGAAAGAAAAATGGATGATGTATAAGCTTGGTTTTGGATCACATTATGAAAAAAGAAAATTGACTTGGGTGAAATTGACAGAGCAAATGAACATGGTGATAAAGGGTGAGAAGCAGCACCATCTTTCTCCATGTGTAATTACAGTTGCTTGATGGATTCTTTAAAGTAAAATTTTTGTATAGTTTCTTGTTTGGTCTATAGATTTTCTTAAAAGAGGTTTTGCAGTGTAAGCAAAAATGGATTCTGGAGTTGTTATTCATGGTGTCTACTGACGTGTTTTGAATTCAGCTGCCATGCTGCACTCAGAGTTCTACAAACTCTTTTTCCCCCTAGGTAAGCAGTGGAGCACTTTGTTTTACCTTCTCTCTCCTTTATGTCACTTTCTTCTTCCTTCATTATTATCTACAAAAATCATGAAGTACCTTTTTACTATGTGAAAATTACAGTGATATTATGTACATTCCAAGGGCTTAAATGCCTAGATGGACTACAGCAAAGTATGTTAACTTGAAATGGATGCACAAAGGACAGTTTCTGCAAGATGTTTCGTTTTAAAATTTGTGAATAGTTTTTTCAAAACCTGTTTCAGCCATTTCCTCATCTGTAGAAGTTATTTAATAGAGTGCTTTGTGGTTTTGCAGTCCCATCTGATTCTTTGTTACCCCATTTGGGATTTTCTCACCAGAGATACTAGAATGGTCTGCTGTTTCCTTCTCTGGTTCATTTGACAGACAAATAAATTGAGGCAAACATGGTTAAGTGACTTGCCCAGGGTCATACAACTAATAAGTGTCTGTGGCCAGATTTGAACTGAAGAAGATGAGTCTTCCTGTCTCCAGGCCTAGCACTCTATCCACACAGCCACCCGGCTGCCTCAGCACTGAGGTCTTCCCTGGATTAAATTAAGGATGTTTATCAGAGCATACTTAAAATAATTTTAAAAATTAAATTCCATTTTATTTTAGATTACTAAATACACCTTCTCTTATTCTTTCCCACCTTACTCCCAATTGAAAAAGAAAGAAAAACAAAACCATGCAACAGACATGTGAAGTAAGCAAAAAAATTCCTATGTTGGCCTTGTCCAAACAGAAATATATCTTACTCTGTACCCTGAGTCTGTCAACTGTTTGTTGTGGTTGGTTATTATGTTTATCAGAGCACCTCAGTCTTGGAGAAAGGGGTTTGTCTTTACAAGCTTATGGTTTCAATTTGTTATATATCAGTTCACATAAATCCTCCCAGGTTTCTTAGAAACTATCACTTTCATTTTTTTTTTTTTACAGTACTCTACTATTCTACCACATTGATACATATTTTTTTGTTAAGCCGTTCCTCAGCTGATGGGTACTCCTTTAGTTTCTAGTTTTTTCCTGATGCAAAAAGATGTAGTATAAATATTTTTCTAAATATTGAAGCTTTCCCTCTTTCTTTGATCTCTTTGGATTATAGACCTAATGGTGATACTGCTGGGTCAAAAAGATGTACATAATTAAGGTAAAAATGAGTACAGGATTTGTAGAATTTTAGAGCCGAAAGGATTACCCATAACAACTTTGACCTATACCATACTTTGAGGTTAGCTATACCAACCCTCCATTTTTGTAACTGAGGGAACTGATTTGCGCCCATCATGCAAAGTTTTCTTTTTTTCATGAACTTAAGCACAAATAGTTCAATATACAAACAAGAATAAAATCCAGATTGATTAACCATGAACTTGTTATTCATTGTTAAATTTTACAGATAGTAACAACATTGCCATATATTCTTTGCCTAGACTATTGTAATAATTTCTTAATTGGTTTCCCTCTCAGTTCTTTCTCCATTCCAGTCTGTCCTGTCCAGTACTGTGGCAAAGTAACTTTCCTCAAGTGAGGATCTGACTAATAATGCTGTATCTACTTAGTGAATTCCAGTTACTCTTTATTACATGTAGGATCAAGAATAAGATCCTGTAGTTGACCATTTTGGTATCTTTAACTTTCCCAGGCTGGAAGCATAGCACCATATGTACCTATCTAATTGCACTGCACGTTGGCAGAGAAGTCTTGACCTGCTTGATTTCTAGCTATGCTCAGCCCACCCTTCTTTAAATATCCTGTAGTGACTACCACATCCTGAGGATTCACCATATTGCTATCAGATTTAATATGGACACCTAGTTGACATTAGCCTTATTGTAGCTTCAGTAGCTGTGGACCAGTAGCCTCATCCTTGTTAACTCTTTACAGCCCAACCTCATCCTATTTTTTCACTTTCTTCATATTGGTTCACTTCTTGACTTCTACAGTGCAGGCAACTGACCTCCCTGTTTCTGTGTGAACGCCATCTCTCATCTCTGTTTGCAGTGTTTTCCCTTCTCAACTGTTCTTCATAGGATTTCTTATTTTCTTTAAACTGAAGACTTTGGTGATCCCCCCTTATCGCTGCCTTGCTCTCCCTTTCCCCCCTTTCCTATGTTGTGTTTATGTTGTGTTCATTCGAAGAAAATAAGTCAATTCTTTGCCTGGAATGCAACATAACTTTGTGTTTCTATACAATATCCTCTCAGCCTCAAGTCAGTAAGTATGCTATGTCACCTTTCTTAGAAGTTTTGATTGGTCACTCCTTTTTTCAGAGTTATTTTTCTTTTTAATCTTATAATCATCTCAAGAATTTTCTCCTGATTTCTGTAATTTACTCTTCATATATTCCAAAAAGTTTTCCCACTTTTCTTTTCATTCCTTCATATGTGTTGTACTTTATGGCAGAATAAATTTTCATTATATTAACATCATTATTTGTTCACCCATTCTGCTATTAAAGATCATTTGCACTACTTGCCGTTCATGGCTACAATAGAAGATACTGTTATACCTACTGCGTCCCTTTCCTGTCTTTCAGCTCTTTGGAGATGCTGCATGCCTAAGTCTCCTCGGCCTTTGTCACAGTGCTCTGTTGGGCATTTTTGCCTCATGCTGAGCCTGATTGTCTAAATGATCATTCTGAAACTTGTGACATGTTTGCTTTCTGGTTGATACGATCTCTCCTCGTTAGCTCCATCTGCCAGCCTTCCCCCAAGCTCACTTTGGATCAAATGACAAAGTTCCTGGGTAATTGAATGGTTCCCCCTTTTCCTGCTTATATTGACTAGTCACAATTAAAATCTTTGAACATCTGGAGTCGAAGATAAGTCTTTATTATTTCTCTGATGACTGGTCAATTCTCTTTTCCCATTTATTGCGTTTAAAAAACAACAACAAAACAAAATACCCTTGGTTCTCTCTGGGTTTTGGCTGCTTCTGTCATAGTTCTTGGCTTTTTTCTAGGTTGAAAAAAAATTCTCTTCAGAAACTGGAGCTGAATGTCTAATGTGACATTCAACAGCTGCTCAAGAGAAGGGAGATTTTCCTGTTTCCAGTAAAGAATCTAGTTTCTTTTAAATTGCAGCTGGGGTGGTCCTTTCTTATGCAGTAAAATCTCAAAAGTTTTTTTTTCCCCTGTAGCTGCCAGAATGTGTCTGACATATTGAATGAAAGATTTATTTAGGATTTGTTGTCTTGATTCCTTTTAAACTATAACATGTTCCCTGAAATATAAAGAGTTAAAATCATTTTAATTGGAAGGAACAGTGCTGTAATGTTCATAAGCATATGCTTTTTCGTTTTGGGAAAGTTAGCACAAGTTGATAAATTAAAACTATTTCAGCAGTTTAACCACTTTCTTAATGGTGAGAAGGTCACAGCTCCTACCTCAAGGTCAAGGTCTGGCACTACTTAGACATTGTTCCATGGTGCCATATTATTCCCTTTCCTGAAATTTTACCAGTTAACTATAGTTAGGTTATGCTGATATCAATTCAGATAATCTGTTGGAGGAAGAACAGGGTATCTTTCATTAGTTTGAATTAGCTCAAACAAACATTTTGATTGAAGCATAGGTTTTAATTGGGTAGGGAAGCTGAAGATTTTTGAATAGGGGCACATTTTCAGAAGGATTGTAATGGAAAAATAGAGTGTAGGCCTGCCTGGTAAAGAGATCTGAAAATAGAGGGCTTAGATGAGAACCCTAGGGAGTGAGAAGTGGATAAGGGATGGGAGAAATACCTACTTCAAAATTTTGCATAGTCATTTTTTGACTTCTTTGTAGTCTTTTCTCTTTCTCTCCTCCATCAGAAATTCTTCATTTTTTATTAATTAAGCTATTAAAAAATCTGACTTCCAAATGATATTTTAAAATATAGCTAGTTCTTAAGCTATACACAAAATCTATAGGCCCCCTAGATCAAGCCACCCCATCACCCCATCTCCAGGTGAGCAGAATTCAACTCAGATGCAGTCCAAAATCAAGAAATAGACTGGCAAATGAGGAAACAGTTAAATAAAGAGCATCTTTGGTAACAGAGAAGTTCAGAATGCCTGTCCCACACAGTGAGTGCCTTGCCTCCCCTTGTGACCACCCCTACCCCCCAGCTACCTGGGGGCTGTGGGATGGGCAAGGCAGATTGGACACAAGTTTAACAAGAATTTGTGGAAAGATTAAAGAAAAAGGAAGGAGCTCCTGCCAGTTGAGCCTCTAGTCCCGGTTTATTACTTGCATCTTTGGATTATTCTGCTTTTCTTTGCCCTCCCCCTCCTTCATCCATGTTCCTGCCCTTTTCTCCCTCCCTTTTCTTAGACAGGCTCTAGAGAAGTCAGGATCAAACCTAGTTATTTTGCTGTCATTGTGATTGAAGAGGAGGTTGGTGGAGAAACATACCCAGAACACTCCTTGAAAAGCTCTCTACTCTGATTGTTGCAGTTCATCTTTAGGTCTTTGCCTGAGCACAGAGACATTCCTTCACTTGATCAGTATTCACACAGCTAGTGTGTCAGAGAAGGTCCTTGAATCTTGCTGTTGCATACTCTTGAGCTCTCTGCACTGCTCTGTGTTGTCATTTCTTATGGTACAATAATATTCCATTAGGTTCTTACACCACTGTTAGCTTAGTCAGTCACCATCTGTTGAACACATGGGTTATTTTAAGATTTTTGTTATTCTGCATAATGCTGTTATGAATATTTTTATACAGATAATTCCCACTCCCCCTTCCCCCCTCTCCTGTCAGTAGACGGTGGCTTAGGAGATAGAGTGATGGACTTGGAGTCAGAAAGATTTGAGTTTGAATCCTGCCTCAGATTCTTTCTGTCTTTATGATGTCACTTAGTTTTTCTATACCTTAGTTTTCCCTATTTATAAAATGAGGATATTGGACTCAGTGTATCTTAAATCCTTCTGTCCCCACAAGCAATGATTTTTAAAAATTGATCGTTGGGTAGGATCATAAAAGGAAAGGGGATATACTCAAAATTCCTAGGAAGTATCCTGCATGCCAGGATTTGACAAAGTACTCACTGTCTAGTCCTTTTTGTTTGATCATTCAATTCATTCAGTATTCAGTCTTTGTCTTAATTCCTAGGTGAAATTTGGACCCAATATATCTTTTGATCACAAGATCTATGGTTGATTATAGTACACCTTTTAAAGAAAGCTATGTATTTTTACATACAAAAGAAGGCCCTTAGTTTATCAATTACATGTTTATATGGCCAATTTAATCTTGTTACAAAGAAATAGGAACTATTTCCAGAAGCCAGTCACCGCTGCCAGTTATGTACCATTTGATTGTTTAATTTTTTGAGGGAGGTGAAGCAAATTGTGGCTAAATGACCTGCCCTGGATTGCACACCCAGTAAGTGTCTAGGGTTGGATTTGAATTCAGGTCCCCCGGACTCCAGTCCAGGTATTCTATTCAGTGCACCACCTAGCTGCCCTGATCGTTAAATTAAAATGACAGTTTAAAGCATTTTTTCATTAGAAACATGCCTGCATTTATAGCTTTAATTGACTGCAAATGAATATAAATTTTCTTTGTGATTATCCTATGGCCATTATTCAGCTTCTGAAAATGAGATCTTAGTGGCAGACATGTTCTCAAACTAGATAGGAACCAAACAGAAGAATTTCTAGATTTACCTAGGTGACCCCAGGGCATAGAGCACTAGGCCTGCAGGCAGGAAGACCTTGCTTCGGATCCTGCCTCAGGCACTTACTAGCTATGTGCGCTTGGACACATAGCCCCGTCTCAGTTTCTTCATTGTTGAAATGGAGATGATAATCATCCCTGTATCCCAAGAATACTGTGAAGATTTTAATGAAATAACCTATGTAAGGTGTTTTGCAACCCTTAAAGCACTATATAAATGCTAGTTGTCATTACTACTGTTATCTTTTCATGTGCCATCATATCCCTGAAGTGCCTGTGGTACTTAAGTACCTACAACTACTTTATCCATCTTACAGGGTGCAGGATTTTAATTGGAGCCTTCCCAATTTCACAACTGGCACTCTTTCCACTGTGACACTTGGGTGGCTCTAAAAGTAAGTATGTTAGCTATGAACCCCATTTGTCTTTGAAACATTAAGGAGAATGGGAGATGGGGGCAATATAATGTGGAAAGAATATTGGACTTGGTCTGAACACTGACTGTTTATTGCTACATGTGCAACCTTGGATAAGTCAATTTGCTGTCTGGGTTTCTGTCACCTCATCTTTAAACTGAGGGGGGCTGTCCTAGTTCTAAATCTGTGATCTCATTTCTGCAGAGCAGCAAATACTGACTCTGTTTTTCAAAATTAATCTTATTTTTCAGTGAATAATTAAATAATTTTTTCCAATTAAAATTATATATTTTCTCTTGGGAGTTGGAGTTGGAATAGAGGGTCAGGAGAAGGTTTGTAAAAATGTGCATAGTCAAGGAAAACAAATTTCCCACATTGGCCATATGGCATCTGATGGTTCTGTGGATTGAGTGTTATATCTAGAATCAAGAAGACCTGAGTTCAGAATAACCCTCAGGGGCTTTGCTTCTCACTGTTTCCTCAGCTGTAAAAGGGTGCTCTTATAAGATCACCCTCATGGCAGGGATGTTGTGAAGATCAAATGAGACAGTAAGTTTAAAAAGAAAAAAACATTTTGCACATTGTTTGAACTGGGACATAGTAGACACACTATATAAATATTTATTCCCTTTTCCCTCTCCTCAGTCCAGACACTATGTGTCAATTGTACCTTGAGTCTATTATCTCTGTGAGGAGCTGGGTAGCACGTCTCATTGGTTCTATGGGATCATTCTTCATCGTTGAGTTTTTTAGAGTCTTTAAGGCTTTTGAAGTGGTTTGTTTTTACAGTATTATATTGTTACATATAAATTATTTTCCCTTTTCTGTTCAATATACTTTGCATCATTCAGTTCATGTAAATCATCCTAATTTTTACTGAAACCTTCCCTTTCACTATTTCTTATGGTACAATAGAAAACCAGATCCTTGTGATAAACATGCTTATCAGGAATAACAAGTTCTTATACAGATCAGGTGCAAAACTTGTATTGCCCGGTTTTCACTCTGAATCTATCATTTATTTCTCTGTGAGAAAGTAGGTAGCATCATTGGTCCTCTGAAATTGTGGTGTCATTTCATTCATCAGAATTTTTAAGGCTTTCAAAGTGATTTTGCTTTTACAGTGTTGTTGCTGATATTCTTCTGGCTCTCCTGATTTCAGTCTACATTAATTCATCTAAGTCTTAGGTTTCTTTGAAATGGTCTTTTCTTTGCTTGCAGCACAGTAATACCACATTCATGAGCCGTGCTTTGTTTAACTGCCCCTTGTTTATTGGGTATCCTCCTTAGTTTCCGGTGTTGTATAAAAAGTGTGACTATAAATATTTGTGTACATGTTAGCTTATTTCTTCTTTCTCTGATCTGTTTGAGGGATGTAGGTCTAGTAGTCATATTGCTTTGTCAAAGTACAGCATAGTTCCAAATTATTTTGCAGAGAACTAAATGAATCAGTTTCATTGTTCCTCTTTTTCCATAGCCTCTCTTATATTTTGTCATTATCATTTTTGTTTGTGGGTCATTGTTGTTAATTTTGGTGCTCTTGTGGGTATGAGGTAGAATCAGAATTGTTTTCATTTTCATTTTTCTAGTTATTAGTGTCTTGGAACTTTGCTTTTCATGTGACTGATGACAAGTTTGCATTTCTTCCTTAGAAACTTGCCTGATCATAAACCTTAACCTATATATCAAGAGGTCAGCAGCTTTTTTTCTTACAGATTAGAATGTGTTTCTTATATATCTTGGAAACCAAAGTCCTTATTAGCTACAGTTGGGATGCTCTTTAACTTTTTCCCCAGTTACTCTTTTCCATTTTAATTTTAGGTACATTTTTTGGGGGTGGGTGGGTGAAAAGTTGTTAAATTTTATATGTTAAAAGTGATCCCTTTTACCTTTTGTAATCCTCTCATTTTCAGAAAAAGCCATGAGTGGAACCTAACAAACATTCAGCTTATATTTTTGATAAAATTCTGGAACATATCATTAAAAGGATCTTTAGTCAGCATGTCAGTTTTACCTTGAATAGTAGTAATGCAAGGTGCTTTTATGATGCCTTGAAGGCTAGTTATGGGTCAAGGACCTATGGTACTTTTCAGCTACTCAATAGTGATTGAGATGTATTGATGAGTGATAAGGATATGATCCTGAAGAATTGGGCTGAACACTTCTATAACTTCTGAAGAATTGGGCAGATCATCATCATCAGCTCATGCTGAAGCCATTGACTTTATATCTCAGATTGAAGTCAATCCTTATCTCACCACACTTCACCTAAAGGAAAGGTTTAGCATGCTGTTAGGCTCCTCCTCTTCAGCAAAGTGTCTTGTGCAAATTCGATTTTAACTGAGAGTTCTAAGTCAGGGGGTCCACTGCTCATATAAAAGCTGGCTGAAATCTTTCATGTTTTATGGTAAAGAAAAGGTTCCCCTCCCCCCCCCCCCCGGAATTCAAGGATGCCTCCATTGTCCATTTCTATAAAGGAAAATGGAAATAGGTTGTCCTCTGACAATGAGTGTGTGTGTGTGTGTGTGTGTGTTTGTTTATCTTAGTCATTGCTGGTAAGATTCTTGCCAGTGTCTTCCTTAATAGGTTGATCCTTCACCTAGAAGATGTTCATCTTCCCTACAGACAGTACCGCTTCAGAAAGTACTGCCCAACAACTCCAGGAGATGCTAGGATCAGAATAGATACTTTTAACTGGGAGAATTTGTGGAAAAGCATGGCAAAATTTGGTTGTCCAGAGCAGTTCATCCACATTGTATACCAGTTTGCTGATGGCATGCTTGCATGGGTTCTGGATAATGGACCATGCTCTTGAACTTTCTCAGTCACCCGTGGAGTGAAGCAGGGCTGTGTCCGTTTTAGCATGGTGTTTTCAGCTGTGTTGTCAGATGCCTTCAACAAGGACAGTAACATCATCTAGATCACCTACCATGTTGATGGTAAATCACTTAACTTGAAAAGACTACAAACCAAGACTGAAGTGAAAGGAGAATTGGTATTTGACTGTTTTTGTTTCCAGATGACTATGCACTTTGAGGCCTAGATGCAGCCTCATATGCACCTCATGTTTCCTTTGAGCTACTGCAGTTCTGCTTCACTTAGTAGAGCGTAGTACCTTCTTCGATACAGGCCCACCATACTGGGTGTCCTTTGGCAGTGTCTCCCATCTTTGGGAGCCTTTGAGACTGAGATGCAACAGAAGAGAGATTGATTCTCTGTTGCTTGTGCTAATTTTAGCTTGACAATCAACACTAAGAAAACAAAGATTCTCCACCACACATGGAACCACTGATTACAGCAAGTGGAAAAAATTTTTATGCTGTACAAATTCATTTACTTTAGCAATATACTTTCTAGGGAATGTTCACATAGATGATAAGGTTCCCATACAAATTACCAGAGTTAACTCACTGTTTGGGAGGCTCTGAAGGAAAGTGGGGAAGAAAAGAGATAGATTGCTCACCAAACTAAAGGTCTACAGAGCCATGGTGTTGACCTCATTGTAGTATGCCCATGAAACCTGGACAGTCTGCCGGCGCCATGCAGAGAAATTGAATCACTTCCATTTGAGTTGTCTTAGAAAGATTCTGAAGATCATCTGGCAAGATAAGGACTGGACCCTGAGGTCCTTTCTTGAGCTGAACTAAGCGTTCAAGCTCTACTGCAGAGAGCCCAGCTATGATGTACTCACCATGTTGTTTGAATGCCAAATGTACATATATACCTAAAAGACTATTTTATGGAGAACTTACATACAGCAAGCCCTTATCTGGAGGTCCGAAGAAGCAATACAATACAAGGACACTCTCAAGATTCTTGAAAACCTAGGAATCAGTTCAGCACCTTGGGAGACACTGGCACACCCACTATAGTGTGCCCACATCAAAGAAAGTACTGTGGTCTATGAGTGAAGCAGAATCTCAGCAATTCAAAGAATACACGAGGTGCACAAATTTAGTGACCTTTCCAAATGTTTATGTGGACTCTGCACCCTGCCCGTGATAGAGCCTTCCAAGCTCATATTGATCTGATCAATCAGTCACACACTCTGTATGTACCATGACTCCAACATAGTGATGTCATTTTGGTCCTCCTTGAGAACAAAGGACAACAACCAGTCTACATGTCCAAAAGAGAGCATTAATTACAAAGATCCATTATCCCTTCATCATTAACAGGTCTTATAGTATTTATCAAAATAATGGCTCAGTGGATAACAGATCACTAATCTGGAATGGCCGTATTTTAATGTCAGAGTCATAGGGACAATTTAAATGTATTCCTTACTTAGCTACCACATGATTTCCTCTTTTGGTCATACTGACCTGGTTTAGTCTTAGTGGTTATTCCTGTATTCCTTGCAGATTTGGTGGGGAAATACCCAGTAGGTGGAAAGTGAACTGAGTGATGGTCTTCCTCATTTTGTCTATTCCAATTTACTTGGTCTGAGTTTGATTAGTCACCTTATGTGACTATAGCAAGTTTTCCTCTATAAAGCTGAAATGATCCTCATCTTTTTCATCTTCTTTCCAGCAAATTAAAAAATACTTTGGAGTGGTAGTAATATTTTCCTTTCACTAAAGCTATTATCTTTGTGAACCGAGTGATTTCAACACACAATACTGACCCCAAACCTTTTCATTAAACAAAAGTTCATTTTTTTAATAATAGTGTTTTAGCAGTGTGTGTGTGTGTGTGTGTGTGTGTGTGTGTGTGTGGTAAAAGTCATCCACAGTTTCTTAATAATTACAATTGATTCATTCAGAGGACACTGGGAGAGGCACATGGGTGGCTGTTATTAATAGTCTATAACATAAAACTAGTGAACCATTAATTGGCACTAAAATAAACCATGTCATCAAAGTTGAACAAAAGATGGAGTGATAATGTCACCAGAGTGAAGTGTAATGTTGATTGCCTGTGTGTTCTTTGGTCTCAACTTCATGCCAGAGGAAAGTAAGAAAGACTGAGTCACCTGTGGAAAACAGCAGTGCCTCTGGACAGATATCGCATGATTAATGGACATGGATTAGCAGTGATCTACAGCATTGGAGACAGCATCCATGATAACTGAATATTTGACCATATGCCTAATTTGTGTGAGCTACTTTGTTAGGTGCAAAGGATAAGAGAAAAATAAAATTTTCCTATAAATATTACTACAGAAATATCCAGATCTCTAAGGGCAAAATTGTAGTTTCAGATTGGTTTTTGGTTTTTTTTGGGAAGGGGGGGGTGAGGGTAAAGGGAACATATCTGTGCAATAGAGACATAGAAGGAGAATGAGTCAGTCACAGGTACAAATCCTTGGATTTTGAAATTCTCACGCCACAGATCCTTTCTAAGTAAAAAGTTTTGAGCATTAGATCTGGGCTTAGATGTAGTTGTCACCAGTTACTATTGCTTCATTATTATTAAATGATGTGTGGTATGATGAAAGTGGGATAAATTAGCAAGCTTTATGTTAACTAAGTGTTCTAGGCACTATACTGAGCTTTCATCATACAGAGGCAAAAACAGCTGCTGCCCTCAAAGGAGCTTATATTCTAGAGGAGTCAGAGAACAAAAGATCTTACTACGCTCAGTAGACGAAGGTAATCCAAAAGAGGAAGAAATTAACTAGAATATCTATAACATTCCACTATTCTCATTTCCTTAACCACTCATTATCTGTCCCTTTGGATTCCCTTCTCTCTCTTTCATTTTCCTAAACTTCTGTTCTCAACACTCATCACTCAGTACTCCTTTGAAGATGTCATCTATTCTTGTTACTTTAATAAGAATAGTATTAATTCACATTAAATAGCATTTGTGTGCGATTACAAAATGCTTTCCCTGTAACAGTTTTGTTAATTTAAAAAAAAACAAACTTTTTTCCTTTTTTTTTTTACGACGATTGTACATTCTCAGAGATGTTAATTCACAGGCCCAGGGTCACGCAAGTAGTTTAGTGTCTGAGAAGCTACTTAAAAAACACCGTTATCTCTCTGAAGCTCTGTTTCCAGATATCTGTTTTTTTTTCCTTCTGTTTGGTCCTCAATGTGCCTAAATCTTCTCCCTTTGCCCCTTTGATTTCTCCAAAATATTCTGCTTTCCTAACTTCACCCTTTCTCTTTATCATTTTTTCAGTAACCCAATCTCTAAGCCTTTAACTTGTTCTTGATCATTCAGTTTTCTTCTTTTGTATAGAAGCATAGCATCTTAAAGGTGATGAAAAGCAGAGCAACCAGATGGTGCAGTGGATAGAGTTCCCAGCCCGGAGTCAGGAAGACCTGAGTTCAAATACAGCCTCAGACCATTTACCAGCTTTATGACTCTGGGCAAGTCACTTTACCTTCTTTGCCTCATGTAAAATGAGCTGGAGAAGGAAATGGCAAACTGCTCCCATATCTTTGCAAAGAAAATATTAAATGAGGTTCATGCAGAGTCAGATACATCTAAAAATCACTCAACAGTTTTGAGCCTGAACAGCATCAAAATACTCATTTTACCTGATATAAAACAATAATAAACTTTTCCCTTCTCCCTTGCTAAAAATCTACTTTTCTGTGCATCTTTCCATTTTGTCTTTTTTCTACACTTTGGGACCAAGCAGAATAAATAGATCTAATTTTCACTATAACTGTCCATCCTTGGGTGGTTTGGTGTCCAGTTCCTCTCTACATTTTGGCAGTCCTCATCCAGATGTGATCCAGTCTGTTAGTGTAGTTCCTAAATTAGAACAGGATTTGGATATATTACCTCAGGTGTGGTTTGAAACACCCCCCCCCCCCCCACCTCCCCCCAGTCTAGTTTTGGCAAATCTCTTGGTGTCTTCAAGGTGCTTGGTCTTTTCAGCTCTAGGAGTGCTTTTTTTTGCGCGGGTAGGGGGGGGTGTGGGGGGGAGGGGTCTTTATTTTTCCTCCCAGCTCACTTCCCTTGCAGGCAAGGGGATGGGATACCTTTTTTCGCCTAATCTTTTGTTCCTAGGATCTTTCCCGTGCTGCACAGCATGATCTTGGAAAGTCACCGTGATTACTTGATCGGACCGAGTCCACATCTGGTGACTCAGGGTGACAAGGATGGGGAGCCACTCAGGCGCACTCGCCTGACCCCTCCCTTCTCTAGTCTCCTGACCCCTCCCTTCTCTAAAGTCTCTGGACTTTGCCCGCGTCATCAAGCTGCCTCTGTGTGGAGACTTCTGTAGGGAAGAGGAGTGACAAGGGTTTGCGGTGACTCGTTCATCTGAAGCGCGACCTCTAACAGAAGGATTAATCTTCCTTCTTTCTCCTGCTGAGGTGACTTCGTCCTAGTAATTTCTTTTCCTTTCTAGTGAGTGAGGAGACAGACCCACATCTGGCTTTTTTTCTGCTCATCTCCTATGTTAAGTCCCTAGAAAATCTCTTCCTGGGTTTGTAGGGCTTCCTTCTCACCTCAACTTGCTTTGACATTTTAGGTCTCTTGATATTCTTATAGGACAATGCAGCTGTTTGGTGTCCACCTTTACTTAGTGACCTACTGTTTTAGCAATAAGTTTTCTACTTTTCATTTTAACTGCTACCAGTTTTGTCCAGGCTCTCACTGACTTATGTTTGAATTGCTTTATTAAAGAACAATGAAAGAGACATGAAAAAATCAGCATAGGTGATTAAAACGTTAAAAAAGTCCAAAAATACATGCAGTCTTCAACAGTTACGGACTTCCCACCTTCTGTAAAAACAACAGTTACGGACTTCCCACCTTCTGTAAAAACATCAGTTACGAGTGTCTTTTTGTAAATTTTCTTTTGAGCCTTGCATGTTCTTTATAATTTTGCAACATTCATTTTCGATGTTTTTAAAAATCAGTGTGGTGGTTCTTTCCCTTTGCCTTGTTGAAAGAGTTGTGTTTTTTTTTACTTGACCCTACTTGCTTTACTCTGTATTAGCTAATTTAGCATCCTTTTGTTTTTTATCACATTTGTCATTTCTAACAGCATAGTAATCACAGCACAGTAATTATTCCATTTTATTCATGAATTGTAATGTTTGGCTATTCCCCAGCTGATACACATCTGCTTTATGAAACCTTTGCTATCACAAAAAGTGATACATCATAATCATCTTGTTACCTTCCTTAGATATAAGTTCGGTAATTGGATCTCCAGGTCAAAGTGTATGGACATTTTATTACTTTATTTTCATAATTCTACTTTCCAATGTGATTTAACCAGTTTACAGCTTCTCCAACTATGCGTCCCTGTACCTATATTTCTGTCACTTCTACCATTGACTATTTCCATCTTTTGTCATCTTTGTCAGTTTTTAGTGTATGAGAAAAACCCTCAGGTTATTTTGATTTTCATTTCTCTTACTGGTACTGATTTAGAACATCCTCTAAATCTCTGATCATATTATTTTTCTGTACTAAAATGTCTAAAAGTTTCCTGCTGTTAAGAAATTCAGTCCAAGCGACTTAGCCTTATTGGCATCCTATTTTCATAGTATTTCTTTTCAAACCATGGTAGTCAGGCTGCATTATTCGGTCTTCCCTTGAATATGCCTCATGTTTTCCTACATCTCTATGTCTTTGCAAAGCATTTGTTAGAATCTCTCTTGCTATTGTTTAAAAGGCAGAGAAATTTTGATTAGGCAGCTAGTATTGTTAGGTAGATTTACAATTCATGTGATGCCTTGAACAGAAAGAGCAGTTTTTTTTCTGTGCCAGTTTGGAAGACTGTCTAGTGGAATGCCCCTGGGATCTGTGCATGGGACCTTTTGCTGCCTAACATTTTTTTCGGTACTTGGCATAAAGCTACAGATTTGAATATGATACAGCGATGAAGACCACTAATGTATTGTATGACAAGATCCTAAATCCAAATATCTCCACAGGTTAGATCATTGGGCCAGCTATGAAATTTAGTAGGATAAATGTGAAGTATCAAAATTAGAATTTAAAAAACAACTTCACAAACACAAATTAGGAGATACATATTGCCAGACAACATTTTTTCTGGAAAAGATTAGGGGATTTTGGGGGGGCGTGATAGTTCAACAAGAAAACTAACACAAGAGAATTCTCCTGAGTAAGCTATATTGAAAAGGATACAGTTTAGCTGTTGAAGAACTTTGAATCAGCATTTTATTGGAATCATTTGAAAGTATTTATGATGTTGAGCAGAGAGAAGACATAGTAACTATAATTATCTTCCTCATCTCTGTAGAGGAGGAAATGTAACCTTCTCTTCTTACCTCCAGAAAGATTATGATTAAAAAGCACAATTTTTTAAAAAGTCAAATTTATTCTGCGTATAAGCAAAACCTACTAAACTATCCCAAAATGCCATAATCTTCCTCAGGAGTTTGTAAGTTCTTTTCTCTCTGAAGGTCTTTCTTCAAGTGAAGGCTTGAGGACTGCTTACTTACTGAGTATGTTGCAGTCTATTTTTTGTTTAAGTATGTTAGCTGGTTATCCTCTGAAATACTTTTATGTATAAAATTTTTGGTCCTGTGATTCCCATTGTTCCCTCTGCAAACGTTTCCTCCTTAGGTCTCCTGTGATTGAGATTTAATGTGTCTGGAATCTCACTTCTTCACAAAAGCTTTCTGACCAGCATGATACGCTATTGCCTTTTTTCAGTTGTTACATAGCACTTACATGACAGTTTTACCTTTTATTACAGTATTTTTATGCATGCATGACTGCTTTATTTTTCCCACTGCAGTGTAAGTTATTTGAGGTTAGGGAACTGGTTTTATTTATCTTCATATCCTCTATAGTGCCTGGGACCATGCCTTTATAGCAAGTAGATCCTTGATAAGTATCTCTGTATCCTTCATAAGTATATGAATGGCTTCCAAATCTCATGAAGCCATACTTTGACTGCTTGCTTACTGAAGAATGAAATTATAAATGTGTGTCAGTTCTTTATACATATTGGATATGAAACTTTTATCGGAATATGATGCATATATTTTTTCTCACTTTGTCAGTTAGTCACTGAACATTTCTTAAGTGCTTACTGTGTGCCAATCTGCACTAAATGCAGGGACTGCAAATAGAAGTGAAAAGAAAAATAGTCTTTTCCTTTAGGTGCTCACACTCTAACTGGGGAAGAGGACACATCGAAGGAGAACATGGTGGGAAATGAAGGCATGACCAACCTGTGTCCTCCTTCAGTGGAGGTCTTCTACACCTTCCAGTAAGGGGAAAAGGCCCTGGAGGCAAAGGGGACTGACTAATAGGGGAGGAGTTTCTGGGCTGAATCCTCTAGGGATTATTGGAGTTTAGTGTTGATTTACTGATTGTTTGATAATTTTCCCAGCAGGAATCCTACCAAGGGAGCCTTACCATTAACTAAGTTCTTGAGTTTATCAGACATTAGATTACTAATATTAACAATTTTATTATATTAACAATTTTCAGAAGTGAAATTGCAGAGCACAAGTGACTACATGAAACTGCGCCAAATAAAAAGCAAGAGATGCCAATGAAAAGCAACTGTGAGGCTTCTCCTTACACCACACACTTTAGCAAAGATGACCGAAAATGATAATTTTGGAGGAACAATAGGAAATCAGAGGCATTGATACTTCAGTCATAGAACAGAAAAGTTGTTCAGTAATTCTGGATTTTGGTTTGAAATTATGGAAGTCAGCAAACATTTAAGTTTGCTACCTACTGTGTGCTGGGTGCTAAGCTGAGTTATGAGGACACAAATAGCAAGCAAAAGGAAGGGAATCTCTTCCCTCAGGCTTACAGAAATCTGATACAATAGGACAATAGATACAAGTTAGCTCGGAAAACCAGGAAGATGATAGTGAATACTGCAGAATTCAGAAATAGTGCCAGGTGAAGAAAGAAGGAACACTATCCTAAGCCCTTCCTCAAAATAGAGGTTCTGGGGAGAACTCACAATGGGAGGATAGAGGCCTGGGACAAAGAGATGCCTAAGGAAGTTGATGAGAAGGTAGCTGAGGCATTGATGGAGAAATCTGGAGATTGAGAATCAGAACCAGGAAAGGAAAGTTAACTGAACTGTCTAGCCCTTTCACCTAGCAATCCGTCTTCTCAGCATACACCCAAGGACATCAGAAAAGGAAGACAGAGTCTGTTATATATGAAAATATTCAAAACAGCAACTTCTTGTTGGTAGGAAAAGCATTGGTGCCCATCAAGGGAAATGGCTGAAAACCTTGGATATGTAAATATGATGGAGCATTCTTACACAGTAACAAGTAACAGAATGAGAAATTCAGGTTGAAATGTGGTAAAATTTTTTAATTGATGCAGAGCAAAGTAAGCAGAAGAGAATTTTATATTTATACACACACACACATACATACTCACACTGACTACAACTGTAGGTATGATCACCGAAAGTATATTGAACTCAGAGTAATGGAAAAACCTGTGAATGTCCCAGGAAACTGATAATGCAGCATACCTCTTCCCTTACCACTAAGACAGAATATTATCTTCATTAATACACATAGTCTCTATTTTAGATGATTTTCCTCAGTTGTTTTTCTTTGTCATAAGGAGGAGGCATCTAATCTAGAGGGAGTATTGAGTAATGAATGTCATCTAAATACAAAGGGCCTAAAAACTTTTTAAAGGAATCTAGTTGTCACAGGTTTTAAATTTGTGAAATTCATAGTCTGGAAAAGATCAGATACACTAGTAAGAAAATGTGGCTTTAAATTTTTTTGAAGACATATGCAGAGGGATTTTATATATATATATATATATATCTCATTAGCATATATGATTGGTACTTTCTGGATTTAGAAATTTTAAAACTGTTGAGGGTGGAGTAAGAGGATAGGAAACAAAAACTTTATTCAAATACCTGTACAGTACGCGTCCTGTTAGAATAAACACCAAGAAAAAGAAGCAATGAGGTGCTTATCTTGATAAAACTTACTGATGATAGGGACTTTTCACCTGTCCTGGTAGGCTTTATATACAGGGGGAGGAAGGTATTTCAATAAGAAATGGAATATTCATAGCTCGTATTTATAGTACTTGAAAATTTATAATTTGCTTTACATACATTATCTAATTTGAAACTCAAATCTCTGTTTTACAGATTCAGAAACTTTTTCACAAAGAAGTTAAATGATATGCCTAACCCCTGTGTGTGTAAGGCAAGGGATTTTTAACCCATAACTTTTTTTTTTTTTAAAAGAATGATTTGACAGCTATTTTGATAATGATTTATTTCTTTTAAAAATTCTTTGGACTTTATTTTGTACATTTAAAAGCATTGAAAAAGGGTTACATACAAGACTTCCAGAAGGGGTTAGACATAAAACAGTTTAAGAACCCCCAAGTCTGGATTTGGAACATTTATCTTTCTGGATTCCATACTAGCCTTTTTATCTAGTATTTCATGCTCCTTCTCATGGAAATTATTCCAGGGCCTAAAGATTTGGCTCAGTTGCAGATTCAGAAGAGCTAGTAAGTAAGTAGCTCATAGGGAGGACAATGTTCAGAATAGACTGACTGGATTAAAGTGTGTTTTGTTAAGAAGTTAGATTTAGCAGGATATATTTAATGTTATCCTAATGTTAATAGAATTATTTCCCAAAAGATCTTCCTGTGATGCCCCACTATGGCATGGAAAATGACCCTGGAGTTCTTGAAGGCTATTTCACTTTACTAGGACATTTGCATTATCTACCAAATGGGAATAGATTCCAGCATGACCTTAGTGATAATATTCCATTGCTGTTTTTCCAAGGACTGGCATAACTAAATATTTATTGTGGGGAATTTTTGCCCTTGAAGCACATGACATTTTTCAGTCATAGCAACTCTGAAAAACCAACTGTTCAATTGGGGGTGGAGGAGATCCGTGGTGTGACTACCCATACCAAGCAGATTTCAAATTCTTGAAGCACCAAAATAAAATGCCAAAGAATATTAATGTTTTATAATGACTTACAATATTAATATCCTCCTCATCTCTAACTTGGCGGCACTATTTTGAGACTTCTCTGACTTTCTGTCCTGTTTCCACATTGCTTAACTTCTCTCCTCTGCCCCCACTTTTCGTTTTCTTTTTCTGTTTTTTCCCGTTAGATCATAAGCTCATTGAGGATAAGGATCTCCTTTTTTGGTTTGTTTTTCGTATTTCTGTCCCCAGCACTTAGCTTAGGGTAGATGCTTAACAAATGTTTATTTAATTGTATTGTAATTACTAATAGTAATGTTTAGAGTTCAGCTGTCTCTTCACTCTTTTAGCCCTTTAAATTTTAAAGTGAATTAGCAGATGAGAAACTTCTTGAAAATAGTATTTCTCTTACTGTCCTAAATGTATGAACTAAGGGGAAAAATACTTCACCGACTGAAATTTCTATTGTAACCAAATCAACAATATATTGTTTAAAATATTTTAAAAATAATTTTCATTTGTCAAGCTTTCAGTTTTTCTTTTATCTTCCCCCCCATCCACATGAAAAACTAAAATTGTCAAATGAGTGTAATCCAACAGAAGAAATTCCCACATTAGCTGTATCCAAAAATGTGTTTCTCGTACTTCTTCATATCTCTGTCATAGAGTGGAAATCATCCTTTATCATTATTCAAAAATCCTGGTTAATCATTATGTGGATCAAACTTCTTTCATAATTGTTCATTTATTATAATGTTGAAATCACATATTCTCCTAGTTCTGCATCAAATAATGCAAATATTTCTAGGTTTCTCTGAATTTATCCCTTAACATAGCTCAGTAGTATTCATTGCATTCACATATGATTTGTTTAGCTGTTCCCCAGTCAATAGAAATTATCCTTTAGCTTCCATATCTTTCCCACTATAAAAAAAATTGATAGAACCATTTTTGTAAATATTGGACCTTTCCCCGTTGATTTCTTTTAGTTATAGAATTTGTATTGAAATAGTTGGGTTAAAGGTTCAGTTATTCAGTTCAGTAACTAGAAAAATTCCAAATTGCTTTCCAGAATGGCTTTACTAATTCATAGCTCCAAAAACAAAGCATTAATAAGCCTGTTTTTCCAAAGCTTCTCCAATATTTGTGGTCTTCTTTGTCAGCTTTATGAGTTTGAGGTGTAAATTCAGCATTGCTTTAATTTGCATTTTTATAATTATGGTTTATTTGGAATACTTTTTGCATTTTGTTGTCAGTAGCTTCTATTTCTTTCCTTGAGAACTGACTTTATCAGCTTGGAGCATCTGTCAAATAGAGAGTGTCCTTATTCTTATAAATTTGAGTCCATTTATTTCATATGTTGGAAACCACCTTTTTCAGAGCAAATTGCTTTGAAATAAATATAAAAATAAAGATATTTTTCTAGTTAAAAATTTCTCTCTTAATCTTGAAGGAATCTATAGATTCAAAAAAGTGAAGATGAGAAGGGGAGAGCATTGCAGCTTTGGAGACAGTTTGTGCCAAGACATGTAGGTAAAAAATGGAATGACAGGCGTGAGGAACAAGAAATAGACCAATTGGCACACACTGCAGAAGATAATTTTTCTTTTCTTTCCAGCTCATGCTCTTATATGGAGATTTCCACATATATAGAAAAGTAAGATTTCCACATATATACTTTCTGCAGACAATATAGGCTCATAGTTCCTTAAATTTACTCATTTCAAATGACCCGCTCCTCCCCACTACCTCATCTACGTCCAGTGGTAATACCCTGGATCTTGGCATCCCTCATGTTGCTGAGCTCTGAAAATATCACTTCTCTTCTCAGTCTTTTGTCATTCTACCTCTCCTATTGTTTTCAGATCTCAAACCATTTTTTCCTCATTTGTGAAGAACTCCTCGCCACCACTTAGATTCATTCTGCCATCATTGCTTCCTTTACATATCACACATAGAGGCGGCTCTTCTCTTTGCCTAGGCAAAGCTCCCTAAGGATACACAAATGATCCCATTTGATCCTGTCTCTTCCAGCAGATTGTCCATTCCATCATTCTCACCATCTCCCTTCTCTTTAATCTATGTGTCTGTTGACATCTTTTCTACTGCTTAAAACATGCCCATGTCTCCCCCATCATGAAAAAATTCTCACTTGATCCACTCATCTCTTCTAGCTCCTGTCTCATAGCTCTCCCTCTTTTTGAGAGTGAATTCCTCAAGAAGGCATCTACAATCAGTGCTTTGACGTCCTTTTCTCTTATGTTCTTCGTTTGGAGTTTTGACCTCAACATTTTGCCGAAACCACTCCCCTCAAAGGTCCCTCTAATCTCAGAGTTGCTAAATATATTGATCTTTTTTTCAATCCTCAATCTTTTTGGTTTCTCTGAAGCCTGGTACTGTGAATCATGCAGTTTTTCTTCATTCTCATTCTCTCTTCTCTGTAGGCTTTTGTGTCACTGATCTTTGGTGGCCCTCTTGCTAGTCGTTTGCTCCTTCTCTGTCTCAGTATTCATCTAACTCATTCCTGCTGACCTCCTAGGCCCTTACTCTCATTTCTTCTCCCTGTATACTATTTCATTTGTTGAGTTCATCAGATCTCATCAATCGATTTATTTTCCCTATAGTAGTGATTCTCAGATCCATTTATTTAGACCTAATCTCTTTCCCAGTCAGCATATTTATGTCTCCAATTCACTTTTTATTTGTCATCTAAAACTGGAAATTTCATGGAACATGTCAAAAACTAAACTCATTATATTTTCCCCAAACCGTCTCCCTCTCCGGCACATACCATACCCTCTATTGGTTCCTATCACCTCCAGGATCGATATAAAATCCTCTGTTTTGCATACAAAAGCCTTTATAAACTTCCCTGCTCCTCTGTCCTTCCCTCTCCCTACCCATGTATTCCGGAATCCAGTGACATTGACTCCCTTGCTATTCCTTGCACAGGATTTTTTCCCTCTCCTCTCTCCATTCCCTTATCCTTTTTAATGCTTCTCTACCTTCCCTCTGTTTATCACACCAATTTTGCAAAAATAGAGTTTATCACACCAATTTATCCTGCATTCCTTTATCTTAGATAATGCTTTGTTGCCTTCCCTATTAATTAGACTGTGACCTCCCTTGACAGTGGGAACTGGTTTTTTACTTTTTCTGTACCTGACACCGACTAGGCATTTATTGATTATGGTTGTAAGTGAAGGCTAGTGCCAGATGTTAAGAACTTTAATCACCAAAGTACATTTTAGTTTATTCTACTGGTATTAAGTAATCTCTGAAGCTGAGAACTAACATGACCAGAACTGTACTTTAAGAATTTCAGTTTGGGAGCCCCCTGGAAGGGTCACTGACTGGGGCAGGACTTGGGGGAGTCTCAGCAGCAGGCTGTCTCATTAAAATACAGGGCACAAGTTACATGGGTCTAAACTAGGGTGGTTGCCATGTGAATGAATGGGGAGCGTGCCCGGTGGGAGTGGAATTGAGGAGACTTGGCAACTTGTTGGGTTTGAAGAATGTGGATAAGTGAAGAGTTAAGAATGACATCAGTATTGTGAATCTAGATATCTGGAGGAATGGTGGTACCCTTAATGGAATTAGGGAGGTTTGGGGAAAGAGTGGGCTTAAGAGGTAAAATACTGAATTATTTTTTAGGCAGTTCAGTTTGAGAGGTCTTTGGACCATCCAGTTATAATTACCCATTAATCAATTGGTATTTTGGGACTAGAGTATAGAAGAAAACTAAGTATGTAAATGTCAGAGTCATCTGAATATTGATAATACTGATGATAGCTAATCTTTACATAGAACTTTAAATTTTACAGCTAATATTTACATAGAACTTTAAAGTTTACAGGGCATTTTATTTATGTTAACATATTTGTGATCCTCACAACAACCCTGTCAAGTAGGTTCTTTGATTAGTCCTATTTAACAGATAAAAAAATGGCCAAGAACCTGAGTGACTTGTTCAGGGCCACACAGCCAGTAAGTGTCTGAGGCAAGACTGGAACTTGGATCTCCAACTCCAAGTCCAGAGGTCCTTCCACTAGGATACTTAGCGACCTTCAGCTCTTAGTCATATTTAAAGCCGTGAAATCTGATGAGAATACTGAAAAAGGGAGTATTGAGAAGTCAGGTGCCCAGGACAGAATACATCCATGGGAAAGGAGACAGAAAAAGAACTGCATCTATGCCATGAAGAAGTGGGCAGTGCCATAAAAATTGCAAGAGGATTGAATATTCTGTGTCCATCTTTCAAGACTTTGTAGAATTTATTAATCAGGCTCTGTCATGCTTTTAATGCCACCAAGGGCAATATCATCCTTCTGGTCCCTCTGACTCACAACCTAGGATGCTCCCCAATAGTTCACAGGTAGTATGTAGAATTCACTTTACTACTTCTAGGTTTTATGACTATAAAACCATAATCTTTTGCATTTGATTTTAAAGTCATTTCCACTGTAGCTGATAACACTGTCGTATTCCAGCGTTAGACTCCTAACTAGTGAGATTCAAGTACCAACTAACAATAACAATTCTGTATAAAAATTTCCTTTATTTATTCAGCCTTTAAGCTTGAAAGTTTCTCTTTTCTTTGCCTCTTTAATACTATGGCTAAGATTTAATTAGAAGAAAAGGGAAGAGTAGAAGTTAATCACATTTGTTCTACATCCTAGATGATTTGGGAGGAGAATACTTGGTCAATCCCACATACTGTACATATGTTAATGAAAAGAAAAAAAGGTAATAATAGTAGGCCAGACTTTCAGAAACTTAATTGACCCTGAGATTTCACTCATTAAAATATTCCCATCAGTGATATAAATTTCAGTCCACCCATGCCTGCCTGTCTTCTGTACTCTTTTACATGTCCTCTTATACGTTTATTACAGAGGATCTGCTCAGGAGGTTAATGACTTTCTCCACTTTCACTTAATCTTTCTCCTATGTGACTAGTTCATCTTTTTTTTTTTAAACAAGTTATTTTCCTTGTTCTTTATTCCTATTCTTTGACATCTTTTATATTGTAACTTGCCTACATGTACCTTAGCATCTCCATTTCTTTCTGTGTGTTTCTACCACTCTCTTTTCCACAGACTAATATGTTTTATGTTCTTCAGTTACATATCTACATCCTAAAATACTGACATGTTAAGAAGAACCTCTAATTCTTGGAGATAGTCGGATTGTTAAAGAAACTTCATAATATATTACAGGCAATCCAGCCCACTTTGCAGGTTTTCCATTTGCCTTTTTTTCATTCTACATAAAAATAATTGATACACAATTGGGAGTGATTAAAATAATATGCATGTATGTATTTGTGTAAATCCTCTAGTTAGTCCCAATAAACAGTTTTGCAAAAATAGAGTTTTTTGAGTGTTTAATTTTTTTAAAAATCTTTTTTTTTCCCTGAGGATTTTGCCCTTCTCTTTGAAAATACTTATTTTCATTTTAGGTTTTCTTTTTTTGGTCGAAGTGAGAAAGCCTAGTAGGTATTTTGTGGTACATTAAAATCTTTCTTGCTTCCCAGGCTCTTTTCCAACATTTAAAAACACAAATTTGAACATATCAGAGACATTAGTATTACTGTAATGGTAGTATTTTGATAAATAGATCCAGGTGAATGTTGTCCACTCACAGACAGTCATCTTTCAATGCCATAACTAGCAATTCCATTGCCAGGAGCAAATAAGGAGAGAGACACAGAGGTCTTCCTCTACTGGCCAGATAGAATGCTGCAGCAGGAGAAATGAGTTAGGGAGCAGATGACTTCAAGTGTTGCAAGATATCAGGATCCCTCATCTTGGGAAAATAAGCGCTAGCCTTCACTTTCATGGATTCCTGCTTGGCTTTCCTTGTTGATACTGGACTCACACACTCCATGTAGAGTACAGAGTATAGTTGTGACAAGTTGGAGAATCTTGTGACAATGTAGCTTCAGATGTTGACCAATAACATCCCTTTTTCCAACCCTAGAGGAAGATGCTGAGGGTGGAGATGAGAGGATGTAGTGGATTGTTTCAACTTTATGCCACCGAGAGGAGAGAAAGGGGAATAGTCTCATCTTGAATACAGAGGTTAGCCAGCCATTGGAGTTAGGAGGCCAGAGTATTCTTTGAGGATTTGGGTATACTTATTTTGAGTTCTATTTGCCCCACCTTAGGCTCTGAACCTAGGTTGGATATTTATCCCAGTAATGTTGTCCATTTTCTCTTCTTGGAGAGTTTTCTTCTATACCTATAGCATATCCTAGGTAGTGGAAAATCTTATCAAATCTTTACTCTTTTACTCTAATTCTAATGATTTGAAATAGCTACAAATAATTTAGAGCCATAGTGATGAACATGATGGATCAGCTAGGTGGTACAGTGGATAGAGTGCTGGGCCTAGAGTAAGGAAGTGTCTTAATGAGTTCAAATCTATCCTCAGATACTTCCTAGCTGTGTGATCCTGGACAAGTCACTTCACCTTATTTGCATTAGTATCCTCAAGTGTAAATTGAACTGGAGAAGGAAATAACAAACAACTTCTGTATCTTTGTCAAGAAAACCCCAAATGGGGTTATGAAGAGTTAGATACAACTGGAAAACAATTGAAAAATTACAAAAGGCCTCTTCCAGTTAATGGGCCCTAAGGGTCTCGTTAATGGGCTCCTTCTGGCTGCCTCTTAGATCTCTTTCACCTCCAGGGGCTTCTTTATCTTCCCAAGTTGGTCAATCCTCTCAGACCCCAGCACTACATTCTTTATGTGTTCTCTCATTCAATTATACCTTAAGCTCCTTGTTTATATCCGTAGCAGTTACCACAGTTCATGGCATGAAGTAAAGCAGTGAAAACTTTCTCTCTCTCTCTCTCTCTCTCCCTCTCTCTCCAATCCTTTTCCTCTAAGATACTTTCAAGGGGTCCTTTGTCAACTAGTTGCCTTTCATAATCATACCAAGCCATTACTTGACTTTTTCATTCTCTCACATGTGTAAAGTTTTCCAAAACCTATATGATTTGTAAAGTAAACGTTTAGCTGCAAACATGAAGACAACATCTCATCTGCAGAATTGTACTTATACCTGACAAAAGATTGAATGGATTTGCTTTTACTTAAATTTCTCTGGTATCAGCACTGGTTTAGCTTATCGTTGAAAATCTTTTATTTAAATACTTGTCAACAAGTGTAAGTGGTACAGAAATATTAAAAAGTGTTGAATGTCTTTTTTGATTCTCAAGGATTATCCTAGAGCAACTGGGTTGCCATTTGTAGTGATCACTCAAAAGACAATTTGCAATTTTCATTTGCAGAATTGTAAAACAATGCAGCTCTTCTCAGTAAATTTTTTGTTTTGAGAAATAGTTATTTTATATGAAAAATGTTACTTAAAATTAATATTGTATAAATTTATCACTTTTAATTTCAAATATGATAAATACCAAAAGATACAGCCTTTGGAATCCTCAATTTTTAAGCATATGTAGGTATCCTAGGAAAACAAATTTTGAAACCCTATACCCCTTCACCTCAGAGATGGTATTTTAAATTGGATGGAGGGTACATACAGCCTTTCTACACAAGACTGCATCCCTGATAGCTGAGTTCTGCTATTTAAAGGCCTTTCACATGTAAGAAGGTTTACACTTGTTCTGTTGGCCTCCAGAGACCACAACTCAGAATTTCAAAGAGGAAATTTTAGGGACTATGTTCTCTATCTCCTAAAAGCACTGTTCATTAGTGAAATGACCTTCCTCAGGAGCTAGTGGACTCCCTGTCATTGGGCTTTCAAGCAGAAGCTGGTGACTACTCGGAACAAAAATCATAGTAGCATTGCTATTCAGTGCTTTTTGTTTGGTTTAGAGCAGGAGTTTAACCTCAAACTCATCAACCCAGAGGGGTCAGTACAGACACTTCCATTAACTCAGATGAGGAAAAACCAGTTACATCTTTATTTTCACTAACCTTTGGTTTCCTTTTGGTGCTGTATGTTTGATCCATTTCAAAACTTAATTCTGACAAGGTGCTTGTAGGGCCTTATTAGACTTCCAGAGGGCTCCAGGACACAGGAAGCCTTAAAAGAAGCCCTTGTTTTAAGAGGACTCTGTACGCTCTCCTCATGCCACAGGTACCACATTTCTCTAATAGGACTGCCTGTTTACCCAGTCTGCAGGAATGCTTTTCCTCAAGGGAAGAGACACTGCCCTCTCCTCCAGTGTGCTTTCCTATTGGTCCATCCTTACTTTTGTTATTTCCATGGCATCTTTTCACTTGGCTGCAAGCTCTATCGACCTTCACCATATCTAACCAAAATGTAAATATAATGCTACGTAGTATTTTTTCTTTTCCTTAGTTTTCTAGATTAGGAGTTGAGGCCCCAAAGAGGTTAGGTGACTTACCCAAGTAAGTCATGGATGTCAGTCAAGTAAGATTAAGCACCTTTTAAGTGCTGGGCATTGCGCTAAGCACTAGGGATACAAATCAACTCTCTCCTCATCGTGTCTTCCTCACCCCCCAGAAAGTGCCTGTTCTGAGAGAATTTACTGACATGGCTAATCAGTGGGAGAATTGGAATTTGAAGATGCCCTCCTGACTTCCTGTTTAGTGGTCTTTCCTCAGTACTATGCTACCACCCTCTGAAGGAAGCCTAAGATATTTGTAAAAGTATATCCTTATAAGGAAAATATATGAATTGTTAAGTTATGTAGCTTTCTCTTTAAGATATTATCTCTGAGCTAAGAATTCAGAGGCAATTAGGTGATCCAATAGATAAAGCACTGTGCCTGAAATCAGAAAGACCTGAATTCAATCCATCCTCAAACATTTCCTAGCTATTTGACCCTGGGTGAGTTACTTAATCCTGTTTGCCCCAGTTTCCTTAACTGTAAAGTGGGGATAATAGCACTTACCTCCCAGGATTATTGTGAGAATCAAATGAGATAATTGTAAAGGGCTTGGTACAGTGCCATGCACATAGTAGGCCCTTAATAAATGCCTATTCCTTTCCCTTTGTGTACTGAGTTGACTTACTATTTACAAGCAACAATGGAAGACTTTCTTGCCACATTTTTGCCCTTTAAAGTATATCTAAAGTTTTTACTTTCCTTTCTAGGATAAAGATAAAGTTTCTCTAACCAAGACTCCAAAATTGGACCGGAGTGATGGAGGGAAAGAAGTAAAAGAAAGAGCTACAAAACGGAAGTTGCCCTTCACTGTTGGAACAAATGGAGATCAAAAAGACTCAGATACAGGTAAAGAATCAACACGATTTTAATTGATACTTATTAGCACAAAAGGCAGATCTTAAGCTTCTGCAAGTCATTTTTTTATAAATTACATATGTCTCCTGAATGATTTAAATCTTAGTAAGGCTGCCTTTCTCTGTATTTAATTGAAAGCCAGAGGCCAAATCAGTTGCAAAAACTGTTGTTTTAATGTTAAGATTAATTGGAAAATAATAAGTTCATAGTGAGTCATTTCTTCCTTTGGCTGTCCAATGTCTTATTGTCTTCAATCCAGTCAAGCTAATTTCCTTGTATCCCCCTCCGTTCCTTTCTCCTCTTCCCTCCTCTGACTTCTTCCAGGTCATCCTTTGCCCCTGGAACAACCTTCCATCTCATATCTGCCAAACTACCTCCTCTCTACATTCAAAGTCTCCTTAAATCCCAATTCCTCCAGGAAGTGTCCTCATATTAAACAAGGGATGGGGAGAGATTACCCACCCAACCCAAGTTCTACCTTCAGTCACCCACCCTCGGACTTCGTCCTGCAAGGATGAAATGGTGATAAGGTGAGGGTAGCTACCTTCTCAGAGCTTATGGTACCATCCCCAGGGCCCTTCCCAAGGTGCCCATTCAAAATATTCAGTATTATAAGTGAGTCAAGAAAAGTAAATATTTGAGCCAAATCTTGAGGGGAGTGGGAAAGATACGATGTCATTTTCTCCCAAGGATGAAAGAATACAAAAAGATATTCATGAGCGAGGCCCCTAAAGCTTGTTGTTACTTTTGGAACTTTCTAGGACTAGAGATAGGCAAGATTAATCTTTGGACTCTTAGAAACCTCTTCAAATGTTGAAAGGGTGAGTAGAATTGAAGCCTCTTAGGGTGGGAACTCTGTTAGGTTTTCTATTTCTCTGCACATTTAAATGAGCCTCTGAGATAAGAACGGAGGTGGACATGGAAGTGCCCTGCATGGTGGTCCTATCGAGAGACCCTCTTGTTCTGGGCATGGCCTTTTCAACCAGAACATTGGATCATTTGGAATTCATCAGGCATTAACATAGAAGTGTTCTTTGTCTTACAATCTTCTGTGCTACACTCTTTTATCAGTTTAGATTGTCTGGAAGAAATTACATTGATAGCAAACTTGGAATCCTTGATCAGAAACTGCCTAAAAAAATACAGCTCAGGTTTTAATTAGTCATCCATTTGTATGTATTTTAGCATGTGAAGAGAGCCTTGTATTTATTGCTCTGAGGGAAGGTATATTGTTTTTATTCTCATGGATATGTATTGAGGCAGATCACAAAATCCTAAATGATTTAGTAGGTGATTTTATGTGTTCCTGTGGCCAAAAAAATTCACCACTTGATTGTGAAGCCTATATAAACCAGTTAAATTACAGGTGTAAACGTATTCCGTATGGTAATTCCTTTTCCTTATCATCTTCACCTCCTAGCTTTCTTCAACTATCAGTTAAATCCTCACCTACGAGAAGTTTTTCCTGATCCTCCTTAATTCTGGTACCTTACTTCTACTGATTATTTCCAATTTATCTTATGTATAGTTTGTTTGCGTGTTGTCTCCCTTATCATTCTGAACTCCTTGGACATTAGGGACTGTCTTCTGACCTTCTTTGCATCCCCAGCATTTAGCACAGTTCCTGGAACATAGTAGGTGCTTTAATAAATGTTTATTGACTGACTCCATCCAGAGGGAAGTTGCTTTCTGTTCCATTTAGCAAATCTAATGGCATGTATCCATTTCCAGCATTTCCTGTGACTTGTTGAATTACTTGTTTAAAAAGTGTTCCTGTAGTTTTTTGACCTTTTTGTCATTTTAATGAGACATCTTTCGATTCATTAATATGTTTTTTGTGAGGATGCTTTCTCAATCTGTTAAGGTCTACTTTAGAGTTCTGATACTATACATTAAGGTTATTTTTACATAAGATTAAGTTATTTTTGTGTGTTCTCATTAAGCTTTGATTTTGGGATGCCAGTAGTCTCTTAATATTGATGTATGATAAGTTTGTGCCCTTCATCAAGTTATTTGAATTGCCTTCATCTGCTGGTTCAATTTTGATTTCCCAGAGTCAAGCTTGAAGCCTTCAGTTTTCTTTTTTCTTTGTTTTCATTTATATTTTCATTTATATGTTTTTAACTTTGCCATAGTTATCTCAAGTATGCCTCCCTCTTCTCCTTCCAGGGGTCCATTTCTTTTGACAAACTGTATCTTTTACAGAGAAAAACAAGTCAGCACAGCTGATTAATGCATTGAAAAAGTATGAAAACCTGTGTAGTGTCTAACATCTGCAGGCTGCCCACTTCCACAAAAGGGGTCCTCTTACCTCTCTTAGTTTATGTGCCACCTGATCTTTCTAATTTTGTGACATTTACTTTGATTTGGGAATGTGTCATTCTTTCCGTTTACATTGTTGTAGTTACTGTGTACAGTTGTCCCTCAGTATTTGTTGGGAGAGTTAGGAGCACAGGGATCCCTACAAATATGAAAGACTGAAAATAACTTTAGCTCCCCCCCAACCTTTATTTTTAATAATTCTGATCATATTTATTTAGCAACCCGAACAAGTAAAACAATCCCCTGCACAAGATTAGTATCTTGAACACTATGCAGTCTTCCAGGTGTAGCTGTAGCAGCTGCTCCATGGATTTTCATCTATCAGAAGTGCAAGATGCCGAGGTCACTGTGAGAGAAAAATCACTTGACTGTGTCTAAATAGCAGAGAGGCCAAGAGGAGGCATTCCCAATGACAGTGCAGAGCCTGTAATTCTTTAGCATATTGAGACTTTTAATAAAATTTAACTATTTATAATAAATTTGTCTGCATACTTATGATGGCAAATGATAGATTAATAATATGCAATTTTATGCACTTGTGATGTAATAAGTTTTTTAAACTTTTCTTTACATATACACATCATCTGTGATTTTCCACAGTACACCAAAAATTCCCATTTATTTATTGATGGCCAACCCGCAAATAGGCAAAACCACAAATGTAAAACCCATGAGTGTTGAGGGGTGACTGAATATTGTTGTCTTGTGTCTGCTGACTTCACCCTGTGTCAGTTCACATAGATCTTTCCAGACTTTTCTGTATTCGTTGCACATGTCATTTCTTTTAAACATAATAGTATTTCATTACATTCACGTACCACAATTTGTTTAGCCATTCTCCACTTGATGCGCATCTATTTTGTTTCCAATTCTTAGCTTTCACAAAAGGTGCCGCTATAACTGAAACCTACTCTTTCTACCTTTTCTTGGTGTACATGAACAAGTTTATGCCAATTAAATATTATTATTTTTATTATCTTTATTAAGTTATGATTGTCTGTCTTTCTCCTTTTCAGTAGATAGTGCCAGTTTTTATTACTTACTTGAATGATCCTCTTTTTCACTTACTGTAAGAATAGATGAATATTTCATAATCATTTCCTATCAGTGTGCTTATGTTAGTTACTTCTTTTCTATGACAGGGTTCTGTCTTGTGATTATGCTAGGGCAGCAGGCATGTGTATGAGGTTTTCTGGTTACATGGAATGTTGCTGTACAGACTCACAGAGTGGAGGAGCTGCCTGTGGCACCTTCACTCATTCATTTGCTTTTAGCACTTTGCAGTGTGTTGTACTGCAAAGTGTTAGACCAACATTTTTAAAAGTGGTAATAAATATTCAATCACATTTTTCTCACTCAAAATGACATTGGTTTTAATAAGAGCAAAAAATTTTGAAACATTAATAAATTATTTTCAAATGATTTACTTTATGTTTATCTTATCCTTTTAATTTCTTTTCTAGAATATTCACACTTTAGTACTACAGTAAATTGTATGATTTTTAAGTAAATTTTTATTTTTTAAGTAATTATATTAGAGGAATATGCTTAATATTTTTATTGACAGGGATATGAATCAAAAAATTTTAGAGGCCATTTATAGATCATTCCAACCCTTCTGTCATGTCATATATAAGTAGTAGAAAATTGACAAGATTTAATTAATATTATTAAGAAAAGAGTTTTGACCTTTTATACCCTTTGAAAAAAGGGACTGGGGGGTTCCCAGTGTCTCTGGACTACACTTTGAGAACCACTAGCATAGGGAAATGTTCATGTTTGTTGATGTTTGTCCAGGTCATAATAAAAAGAAAAATTCTCTCATAGAGAATTAGGCCTATTGCAGTGACCATGCTGAAACATTGACTCTGGGTATGCTTATAAAAATCTCTTCCTGTGGTTTTGTCTTGTTTTTTTCCTCTCTCTGTACCCACCAGTAAGTTTTGGACAATCAGATCCTTTTGTTTTTTCTAGGAAGTGATGCTGTCTAGTGCTCTTGTAGCTCTGCCTCTGTAACAGTTGTGGATTGCTAAGATTCCAAGGTCTTTTCTTCACTCATAGAGATACTTGAGGTATCGAGATGTCTGTTTAGAGACTGTTAATCTTCTTTTATAGTACAGTTTTCACATACTAGCATGTTTAATTATTCATTTAGATGGAAAAGTGATACTTGTGGCTTGAGTTCACCTTTACTTGTGGGCACTCGTTGACTGGTGGAGACTACCACCACAACTGCCTCTAAGGATTGACTTTTCTGCCTTCCTAATCTCTTCGCATCTTTCATCAGATGGCCCTCCTGCCTCATATCTCTCCCCAGTCTAATCAGTTCTCCATTCATCCTCCAAAGTGATTTTTCTGATGAAGGTCCTCTTGTGTCACTCTGCCTACTCAATAAAATTCTGTGGCTCCCTATTGCCTTTTGGATTGAATACAAAAGGATCTGTTTTAAAACCCTTCATAAGGTAGGTCCCCTCCTTATCTCTTCATTCTTCTTGCACTTCTAACTGAAACTGGCCTCCTGGCTGTTGCACAAACAAGACGCTTCATGTCTCTATACCTTGTGACTCAAAAGGTTCTAGATCCTCAGACCTGACTCCAGCTATTCTGCTCCCTTACTTACCCTGATTTTGTCTCTGTTGCCCAGGTCTTGTTGGGAGGTGGGAAGGGCTAGCTGCCTCATTGCTACTTCTAGCACTCAGATAGAACAGCTCCTGATACTGTTGGGAGGACTTTTGTTGTCTTCCCACACCTCACTAATTATTCTCTGTGTGCATTGGGTTTTACAGCCTCAGCTTTGGAGATCACTGGTCAGTAGAAGTAGTCTATCAAGTGCTGAATCTTGGGAACAGTTTCTTTTGAGAGTCTGGAAAACAGAAGCAGCTTCTCTGTTGATGCAAGTACTAGGAGATCATAACAAGAACTCCCAGTAAGCTTTGGAAATCTTCACAGAGATTTTTTATTCATTGTTCGCATCAATAGAAAATAGTTCTTAAGTCATATTCTCTTCATTTGTAACCCTCCTCTTGGAAGTAAGTCTTTTGGATGTCTGTCTGTACTAAAGTCATAGAATATTCTTAGTGCACTGAGAGTGCCTCTAATTTTACTTCGATTTCTTGAAGTCTGTTTTCGTTTCTCTCTCCCTTTTCCCTTTCTTCAGGTTGGGAATGCAAGAAAATCATAGTGATGAGCTAGAAGTATTGTAGAAAGAAACCGTTAAATATAAATTTAAAGACAGAAGAACTAATTTACAAAATGTAAATGTGGAAGGAGAACAGTCTTAATTGCACAAGTAACAGGCCTAGTTATGCAAATGATCATGTAAATATTTTCCTTATTCCTTTTTGCTCCTAATTTTGGTAAAATTTAAAAATTCAACTTCCCTGTACATCTGCCTTTAATCTAATTTTTTTTAAGTACTGTAGTTTTGGTGGTAGAAAATGCAGAACATTTGTGAGTGTTAGGATCTAATTTTCCCCCTAAAAGTTACTTGACCTATATTTTGTAATTCTATTTTTCATCCGGCTGAGTGGCTATCTGTTTCAAGCAGTCAGGATGAACTGCAGTCACAGCACCCAGCTTCATATGCTGGCTATGCTCCTTACTCTGTGTTAATTTGATCAAGTTCATTTTCTTCTCTGGGCCTCAGACTCTTTTTCTGTAAAATGGTGATAAACGAACCTGCTCTGAATCATATATCTGCTCCTTTTGCTTAGTTTACTGTTATTTGCCTACATTTTCTTGAAATCAAATGAACTGTTATGCTGGGAACCATCTAATATTATGTGAGTTGCACATATGTGGGCTTCTATAGCAAATAAACTTGAGTGTCTCTTCCAGGCTTTTTTGACTCTACCAGACTGAAGACAGAAGAGACTTTATAAATGAACTCAAATTTCTGTCCCTAGTCCTTTTCATAAGTGATTTTAGTCTATATACACTTAGCTTATGTCATGTCTAGCTCAGATTCTGTCCCATTACCCCTATATGTTGAGTGTCAAAAGAAAATACATTAAAAAATAAAAATATTCATTTCCATATGCTAATCTGATCTCCTAGATGAAGAGTAAGCTCCTCCCATAATCAAGTAGAAAAATATTTTTTAAACTTTAGTGATCCTGTGACTTCAAAAACAAGCTTAGTTGCTTGTCTATCAAAAAACACCACAAGTAATTCAATTCATATCTAATTTGCACTACAAATAATATAATTCCTGTCTAATTTACTTTTTCAAATTGTGAATGCCACAGGCCTCACAGATACTTTAGTAGTGAGAGTCCTTTTGCTTTCTTAGTGCCTATAATACTGTTTTTAATGGATTTCTTTCTGTTCCTGCTCTAGGTCTCCTTCCTAATGAAGAGATGGTTAAATTACAGTTAGTTACCTTTGTCAGCTATTTCTTCAGGAAGACTGAAAATAAGAGTGATATTTAGATATTGAACAATGGTTCCATTTGGTCAAACTCAGATTACTTTGGTTAGGATCTTAGTTTGATTGTGTTCCCTGTGGCTGCTTAGCACTATAATGTCTATTTTGTCACAGAATATTTCTGGCTTTGTGACTATGATCTCTTATCTGCCTGTAGATAGAAGATCTAGTGCTATGAGTGCTTGCAAGTCATTGTTCATAGTGATTTGTAATTCATAATTTCATAATGAATTGTGATAGATACTATTTTAATCTCAAGTTTCTTAAGTGGTAGGCTCTACCTGCAAACCTTTTTTGCCCTAAACCTGTAGGTTTAAATTCTGATCAATTAACATCTCTTCTAAGAGACAGAATATTTTTGGTATTTTACAGCTGTATTAGGGGTCTTTTTCAGTTCTCTAGGCTTATTCCCATGCAGTTTATTGCCTTGCCTCTTGATAATTCCACATTTTGAGTTATCATCTAAATATAGGTAACATGTCACTTTAGTGTCCACCCTGGAGTACTCTCCCTCAGGCTACCTTCAAACTTTGCTTCATCATTGGAAAATTCCAAATCCATTCTTCACTCTCATTTCCTTAACAAAAAATTAATGAAAATATATCAAAGCTTTCCCTCTTGTCACTTTGAAGTCATTTTCATAACTGGCTGTAACCCAGAGGTTCTCAGACTTATTTGACTTACCCACCCTCTTTTCAAAAAGAAAAAAAATTACTCAGCGCCCACCTGGAAATCTACTTCCTTTAACCCTTTAATGGTTTTTTTTTAAAAAAAATAATTTATTGTAAATTTGTGGGAATTGGGGAGGGGTTTCCTGCATTGAAATTTTGATGACATAATTTGCATCGTGTAACCATATAGTAATATTATAAACAAGTCATTATATGAACATATTCCTGCCGATGCATTCTGGACTTCCTGACCACAAGATTCCCTTGCCAACACTTGCTTGTTAAGACCTGTTGGTGGACTTGACTACCGATCAGTTATAACTTGCGTTTTGTGTGTTTATTTGAAAAAATAATGTAACTATTATGACTTTAACTCATTTAACAGATGAAACATACATGATTCAGATTTTCAAAATTTTCTTCTCCTCTTATGCTTCCACTGCCCCCTTATTTTTATTCAATGCCCAATTGCACCAGAGGCTACTATTGCCCCCTGAATCATCCCAGAGCCCCCCAGGGAGCTGTATCTCCCACTTTGGGAAGCTGCCCTGTTCCCCTAAGTTGTTTTTGTGGCTGACACCAAAGTGACCTTTCTGACTTGCCTCTTTGATCATACAGGTATCCTTAATCCACAAGTATTAATTAACTAGACACTATGTACCTGCATTATGCTAGATACTGGGGACACAGATACAAAGAATGAAACAATTTGTACTCAAAAGGAGCACAAAAAGTACATATAAAATGCAGCATAAATATGTAGTAAATACATCCCTTTAAAGTAATCAGGAAAGAGGGTACTAGTGCACCACTGGGAACCTTGAAAAGTTTCCTACAGAAGATGGTGTTTGGGCTATATCTTAAAGGCTCTCTTATAAGGTAGAGGTAAGGAGCCATTGTATTCAAAGCTTGTGGCATGATCAGCACAAACACACATGGAGATGGCAGGTGCAGGGTGTGAGGAACAGAGGGAAAGCCAGTTTGTGAGTATTGCAGAGTGTGCAAAGGGAAGTGATGTCCACGGCAGCTGTCAGTTGACCAACATTTATCAAACATTCAACGTGCTAGGCACTGTGCTAATTGCTGAAAATACAAGGAAATAAAGGGTGATCCCTGCCCCCACATTCTAGTGGTGCAGGAGAACAAATGGATATAAAGTAAGTACATACAAGAATATACAGAGTAGATGGAAGCTAATCTGTGAAGGTAAGAAAATTAGATAACTTTTTATTTTCTCTCAGAGTAGTAGGGAGCTGCAAAATTTGATTGACTACAGTGAGAGTGTGCATTGATCAGATTTGTGCTTTACAGAGATCAGTTTGACTGCTGAATGGAAGATGTCGGTGTGGAGAGAGATATAAGGAAGGGAGACAGTATCCTGTGGCAATAGTCCAGGTGTGAGGTTTTGAAAGCATGGACCATCACAGTGGCAGTGGAGAGAAAGGAACATACATGAGAAATTTTTACAAAAGTTGCAGTGATAAGATTCAATAAAATTTTGGCAATTGAGGGTAACAGAGTGGGAATCAAGGATGACACTTAAGTTGCAAGCCTGGGTTTCTGGAAAGCTGGTGCTAACCTCAGTAATAATTGGGAAGTCAAGAAGAGGGGAGGACTTGGGGAGAATGACAGTGAGTGCAGTTTTGAATATGTTGAGTTTTAAGGTGTCTATGAGACAGCCAATTCAAGCTAGACCATTGGAGATAGGAGAGAAGAAGGTCAAGAGAGAAGTTAGGAGTAGAGAAACAGATCTGAGAATCATCTGCATTAAGAATTGAATCCATGCATCTGAATGCATCAAGTGAAGTAGGATAGAGAGAGAAAAAGAGGGACCAGCACCGAGTCGTGGGAGTGACCTGTATATAAAGATTCAGCAAAGTTGACAGAGAAGAAACAGTCAGACAAATAGAGATAGCAGTATCATAAAAATCTAGGGTGAAGCAAGAGGAAAACTAGGTGATGCACGGTGCTAGAAGTAGGATTGAAAAGTGGTCGCTAGATTTGGCAGCCGTGAGATCAGTGGTAACTTTGGAGAGAGCAGTTTCAGAGAAATAATGAGATCAAAACCCCAAATGAAAAAATTGAGAGGAAAGGAAGTCAAAGCATTGATCATGGGTGTCTTGAGAGAGTCATGGGACGGTAGCTAACAGGGATGGGTGGATTAAGTGAGTTTTTTCATGGTGGGAGAGACATGGGCATGTTTTAGGCAGGCAGTAGAGAAGAAGCCAATAGAGAGTGATTAAAGAGAAGTGAGACAGTGTGGATGATGGAGGGGGCAATCTGTTGCAGAAGATGGGATCAAATGAGGTCACTTCTGCATATAGGCAAAGAGAAGAGCTGCCTCTTTATATGTGATGGGTGAAGAAAAGGATAATGGCAGAATGCATTTGAGTTATGTGAGCTGAGAAAGAGGGTAAAAGAGGAAATTCTTCGCAAGTGGCCTTGATATTTTTAATGAAATACAAGGCAAGGTAGGTTCTCAGATGAGATAGTGAGGAGAGGGGGAGTTTTGGGAGGTTTGAGAAGTGCTAAAAAAGGTTTTGAAAAAGCAACTGTGCTGAGTATGGTAGTGAGTTAATTAATGAGGTATAAAAGGGTTGCTTTACTATAATGGGAACCCAGCTGAGATTATGTAATATTAATTTGTGGTGAACCCTGTAACCATAATTTTGTTGCTTTCCCCAGCTTCATTCAATGCCATGTGAGTAAGAGCAGGGGCAGTAGGTGGTGAGAGTATTACAAGGCTAAGCCTAATCCTTGGCAGGGTAAGATAGAAGATAGCATACGGGCTGAGGGTAAAAGAAAAATGTAAAGTTGAACTGCTTCATTAACAGATTAAGATGGGGAAGGAAGAGGTTGTAGCTGGTTCATTGGTGATAGCCTGGGAAGGAACTGAGAGCTGGAGGGATTAATGGGCATGATGAGTATGAAGAACAGGTTTTTGGATTGCAAGGGAGAAGGAGATGTAGAATGACAACACATTCTAAGCAAGTGAAGGAATTTCAGAATTCATTAACACGGAACATCACTTGCAGGTGATGATGGTAAGACCAGGAGAATGACCTTTGTGTCGTATCGTGGTAGGCAATGTGAGATGTTGGTCTTCACCTAGTTTTTGGCAAATAGGAGTTCTTGTCCCCAAAGCTTAGATCTTTGGGTTTATCAAGCACTAGATTGCTAGATTTACTGTTATATACCGAATCTACTCCAGTGATCCATGACTCTATTTCTTAATCAGTAACAGCTTGTTTTGATGATGACCACTTTGTAATGTAGTTTGAAGTTGTTTGGTATTGCTATGCCACTTTCCTTCACTTTTTAAAATCGATTTCCTTGCTATTCTTGACCTTTTGTTCTTTCAGATGAACTTTGTTACTATTTTTCTAACCTTATAAAATAATTCTTTGGTAGTTTGAGTGGCATAGCCCTGAATAAGGAAATTAACTTAGATACAATTATTATTTTTGTTATAAGGGCTCTGCCTACCCATGAGCAATTAATATTTCTCCATTTGTTTAGATCTGCCTTTATTTGTATGAAGAGTGTTTTGTAATTTTGTTTGTCCCTGGATTTGTATGGGCAGATACTTTACAATGTCTGCAGTTATAGTCTATGGAATTTCTCTTTCTGTCTCTTCCTGCTGAATTTTATTGGTAACATAATAGAAATGCTAACGATTTATATGGATTTATTTTACATCCTGCAACTTTGCTCAGTTAGTTAATTTTGACTAATTTTTTAGCTTAGCTCTCTAAATATGCAATGATATTTTTGTTTCCTTGTTACCTATTTTTATTCCTTCTATTTCTTTTTCTTGTCTTGTAGTTATAGTTAGCTTTTCTAATACCATATAAACAGTCATGGTTATAAAGGACTTTCTCACTTCATCCCTGATCTAACTGGGAAGACTTCTGGCTTATCTCCATTATAAGCAATGCTTACTCTTGGTTTTTAATAGGTACTATTTACCATTACCATTTTAAGAAAGGCCCCATATTTTCCCCATGCTTTCAATTTTTTTAATAGGCATGGATATTATATTGTTTTTGTTTTTCTATGAAAACTCTCTTTCACATTTATCTGATAAATTCTTTGAGACGAAAGAGAAATTCATCAGTCTTTTCCTTATTTCTTACTTAGACTTTGTAGTAATTTTAGGAAACATTTCTCTAATGACCAAATAATACAGTTAAAGTTTTTTTTTTTTTAATGAATGAATAAAGCATTTACTAAGTGCTTGTATGCACAGCACTGTAGATACAAATAGCAAACTAAGCCAGTTCCTGATCTTAAGTAGCTCTCATTCTAATGGGGGAAACAATACATAGAAAAGGTTTCATCTGTAAATCAGATGTAAAGGTACCCCTAGTCCAAAACAAATGTTAATGCCTCTTCTTTCATGTTATTTTCACTCATAAAACCGTTGTCATGTTGAACCATTTGACAGTGCCAAGGGCTTTCTTTGGTGGCAAGAACTTTCTCCCTGGGTCTTATAGCCCTTTCAAGAGCAGCTTCCAAGCTGCCCTTCCCCAGATGCTTCCCAGGATGGCAGAAGGCCCTGGGCTTGGAAACCCTATTATTCCCAAGGCTTGTTGACTCTAGGTCCTGGGCCATCTCCATCAGTGTCTGGGGAGATCATCATCGAAACAGTAGTGTAATAGGCTTGGCACATGTTCTCCTTCGTGGTGCCCTGCTTGCTTGCTGCTTCAGTGAGTCTGACTGGCTTGCCTTATGTAGTTTGGTTGGCTATTGGTGGGGATAGTGGGTATCTTCTCCATGGATGATGGCTGTGAAGGTGGGACTGGATGGAGTCAGGACTGATGGATGTGGAGGTACTGGAGATGAGGAAAGTGAGTCCCTTCTCCACAACCATTTCTTGCCTCAGTGATGTCTCTCGGGGCTGGGCTTAGAAGCAGGTCTAGTTTCGAGGGATATGGAGCCCTGCTATTCCCACAGCTCTTTGGATCATGGTTTTAGACTGTGCCCAATGAGGTCTGGTTGGGGCTGGGGGTGATTATAGTGGTTAATGTGCTTGGGATGGATGGTTTGACTGACTGGCACATACTTCCTCCTCTCTCTCCCTCAGGTATCTTGCCACTTCAGGTAGGCTGACTTGCCTGCTTGTTCCTTTGAAACTTAGATGAACCTTGTAAAGTTACAGGATTTTGTGTTAACCGTTACTTAGAGAACTGTTAAACAGTTATTTATAGAACATATATTCAGAAAAGTACAGTTGAGGCAACTGAGGCACCTAACATTTCAGGGACAGCCAGGTCACACAGTGGTTGGAGCATTGGTCCTGAAATCTGAAAGATCTGGCCTCAGACACTTTTTAGCTCTGTGACAAGTCACTTAACCTCTGTCTCAGTTTCTGTAATTGTGAAATAGGCATAATAATAGTACCTGCCTCCCTAGGTGGTTGTGAAGACCAAAAGAGGTGATAAGCTCTTAGCACTGAGTAGTGCTGTCTAAATGTTAGTTTGTAGCAGTGGTTATGGTGATAGTGGTGGCAATAACAGCAGTAGTAGTTTATTTTTAAAATGTATTATGAAAGCAGTCATTAGAGTTAGAAGTTTTGTACTCTATTAAATTGTCTTTAAAATTGGCAAATTTTGTGTTCTTCAAGTAAATGCTGATGTTCACTTGCTGTCTAAACCATTCACAGTCACTTCTACCTAAAACCCTGTATTGCCTCCTGTTGCCACATGAATAAATGGAAATCCTTTGTATCTGATGTTTAAGATGTCTTCTTGGCAAATACTCATTTCCCCGTTAGTCTTCCTGTACTGTGTCCTACCGATACCCTCCATAGATTCTCTTTGCTTCTCCTAATCACATACCATGTGTTTCTGCTTTGTACAGACTGTGCTGTACACTGACAATGCTTTACCCTCATTTCTTTCCCCCAGTGAATTCCTACTCACCCAGGAGAACTAAACTTAAATGCCATTGCTGATATGAAGTATTCCCTAATTCCCCTTGTCAGCAGTGACCTTCTTCTCCGTCTTTCACAGAGTACTTTTGTATCTCTTATGCACTTAAAATGGATTATTTTTTATTACCATCACTTGTCTCTGTTGTCTCATTAATGACTATAAAATTGTTGAGTGTAATGACCATTTTGAATTCTGGCTTTCTGTCTCACCCAGCCCTCTACCACAGTCCTGTACAAATAGTTGGCACTTAATAAATGGTTGTTGTTGGTTTGGGTTGGAAGATTCATAATGGAAGCAAAGGTGCAAGTGGTGTTTTCCTACTTGCTCTACTTACTCATTCAGCTACCAACTTAGGTTTTCTTGAGAAAGTAATGAATTTGTCCTGACATCCTGTTGATTGTATAACAAACACATTAACTGTGAGAAGGCACATGTGTAAAATACATTTATTTCATCTTTTGATCTCAGTATTTTTGAATGTCTTTCATTCTGATCTGAATTTTGTTTTTCTCTTATATTCAGAGTAAAAACAGACAATACTTTATTTCTTTTTAATGTCCTCCTTTGTATACTGTCATTGCCTTAGGTTCAGACAAGGTTCATTGTTAGGGTTCATAATGTAGTTTTATCATGTCCTTCTAGTCAAAGTGTTGCAATTGAAATTAAGGTAAACTTACATTAAAGCTCCGAGCATATTTAATGTATTGGTAAGGCTAGCGGTTACCACAGGGGTCTTTAGCTCCTCAGCAAGCCAAAAGACCTCAAGTAAAAGCAGACAGATCATTTTTACAGAGAAAAGGAGAACCATCTGAAAACTAGAAGGCAGTTACCAAGTCTGAAGTATCAAACTGAGGAAAATGTGACTGGCTGGAAATCGGGAATTGCCAACTGGCAGCAAAACCCTCCAGGAAATTCTGATTAATTTATTTCACCTGTGAAAATAACTATTGGTATATAGATCACAAATTTCTTCTAATTGTACAAGGGCAGCTAGTGATACAGAGATAATGGGCTTTCTCTTATTGAATTAAGATTTGTGATTTGTAGGGAAACGGAATTTTTCAAAAAGATAAAAACTGAACTTCTGGGCTTAACTCAGAGACAGACTTGATTTAGGCAGCAGTGCAAAATGTTGGCAGTTATACAGATTAGAATCAATTTTATTTTCTCAGTAGCATTGTATAAATACACAGTTCTTCCAGTCATACTGTTACTTTGGCCTTTCTCTATGTCTCTGTTTTGTTTTTGTTTTTTTTTTTTTTTTGATTCCTTAAGAATACCCTTCCCTGAATCTCTGATTTTGTGAGTGTGATTGTTGTATAAAAAACAAAACTAGTGTCACCCCTGTGTTCTGCTTTGTAGCATTTAAACTCCACGTTGAATCGAGATAAAATACTTTACTTTTTTTGTTCATATGACTGTGAGAATTTCAGTTCCCTCTGTATTGCAATATCCGTGTTCTCTATGAGTCATTTGATGGTTGCTAGCTTCTGAGTAAAGAATGGTATAACATAGTCTCCATTGTTGGCTGGACTTCTTTAACTCACTCCTGTTGATCCTGGTCTTTGTTGCCAGTTCAGGGAATGTACTGAGAGAACCTAAGTATTTATATGTGTTTAAATAGGGAACACTTTCCCAACCAGTGTTGAAAAGTTCAAGCTATGTCTTCCATTTTGAATAATGGCATTTTTACTTTGGGTCCTACCTTGTGTGCATATAGCATCATGTTGAGCTGTTAAAACACTTGGAGTGCATACAAGGTGATAAGTTTGTAGAAAATGCTATTTAACATAGCAGTGATTCTCGGATTATAAAACTTGGGATAATTGTTTCCTCAGACATGACTTTATTTGTATAATCTAATGAAATGTTATTCTTTCTGTGATCTAGCTGTTTTACTTTTTATACAGCCTTGTCAGTGAAACAACAAGCATGTAGTAAGAATGTAAGATTTGACAGCACACCAATTCTGGGGATATCAAAAATAATAGTAATTATCTCTGCCTACAAGGAGTTTGCCCTCTCTTGGGGGAAGAGCGTTGATGTAGGATCACCTGCACAGACATGTTATTGAGCCCCTAGGAACTGATGAGATCACCCAGGGAAAAGACCAAGAGAAAGAGGCCTAGGGCAGAGTCTTGTGAGCCTTCCCAGAAGTATAATATGTATCTTATACAGAGGATCCTGAAAGGGAACAGTCAGACAAATTAGGGGAGAACCTTGAGAGAATCTTACCTGAGAAATCTAGAGAGAAAAGGATCAGGATTGATCGAAAGTCAGGAAGTTTGGTAGTTAACAAATCATTAGTAACTTTGGAGAAAGTAATTTCAGTTGACTGAGGTTAGAAGCCAAGTTGCAAAGGGTTTGGAAGAGACTAAGAAAAGAGGAAGTGGACATAGTGAGTTAGAAAATTTTTTCATGTAAATTTAGCTGAGAAGAGGAGAAGAGATATAGGATGATAGAAGGATCTCAGGGTTTTTAAAGGATGATATCGGAGATATGGATGTGTTGGTAGTCAACAAAGAAGGAACCCGTCAATATGGAGAGATTGAAGATTGGAGAAAGTGAGAATGATAGTGGGGGGAGTAATCTACTGATGACAGTTTGAGGGGGCACATAGAGATTAGTCCAGACAGAAATATTTTCATCAAAGGTTGTGGAAAAGGACACTTAGTGGGAAATGATGTCAGGGGCAGGAAATGAGAGGAGAGAGAGGGAGCGCAGCAAATGGCCTCAGGTTTTTTTTGTTTTTTTTTTTCCAGTGAAGTAGGGTATGAGGTCCTAAGCTAAAAGGGTTATGGGGAAAGAAGGGACGTCATGGGAGACTTGAAGAGAGAAGAGAAAGTTCAAAGCAGCTGCTTTGGTGAGTGAGAGAATTAATTAGGTAGGAATAGAAATGCATACAATGGGCACTCAGTCTAATCCTCAGCTGAGTCCAAACTCAGCTGAAGTAAATCACCTCATCATTTCAAACCTACTTTGTTTGAAAACTGCATTTTAGCATGCTTTCAGAAAACATTTAAATGTTTATGTCCAGAGAACTGGTGTATGTCTTCTTGGAGCTTATACTCTATACGGACATACAAAGTGAACTTAATTGAAAGGATGAATACAAATTTCGTATTTAACTGGATAGATCCATTGAGACTTTGTGGATTGGAATCACCCATCAGTGGAAGCTAAGTGGGTGAATATGGAAAGGAAGATAGCGCAAGTAGCAGAAATTGCCTGAACCAGGGGATGGAGGTGGGGAAAGAACAAAACCTATACCTTCCTAGAACGCATCTCCCCTCTGCTGCATTGGAGAATTCCTTGTTTCCTTTTAAAACTGCTCAATTTCAAAGTCCTTCCCTTTGTCCCCCATGCTGTTATCCAGAAATTTACTTTCTATGCATTTTATGTACACATGTAGTCTACTTAGAGTATTAGATACCTGAGTGTGAGGAGAATCCCCATTGCCTACCATAGTAGGCCCTGAATATGTGTTGTTGATTAATTGGAAGATAGTTGAGTGCATGTGAAGTACTGGGAGGACATATCTGATAAAGTTAGTTGAGGCCAGATTGGAGAAAGCCTTAAATAAATACTAGGCTGAGTAGTTTTGTAGGCAGTGGGAGCCTTTGATGGCTCTATTGTAGAGCATAAATTGACAGAGAAATGTGTAGGATGCATCAGAGGAGGAAGAGGTGGCAAGCCCATTAGGAGGATAATGCACGATTCTGGATCAGAGGCCATAAAGGAGTTTGAATTTATGTGATAACATGGAGAAGAAGAAAGTGTGTAGGGAAATTGTTGCATCATATTTGATCATGATCCAGAGGGTCTCTAAGCCAGAGTGTTGACGATGGAAATCCCTCATGTTCATATGACAAAGGAGGAAAGGGAAACAGGAGAGTGGTGTGATGGAAATGTTAGATTAAAGTTCAGTTGAGGAGGCTTCCAGAAATAAGTGTTTGTGTTCAACATTACTGCAGCTTGTATCCTGTCTTCTTTCAGACACTAAAACCTTCTCAGGGCAAAGTTTAATTTTTCCTGAAATTCTACCTGTATGCTTTCCAATCCAAGTACTACAATTCATCTAGGTTGAGGCTAAAATGAAAGGTGTTATTAGTACATGTATATTTATATGCTTATACAGTATACATAAAACATGGAATGAAAGTGTATTTTTTTTAAAGGAATCAACTACTAGCAAAGAAAATTTTTCTTATGTTTCTAAATGCAAAAGGCAGTGTAGTTCTGCTGAGCCAGAAGTGGAAGGCCTTCAGAAGAAGAATGAAAAGTGGGCACTAGCTAACAAGAAGTAATGGAATGGAATCTTTTTGTGGACCTGTGGAAAGAGCATCATGCTGGGAGATAAGATTTAAGATCATTTAATCTGCCACTGACATGCTCTCTACAAGCAAGCAAAGGGTTTGGGGCAAAAACTTTTATTTTAAGTTAAATCTCTGTAACTTTTGCCCTCCGTAAACCCTGGATAATCATATTGTGTCTGTCCATATCACAGAGAGTTATAAAGACAGACATCACTGTAGGTAGAAATGCTTTGAGCTTTTCAGAAGAAAGTAACTATAGAAATAGAATGCTAGAACTATCTATCATTAGTCATACAATTTGCTAATTCCTTTAGAAGACAAAAGTGTAGTAAAATTAAAGCAGATTTAAAAGATTCTGAATTTTTGCTTTGAAAACACTAAAAATGGGAGGGAGGGGAAGCAGCAGCACTGTAATTAGTTGCTACTTTGAGGTCATGAAAGGGCTTTCTTCCTTTTAGAAGATGTGCCATACTCTCCCTGAGACAGAGTATCACATACACGTACAATTCTGCTTTCTTCCCATTTGTCTTTGCCATCTTCTTTTGTTCCCCTCCTTCTCTTATTGACGTAGAATGAACTGAAAAACTTAAATTTCTTGAGCCTTCCAACTTTCCATGTTGAAATTTGGCAATTTAATTTGGAGCTTAAGTAAATTTCAGTTTATTTCTGTTTGGGATAAAAGAAAAGAGTTTACCAAAATTTCTGAAGAATGTACCATATTTCCTGAAGAGTTATTGTTTCCTTCTTTTATTTACCTCTTTCTTGGACATCTCTTTCTTCATCTTCCTTCCCACACATGAATAAACAGGTATGCACTAACCACATATCTGCATGTAAATCAATCTACAACCTTAAAATAGAGTTTGTCTTCATATGAGACCTTCCTCAGGGAGAAGATGGAACCTTGGGTTGCATTACTTTGGAATCTCTTATGAGTATTCATTTCTACATATATTTCTTTGTTTCTCTCAAGGCCTGCATGGGAAGGTAGGCACTGAGACTGCTAACAAAGCCTGAAATATTATGAAGAGAGTTGAGTCGCCGCACCAAGAGGTTTAATGACAGGAGAAGTTGGAGTTTTGTATTTTAAGCTTCAATTTACCCCCTTGCAGATGCAAATTCATTACTATGGAAAAGAAATAATCATTAATTTCCTTTAAAAAATTTCAAAATATTTATTTATTTAATTTAATATCTTTCAATTGATTTAAAAATTTTTTTAACATTCATTTTAAAAAAATTTGGGCTCCAGATTTTCTTCCTCCCATTTTGCTCCTCCTCCACCCTTTAAGAAAGGTAACAGTATTATATCTGTTATGCATGTGAAGTCACTCAAAGCATTTCCGTATTAGCTATGTCAGCATTAATATCTTACCAGTGTTGTAGGGAATAAGCATTTGAACATTTTTCTTAATTTCCAAAAATTTTAAAAAAGCTGTATGATTCCTCTTTTGTGGTTTGGTTTGGTTTGGTTAGTTTGTTAAATGCATTGGAACTCATGAAAATGACTTATGAGTCTGATTTCTTGTTTTCTACTGTTCAAGTATATTCCAGGAATCTAAAAAAATGAACCATTGTGTCACATTTTATCTCCACTAACACATTGCAACCTGTTCCCTTCCTTATTTATTAGTACATATGCTGACCCAGCCAGCCAGATAAAGCCTGATAAGCCACTTAGCTGTATTTGCCTCCTCCTGGAGCATCAAGTACGTTATTTACAGGCAAATTGTTAAGCATGTTTATTGGAAACAGTCATTGGAGAAGATGAAGCTTTGAATTAAGTGATGGTTTTAACCAGATCTCCCATTCCTCCCTGTGCTTTGCAGTAAGAGTGGCTTCCATATTCTGAAGATGCAAGCCACCAGATTTCTATTGTCTTCAGCAAGCATTTAGGTAGCATTCAAGACATCCAAGTGACTTTACTTGACCTTATGATTATTTCTAATGAATCTTGGCATATATAAAGACAGAGTCATTAAATCATATGCAATTCTATGCTATTTTATTTGGCATGCTGTTGTAGACTGTGTTTTATGTGGAGCATAGCCCTCTGGATAGTCATCTATCCTTTACAAAGTCCAGCTACTTATGAAAAGTTGTAAATTCTGCATTAGCATATTGGGAAATGCTATACATCTTTGTTCTGTGATAGTTTCTAAGTCTGCTCTGCGCTGTATCTGTATGTGTTGGATTTGGGGTGTTTTAGTTTGATTACTCTGTTTAGCCATGGAAAAAAGCAATGCCTTCTAAAAATCTGATTTCCTCCTAAACCTTTCATCTGTGTTAAGATAAAAAAAAATTTCTATATGTTTACTTAGGAATCGTATATCTTAATTGTATGGGAGTTACTGGCTTAATTTAGTGGATTTCGGGTTACCTATATATTTCGTTGAGACTTACTTAAAGAGTTTTACAGAATATCCTTGGCCTATGGAAGGAAAGAAAAATAATTCAATGTCTGCATTTAAAATTCAATGGAACTAAAGCAGAAAGTAGGTCACGGTTGTTAGTTACTTTCATTGAAAGAATACTGGGGGTGTTGTTACATATATATGTATATGTATATATGTTTTATGCATGGAATCTCTCTGACTTTTTCTCATAGGACTTCAGTCCTTTTGTGGTAGGTGGGGGAAAGATGGGGCACCCAAAGTATTCAGTCCCTTATTCCCCAGTCTTAGGGAGGAAATCTTAGGGAAATCTTGTCTAGATCCATTTCACACTCTTACATTTCTTGGAAGGGATGATGGGGGAAAGGAAGAAACTTTGAAGAGTTTACATTAAATTTGTAGGCATAACAAATGAGCTTTTGCAATGGCCTTGGAAGTTTCCTCAGGACCTTTCTGTATCTCTTTCTCCCAACTTAGGGTGTCTGTTTTAGGCATTTCTCTCTCCTTCCCTCTACAGATGATTATGATCACAAGTAGAAGGATGTAAGGGTGGAATAAGTGTTGTCTTGTCCATGTCCTTGTCTGTTAGTCTTCTTTAGAGTGCACACATGATGGCCAGTATTGGCTTATATAAATTTATAAAAAGCAGAAGAAATTTACATTTTAACTAATGAAACCACATGATAGAAAAAAAAATTTTAAGAGCTTAATTAAAAGTAAAACTCATAGGAGGGAACTTAATTGGCTACAAAATGATGATTTAAATAAGCATGGTTAGAGAAAAATAAGAAAATGTTCATAGTATGCTATGAATTGCTGGTAATGAAATCACTTAGAAAAATGGAGCGTTAAAAATATCGGTGATTACTTAGATCAAGTGTGTGTAAGGATCATGGAATCTAGAGTTCACCAGGGGCTTTAGGATCATTTATTATAAATTCTAGTTTGGAGAAGTTACAGCTATAATTCTAATTCTTTGTTTGGAGGAATCCCTCTAGTAGAAAGAAAGGGAGAGGGGAAAAGATGATTGGACCCAGGAAAACCAACATAAGATTCTTCTCCCATAATAGAAAGAAGATAAGTTTTTGGGAGAACTCTGAAAAAAGGATATCAATTTGAAGAATTGAATTTTTGAACAGTACAGTAATCGTGTAAATTATAATATGGGGTAGCTAAGGGGCTCAGTGGATAGAATACTAGGCCTGGAATCCAGAAAACTCATCTTCTGAGTTCAAATATGGCCTCCCACACACACTAGTTGTGCGACCCTAGGCAAATTCCTTAATCACGTTTGCTTCCATTTTCTCATCGGTGAAATGAGCTGGAGAAGGAAATGGCAAACCACTCCATTGTCTTTGCCAGGAAAACCTCAAATGGAATCACAAGGAGTCAGATACAACTGAAATGACCAAACAACAGCCTTTACCATATATATTTTTTGTAAGATGGAAATTCCTAGAATTTGAGTATGTTCATGTTTTGTATTAGAACCTGATTGGTGACTGGGAAAAGATTTTTCTGTGGCACAATTTTTATAACTAATTCTGAAATATTCAATGTTGCCAACTTCCAAGTATCATACTCCAATACGTAAAGAATTCTCTTTATGACAGATTTTCATCCCCATCCACTGACCCACTTACTTCAAGCAGTATTCATGTCCCTGAAATTCTGACACAGCTAGAGAATTCAGGCACCTTTTTTATTGTGAAAAGATTTGACTACTTCTGATGGTATAGTAACTCATTCCAGCATTTTTTCTCTACAAGACACACTCAAGATTTTTCGGGAAAACTATGTTTTAATGTAATTATAATTACATTGTTGTTACCAGAATGTGTCTCATTTTAAAGCAGATAGACATGGTGCATATTTTATAAATGATTGCTATATATTTTATAAAAGTAAACTTTAAAAAAGTAGAATATGAGAATCCTTTCAGATACAGTAGATATTTTCATTGTCAGAAGTGACCTTTAAAAATATTGGCTTTGTGTAGTGTTGCACTTTGTGTTGCACTCTGGTGCAGTGGATAGAGCACCAGATTTGAAGACAAGAGCTCATCTTCATGAGGTCACATCTCTTCTCGGACATTTACTGCACAAGTCACTTTCCTCATTTAAGCTGGAGAATCAAATGGCAAACTGCCCCATTATCCTTGGGGTCACACAGAAGAGTCAGATGCAATTGAAAATGAACCGAAAACGTTATTTCTCTCTCAGTGCGGTGTCATCTTTATCCTAATCTCAAAGATTTAGCATTTATTTAGCTGGGAGGAAATGATATTGCATATAAGGAAAATACAAAGTAGCTCATGTTAAGAGCCAGATAAATAATCTTGTCCGTAAATGCTTTGAAACTTAAGAGACGGTGTTCAGTAAAGGTTTCACAGAGGTTTGTATTCCTGATTTGTATGCATGTTAATTTCTTCTTTCCTTCCTCCAGCAGAGCTCAAGTTTCTTGAAGGCTAGAATTACCTCCTTTTTGTCTTGTATCTCAGGGCCTGATCCACTAGGACCGTGCATTTGTAGACACATAGTAATTGTTTGTGGGAGTGAAAGGAGGGAGGCCTTGTATGAAAACTTTAGTAGAGAGGAATGAGGGTGTCTTAGGCAGTGCAACAACTGGGAAGCCTTAATTTCTGTAACAAGGATCAGACTGGAATTTTCAGGAAAATCAAAGGTTTGTATTAGGGCACTTTAGAATAGGTTACAAATAGGCTTTCACTTAGAGCCATCCATCCTTACTGTAGAAATGATGTAAGCTGAAAAAAAAGTCTCCTGTTTGTAGTGTTTAACTTAATTCCCTGCCCTTGCCCCGCATGCCCAAGCACACACATTTTCACCACTCCCTTATGATGTGTATTCCCTTAGTCCCAGGACATACTTCTGTTATACTCTCCAGGAATGTTATTTTTAAATGTCTGTTCTTTAGAGTTGAAAATCCTTTGTGGGGTTCTTTTAAGTTGTCACATTTCCATATGAGCCATATGAGGTTCTACTAGATGTAGTTGCCTCCAGACCCTTAGAGAGCTTCAGACATGTTGTTCCTTGACCTGTCTGTACAATAGTATGATCAAAGATTTAGCCCAGGACAGAAACTTAGAGGCCATCTAGTTCAATGCTTTCATTTTGCAGATGAGTAAACTTAGCCCCATTTAAGTGAAGTGACTTTCTCAAGGTCGTCTAGGTTACAAGTGCCAGAGGTGGCATCTGAACTCAATACCTCTGACTCCCAAACCATTTCCACTGTGCTGTGTTGACTCTCTTTATGAGGCAGGGAGGGGGAAGTTTTTGTTTCATTTCAACACTTATATCAGATGTAAATATAGCCTAGGTCATATATCCAAGGATCACAGCTCCAGGATCTTGTAAAGAAAGAAACTCTGAATTAGCTCTTAGGACATAAACCAACCCAGATATAGGGCATTTTAAAAGTCTTAGTGCTGTTCTCAACATTAAGATAAAGGTTCTCAAGTCCATAACATATAGAGTAGGGGCCAGGATACCCTTCTTCAAGAAAGTTTGTCACATGTAATGAGGATGGGATTTGTTGTGTTTGGCCCCAGGGGGTAGAATGAGAACCCATGGATGGTAGATCTATTAGGCAAATTTAATCTTTGTAAGGGGGAAAAAACTCCTAATAAAAGCAATTTCTAAAAATGGAATGAGCCTCCTGGAGTTGTGACATATTCTCTTTTACTGTGCTTGATAAAAAGACTGAATGATCACTTGTGTTAAAAAAGAGATGCTCTTTCAAGTATGAATTGGAATAAATGACCACTCCAATTCCTTTCAACTGAAAGTCTTGGATTCCAGAATTCTATCAGGGCCAGGAAGTTATGGGTTCAAATTTTGCCTGTGATGCAGGTTTGGTTCTCAGAAGTTTGATGGTCAGAACATGGGGGTGGGTATAGGAGTCATGAAATTCTCATGTGACCTATAGAGAACACATGTAGAGGATTGTCGTCATTTGTAGGCATCACACTTAGATATGGCAGTCAGAGAACTTGGATCTCAGGCTTCGTTAAAAAGTAGGGAGATGGATGGTAGACAGACACACACTAAAACTGTCTCTAGAATATTATGTTTGGTTCTGGGAAATTCATTGATTATCTGGGGGATGTCTATAGGAGAGTCGAACCAGAATTGTGCAGGGCCTCCGGGTCATGCCATGTGAGAATCAAAGATGTGGAACATGATACTCATGAAGTATTAAAAAGCCATAGTGTGAGACAGTGACTAGATTTGTTCTCCCGGGGCAGAACCAGGAGCAGTTTGGTAAAAAATTGCAGAAGCAGATTGAGGAACACAGGTAAGCTTCCTAATCATGTGTTCACACAGCTGAGGGGCTTGCCCCTGGGGGTTTTTGTTTACATAAAAGTGATCTAGGCCTAGGAGGCAACTCAAACAGATCCTGAGAGCCACATGCTAACTTAGAAAACCACTCATTGAAACATCTGTATTGTATCGTTTTGGACAAGTTTGACATCTCTGCTCTTTACTTCTGTGATCCATTCTGCTTCTGAAATTCTGTTGTTTTGGGAAGGATGTGGATAAAAACTGGAGAACATCGAGTGGATGGCATATGATTCACAGGATGGTGAAAGGCTTTAATATCATGCTCTTTGAGAATCATCTTGAAGAAATATGTTGTAGAGCCTGCAAGTCTCTCCCCTTCTTCCGCTTAGAACACTTTTTTCTTTAGGGTCATTACTCAGGTGTCACCTCCTTTCCTTCATGAATGTTCTCTCTTACCCTTGGGAGGATCGAAACCTCTTTAGCTCAGGAACTGTTTGTTTGTATCCATAGAGTCCTACATAGAGCAAAATGGCAGTTATCAGGTGCTCAGCACTGTGGTCAGCTCTGGAAATACAAAAGAAAGCTAAAAAAAAAAAAAGTTGAATCAACATGATAGCTATCCTGTGAGAGAGAGAGATTGGATTTGTTACCTGGTCCCCAGAGGGTAGAACCAGGAGCACTTGGGAGAAGTTAGAGAAAGATTTTGACTCTGGTTTGGGAAAAATCCCTTAGGAATTGACTGGAAACTTAAATTGTTTCTGTTACTCTGCTATACAAACTGAAGCTATTGTCATTATTTATGGAGTTCAGATAGAAATAGTTCTAGGATTCTATCTTTTTATTTATATAACTATATCTTTCTGTCTGTTTATCTGTCTCATATTCTGGGGACTGTTGCACAGGTGAATAAAGTAAGTGCTTTTGTATTTGAATAAAAATATTAGTGATAAGTGTGTCTTCTTTAGTTCATTGAATCCATGCTATAAGACTTCATTCTGTTTCTTTATTGTTTTTTGTTTATTCTCCTGGATCTCTGTATTTTGAAAACTTCCCCTCCCTTACAGCTTTTAGATTCTGAGTGTTTGGCAGGAGCAATATCTATTTAAAATATCCTGAAATTTCTTTACATCCATGTTATGTCTGGATGATTGTTGTTCCACAGTTTTATCTCTGATAATCCAATCTAATAAAGGTTTGTTAAGCTTCAGCTGAGTTCCAGGCCCTGTACTAAGTGCTGGAGACACAGTTAATAAGAAGACAGTCCCTGCCCTCAAGGAGTTTACAATCTAATGGAAGGATGACAGTGCTGAAAGGATGCCACCAGCTTGCTCTCTGGAGCTGAAACTTCACAAAGCAGTAGATGCAAAGAGGAGTGAACTGAGAGTCCAGTTCCTACCCTCCATAAAAGAAGACATTGGGAGGAGTTTGGTACCCTGCCTTCTAGCCCTGCAGTCAGAAGGAAGAGGAGGCGGAAGGAGGGGGGATATCCAGTAACAAGCCTAACCTGGGACAGCAGCATCTTGTTCCATGTAGTTACTGCCCTGAAAACCAGGGCAGCAGATGCAGAGTGGAGTAATAATGCCCTGGTTCCTGTGAAATTTACTTGTGTTCTAAAAAAAAGATTTTAAACTTTGTTTATAATGTAAGAATTTGTCAAGTGACAGTACGTAGAAGGTAGTAAGCTTTGGATTTGCAACTTGTAGTGGTAAGTTGCACAGCTTGTACAATTTCTTTTCATGGTCTGCATTGATCAATAAGTCCTGCCTATTTAAGGATAACCTTTCTATAATTAATGTGGGACAGTGACCTGGTTTGGAATCACTATCTTAAACTCCTTGTTTCTGTAAATAAATCCACATGACTTAGCCACTTGTTCAACATTTCTTTGTCAGTATATTGCTAATGAGTTCATTGGCTTTTTTATTGCTTTTATTTGTTACATATATTTAATATTTTATTTTTCCTCAAAATCAATTTTTAACATTCATTTTTTAAAATATTGAGTGTTCCAAATTCTTTCCTGACTTCCCTCCTCCCCCTCATTGAAAAGACAAGCAATTTTATATAAGTTATACATGCAAAATATTTCCACATTAGTTATGTTATGAAAGGAAATACGGACCAAAAAAAAACTCCCAAGAAAAAATAAAGTTAGACTCCCATCAGTTTTTTCTGTGGAGGTAGATCTCATTTTTTCATCGTAAGTCCTTCAGAATTGTCTTGGATCATTGTATTGATCAAAGTGGATAAGTCTTTTACAGTTGGTCATCTTTATAATATTGTTGTTACTGTGTACAGTGTTCTCCTGCTTCTGCTCACTTTACTTTGCATGCGTTCACATAAGTCTTCCCACGTTTTTATGAGAACATCCTGCTCATCATTTCTTATAGCACACTAGTATTCCCTAACAATCATATACCACATCTTGTTCTGCTATTCCCCAAGTGATGGGCATCCCCTCAATTTCCAGTTCTTTGCCACTCTTGTAAGAGCTGCTATGAATATTTTTGTACATATAGGTTATTTTCCATTTTTGTTTTTACCGCTTTGGCATATAGACCTAATAGTAGTGTCACTGAGTCAAAGGGTATGCATGTTTTTCTAGTCCTTTGGGCAGAATTCCAGATTGCACTCCAGAATGCTGAAATCTCTTCACAACTTCACCAGTAGTGTATTAGTGTCTCAGTTTTCCCATGTCCCCTCCAACATTTGTCATTTTCCTTTAGGGTCATATTGTCTGTTTGGATAGTTTGGGAGTACTTCAGAGTTGTTTTAATTTGCATATTTCTCTACAGTAATGATGTAGAAATTTTTTTATATGGCTAGAGATAGTTTTGATTACATCATCTGAAAACTGTTCATCTCCTTTGACTTTATCATTTGGGGAGTGGCTCTTATTTTTATAAATTTGACTCAACTCCCTATATATTTGACAAATTAGGCCTTGATCAGGGAAACTTGTAACTTTTTTCCCACAGTTATGATTATCAATTGTGCATTTTTCTCCATCCTGTTTTCCCACCTATTTAAACTACTGTCTCTTTTCACCCTATCCAGCCTCAAAAGTGTTTTGCTTCTGACTCTGCTTCCCTCAATCTGCCTACTCTTTCTATCAGTTCCCACACCTTGTTTTATCCTCATCTCCTCCTACTTTCCTATTATAGGGTAAGATAGATTTCTATACCCAATTGAGAGTGTGTATTATTCCCTCTTTGAGCTAATTGTGATAAGAGTAAGGTCCAACCACTGCCTTACACACACACTAATTGCCCTAATAATGATAAGGTTCTTAGGAGTTACAAGTATCATCTCACCATGTAGAAATATAAAAAGTTTAACCTTATTAAATCCCTTATGGTTTCTCTTTCCTGTTTACTTGTTTATAATTCTTGTATGTGGAAGTCAGAATTTCTATTTAGCTGGGGCTTTTTCCCCCCATCAGGAATGTTTGAAAGCTCAATTTCATTAAATTTCCATTGTTTTCACAGAAGGATTATATTCAGTTTTGCTGGGCAGGTGATTCCTTGTTGTGATCCTAGCTCTTTTGCCCTCCAGAATATCATTCCAGACTCTCTGATTCTTTCATGTAGAAGCTGCTAAATTTTGTGTTCTTCTGACTGTGCATACTCCATGATATTTGAATGATTGTTTTCTGGTTACTTTAAGTATTTCCTCTTTGATCTAGGAGCTCTAGAATTTGGATACAGTATTCTTAAGAGTTTTCATTTTGAGAACTCTTTCAGGTGATTGGTAGATTTCTTCCCATTTCTTTTGTCCTCTCTTTCTTTCTAAGGTAACAGGGCAGTTTTCCTCAATATTTTCTTGAACTCTTTTTTTGATCATAGTTTTAAGATAGTCCAATAATTCATAAATTTTTATCCCTCCTTTATTTTTCAGGTCAGTCTAATGAGATGTTTCACATTTCTGGTTTTTGTGTCCTTTTTTTGTTGATTGTTCCTTAACTTCCGCTTGCTCAGTTCTAATTTTAAAGGAATGATTTTCTTCATTATGCTTTGGCCCCTCCTTTTCCCTTTGGCCAGTTCTACTTTTTAAGGAATTCTTCTCTTCAGTGAATTTTTGTACATCTTTTTCTATGGGACCAATTCTCCTTTTTAAGTTGTTTTTCTTTTTAGTGAATTTTTGTGCTTTTAGCATTTGGCCTATTCTGTTGGTTTTTTTTTTTTTTTAATTTTCTTCAGTATTTTTTGTTGTTGTTGTTGTTGTTGTTGTTGTTGTTGTTGTTGTTCCTCTTTTACCAGGCTATTTACTCTTTTTTCATGGTTTTCTTGCATCACTCTCATTTCTTTTCCTAATTTTTCCTCTACCTTTCTTACTTGATATTTAAAATTCTCTTTGAGCTCTAACATGGATTCTTTTGGGGCTTGGGACCAATTCACATTTTTTTTGAGGCTTTGGATATGGCAGTTATGACTTCGTTGTCTTCCGAGTTTGTTTTGATCTTCCCTGTCACCATGGTAATTTTCTATGAGCATATTCTTTTCTTTTGCTCATTATTTTCCAGCCTATTTTATCTTTAAATTACAGTGGGGCTCTGCTCCTCAGATGGAGGGAACACTGTTCCAACCTTCAGTGATTTTCCTGTGCTGCTGATTTCAAAGCTGGTTCAGAAGGTCTGTAAGTTTTCAGTTCTTCTAAGATAGTATAATCTAAGGACTGGTCAGTGATCTTTTGGCCTGTGCTCTGGTCTGTAAGGTAATAGAAACACTCTTGTCCTCCCTGGAAGTGGGACCAAGTTTCCCTCTCCATTGTGGCCACAATGTCTGCTCTGCTAATGCTCCTTCTCACTCTGGAGCTGCAACCTGCATCTGAGTATGGGCAATGTAAGAGTCTTCCACTCAGTGCCAACAAAGGATCCCCTATAATCTTCTTACTGGTTGTCCCTCCCCTTTACTGTCTGTCAGCTGAGAGGTACAGAAGACACAGCTGCTGCTGTTGACTCAGCCAGTGCTGGCTCAGCCTGTGCTGGCCTTCAGTCCACTATCACCCAGTTACAACAGACCGAAAAAGTGTTTCACCCCATCCTTTTGTGGGTCCTGCCATTCCAGAATTTGTTCTGAGGTGTTACTAAAGTTGTTAAGGGACTTTGGAAGTGCTTCAGCAAATCTCTATCTTTTCTCCTACATCTTGTTTCCTATTTTTATAGGCATCTGAGGTCCTTTCCAATTCTCAACTGTCTCCCTTAATCCTTGTATGGAAAATAACAAATGTGCCATATTGCAGGCTATAATTGAAATTGGGTCTGTAAAGTCCAGGAGGTCATTCAGATATCTCTGCCTCTTCATTGCCTTTCACAGGGAGTGACATGACACCAGGTCAGCTCTTGCAAGTAGGATAATAATGAAGTCCTGATTTTATTCCAGATTTATTTTTATGTTATATATTGGTCATATGTGTCTTTATGTATTGCATTTTTATTATATTTTTAGCTTCTTGAGAGAGAACAGATTTATGAAAATCAAAATTTATCAAAGAAATTTTTGAGTTGATAAGTTTTTATACCTATTTATACCTATAGCTTTGTACATGGTACCAGAATTGGAGCCAGCAAGTGAAACTGAAACTAATCAATACTGGCACTTGAGGATAATTTAGTCAAGTGCTATTAACAAAGTAAATAGCAGTAATGACCAAGAAGATCAAAGATAGACCTTTGTTCTGTTCTACTGTAGTCGACTCTTTTGTTGTAGTGTTTATTTGGAAAGAAACCAGGAACTTGTATAAAAATCTTAAGATGTGGTGGTCAGGTTCATAATATAATTAACTGTAATATAATTAATGGAACCAGGAAAGAAAAAAGGTTGTTTATCCATTTTGTAACAGGAAGTATCAGGCTCACAAAAAGCACAAGGATGACCACAACTTTCTCTAAAAATAGGCTGAAGAATGAAGGAAATCTTTCATCACACCAAGGGTATATAGCAGAGTCTTCTTTCAGAAGTCATTTTCCATTTCAGTCTCATCAGAAGCCCATAGAATCCAGACCATTTTAAAATATATATATCTACATCTGAATCACATTAGCCAAAAATGATGCATAACACACTAAGGGAAAAACACTTGGAAAAAGCTATCTTGAGACTGTAATGTAAATGACCTTCCTGGATTCTGGACTAGTTGTGCAAAAATGGCTCAATCTCAAGTAGATATTAGTATTGTGCCTGTACTTTTCCTTTTATGAGTTAATCAGAAAGTTAACATTTTAAATGTTTAATGACATGCCCATTAACTTAGTCAATAAACATTTTAAAATATCCTCCTCTGTAGCAGGCACTATGCTGAACTACAGGGATATAAAGAAGCATAAAAGACAGTGCCTTCTCTCAAGGAGCTCACAGTCTAGTGAAGGAGACAGCATATAAATCGAATTCTACAGGCAGACTGCAGGCAGATAAATTAGGGATAATAAGTGAGGTCCATCATTTTATGCGCGCACACACACACATATACACACACTCCACATGTGTAGCTCTGCATTGTGAATGTGTGTGTATAGATGCCTTGTAGGCATAAGTAGGCTGCATCCTATTACTAATTATGCATGAAGAGTGATGAAAATATATCTGAGGAAATGTGTGATTAGAAAAGCTAGGTGACAAGAGTATGAGATGAAATATGAATCACCTGATTGCTACAGCAGGTGGCCATACTGCTACTCATGAAACATTTAAAGACCTGAAAGGAAACCTCTGCCTCAGTGGGTTGGATAGATCTTTGCTGGAGTTTTTTGTAGGAGGACATGGAAAAGAAATAGACAGAATGAGCCATGGATGGGTGTGGTTTTTGCTATTGGAAGGCAGTATCTCAACTAACTGGAAATAATTCCATTGTTTCAAGATAAAAAAATGCACCCTTCATCCCATCTTTGCAAAGGGTGAGGGGCTGTGGAGGTAGAACACCGCCATATACTTTCAGGCTTGACTAATGTACATAGAGCAGTTTGAATTTTTTCCTCCTCTCTTTTTCTTTAACAAAAGCTTGACTTCTGTGTGGAGACAGGGGGAGGAGGGAGGGAGATGTATAAAAGTAAAAAGACTTCTCTACCCTCTCCCCACCTCCCTCCCCAAATCCCTATTCTAATGTCCTGTGAGATTTAAATTTCTAAATGAGTAAACAGAATCCTTTTATCATAATGTCAGTATTCTTTATGGTACCTTCATGGTTAAAGTTAGAACTGTTTTGAATGAACAGTTTTAGCTCTGCAAAAATTTCTTGGAAAAAAAATCTTTTCCATGCTTTTTGGCATGGAAAGTTAAGTTGGAATGTATACTCAGGTAGGGTAGTGATGCCCAAAAAATCATTTAGGGAGGAGGGAATGGTTTTCTTGCCACTGTAGAACACAGAAATGCTTTTTTCCACTTAAGGTTATATAAGACATAGGCTGTGCTTTTTTTGCCGGCTTGAATGAATCTATATTGAAATACTTAAGCCTAAATTGTGGCAGAGCCAAAAAGTGTTCCCTGAGCATAGCTAAGGCAGCAGCTCAATACTGCTCTCTGATGGCTCTGTGCTGTCTTGTCTCTTTTCTCTCAATTTGGGTCAGAGTCAAAGTCTTGCACAAGACCTGCCTTACAACTGTCATTCAGCTGGGATATTCTAGTCCATGATATCTTGGAAATGAATCTAGGGTTAATGTTAAGGCATTCTCTTGGGGTCTGAGTGGGAAGGATGCCTTCTTTGGGCCCCTGGAGACTGTCAGTGGCTTATGTACTGCATCAGCAACCAGCTGCTGCTGGGAGCAGGTGGGGATTCTGGAAGGGACCCTGAGAGAGAAGGAGGTGAGAAAACAGTGTAGGATAAAAAAAAAAAAAAGGAGGATGTTAGCTCCCACAGAGAAATGAGAAAGTCCTTTGATAAAGGTGAAATATTAGTGGCCCTAGAATTCTAGGGGATTAGAAACAAACTAGATTAGAAGTGTAAGTCTAATTGTTTGCCTCATAAGCTGAGTACACAGAAGAAGCTTTTTCTAAACAGAAGGGACTTTTTATTCTTTTTTTCACATATGAAATACTTTTCAAGCTTTGAAAGGGTAAGTCAGAAGAAACAATCTTATGTTTGTATCCAACAAAGCTCACCTATTGAAAAGCCAACTTTTTATACTTTTCTAATGAAAGTTCTGAAAGAAAACTAGACTCATCTTGATCTTTGTGAGACAGTCTGCCTAAGAGTGGCTGAGCTGACTATATTAGTTCTAGACATCTCTGTTAAGAAGAGTAAAGCAGAATTAATTTATAAACTTTATATATTGGGGTCTTCTCCACCCTGGTACCCTTGAGAATGTTTAATTTTTTTTCCCCATTAAGCAATGAGAATTTTAAAAAATAAAGTGGCTTTTACTGATTATTGTGGCAGCAAATCTCTTTATTATTAAGTAACAATTAGCAGTGAGTGTTGGTGCACATGTTACTGTGGTAGTTAATAGACAACATATTTAGAAATGATCATCTGAAGGAAGAGTCTAAAACAACATTATTGATAGAGTTATAATTAAACATGTACATGCATAGAGGCTGGTAATTTCAGCGTTTCTCTTTTGTCACTGACATTTTGGTTCTTCATATTGATTAATTTCCTATCTAAAGTAAGGTCAGGATTTGAGTGCCTGGAACTCGGTTCTTTTTAATTAGGAAAAGACAGCTTGGATAACACAAGGGTGTTAAAGGGCACGAGGGAGAAAGGAAGAATATTCAGCTAAGCTTAGCACCTGGAATAGCACAAGAGAAGTAATAAGAACACATTGACTCTGGTCCTCTTAAAGAGCTTGTCTAGGCAGATCCTAGACAAGAAGAGAGGAGGTATGGCATTTATGAAGGAGTCTTGGAGATTAAGATTGGGTATATTTTGTAAGTTTTTCTGTCCTCTTTGTTGTATTTCCCTTTTACTTCCAAAAATCAAGACAGCAACAATTTGGCATGCCACCTTTATTCTCAATCAGAATGAAAACATTAAAGGTGAGGAATTTTTGTATGTAAATACTTTAATTATTTAAAAGAGCTGTGATTTCCTTTTTGTGGGCACTTTCTCCACCAGTATAAATATCAACTTTCATGCCTTAGTCCAGGGTTTCATGAGCTCCTGGGGTTATAAAATTCATTTTCCCCTTGGCTGACCTTTTGTCAGGGAACCTCTCTGTAGTAGACCTTGGGCAAGAGTCAGTCACTAAAGCCCAAAACTCACAATTTTACCAATATTGTGGAAAGTACCAGGCCTTGTGCTTTGTTATTGGCTCCGAAAACCAAGTGTCACCTTTATGCCACAAATACAGGAAGAGAGAGAGAGAGAGAGAGAGGAGAGAGAAGAGAGAAGAGAAGAGAACACGAACTTGCTTTAACCGGCACTGTGAAGTCTGGTATTGTTCCACCTCACCCCACCCTACCCACAATTACAAACACTCATTTGTTTTAAGAATAATTGTCATAAATATCAATATTTTGCCCATGCCATGCAGTGAGTAAGGAGAACATTAGCTCCAGAGGAAGCATGTTTTGAATCGTTGACTTCCATTCGCATTAGGCAGTCAGTTGTCAAAACTACAGAAATGGAGATTTGTGAATTTTCCTCAAAACTGATTATGGTGGGAATGAAAGGGACCATCAGGCAGAGAAGTTGAGAAAAAAGTTAAATGAGGAAAATGCAGGGTCAAAATTGCCATTGTGGTGGACAATTCAAGAAAGGTCTTGGTCGTTAGCAGTGTCATGCTAGATCAGAGAAGAAAGAAAAAGAATAATGGCTGTAAGACAGATAAACACAGCACACAGGATGACTGCTAGTACAGATTCACTCTTGAATTGGTCAGACAGGAAAGACACTAAAAAAGGGTTAATAATCAGCTTTATTATTCTAGTCTAGTTTTCTCAGAAAGGATTGCTTATGGGAGCACAACTCCTAAAGCATTCCCTAATCACCCTTCTCGCCAGCAAGAAGGGAGAGCAACTACCCCTATATCTCCATGGGGTCAGTTGAGACAGACACAACTTGTGCTTCCCCTAAATCCCCTCAAGCCTCAATGGAGGCCACTTGAGGCAAACAGATTCCCCCCAAGACTTGATGAGGGCCAATCAAGTCATGCACACCATTTGTGCATTCAGCCCTAAGGTTGCCCATCCACTGACCAATGACCACCTGCTTTATAGACCAGCAGACAAGGTTATCAACTCATCTCTGTGTCTCACTGCACAGCTGCAGTAGTTGTTCGTGTTGTTTAATCATTACATAATACTGCACAAGTGTGGTAGAGATTGTTTTGAACCATAATTGTGGGAACTCGTATCTGATACCTGAGAACAAGAGATTGTTATAGCTATGGATCCGGGGAAACTAAACTCTAAGAAATAATAACAAAAATTCACTTTCCACACACCAAAATCCACCTTACACTAAAATTCATCTTACATACAATGGTAAAATTCATCTTACACACAGTAGCTTAAGGTAGCAGAGTCAAGGAGAAACTTTTTCAGCACTGTGCATATTGAAGCATATCCTATATAGAAGTATAACATATAACAGTCAAAAGGAAAGGAAAGTTGGTTTCAGCTACATTAAAGGTCAAGTAGACTTTTTTGTAGGGTCAACTGGAAAGTCATCTTAATTATTATAATAATAACATACACTAATCTGCAGCAGTTCTGTGAGGTGGGTACCTACTTAATCAGCATTCCCATTTTACAGATTAGAAAATGCATGTGGAGAGCTGTTAAGGTTCTTTTTTAAAATTAATTTGTTTTTAGCTTTCTACAATCTACAACTTCCATAAATCTTAGATTTTCTTCCCCTACCTCCTCTCACTATCCCTCCCCTCTCCCCAAAACTGCTTGCAATCTTACATGGGTTCTACACATACATTCTTACTAACTGCATTTTCACCTTAGTCATGTTACATGGAAGAATTAAAATGAGTGGGAGAAGCCATGAAAAGAAACAAAACACATGAGAAAATGGTCTGCTTCATTCTGTGATCCAATTCCATAATCCTTTCTCTGGATGTGGAAGGCATTTTGCCTCAGAAATCTATTGGAAATTTTTTAAGTCTTTGCATTGCTATGAAGGACTAAGTCTGCCAGAAAAATTCTTCACACACTGTGGTTGTTACTGTGTACAAAGTTCTCCTGGTTCTGTTCCTTTCACTCAGCATCAGTTCATATAAGTCCTCCAGACCTCTGTGAAGTCTTCCCGTTCATCATTTCTTATAGCACAATAGTATTCCATTACATTCATATAGCACAACTTGTTCAGCCATTCCACAATTGATGGGCATCCCCTTGATTTCCACTTAATGGCTACCACAAAGAAAGCTGCTATAAATATTTTTGTACATGTGGGACCGTTTCCCATTTTTATGATCTCTTTGGAATACAGTTCTAGAAGCGGTATTTCTGGGTCACAGGATATGCACATTTTTGTAGCCCTTTGGGTATAGTTCCAAATTGCTCTCCAGAATGGTTGGATCAGCTCACAGCTCCACCAACAGTGAATTAGTGCTCCAACTCTCCCACATCTTTTCCAACATTTATCATCTTCCTGTTTTGTCATGTTAGCCAATCTGATAGTTGTGATGTGGTACCTCAGAGTTGTTTTGATTTGCATCTCTCTAATCAATAGTGACTTAGAGCTTATGTGACTATAGATAGCTTTAATTTCTTCCTCTGAAAACTGCCTGTTCATATCCTTTGACCATTTATCAATTGGGGAATGATTTGTGTTCTTGGGCTCTTAAGGTTCTTGTCCATGGTCATAGGTAGCTAATGTCAGAGGCAAGATTTGAACCAGTTACAGAGCTCTACCCTTTATGCATCAATTATACTGTAGGAAACCATATACCCCATTCAAATCTATGACTTTTAACATAGTAGCTTTTAAAATGAACCGTAAGAAATTTTTTCTGAAAAGATTTTAGACTTTCACTTTCAACTCCATTTCACAGATGAGATTAACTTGGTCAAAGAGACTCAAGTGGCAAAGCCAAGGCTCAACCCCAGGTTTCTTGATGCTTGTTTCAGTGATTTACATTCTACCTGCAGGTGTAGGAAATGGGAAGGGAAAAGGATTTTCTGGCCATTTGTTGATAAAGTCCATAATAGAGAAATAACGTGGGCAGAGTCTCCCAGGTGGCAGAATTGGAATTTGAGTCCAAGTGCTTTGCCTCCAAATTCCATGCTTTTACTGGCAAGTCATTATCTGGAAATTTTGTTTTTAAGGATATTAATAATATGTGACACATAGGCAGCAAGGAGATTGAGTCTCTAAGATGAAACATGAAGTAAGGAATATAGAGACATGGGCAAGAGTGAGAAAATTTCTAGAACTGAAAAATCTCTGGGTATTTGAGGCAGAAGCATAGGCCAGCCATGGAGAAACATTAGAGAGATCCCAAGAGATAGAGATGCATTAGGAGACCAGAGCAAAAGGCATATATAATGTTAAACTCAGAATATAAAATCTAGAGGAAAACTGTCTATTTTAAACCATTTTTGTGCTGTGGACTCCTGGAAGCCCATGGAAGTCCCTCCATGGGAACTCTTCTAGTTTAATATTTTCAAATATATAAAATAAAATACGTAAGATTACATGTATCATATTTACATTACATTTATCAAATTATTTTAAAAGCAAGTTCATTGACCTCCAGATTAAGACCCCTTGAGCTAATCTAGCCCCTTCATCAGGAAATTGATTCACTGAGAGGTAAATGCCTTCTCTACAGGCATATGACATGTTGACTTTTGAGCAAGAAGTAAAGCTCAAATTTCCTGACTTTCCAGCCTCATGCTTTTGATCAAATTCATCTCTATGGGTATTAATTGGTCCTGAACTTATTGTCTACCAGGGGAAAAAAAAACTTTTGTCAGTTGAGTTAGGTGGAAATGACTATAACCGTGTATGTAGAAACAACAGTCAGAAAATTGAATGTTATGTATTTTGTAATAACCAACTTTGGTCCCAAAGAAGAGATGAGAAAATTTAGCATCCCTCCTTCTTTGCACACGTGGGGAACTTTGGGTGTGGAGCCATGCATCAACATGCGTCAACAAGGCTATTGGTTTGTTAGTTTTTCTGAACTTATCTCCTCTCCCCCTCCTTTTCCTTCATATAAGGAGTGATTTGAAGCTAGAGCATCAGAGGAATTTATGTTTATGAAGGTGATGAAAATATTTTTTCATGTGGTCAGATAAATTATACATTAATAAACAGATAACTTATTTTTTATCTATATGTTAAGGAAGATTCAAAGTATTAGATAACATGCTTCTTCCCCTTAGGGAATTTGTAAAAGTGTAGAGAAGAATAAGGTATAAGAAGTCTGAAAAGGTAGAAGGTTACATAGGCCAAATGGATTTTTAATATATTTGAACCTGGAGTTGATAGAGAGCCACTAGAGTTGACTAAAGAGAGGAGTGACCTGGTCAGACCAACATTTTAGGAAGATCACTTTGACAGTTCAATGGAGGATGGACTGCAGTGGGCAGACTTGAGGCAGGCAGATCCACTAGCGACTATTGCATTAGACCAAATGAGGTAATCAGGGCATGGGCCAGGGTGCTGGTGATTGTCAGAGGAGTAAGAAGGCAGGATGGTATAAATAACTGACCTTGGTAGCTAATCAGACCAAAGGGCTGTGAATAGTGAGTGAGGAGTGGATGATGGTACTTGGGTTGTGAACCTCTGTGGGATGCTACACTGAAGCAAGGAGAAACAGACATTGCAGGAACAGGAAGTGAGGCTGGCTTCTAGGCACAGTGACAAAACTATGGAAATGATGGGTGCTGAGGAGGACCCCAAGATCTTAGAAGTCACATGACTGGTCATCTCCAGTTTTAATCTTTGCTACTTCTGGTGTATATGGCCCCTACTATAGATATATTGTCCTGTGCTTCAGATAATAAATTCCTTCTTATTCTAAATTTTAGAATGCTTGAACTTGGAAGGGATTAGAGATCCTATTGGGGAATTATGTTCTTTACAGTGGAAAGAGCACAGACCTCAGAGTCCGGAAGCCTGAGTTCTAGCACCTCCTCTGCCACTCACAGCTTTCTTTGACTTGGACAGATCATTTAAACTCCCTGAAAATCACTTTCCTCAACTGGAGTGAGAGATTAGACGAGATTAGCTTCTAATATGCAGTGACTTTCTAAACCCATTAAGTACCTCAAGAATTTGTGGGGTGGTTTTTTTTTTTTGTTTTTTTGTGTAGATATTCCCTTTAACGTATATGGATTTCAACCCCTCCACAACTTGATAAGTGGTCTTTGAGAGCTTCTTTAGCCAAAATAATTTATCACTTTTCAGCTAACTTGGTGATGATCCTGATCAAAACTAGTTAGACGAATGCTCAAATATAGGCATATAGTCTGCCCCCATATCCATACCGAAATTCTTTCCATCTTGGTAAATGTGTGTGGAATTGTGAACTCTTGAGATCAAAGGCCTCTTCCATATCCTGGCCCCCCTCCCATCTCTAGGGCTTAGCATGATGCCTGGCAAATAGTAGGAGCTTAATAAATGCTTCTTGATTTGATTTGACTTGCCAGAGCCTGTATATTTTACTAATACGATCTTTTAGGAACCAGGAGGTAGCACTGCCACTGCCATAGTGAAATATATATTTTTTCCTAGTAGTACAATTCAAGAGGTGAATGTTATGTCGTGATGCACATCAGAACAGAATCACTTTGCAGTTGTATTCAGAGAATTTGGTAATGTATATATTTGACTATAGGAGGAAGGATCATACTATATATTAAATAGGAGTAATAAGTAAATATAATATAGGTTGTAAGAGGCCCCAGGTGGCATGGAATTGAGGACTTAAAAAAACTGAAGATTTCTCTCTGGTTGCAGATGAAAGAGTTTTAGGGAAAAGTCCCAAGGGACCTTCATTTTTCAAAAATATATTGTGGTAGTTTGACTTTTTTTAAACTGAGTTTTCCCATATTTTATGGGAACTGTGACTTAATTACCATTTTGTGAAATAGGTTAGTTTTAACATGTCCTTACACTTAACACATATAAAATCAAACTGTTAAAAAAAAAAAACCCTGAAAATCATTTGGGGAATAATTTAACATTTGGAGCATTCAGTCACTGAATGTGAGAGATAGAGGAAGAAATGGAAATCTTCCATTTTCACTGTCATTTCTGGTGTGCTGGACATCAGAGAAGACAAGCTATAGCAACTACTCATGCATGCACTGGAAGGGAGGGAGATAACATTCTTCAGAGATGATACCTTCAAGTATCTTTTCAGAGTTCTAGCCTATGTAAAGGGATACTAAAGGGAAAAGAATCTTGCCAGAGGTGCAGACTAGAAGAGAGGATGAGCCTGAAAGAAACAAAATAGTAAATAAGTGGTAGTGTATTGTTGACTGATAGCCTTGCTATAGAACCTTCTGCGAATATAATGCTAAACAAAAAATGCATACTTAGTTTGTTAGAATAGTTAGAAAAATAACTCAGTAAGAACTTCAGTTGAAATCCTGACCAAAGCAGTGTTTGAAAATAGGATCTCATTAGGTACAGACAGAAGGAAGGGGAAAAGAAGATGAGGTTAATGGGCTACATATTACAGGATGGTTGCAGTGGGTACTTTCCTATTGATCTGGAATAGATTTAGTGGCAAAAATTCTCTCAGGTTACCTTGACCTCCTTTCATGACCTTTTTCTTCATTAGCTGTAATGTGAAGGTGGAGGGAAGGATGATGGAGAAGTAATGTGAATTGCCCCCAAATAAGAGGTCAGAGGACATTACTTCCAGCAGAGCCCCCAGCACAGGTTCATCCTGCTTCTTAGTATTCTTAGTAGAGAAGTTCTGAGTTCAGTCTAGAGGGGAAGAAATAAATAAATATTTATTAAGTGCCTGTTTGTCTAGTACTGTATTAATCCTTTTGCAAATAATTTTTTTCATTTGATAAATATTACCCCATCTGATAGAAAGAAACAAAATTTAGTTAACCTGGGAACCCTCTCTTTAAAAGGAGGCTCTGGGAGGAGCCATCCAGTTACAGGGAGAGGTTGAGGATATTTTCATTGTGTGTCTTCCATGAGGTCATACTTTTGTTACATTATTTTTAGATGGAATCAACTTTTTAATGATTTTAACCAGACATTTCAGGTTCCAAATGACTCTAGAATCATAATCATGATAGTTATGTTCAGAGTGGGTCAAAACACTTTCCATCCAAAGGTTATAATTGCTACAGAAGTTCATAATATATTGACACATTCCAGAAACGAAATTTCCCCCCTGCCCAACTTTTGAGCCTTAAGGGATAGTCCAGTCTCAAAGCTATTGATGCGTGTACTAATGCCCATTGACATGGAAACCCTCTGCCCATGTCACTGGACCTGAAGGCCCCCAGGCATTCTCAGCTGCCATCTGCTTATCAAGAGAAACTTCTCCATGGGGAATTCAGGGCTGCCTGCTCTTGCTTATTCTTACCCCATCCCCTGGGTTTTCTCTGTGTCTGGAGGCCAACACCACTGGAATGAAGAGTACTTGGGGTTCAGTGTGAAGGTATAAGAAGACAGGAAAGGTAGGAGGTGGCTAGTTTATAAAGAACTTTGAAAATAAAATTTGTGGAGAGCTTTGCAAACTTTACAGCTCTTTAAAGTCCCATCAGCTATCATTATTACAGGAAACACCAGGTACATACCTACCATCTTGGTGATCTCCCTAACTTCGCTGTTACAGTCAAGGTTACCACCTTCTTCCTAAGTCACCCAGGGTCACAGCACGTTGCTATTTTTGACTACTCAATCTCTTTCTCAACCTCCTGCCATTTCTGCCTTTGTAGCATCTCTCTCCATACCCTCTTCTCAATGTAGATGCTTGTCACTTCCTCCCAGTCTATTTCAGTGGCCTCCTGGTTTGTCTCCCTGCCTCAGATCTCTCCCCATTCCAGTCCTTCCTCCATCTTCCTGAAGTACAGGTCTGGCCATGTCACCTTCTTCCCTCACCCAATCAATTCCAGTTGCTCCCCATTACTTCCAGAATCAGATACAAAATGCTGTGTTACCTAGTGCTCTCACAAAATGCTCAGTCTCTCTACTTCTCACCAGTCTCAATGGCTGTCTGCCATGCCTGGGATTTCTTCCTTCACATCTCTGTCTCCTGGCTGCCTGGTTTCCTTCAAGTCTCACTTTTTCTGGAAGCTTTTCCCAATCGCTCTTGTGCCTTTTATGATTATCTCCAATTCTCTTCTTGGTCCATAGTTGTTTACTTGGTATCTCCTCCCTTCAGTTGTGAGTTCCTTGAGAGCTGGATGTCTTTTTGCAACTAGTACAGTCCCTTGAGTGTTGCTTGATGACTGACCATCAGCCATGCTATTCCAGCCAGTTCTTGAACATTTTCCAGGCCTTAGGTCGGGGGCTGGGATCCTGGAGTTCAAATCTCAATTAGATGTAGGCTGATTTTCAGGGTGACATGGACCAGTTGCTCTCAGCAACATGCATTCATTCATTCCTTTGTTTTGCAAGGATCTGCACATGCAGACTACATCACTTAGAGGCACAATAACTTTGAAAAATTGTCAAATCCTATTTTAGTCAGTTTCATCCTGGACTTACCGCCCAGAGTGAACATGCTCCATCTCTGGTTGTAACCCATGGTTGTTTCAGCTCCTAATTAGTACATAGTGGTTTGGGATCAGATTTTGTTTGACATCAGGAAATATTCTGCCAGATCTTCCTGCAGCAAAATTTGTTCAAGTAGTATTTTACAGAAGGTTAATAATCATGTAAGGTATGGCATGGTACAGTTAATATTGTTTCATGTAGGGTGCCATGCACAGTGGATTTCTACAACAGTACCCTTCCTTAAAACTTTCCAGAATGAACATTAGGGAGATGGGAAGACATAGAGTAAGGTTGTATGAGAAACATATACTCTTTAGATTGCCAGGATTAAAATAGATGTCCATACATCTTGAGATTTTGTACAGCTATATAGAAATAAATTCACGATTTATAAAATTTTGGGAAAAGATCCTTTTGGTATTATCTCAAATTGATATTATCTGAAATTTGAACTACTTGAGGGTTTTTTGCCTTTGGAGAGAAAAAGGAGGTGTCTTGCAGTGTTGTCATCCATTCTTTATCCAGACTGGGACAAATCAGATTAAAATGCCTTTAGGAAATATTTAGCAAAATAAATAAAAGTATAGTAGAGCATAAGTAATGTTAATATATGATTTTCTTTACGGTTTAGTGGCACCCATTTCTTTTTGAGTTTGATACCATTGTCTTAGGTTAGCTAAAATATGGAAGTTGTTTTTCCGTGCCACTTTTCATATGTTTTTATAACATTCTAAATATCCATTGCTGAATTGATAGGAACAGCTACTAAAAGTCTGCTACTCTAAGCATGGGGCTCTTCAGCTTTTGGAACTAAAAAAGATAAGTCTATTATAAAGTCTTTCTAGGCTTTAGAGTAAAAATGATACAAAATAACTGGCTTTGCTACCGTGGCCTTTTTGAGTCTGCTTGTCTGACTCCAGAACAATGGAAATTAAACTATACAATATTATGGAATGAGAAGTTTTCTTGGTGAACCTCCTTTCTGGAATTTATTTTCTCTTTTGACCTCATGAAATACAGCATAGTTGATTTTAAGAACTTTCCATCTTTCCTCCCAGCTTTTCTTGGCCCTAAGTATTTAGAAAGACTTGCCAGGTATTTATAAAACAAATTAGCTTTACATATGTGTGTTTATGGGCCTATCCAAGCATATAATGTAGTTAATAAACATTCCCAGCAAAGTAAGAGATTCAGTTTAACAGACAAAATGTTGTCTCGGTATACTTTTCAAGAAAAAATCAGCCTTTTTGATGGGATGACTTCTTTGAGAGCTAAAATGTTATAGACATAATCTATGTAAATCATAGAGGAAAATTTTATAAATAGGAATTTCTTAAAGTAGCCCCCACCCCACCCCAACCTACCTTTCCTTGCAGCCATTACAATTGGTTTGGCTTTTTTGGATTTAGATGAGCCTGTCACATTTCAGCTGTAAATCAAACTGTTAGTAACAGAACAGGCCACGATGTAACCCATCTCTTGAACATTTTTTTTTTCTGAGAAACTACTTACCAGCTCTTAAGAGTTGGTCTCTGGTGTTTGTTTGAAAAATACCTGCTGAAGGGTCCTTGGAATTATGGAAACTGCAACTATGTTGATTTCAAGTTGTATTCCAAAAATTTAAAGATCTCTGTGGCAGAGAAATAGCTTTAGGAGAAACCTCCCAGTTCTGGCAACTTGACCTACAAGGAGTCCAAAAAAGGCCTGCCACAAGACTGCTTTTGACAAGCCATTACCACCAGGTTGTGTCTCCCACCCGCCCCCACCATGTCTGTATTCAGCCAAGAGGGCCCAAATTTCTGCTGAGATGCCAGGTACCTGCGGCCAGGCTGGAGCTAACCAGGAAGCGCTTTATATTCTGGCTTTGCCAGAATTCTTCCCAGTTGTCCGAGGGAAGAAAACATCCATAAAATTGAAGGTATTACACCCTCCTTTCCCTCCTTCCCCTACGCTGTCCCCACCCCTTTAAAAAAAAAAAGGAAGAAAAGCACAATGTGTTTTTGCTACCAATTGACAGGATATTTTGTAACGGTTCAGACAATAAGTCGAGGATTTACTTTATTATGAAGAGAATGAGATGGAAACATTTCAGAGCTGTTACATTGTATCTTGTTAGTGCTTTGTGTTGATGCTTTTAGATGCCTCCAGTTCAGTCCATGTTGTGGTACTACAAGGCTGGTACTCTCCTCGAAGCATCATGGCATGAAATGGAGGTTCCTAGAAGCAAGAAGAAAGGTACAGTACTGACCAGTTGGCCTTGACTTGTTTATTTTTAACTATTTTCCCCTTTTACCTCTGCATTATTTTTGGGGGGAGGGTGGAAGAGAAACATTACTAGCTACTTCTACTTAATGGCTAAAACTTGCTTTATGTGCAAGCAAGCTGACCCCAGACCAGAAAACAATGGTTTTTAAGCAAGGCTCCCCATGTATGTTAATATTTTTCTGGTCCCAAATGTTACTGAGATGCTCAGAAGAGTAAATGAGGTTGTACCTTGTGTGTTTTACTGCCAAGGCACAGTGGGGTGAAGGTTTGATAGCTGAAGTCTTAGCATTGAATTTGTTGGCTGATTTGTAAGGCATTTAAATTGCTGTACATTTCAGAAATAATGCCAGGAGAGTCATTCTTGGGTAGCATCAGTGCTTCTGACTTTTTTTTTTTTTTTTAACACTCAATGACCTTTCTTTTTGTTCTTTAAGCTATCAGATTGAATGAAAGTGCTGCTATTAGTTCTTCCCTAAAAAATTAATCAATATTTGAGTTGCGAAAGTTTCCACCAGATGAAATCTTCCCCTCCCTTTTCTTTTTCCTTTCACATACCTCACAGAAAAGCAGGGTCCTGAGCGGAAGAGGATTAAAAAGGAGCCCGCCACCAGGAAACCTGGTTTACTATTTGGAATGGGGCTGTCTGGGATTCGAGCAGGTTATCCATTGTCAGAGCGCCAGCAGGTCGCCCTTCTCATGCAGATGACAGCAGAGGAATCTGCCAATAGCCCAGGTGAGCTTTCAAGTGGCTGGACCACTGCATTCCGTGCAAACAGGCCTCTTTGTCTTGGAGCTTCTCTTCTGGGTGGAGCAACACTGATTAGAAGCAGAGCCCTTCTGACCCAGGGCTTCATTCAGTAAAATAACCTTGCTTCAGCAGATATAGAAGTCTCTGTTACACTCGAGAGTAGATTGCATTATATTGCTTGTGGTGTTCCTGATGGAATTTTTCCTTCTCCTCATACAATTAAAAACAAAAAAGAGAAAAGACCCTGTTTGGCCTTAGATCTCCATAAAAGAAATGTTCCTTGTTCCCATAGAAGTGCTAAGTAATTCAACTCACACTTAAAGTTTGAGACTCCTACAGCATAGAGCATACGTTATGTTTGCATTACAAAGTCATGCCAGGCTTTGTGGCTACTGGGGAGAGAGCTTGGGGTGTCTGATGGCTATTGGAGTTTGAAATGCTACAACAGCTCCCTCTATGGGTTTCATTTCTGGTAAAACCTTTCCCTTATGATCTCCTTGTTGAGCAGTAGACACAACACCAAAGCATCCCTCTCAGTCTACAGTTTGTCAGAAGGGAACTCCTAACTCTGCCTCCAAAACCAAAGATAAAGTAAATAAGAGAAATGAGCGTGGAGAGACTCGACTGCATCGAGCTGCCATCAGAGGAGATGCCCGGCGCATCAAGGAGCTCATCAACGAGGGAGCCGATGTCAATGTGAAAGACTTTGCAGGTAACCCTTCAGAGTGGCCTTGTGTTTTTCCATGGGACCATCAGCAGGCTTCCCACCCATAGGAGGAATGGGAATCCACTTATCCCTGAGGCACCTGGTGGTGTGGTGAGCTGAGTCCTAGACTAGAGCTGAGGCACTTGGGGTTCAGTCCTGATTGCGTGATATCAGGTGAGTTATTTAACCTCTCAGGGCTTTGGTTCCTCCCTTCTCCAGTTCAGTTCAACAAGCAGATAACATCTCTGGCAGTGTTGTAGGCAGTGTGCTTGGTGCTGGGGACATAGAGGCTTCATGGAACTTATATTCTGGGGTTGAATAAGGTGTCTCTAAGGTCTCTTCTAGCTTCAAAGCCATTCTCCCATGAAAGTGGATTAGGTCTTACTAAATCCAACAAAGTTCCCTTTTGCAGATAAGCAAATGCATTTAGAGAATGTACATCAGTTGAGCTCTGACTCTTCAGGTTTTTATGCTTCTCTGTCTCATTTTCATGTACATTCCTGGAATGTATGAAGTGGCAGTATTTGCATTTTTAAGAGAAAAAATTGAATGCAAGAAAGACTCCCTTAAATAGAATGTGTTTATTAAAGAATTTGCATTCATCTTTTGTCTGCATTAATATCTTTATGTAGGAAGAGGAAAAGCAGAGGAAGATGAAGATCAAAATAATAAAAAATGAAGATGTTGGATAATGATGGTTTCTTCCAAGGGCCCTTCCATTGCTGACATTTTATGACTTCTTAAGGATTCCTTTTTAAATGTTTTTTGTTTGGAGGAGCTAACTTCTCTTTTTAGGGCTTGAAAAAGGATGTGTCTTTTCTTGTATGAATAGAGTTGTTACTGTTACACATATTAACATATATAGGCAATTTAACTTTTCTGAGAATCATTACAATCATTGTTTCATGAGAAGTATAGAGATGAAATTTATTTCTAAATAAAATTGCATTCCTTTTTATTCCCAAAATATACCCAAAAATGGAATTTTAAAGTGTTAATTTGTTTATGTTATTTGAAGATGTGTGTCTGTATTAGGGTAAGTCTGCATATCTGAACTTCTGAATTTAAATTATCTGGGTCTTTGTGAATCAAAAGGAGTTTCCCCTACTCCACTGACAAAGATTCTGTCCAGGTTGTTTGGAGAATTGTTCCATTCAGTTCAGATTTCTGCCCATATTGTTTACCCAGATTATCCGGAGATTATCCAAGTGGTTAACACAAGTCCCTTCTCAGAGAAAGTCTTCAAGAATTAGAGGTTTTCTTTAAAGCTGAGAAGGAAGACATCTTTGGGACACAGTCTAAAAGATCCCATTCTCCTGGCTGTTTTTCAACTGTCATTCCATTAGTATTAAATATCGTTATGTCCGTTTCCAGGCTGGACAGCATTGCATGAGGCATGTAATCGAGGTTACTATGATGTTGCAAAGCAGTTGCTTGCTGCAGGTGCTGAAGTCAACACAAAGGGGTTGGATGATGATACCCCGCTGCATGATGCAGCCAATAATGGTCACTACAAGGTGAGTAGCCTCATTTCCGGAGTTGTGCCTTGTCTTAAAGGCTCTGCCATGGTTCTGCATTTTCTTTTCGATACCTATCCTTCAGACAGCTGCTAGAAATAAAAGAATGAATTATTAAATAGTCATGCCATGTTCTATTTCTTTGCTTTTAAACATGAATGCTTGGCTTTCTAGTATTCTCATAACCATCCCCAAGTTGCTGTTCTCACTCTTCTGTGTCTGGGTGCTTCCCTTCTTAAGGAGAAAAGTATGACCACATCTCAAGTGTATCCCTTTTACAGCTCTATACCGGTATGACAAAGTGAGCTGTACTTCCCAGAAAACATTCTGTAATGAGATTGTTGTTTGTTTTGTTAGGTGGTGAAGTTATTGTTACGATATGGAGGGAATCCTCATCAGAGTAACAGGAAGGGAGAGACACCTTTGAAAGTAGCCAATTCTCCAACTATGGTGAATCTCCTACTGGGGAAGGGTACCTATACCTCCAGTGAGGAGAGTTCAACAGGTAAGAAGGTGGCTTTTGTATACTTATGAATGTGGGCATTAAACTGTATCATATATACATAGAAATTATGGCTACTTGCTGTGATGATTATTAGAAAACTGTTAGGGCTTCCAAAGTAATCTTGCCTTTCAAGACAGTCATTTGGGTGGTCCTCATTAAAGAACCGAAGTTTATAGAACTTTGGGGCTTTCAGATCTTGGGAAGTCATTCTTCCTGTACCTGCAGGCCTCACCCACAGTAGGCTATAACTGTCTCCAAGGAGATATTTCTTAGTTTTCCTACTACCAGTGGTATGTTTAAGAATGTAGTGACATCATGTCTGAACTGTAGTGAATGAAGATCATGACCTCTCCTGAGAATATGCATAGGTTACCTGAGGGGGAGAGGGGAGGGAGAGAGTGATGTGAGTATTTTGAAAAGGTATGCTTTCCCTTCCTTTTGTGAACAGAATGAGAGTTCTGAAACCCTCTGCCTTTTTCCTCTTTATTTGTAACAGAGAGTTCGGAAGAAGAAGATGCCCCATCATTTGCACCCTCCAGCTCAGTTGATGGCAATAACACGGACTCTGAATTTGAAAAAGGCCTGAAGCATAAGGCCAAGAATCAGGAGCCACCAAAAACAGTTACCCCTGTGAAGGATGAATATGAATTTGATGAGGATGATGAACAAGACCGAGTTCCTCCAGTTGACGATAAGCATTTACTGAAAAAAGATTACAGAAAAGAAACGAAATCGAATAGTTTTATATCTATTCCCAAAATGGAAGTTAAAACATATACTAAAAATAACACAATTGCACCAAAGAAAGCTGCCCATCGCATCCTATCAGACACCTCAGATGAAGAGGATACAAGTGTCACTGTGGGCACTGGAGAGAAGCTTAGACTTTCAGCTCATTCTGTATTGCCCAGTAACAAGACACGAGAGTCATCTAATATCAAGCAACAGAAAGAGAAAAATAAAGTTAAAAAGAAGCGGAAGAAGGAGACAAAAGGCAAGGAAGTTCGATTTGGCAAAAAAAATGACAAGTTCTGCTCTTCAGAATCAGAGAGTGAGAATTTGGAGAGTGATGAGGATGATAGAGACTCTGTTGAAAGTTCTAATTGTATCAAGGACTCCACCATTGTGCTAAAGGAACCCTCACTTTTCAGCTCACTTTCTGCCTCATCCACTTCTTCTCATGGAAGTTTAGCATCCCAGAAACATAATTCGAATCTTGCAGAACAGCACTCCAAGCATTGGAGAACAGATAATTGGAAAACCATTTCTTCTCCAGCTTGGTCAGATGTCAGTTCCTTATCAGACTCTACAAGGACAAGACTGACAAGTGAGTCTGATTATACATCTGAAGATTCCAGCTTGGCATCATTAAAACCAGTTAGAAAGAAACAGGAACACAAAAAGAAAAATACTCCACATAACACCATATCTGAAAAGAAGAACTCATTCCATTCCAATGTGGATGGAGCAATTCCAAAACTAGATAAAGAGGGAAAAGTTGTTAAAAAGCATAAAACAAAACATAAACACAAAAACAAAGAGAAAGGACAGTGTTCGAACAACCAAGATGTTAAAATGAAAAGCTTTCCTTATGATTATGAGGACTCTAAGCAAAAGTCAGATAAGGCCTTAATTGTTGATAGTGAAAATCCAATTGAAAATAAATTAAAAGTACTAAAGCATGATAGAGAACATTTCAAGAAAGAAGAGAAAATAATCAAAACAAAGTCTGAGGAAAAGGAATGGTTGTTTAAAGATGAGATAATAAAAGTCTCTAAAGAAGAGAAATCACTAAAAAGAATCAAAGAGGGGAACAAAGACCTCAGTAAAACTTTCAGAGAGGAGAAAGATCGATCAGGTAAAACTGAAAAGGAGAAATCAACAAAGGAGAAGTCTCCAAAAGAGGAGAAACTTAGAATTCACAAGGAAGAACGAAAGAAAAAATCAAAAGATAAGCAATCAAAGTCAGAAAAGAAAAATGACATGAAAGAGGAGAAAATTTCCAAATCTGAAAAAGAGAAGAGTTTTAAAGAAGATAAAGAAAAATTTAAAAAAGAAAAAGTTTATAGGGAAGAATCTGGTTTTGATGAATTTTGTAATAAAAGTCAGTTTTTAGAGAATGAAGATACCAAATTCAGCCTTTCTGATGATCAGCAAGAAAGGTGGTTTTCTGATTTATCTGACTCATCATTTGATTTCAAAGGGGAAGATAGTTGGGATTCTCCTGTGACAGACTATAGGGAGATAAAAAATGACTCAGTAGCAAAACTAATCTTGGAAACAGTGAAGGAGGAAACAAAAGAAAAGAAGAGGGATAACAAAAGTAAAGAAAAAAGAGAATATAATGAAAAACGTAATGAAAAAGATTCTTTCTTTAAAAAGAAAGACAGAGACTATTTGGACAAAAACTCTGAAAAAAAGAAAGACCCAACTGAGAAACACAAAAGTATTCCCAGTTACTTGTCAGAAAAGGAGAAAAGGAGGAAAGATTCTGCAGATGGTGTCAAAGACCGCAAAGAAAAAGATGTTGGTGATAACTGCAAAGAGAGAAAAGACTCATTTGATAGTTCCAAAGACAGAAAAGATGCCAAGGTTAAACAAGAGGAAACCTACAGAGATGACCTTAAAGAGTATGGTTGTGAAAATTTTTTTAAGGACAAATTAGATTCAGAATTTGGTAAAAATCTAGAGACCTGGGAAAGACATCATTCAGGGAAAGAAAAGGATAAAAAAGATAATACTGATAAAGATAAAAAAGAAAAACTGAAATCAGATAAGTATAAAGAAAAATCTAAAGAAATAGACAAAGAAAAAAGTGAAAAATCCATCCTTGAAAAAAATCAGAAAGACAAAGAATTGGATAAATGTTTTAAAGAGAAAAAAGAGACAAAGGAAAAATACAAGGACTTGCACAACAAAGACAAAGAAAGGAAGTCTTCCCTTGATCAAAATAAAGAAAAGAAAGACAAAAGTTTCTCAGGAACCATCTCAGAAGACTTTGCTGAAAAAAGAGATGAAAAAAAGACTAAAGATAAAAGCTGGTACATTGCAGATATTTTCACAGATGAAAGTGAAGATGAGAAAGAGGAGTATAGTACAGGTGGATTCAAAATTGGGGATACTGTTGGCAATGAGGTGCCAAGAGTGGAAAATGTACAAGAAAAAGATGAGGATAAAGAACCTTACACCTCAGAAAAACACCGGAAATATTCTTCAGAGAAGCAGCACTCTGGAGAAAAGCAGAAAGATAAAGAGTCCAAGGATAAGAAAAAGGAAAAGGGATTAACAGAAGGAGGAAAAGATAAAAAAGAAAAAAACTTTGAAAAGCACAAAGAGAAGAAAGATAAAGATTCCATTGAAAAATATAAGGATAGAAAAGATAGAACTTCTGTTGACTCTATCCAAGAAAAGAAAAGTAAACAAAAAATTCCTGAGAAAGTCGAAAGGAAACACTCCACTGATGACAAAGTTAAAAATAAACATAAAGAGAAGCCAGATAAAGAACATTCCAAAGAGAGGAAATCTTCCAAGGGGGGCGATACGGAGAAAAGCTTGTTGGAGAAGTTGGAAGAAGAAGCCCTTCATGAATATAGAGATGACTCCAACGATAAGATAAGTGAACTCTCATCCGACAGCTTTACAGACCGAGGGCAGGACCCAGGAGTGAGTAGCCTCCTCGAGTCACCGTTCACAGAACCTGCGGAGGAGAAGTTTAAGGATTCCGTCCCCTTTCCTTCCCTACAGGACAAACTGAAAGAAAGGGAGCGGCACAGGCACTCCTCATCTTCATCAAAGAAAAGTCATGAAAGGGAAAAAGCCAAGAAAGACAAGTCTGAGAAAAAAGAAAAAGGTGATGACTTCAAGGACAGTAGAAAAGACTCAGCCCAGTATGAAAAGGACTTCTCTTTGGAAGGGGATGCTTTTGGCATGTCATATAGCATGAAAGCAGATGTAGAAGATGAATTAGACAAAACAATAGAATTTTTCTCAACTGAAAAGAAGGACAAAAATGATTCTGAGAGGGAAATTTCCAAGAAATCAGAAAAGGAAAAAGTTTATACTTCAAATTCCATCAGTACAACTAAGGAGAAGAAGAAAAGAGATAAACATCGAGAAAAATGGAAAGACGAAAAAGAAAAACACAGAGAAAAACACACAGATGGATTTTTTAAGCATCATAAGGATGAACAGAAATCTGTGACTAAAGAGAAGGACAATCCTCAAGTGAATACTTTGAAAGAGAAATCAAAAGATGAAAGTATCAAGCTTAGTGAAAGCAGATTAAAAGAGAAGGAAAAGTCTGACTCATTGAAGATTAGTAATGGAAATGATAAAATTCCACCATCCAAAGACACAGGAAAGAAGGATATCAGACCGAGAGAAAAACTTTTAGGAGATGGTGACCTGATGATGACAAGTTTTGAGAGAATGCTGTGCCAAAAAGATCTGGAGATAGAGGAGCGTCACAAAAGGCACAAAGAACGCATGAAGCAGATGGAGAAGATGAGGCACAGATCTGGGGACCCCAAACTGAAAGATAAAGTGAAATCCTCAGAGGAGATGAGAAAGAGGAGTCTAGATCTGCCTTCCAAAAAACCTCTGGGACTGGACTCTCAACTTAAAGAGAAAAAGATGAAGGAGTTAGGCCCACTGACTCCTGTGCTGTCCGCAGAGAGCAAGCCCCACCCTGCTGTGGGCACTGACTCTAAAGACTGGCTGGCTGGTCCTCACATGAAAGAAATCCTACCTGCTTCCCCACGACCAGACCAGAGTCGTCCCACAGGCGTTCCAGCTCCAGCTTCAGTGGTTTCTTGCCCTAGTTACGAGGAAGTGATGCAGACTCCCAGAACACCATCGTGCAGCAATGAAGATTACACTGATTTGATATTTGACTGTGCTGATTCCCAGCACTCTATCCCTGTCTCCACCATGTCCATGAATGCATGCTCGCCATCTTTTTTTGACAGATACACAAATACTTCTGGTGGGCTTCCTGAAAACCCAAGTCAAACTCCCACAAGGACTCTTCCTGCAAACCTTTATCGTTCAATCTCTGTTGATATCAGGAGAACCCCTGAAGAGGAATTCACTGTTGGGGATAAGTTTTTCAGACAGCAAAGTGTACCTGCTACATCAAATTATGATTCTCCAGTGCAGCATTTAATGGAAGAAAAGGTTCCTTTACCACCTGTTCCTGCAGAAAAGTTTCCATGTTTGTCTCCTGGGTACTATTCTCCAGATTATGGGATTCCTTCACCTAAAGTTGAAACATTACATTGTACACCAGGGGCTATTGGAAATGTTGCCCCATCTCCTGAAAGTGTCTTTTCTGGTTTACAAGCAAAATCTTCTCCTTCTCATAGAGATGAGCTTTTAGCCCCATCTATAGAAAGTGCTCTTCCTCCTGATTTGGGCATCCCATTGGATGCCACAGAAGACCAACAAGCAACTGCTGCTATTATTCCACCAGAGCCTAGCTATCTGCAACCAATTGAAGAGGGCCCCTTTAATGCTGTTATTTCAGAAGAGGATAATACCGATTGGGCAAACCCTCCCAGAAACTCAGAGCAGCCCATTACTCAGAGTTTAATTGGAACTTCCTCTGAAACACCTGTAAACTGGACAGTAGGATCTGAACTTCTGATTAAATCCCCACAGAGATTTCCAGAGTCTCCCAAACCTTTCTGTTCTTCAGATCCCATTCATCCAGCTCCTGTGCCATTTATACCTTCTGGTTCTCCTTATCCAGTTTCTCCTATTTCATACCCCTTGTCCGTGTCTGAACCAGGTCTTAGTGATGTAAAGGAAGTTGCTGAAGAAGCAATTCCAGGAGAAATAACAACATCAGAGGAACAAACTTCTTACATGCCCCCTTCTAGATTAGATTCATTCTTTACTAACTGTAAGCCTCTTCCAGAAGAAACAGCTGAGATTGTTCAAGAATCCACGTGCATACCAGCAGTAACTCAGGTTGAAGCTCTAGGCTCCCTGGAAAACAACTTTTTAGAAAATAACATTTCTGTCATAAATCAGGAAGAACCAGTGACATGGCCTGATCCTTTCACAAACGCAGAAGATGACTTAGATCTGGGTCCTTTTTCTTTACCAGAACTTCCACTTCAAACTAAAGATGTCCCAGATGCTGAAATGACTGAAGCAGAACCCATGGGAGAAAGTCCTGTTGTGGCCTCAGAAAGTACAAATCCTGGAGACCCAGGAGTCTTCAATGGGAACCTTTCTTTACTACCTACAGATGAGCAAGAGGAGCTACCCCCTAACCAGGCAGCTACCCTCCTCCCTGTGGCATCTGGGTCAGAACCCGAGGAACCAAAGCCAGAATCCGTTTCTGTGGAAGCTGCTGTGGAAGCAGGAAGCTTGCCTGAGGAGAAGATTTCTGAACAAGTAGATTCCCACTCTTTTCAGTCAATGACATCTACTGAACTTCCTCCTCAGTCAGGTGACCAAGAAAAGGAAGCAAATCCCGAGGACTCCTTTGTCTCAAACTGTACATTGGAGAGTTGTACTGAGAATAATTTGACCCAAGCAAGTGTAGATGGTGCTGGCACTCCAGAAGATGTTGTAAGCACTGTCAATCAGACAGCCTCTTCCCACGTGGAACCACCCCAAGGCAATGCCCAGCCAGAAGCTATAGAGTCTGTACCCAAACCAATGCCTGAGGTTCCAAAACCTCCTAAAGTAGAAGAAATTCCTCAGCGAATCACCAGGAACCGTGCTCAAATGCTAGCCAATCAAAATAAACAGAACACCTCCCCCTCAGAAAAAGAATTTCCACCGGTTTCTTCTACTCCTTCCACAAGAGCAAAGGCGCGAGTCACTGAAGAAGAAGATTCTCAAGCCCAGCACCCCCGAAAACGTCGTTTCCAACGCTCCAACCAACAGCTGCAGCAGCAAATTAATACATCTACCCAGCAGACAAGGGAAATGATACAGCAAACATTGGCAGCCATTGTAGATGCTATAAAACTGGATGACATTGAACCCTATCATAGTGATAGGTCAAACCCATATTTTGAATACCTTCAGATCAGGAAAAAGATTGAGGAAAAGCGGAAAATTCTCTGCTACATCACTCCCCAGGCACCCCAGTGTTATGCTGAATATGTCACTTACACAGGTTCTTACCTGTTGGATGGCAAACCTCTCAGCAAGCTTCACATTCCAGTGGTAAGTTGCTCCCTGATGAAGAGGTAGTAGCGGCAGCAGTTATCACATTAATAACAATGAATTGACCTTTTTTATTGTACTTTAAGGTTTACAAAACTCTTTGCCTATGTTATCTCATTTGATCCTATCAACCCTGTGAGGCAGGTGCTGTTGATATCCCCATTTTACTGGTTAGAAGTTAAAGCTGAGAAAAGAGGTTAAATGATGGGCCTGGGATTCCACAATTAGGAAGTGTCTCAGGCAAAATTCTAACTCTTGTCTTCCTGACAGATATTTCATCCTCTTTTCCCTTAGCTATGATCAGTACTCCAGGGCTATTGAATCTCTTGAAAATTAGGAAGTAGAAAAGCCAGTCCGGATGGAGATGTGAAAAGTAGGGTGGATGCTGCAGTCACCTAACCTGTATGAAGTAAAAGTTGACTCCATTGTTCTGATCTGGATATTCACTGGGTGACCCTTGTAGAGTGAGGTGCTATTTGCTTCTGCATGTATTTCCCTCCCTGCAAAGGTAGTATTATTTTTAATGTATTAGACTGTCTCCCCAGTAGCAAGATCCGGCACGTATTTTTTTGAAGGATGCAGATGTTCCTCCATTGTTTAGTCCCTTTCTGTGCCCCTCCCTTTTTGAAAATATGGACATTAAAACCAAAGGACCACCTTCTATTTGGATTGGACGCACCTACTAAAATTTCCTTTTTTCTCTTTGGCATATTATGTACCTTCTGTTTAGGAGAGGGAAAATAGGCAGGCTGGGATCGGGAATTTTTCAAAACCACAAAAATCAGTCCAGATTCAGTCAAGGCTCTTATCACTTGTATATCATGGATAGATACTTACATTGATGATCTTATAACACACCTGGATCTTAAGGGTCTTTGTACCATCAAAGAAAGATTGCATTATATTTGGTATGGTTTTTTTTTGTTGTTGTGTATTTGATCACATTCTTAGTCTTTGAAAGTTTGTGATTAAATATTCACCATGGTGACAAATCTTAGTTAAACAAGAAATTTCATTTTAAGACTTCCCTAACCAGTCTGAGCAGGTACCAGTTGGTTGCATTTATAGTTTACATTAAAGGTCACAGTTTTTTGCTTTGTTTTGTTTTTGAGAAGATTAACTTAAGTCCGTTAGTTTTAGGATAACCAACTTTGGGACTTTCTTCCCATCACAGAGATTTCCAGGGTTTTTCAATCCCCGGAAATAAACTTTTCTAAATTACCTTGGAAGTAGGATTATAATCTACACATCCCAGAAAAATCACCATGTAAGCATCATAACCCCATGTCTCCTATTAATCTTTCTCTTTCATCATTCTCCTTGCTCCCAAAGGATTTTAAAACTCAAAAAGACTTTAGTTAAGTGTGTTGAACCCAGATAAAAACAGATTCCTGCTGGGCCACATATTGACTTAGAAAACCACAAATTAACATCATCTATATTGTGTTTTTATTTATTTTGTTTAATATTCACAATTACATTTTCATCTGGTTATAATCTTGCTCAGGGAATTTGCAAATGACCTATTCTAAACTTTGATTATTACAAATGAGAGATCTGGGACACAGTGATATTAAGTAACTTGTTTACTTGTTCAGTAATAACAGTTTAAATGCACACCCAGTTTTTCTGACTCTACAGTAAATGCTTTTTCTATTCTTCTTGGGTCTTTTGGATCTTTAATTACAGAAGCCTAGATTTTTTTCCCTTAACTACTTCTGTTAGTCAGTAAACATTTATTTAGTGCCTAAGCACTAGGGATAGAAAGAAAGGCAAAAGACAGTCCCTACCTTCAAGGAGCTTACAATTTAATGGGGGAGACAACAATATACCAACAAACTGTATGTCGAATAAATAAGAAATAATTAACAGGAGGAAGGCACTGAAATTATGACAAGTTGGAGGTTTCCTCTAGGAGGTGAGATTTTAGTTGGGACTTGAAGGAAGCCAGGGAAGCTAGTAGGCAGAGATGAGGAGGGAGTTCCAGGGATGGAGGACAGCCAGAGAAAATTCCAAGAGATGAAGAATCTTGTTTGTGAATAGCCAGGAGTCCAGGATCACTGCATCAGAGAGAATATGGTGGGGAGTAAAAATAAAAAACCGGAAAAGTGGTAGGGAGAGATAAGTAATAAAGGGCTTTGAACACCAAACAGCATTTGTATTCATTCCTGGAAGCAATAGATTTCTACTGGAGTTTATTAAATAAGGGTATGACATGAATGGACCTAAACTTTAGGAATATCACTTTGGTGGCATAGTAGAGGATGGATTGGAGTGGGGACAGACTTGAGGCAGAGACTAATCAGTAACTATTGCAGTAGTTGAGGCATGAGGGGATGAGGGCATGGGCTAGAGTGCAGGCAGTGTGTGAGAGAGAAAGGAAGAGAAGATCTGAGGTAAAATGGACAGGCCTAAGCTACAGATTGGATATGGAGCATGAGATATAATAAAGGAGAAGTCAGGAAGGCTTGTTTATCTTAATATCACATCTAGATAGCAATCCTGGGAGCCTAGGTGGATGGTGTTGCCCTTGACAGTAATAGGGAGTTAAAAGGGATTTAAGGGGGTGGTATTTAGAGGAAAAGGCCAGAGGAGTTTAGTTTTTAACATGTTGCATTTAAGACATCTGAAAGGCATTGGAAGATGCAAGGCTGAAGTTCAGCAGAGAGGTTATGGCTGGATAGGTAGATGAGACTCATCCACATAGAGGTGGTAATTAAATCTATGAGAGCTGATGATTTAACTAGGTGAAGTATAGAGTGAGAACAAAAGATGGCTCAGGACAGGACCCTAGTGAGATACTTCTATAGTTAGAGGGTATGGCCTGAATGAGAATCCAGCAAAGGAGACTGAGGAGTAGTCACATAGGTTGGAGGAGAACCAGGAGAGAGGTATCCTGAAAATCTACAGAAAATATGAGTATTGAGGAAAAGAGGGGGATTGATAGTGTCAGAGGCTATAGATGATGCCAAAGAATTCAAGACAGTTAAGTATTGAAAAGACTAGCCATTGGCTTTGGCAGTTAGAAGACGTTTGTAACTTTGAAGAGCAATTTTGGTGAAATAAAGAGATCAAAAGCCAGATTATAAGGATTAAGAAGAACAGAAGTGGAAGTGTCTATTGTAAATGGCTTTCTCAAAAGGTTTTGCTGCAAAAGGAGTGATAGTCAATGGGAATGGAAGGATCCATTGAGGATTTTTTGAGAATAGAAGAGAGTTTGGCATATTTATAAGCAGTAGGGAAGACAACAGTAGATTTATTATTTTTTAGTCATTTTCCGTTAGGTCCAATTCTTCTTTACCCTATTTGAGATTTTCTTTGCAAAGATACTTGAGCAGTTTGCCTTTTCATTCTCCAGCTCATTTTACCAATGAAGAAACAGAGGCAAACAAAGTTAAGTGACTTGCCCAGGGTCACACAGCTAGTAGGTGTCTGCAGCTGGATTTGAACCCAGGTCTTCCTGACTCCAGGCCTGTCACTCTATCCACTGTTCTTCTTAGCTGTCCTGAGCCTGTATATAGGGAGAAACTGGTGATAAATGAGAGAATAGGGATGACAGGGTAGAGGGTGCACAGGCATTCACTTTGAGGAGACAAGGTAGAATGGGGGCATTTGTGCTTGTAGAGGGGTTCTTGACAAGGGCCACCTTACTATGTGAGACAGGGGTAAAGGATATTGTGGCACAGAGTATCTAGGTGATATTTGAGAAGGAAGGGAGAGTGAGCTTCATTTTTTTCTGTCAAATATGATGCAAGATTCTCATATGGGAGATTAGAGAGACAGGAAGTTTGAGAACAGAGGAAAAGGGTCTCTGTGGAGAGTGGGATAGTGAGTTGGCAAGGGATGTATAGAAGGATTGCCCAGATACTTCAAGGGCCTAGTTGAGGTTTTGTAGCATAAATTTGTAGTGGACCCAGTTAGAATGATTGCATGATCTTCTCCACTTTATTGAGCATCATGTTTATAGAGGCAAAGTCAGCAATAGTGGGAGTGTGATCCAAAGCTGAGGCTTGGTAGGGTGCAATTGGCAGTATGTCGAGGGGCCCAGGAACTACAGAAAAGATGGTAGAGTTGAGCCAGAGGGTCAAGATGGGGTCAAGAAGAGAGAGTATCTACTGCAGGGTTAGCCTGGGAGAGAACTAAGGGGTTGATGGGTCGGAGGTCATCAGTGTGGATGAAGAAAAGGATTTGGTATGGGAAGAAAGGAGAGAGGAAAAGCCACTGGTCAGAAAAGGAGATTTCAAAGTTCTTGAACATGGAAGTGGTAAATGTCAGTGCATGTCAGCAGTGGCAAGAGCAAAGGGGATGAGCTTTGTTATGTGGCTTAGGTGAGGTGAAGGAAGTAGATCGTGGGAACTGAGTTGTTAGGTTGAGGAATTGGAGGTGTTTGAGGGAGAGTGAACATGTATATTGAAGTCCCCTAGTAAGAAGGTAGCAGTTGAGGAGGAGAAAAAAATTGTGAGCCATGTACTAAACTCATTAAAGAAAGAAGGCAAAATCTGCAGACAACAAATACCAGGCTTTTGATTAGGTGGAAGATGTGGATTGTATGCACCTCAAAGAAGGAAAGGTTACTGAATAACTGAGGTAAGGAGAACCTACTCGAGGGTGAATTTTGGTGGTTCCCCAGTACTTGAAAGTCCTTGGCAAATCTCAGAGAGAGCAGAGGACAATTTGGCTCTCTATAGAGATAGTTCTGTGGGACACTCCATACAGACTATCTTCTCTGATATATGGGGGTAATCACTCACCTGCACCAGGTATCTGCTCTGAAGATTCAGTGAGGTTTTGCATTGCAAAATACTCTCTGGATCTTCAAGCACTGAGCTAAGGTCACTGCAGAGGTGTACACTGCCTAGAGCTCACTCAGTGACCCAGAACGAGGTGATTGAGTCATGAACATGACCATTTTAAAACTCTCTTATAGCTTTTTTTAAAGAGATCAATACTTAGTCATTACTTATGAAATATATAGAATCAGGTTTTGGGGAAGTTGGTCTACCTTTGAAAATCTTGATTGCAGCTTTCAGAAGGTGAAATGTTCGTCAGGTTTTCAAAGCTTTAGATAATAAAGTTTTTGGAGTTTTTTTTAATGTGCTGTCAGCCACAGTGAAGCTGAAAAAAAAAAGAAAATCTGTCATCATCTGTAGAGCTCCTCAAAAATTTTCCATTAGCAGTCAGATCCCAGTAGACTACTCAGTTTGCCTTTATATGTGATTTTTGGCAAAATTTTCTTTACACTTGATGCTTGTAAAAGCACACTGCCATTTGTTATGAAGAGGGAACTCATCAAAAGTCAGCTTATCATGTTCTGCCCTTTCAAGCAACTTGAGAGGCAAGTTGAGGATCCTCATGGAATCCCCACCTTGTAGGTAGAGGTATCTCCTCCCGGAATATTGATATTCTCAATGAAAAAGGGTGGGCAGGCATGCACTATCCTTTTGCATATGTACAAAATTCCTTTTAGTGGTAAGAGTGTGGTTTGCCAGTTTTAGCATTATACTTCATCATCTGATCATAGACTCTTGGAGTTTAGAAGAACCTTCCATAGCCATCTGTTATAACACAGAACTAAAACCTAAATCCTAGACTGCCAGTGAGTAGGAACTGAAAATCTCATGAGCCACCCCATTCTTTTTCTGAATAGCTATCATTGTTAGGTTTTGTAGTTTTTGAACCAAAATTTGCCTCCATTAATGAAACTTTATGGTCCTTGGTCCTAGTTCTGTCTGTCCTATAGGCAGGTAACCCTCTAGATATTTGAAAGTGGTGATCATGTCCCCATGCTTTACAACAAATGTGTTAATTTTCCTGCTATGCCTGTACAGTTCTGGGCTGGGGACATAAAGCTGAGAGAAGGTAAGGTCCTTTCCCTAATGGACTCTTTCTCTTGATTCCACATATCCAGCTCTGTTAGCCAATCTTCAGATGATCTGTTTTTGTTCCCCATCACTAGTTCCCTGTCACCTTTTTCTGTCAGTGCACCATCCTGTCAGTATCTTTCCTGAAAATACCTCCCAGAACTTGATACCACAGTGCAGATGTAGCATGGCCAAGGCAGTGTAGACTTTCTGTTTCTCCTAAGAAAGCTGCACTGGCTTTCTCACTTGTTATGTATCACTTCCACATACTCATGTTGAGCTTACAGGACACTAAAACCATGAAGTTGGGTTTTTTTTTTCCCTATGAACTACTTTCTGGGCATATCACCCCCATTCTGTGCTTTACATAGTTGATTTTTAAAAGTAGAAACATATGACTTAAAATTTAATAGGAATAAATTTAACCATCACAACTTTCAATTGAAATGACCCAGTAACTTGGAATTCATTAAGCACCAAATGTTCTCTTTCACTCTTAGTACTGGCACATGGCAGGTAGGCAGGCACTCAAATGTCTCATAATTGATTTTGAGTTTCATTCATTCTCCCTAGTAGAAAAACAGAATTGGCATGGAAGTGAAGTAAGTTTGTTTGTTTTCTCTTACCCATTATCAGTGTCCTACCCATCTAATACAACTTCCCAGTCCTTTACTTCTTGCTCTTGCCCTAATATAACTAAAAAAGATCCTTTAGACCTCAGCAAATCAGTTCATTCTGGGATTTAACCTTGTCAAACATGATCGTTACAAGACCAAGTTACACTTTTATATTTGTCCTCTGTTTCTTGCCCTCAATTCCATCTTTTCATTATCACAGCATTTTATACATGTCCTTTTAGAAATCTGAGCTACAGTATCACCTGGTTTTTTGTTTCTGTTTTTTACAGTTTCCCTCTTACCTTCCTTAACAGAATCACTTGGAATTTTGTCATCAGACTGCATTTTAAATGCCTGCTGTTCCTCAAGGGACCTTCCTTTTTAGAATGCTTTTTTTTACACACACACACACAATTTATTTATTTTCAGTTCTTAGCATTCACTTTCACAAAAATTTGAATTCAGAATTTTCTCCCCACTCCCACCCCAGGATAGCATGTACCCCATCCACCCCTTCCTCCTGTCTGTCCTTCCTTCTATTACCCACCCTTCTTCCATCCCCTTCTCCTCTATTTTCCTGTAGGGTCGAATAGATTTCTATATTCCATTGCCTGTATAGCTTAATTTCCAGTTGCATGCTAAAACAATTTTTTAACATTGATTCTTAAAGCTTTGACTTCCATATTCTCTCCCTCCCTCTCCACTCACCCTCATTGAGAAAAAAGGCAATTCAATATGTCATACACGTGTAACAATGCAAAACCCTTCCATAATAGTTATGTTGTAAAAAGACTAACCACATTTCCCTCTGTCCTATCCTGTCCTTCATTTATTCCATTCTCTTCCTTGACCTGTCCTCCCACTATAGTGTTTGCTTCTGAGTATCCCTTTGCCCAATTTGCTGTTGCTTCTGTTATCTTCCCTCTCCTATCCCTTTGCCTCTTGCCTTCCTGCAGGGTAAAATAGATTTCCATATCCAATTGAATGTGTTATTCTCTCCTTAAGCCAAATCCCATGAGAGTAAGGCTCAATTATTTCCTTTAATCTCCCCCCTCTTCCCCTCAATTGTAAAAGCTCTTTCTTCCCTCTTTTTTCTTTCTCTCCCTCTCTTATTCCTAGTACATTCCATTCAACAGCAAATTTTATTTTTTGTAGGTATTCTGCCTTCATATTCAGCTCACCCTGTGCCCTCTGTGTGTGTATACAATACACACATACATTCATGTACATATACATATATAATATACACACACACACACACACATATATAATACACACACACACACACACACACACACACACACACACACACAGCCTCTTAACTACCCTAATACTGAAAAAGGTCTCATGAGCTACAAATAACATCTTTCCATGTAGGAATGTAAACAGTTTGACTTTAATGAGTTCCTCAAGGCTTTTCTTTCCTGTTTACCTTTTCATATTTCTCTTGATTCTTGTATTTGAAAGTCAGATTTCTATTCATCTCTGGTCTTTTCAACAAGAATGCTTGGAAGTCCCCCCTTTCATTGAAATTCCATTTTTTTCTCCGAAATATTATACTCAGTTTTGCTGGATAGGTGATTCTTGGTTTCAGTTCTATCTTCTTTGACCTCTGGAATATCATATTACAAACCCTTTGATCCCTTAGTGTAGAAGCTGCTAAATCCTGTGTTATCCTGATTGTATTTCCACAATACTTGAATTGTTTCTTTCTGGCTACTCACAATATTTTCTCCTTGAGCTGGGAACTCTATCTCTCCTGGATCTATTTTCCAGGTCAGTTGTTTTTCCAATGAGATATTTCACATTGGCTTCTATTTTTTCATTCTTTTGGTTTTGTTTTGTAATTTCTTATAAAGTCATTAGCTTCCATCTGCTCTAATTCTAATTTTTAAAGAACTGTTTTCTTCAGTGAACTTTTGAACCTCCTTTTCCACTTGACCCATTCTGCTTTTTGAAGTATTCTCCTCATTGGCTTTTTGGATCTCTTTTGCCATTTGGATTAGTCTATTTTTAAAGGTGTTATTTTCTTCAACATTTTTGGAGCTCCTTTAGCAAGCCATTGACTCACTTGTGATGATTTTCTTGCATTGCTCTCATTTCTCTTCCCAATCTCCTCTACCTCTCTTACTTGATTTTTAAAATCCTTTTTGAGCTCTTCCATGGCATGAGATTATTGCATATTTATTTTGGAGGCTTTGGATGCAGAAGCCTTGAATTTTAAGTCTTCCTCTGATGGTATGCTTTGTTCTTCCTCATTTGAAAGGGTGAGAGAGGATACCTTTTCACCAAGAAAGTAACCTTCTGTATTTTTTTTTCCTTTTATGGGACATTCTCCCAACCAGTTACTTGACTTTTGACTCTTTTGTCAAGTGGAGGGTATACTCTAGGGACCTGTAAGTTCTCAATTCCTCCAACGTGGCACAATCAGGGGAGAGGAATTTAATTGTCTCTTGGCCTGCACTGTTGCCACTCAGGGCTGAGATTCAGATCAGCTGCTTGATTCCCCCAGGGTCTTTAGGCCCAGGGCTCCACAAGGGGGGACTGCTGCAGTGACTTCCACCACCTTGGTTCTGGGACTTGGGGCCAGATTTACGGTGAAAGAGCTTTCTTATTGACCTTTGAAGTTGTCTTTGGTGTTTGTGGGTTGAGAAATCTAGGATGAGAAATCTGGGACCCACAGCTGCTTCTGCACTCTGAGACACCTCCTCCAGTCCTGTCTGAGCCTGCCATGTGATGGCCAAGGCTGGGCTGCATTCTGCTCCAAGCCTGGTGTGATGGACCTTTCCTGTCTTCCTTTTGGTCTTTCAGGCTGGAAATCTCTTTCACTCTGTCATTTTGTGGCTTCTGTTGCTCTGGAATTTGTTTAGAGTCATTTTTTTACAGGTATTTTTTGGGCTATGGGGGTTGAGCTAGAGTAGGTCCATCATTCTACTCAGCCATCTTGGCTCCACCCCTCTGAAATGCTTTTGAAAACTTTGTGTTCTTAAGGGTATCACTTTAATGTTTGATTATCCTAATAGCAAAGTATGTTTATGTAGCATATCAGAACACAGGTTCCAGCAAACACTGTAACTTGCTAATGGCCTGAGCATTGAGGTCAAAACCCCTTTAAAAAGTAGCTTAGAAGTGATCTAAGTTTTTCTAGGAATGTTTGAATTCTGCCTTAATGTGAGACAATTGGGAGATTTGGTACTAATTTTGACCCATTCATTTCCATGTTCCTCAAGATAAACATGAAGGGTAATAGTGAGGGATATTTTCACCTAAGGGTGTTAACTGGTTCCATAAAACCTTAAACTATTTTCTTCTGTGTTTTTGAAAGTGGACTTCATTTCCCTTCTTTGAATATCGAGAAAATATTATTTGTCCTTCTTCAGCCCTACTATAAACCTTCAACATTGCACAATGAGCAAGCATTTATTAAGCACTATGTGACAGAAACTATACTAAGCGGTGGGATATAAATAAATTTTACAGTGGTCTTTGCCCTCAGAGAGCAACAACATAAATATAACTAGGAAGGTGGATAATCTCTGGAGTAGAGAAAGGGTGGGATTTGATCGTCATCTGGAAGGGAGCCAGGAAAACTCAGAAGTGGAGCTGAGAGGGCAGAACGTTGTAAGCAGAAGAGGCCTTCAAAGGCACAGAGACTAGATGGCCTTGAGTTTAAGGAATTATGAGTATCTGGATTACAGTGATCGTAAGGTGTGAGATGCATGGAAATCTAGGCAGGGACCTTGCTAAGCAGAGGATTTCTCTGTCTGCTTCTGGAGTTGTTGATAGGGAGCCACAATCATGTGAGCACGCCTGCACTTTAGGAAAATCACCTCCTCAGTCAAGTAGATTGGTGGGTTAGAGTCAGAACATGCTTGAGACAAGCAAACCAAATAGGTAGAAGGTTACTGCTCTGTTCAAGTGAAAGTTGATGAGGACGTCAGCTAGAGTTGTGTCTGTATGAGTGGAAGGAAGGCAGGAAAAATCTGTTAAAACAACTGCCGTTTGCCGCGCCCTTTACAGATGTCGTGTTATTTGATACAGTGACCTGGGAGGTAAATGCTGTTATTATCCCCTTTTCAGATAAGGAAACTGAGGCACCCTGAGGCTATGTGACTCACCAAGGTTTACCCAGGTAGCAAACTTCTGAGGCTGGATTTGAGCTTAGGTCTTCTTGACTCAAGGGTCAGCGCTGGAGCCCTGCTACACTACCCAAATGCCTTTATAGCATGATGCCAGTCACTTAATAGGTGCTGAATCAACACTTGCTTCCCTCCTGGAAGGAGCAGGGTTAGTAGCATTAAAATGGGATGTTGGGAAGGTTGAGTTGAAGGGGATGGGAATAAAGGAGCAGTCAAATACAAAAGATGTAAAGATAGACGTGACACATTTTGGAAATGTGGAGTAAAAGTAAAAAGTCAAAGATGACATTGAGGTTGTGACCCTTGGTGATTGAAAGGATAGCATTGCACTTTGATAGTGATAGAAAGTTGGAAAGAGGGGAGGATTTATTGGTGAAGAGGAATTTTGTTTTGGGCATGTTGAATTTGAGATGCCTCTGTGTTTAAGTTTAAGATGTCCAACACGCGGTTTGTGATGTGGAAATGGAGCTCAGGAGACAGATGAGGGCCAAACATAGAAATATGGTAATCATTTGCATGGAGCTAATTGAACACCTCAGAGTTGATGAACAAACCAAATGAAATGATATTAAGTTGAAGAGGGCCCACGGCAGTGCCTTGAACACTGACAATTAGTGGCTATGACATGGATGAAAAATCTGCAAAGAAAGCTGGAAAAGCAAGTAGACAGGAGAAGGTGGTAAAAGGTCAGGTACTGCAGAGATATTAAGAAGGATGATACCATGTGATTTGTCAATTAAGAGATTAATTGGTGACTTTAGAGATGGAAGTTTCAGTTGAATGATGAGGATGAGGTCAGAAGCTAGATGGCAAAGGTTTAGACTTTAGTTAGAGGAGAAGTGGAGATGCTGAGTGTGGGTGGCTTTCCAAGAAGATAAGGCATGAAGAGATGGAGAAATAGAGGATTAAGACCTAATCTATGTGAATTCATTCTTCAGTTAACATCCCTTTTGTCATATTCTTCCTATTCCAACGATTCTGAATCTCTAGCTGCCATGGTTCAAATCCTTTTCTCAGTCATCCTCTGATTAATCCCTTCTTCCCATATCTCTCAACTCAATCTCCAAAGCATCTCACTCTAAAGTTACCCACCCCTTTCCAGAAGTGAGTATGAATTTAATAAGAACCTATTATGGGTCAGGCAGCATGCTGGGTATTTTACAAATATTTCATTTGATCCTCACAACAACCAAAATTCTAGTGGCTATTCTCTACTGACAGCTGATTGTGGGGGTCCTCTAGGTCCCTGTCTTGTACCTTCCTGCCCCTCTATACAGTTTATTTGGTGTTCGCATCAGCTCTCATGGTTTCAGCTATTACCTCTATTCAGGTAATTCTCCTGTCTCTCCAGCTCTGACCTCTCTCCTGACTTCTAGACTCCCTTAGACCTCTTAAACTCAACAGGTCCAGAACTGAACTCATTATCTTCTTCTCCTCTGGCCCCCAAAACTTACCTGCTTTCTAGCTTCCCTTCTACTGTCTAGGATACTGCTATCTTCCCAGGATCCCAAGCTAAGACTCCACTCTGTCTCCCCTATACCCAGTCAACTGCCATTTTACCTTCCCTTCATCTCATATATGCCTCCTTCTTTCCTTTGACATTGCCACCACCCTGCTGTAGATGCTCCTGTTATCATCTCATGCCTGGGATCTCTCCTCCAGTCCATCCTCCACTCACCTGTCAAATGAATCTTTCTAAAATGCAAGTTTTACAGGTTTATTCTTTCTCGTATTTGCACATATGTGTGTACGTATACACACACACACACACACACACACACACACACACACACAATAAAATCCTGATGTTAAAGGAATTTATAATCTTATCCTTTTCCCTTCTTAAACCCTACTCCCTTCCATATGTGCTGCAGTCTCTTTGCATTCATCTCCTTTGTGTTCCTCACGCAAGACATCTCTTGACTCCAGCCATCTTCACTGCTCATCCCCCATGTTTAGACCGTTCTCCCTTTTTGCTACCTTCTGGCTTCCTTCAAGATGCAGGGAAAGTGCTGCCTTCTACAAGAAGCTTTTCCTAGCCCTCTTTAATCTTAATCACTGGGATTTTCTCCATTTTACCTTGCATATATCATTTGTATATACAATTATCCTTTCCATGTTGCAGCTTTCCCCATCATTGTTTCAATACATCACAGGTTGGAATAAGAAATTAAATGGAAATTTGGGGGAAGATTTGTAAAAGCTACAGGCAACATTCCAAGGCCAGCAGACAATACAGAGAAAGTTTGGAAACTGAGAAATGCATAAAATATGTATATTGTATAATATCAACCGAAATTTTACAATAATTACCATAAACATCCCATGAAAGAAAAGAAACATTGAGACTTCTCTGGTACAAAGGGAGAGCCAAAAAATTTCATGTGAATTTTCCAGATCACAAGGGCACTGTGCCCTTAACTCCTATGATGTGGAAAACTGTCATTGATTGCATGTGGTGGGCCCCGCCTTAGCCTCTGAGCTCCTCCAGAACAGAGACTTTTCTTCCTTTCTTTGTCCCACCAACATTTAGCATAGTGCCTGGCATTCTGGGTGCTTAATATACCTGCCTGCTGCCATAATGGTCGCTCTAGTGATATTGGGCTCCAGTGAGGGATTTTTTTAAGGGTGGAGGAAGACTTGGACATGTTTTTAGGTAGCAGGAAAGAAGCCAGAAGATAGAGATGAAATCTAAGTGTATAAGGGTGTAAGAGGAGGTGATTTGCAAAAGAGGTGTCAGGCGGTGGTATCAAGGATGCATGTCAAAGGAAAACCACCTTTTCATATGAGACTGGAGTGGAAGAGGAAATATTGAGGGGAAAGAATAAAGAGAGAAAGGGGAAATCTCTCATCAAATGGCCTATTTTTTTTTTCTGAGATCTTCAAAAGGGAGTGTAGAAGAAAGATGAGAATGTTTAGCACAGCTGCTATGGGGAGAAATAAAATGCTTGCCTTGCTGCAGTAAGGGATCAGTTGAGGTGAGATGACAAATGTGTAGTGCCCCCAGGCAGCACTTTCCTAGGACAGGTGGTGAGAGTAATCCAGGGTTGAAGCAGTCATGACCTAGGTCAAGGGATCTGAAAGCAGAGAATAGGTTAAGTTATTTTACCAATAGGTTGAGAGAGGGAAGGGAGGAGAATGTAGCCAGTGCAGGTGGGTGGACAGAAGGCAGCCATGATGAGGACAAAGAACAGGGTTAGGGGTCATTGGGAAAGATGGAACAATAAACGATTATTACCCAGTAAAGGTATTTCAGGGTTCATTAAGTAGAGCAGTTACGAGTGATAATATAGTGAATGGTTTGACTATTGTGTGTATAGCTGAGGCGGATGGAAGAATAGGTCATAGGAGTTGTAGGTTGAGGGAGTGAGGCATTTGGGGTATTTGAAGAAGCTTCAATACATGTGTTCAGTTTTTCAGAGGTCACCAACAGTGGTTCAGTAATTAGATCTGCCTGTTTTGTCATCATCTTAGTTAAGATATTGTTTACCTGAGTCTGATGATTTGAACTCCACAAGAACAACTAGGTATCCTATTCCTATTTGGAACTACGTCTTTGTGGAGCAATTTTTTTTGACCTTTTCTAGTATAAAGGTCACTGTTTGGGAGAAAGAATAAAAGTAAAATAAGAAGCTGAGAATTTCTTTACTTTCTCATACTCTCACCAGCTATCTTCTTTCTTCTTTGATCTTCCTCTTTTATCCAATATTTTAAAATATATTTTTGTTTCATCAAATATTTCCTAGTTACATGTTTAATGTTCATTTTTTGCAACTTTGATTTACAAATTATCTCCCTTTTGCTCTCTTCCACCTCTTGAGAAGACAAGCAATATATCAGTGTATTCATGTGAAGCCATACAATATGTATTTCCTTATTAACCATGTCACAGAAGGAAACAGATACAAGAAAATAAAGGAAAATAAAACACAGTATGCTTCAATCTGAACTAAAATCTCATCAGTTCCCTTTCTGGAGATGGATAACCTTTCTTATCATAGGTCCTTTGGCATTGTCTTGGATCATTACATTGATCTGAGCAGCTAAGTCTTTTGCAGCTGATCATCCTTACATATTGCTCTTGCTGTGTACAGTGGTATTTCTGCTGCTGCTCACTTAGCTTTGCAGCAGTTCATATATCCTCCAAGGTTTTCTGCTTGCCATTTCTTACACAACACAGTAGTATTCCATCACAATCATATACCACAACTTGTTCAGTTATGTCCCAATTGATGAACATCCCCTCTATTTCCAATTTGTTGCCAGTTACAAGAAGAGCTGCTATGAAAATTCTTGTACATACATGTCCTTTTCTCTTTTCTTTGATCTCTTTGGGATATAGATCCAGAATGGTATTGCTGGATCAAAGGGCATGCATAGTTATAGTGCCCTGTGGGCATAGTTCCGAATTATCCTTGAGAATGTTTGGAACAGTTCACAACTCCACAACAGTTCATTAGCGTAGCTGTTTTTCCACATCCTCTCCAGCGTGCCATTTTCCTTTTCTGTCATGTTAAGCACTCTGATAGGCATGAGATGGTACCTTGGAGTTGTTTCATTTTTCATTTCCCTCATTAGTAGTGATTTAGAGCGTTTTTTTTCTTGTGACTTTAATTTCTTCTTATGAAAATTGCCTGTTCATATTCTTTGACCATTTATCAATTGGGAACTGGCTCCTATTTTTATAAATTTGACTCACTTCCCTATGTATTTGAGAAATGAAGAAAATCTTTTTCTTTTCATATAATGAGAATGATCTGTTATATTTCAAGTGATCTTCTCCATCTCTTGTTTAGTCATTCCCTTATGCATAGATCTAACAGGCATATTTTTCCATGCTCTCCTAATTTACTTATGATACCACCTTTTATGTCTATAAATTTTTTGTCCATTTTGACCTGATCTTGTTGTAAGTGTGAGATACTGGTGTATGCCTAGATTTGGCCAAACTGCTTTCCAGTTTTCCCAGTAATATCTGTAAAATAGTTCTTCCTCAAAAGTTTGGATCTTTGGGATTATCAACCATTAGATTACTGTAGTCATTCACTACTGAGTAATGTGTAGCTAATGCCAATGTATTTTTAAGCATCCTTTTTTTTTTTGTCAACTTGTCTTTCCTTTCTAGCCTTTGTTCCTGTTGTCTGTTACCTGGCCTTCCTTCCATTTTTTAAACTTGACTCATGGGTTTCCTGTGTATCCATGTCAGTTTCTTTAGAAAATTCTCTTGAGAGAATTCTCTTTAGAAATTTTAGAGAATTCTCTTCTTTTCCCCATTAGAATTGCTTTTCTATGTATATTCAGAATTTCAGTTTTAAGCATTTCCCCATCCCTCCTTGGATGACTTCAGTCCATGGCATCCTATCAGTCCTTTCTCTGAACTCTTTCAGATCCATTCTTCTGAAATCTAGGTTGTATATTGTTCTGTTCCTGGCCTGCAGTGATTGCTTCCTCCTGATGTTGACATTTTCACAGTAGATACTATTTTGAAGGCTGACATTTTCATTAAGGCAAATCAAGAAGTTGTTACCTGATCCATCTTAAATTGAGAAAACTTCAGGAGATATTCAGATAAATGAAGTCACTGTTGTGCCCTGACAGTGTCAAGCTTGCTTCCTTTCCCCTCTTTCTCCAGGTCTTTAATGTATTCTAATGAGAGTCGGCAGGTGAACACCAAAAGTACATGAGCAGTGCTCAGACCAGAGGTGCAACTGTGCCAGGACACGCGAAGCCCTTTTCAGGGCTGTTCATCTGCCTTTGGTGTCTGTTACCCAGCCATCATTTATGGCTCCCACAAGATATAGCATAGGCAGAGGCCACACCTCAGTAAAACCATCTTGGTAGACAGGCTCAACCAAGTTGAGGGCAACTGAAAGTGCTCAAACCCAGGAGTGAGTTAGGAGGATGTCCATCCTAAGCACCACGAAGGTGGCTGAAGCAGGTGCTGTGGAGCCCTGAGAGCTTGGCCAAACATTGAGGACGCCAAGGTCACCACTGCATCTGGAGCCATTCCAGTAGTCTTTGTGCAGCTCTGCCTCGCTTCAGCCCAGTCCATCACCTGGCAATGAAAACAAAGGGCGAGCAGCAGCTCCACAGTCTTGGTGTTAGTGCTGCTCCTGTTCTTCTCCTTGTTGGTCTGCTCCAAATGCCCCTTCCTGTGCTTCCTGATCCAGTGTAACTCACTGCCCCGTCACCTATTCTGTTTCCATTGACGATGGTATACTTGTCCAAAACCATATTCTTGTCGTGGTTCTTATTCCACCAATGCTTAGTAATGCTCATGGTGTCAGATTCACCTTGTTTATCTTGCTTGTTACACATACTTTATGCATTTGGATGAAGGCATAGTGTTATAGCTTTAGTGTTAGAGGAACCTCAGGTGCTTTAACCCAACCCATCATTTTTCCAGTGATGAAAATGAATCCCAAGGATATTAAAAATGACTTGACAGAGTTTCATCGCTAATAAGTAGGGTTTGAAGTTTGGTCCTTTGATTCTGGAGTCAGTGCCTTTCTGAGGCTTTATACTTTTTCAATGGCTTCTGGTCTAGATTTTCTTTTCCTGTGACCTTCCAAGTACTTCTGCTGCTACACTGCTTCCTCCATTTTAGCTCCTATTCATGATCTAGCTTGGTAGATTTGCTTCAGTAGTTTTTTCCCTTATACTTTTCCTTATAAATAACCTAAATTTTATTTTTAATATTCCAGGCAAATAGGTGATTTTATCTGGCCCTTGTTAGATATGTTCATCTTCAGAGTCTATATCCCTTTCCTCTTTGGCTCATCTTCAGAGTCTGTATCCCTCTCCTCTTTGGCAGACAAGAAGTTGCCCTTCTTCTCTGTTGCACTCTTTAAATTCTTTTTCTTTGTTTTCACATTAAAGTCCTTCCTTGTTTTTTAAAAAAGAAACTTGGTTCTCCTCAATAATTGAGATGTTCTTACAGCCCATTTAACCTCTCATAGGAGGGAAAGCAACATGCATTATTATGGGTAGCAGCCACTTGACCATGGGAAAAATACAAAAGTTGTATACGGTGTCAGTCACTGCAAAATTCTCCCTGTTCTCCATACTTAGGGAAAAATAAATCCTAAATCCTTATTTTATTTGTTTCCAAGAGAACTGCTAATTGAGAGGTAGAACCTTAGGTAGATTCTGTTGGGGGAAGAATTGGAAAGAGCCTAGGGTTTCAGAGCAAAAACAGGACTAGGAATCATTTAAGGCTGCCCAGAGGCTGAGGGAACTTTGTTGCCATGATTGGTACTGGGCACAAAGAATCAACTGTCTTTAGTGCTGAATTGAGTGGAGAAGCTTGATGATATTGGGCGTGCAAGCATGTTGATTCCTTTAAATATAGGGAAGGGAAGGGGACAAGCATTTCTTAATTGCCTACCATATGCTAGTCATTGTTAGGTGTTTTACAGGTATTGCTATTATCTCATTTGATCTCTTGACCCTGGAAGATATGTGCTCTTATTATTCTCCTGATAATAACGGATAACTGAGGCAGGCAGAGGTTAAGGGACTTGCTCAAAGTCACACAGCTAGTAAGTGTCTAAAAGTGGGATGTGGACTTAGGTTTTTCTGAGTATAGATCCAGTACTCTACCCTGTCCACTGCCCCACCTAGCTGCTTGTGGAGTCCAGAAACACAGATAATACTAGAACAAAAAATGGTGCTCCACCTATGAAGTGGGGAACTGATTGGCTTTTGGAAATAAGAATCTTGACTAAAGAGACTAGTCTAGTTTGGGAAAAGAGGTAAAGGAAACTTCCTGTTACCACCATTTGTCATTAACAATAGTCATAGACTCTCTGTCAGCCAAATATTCTGATAATTGGTGTATGTTTCCCTTTGGGTCTGCAGATTGCCCCGCCTCCATCTCTGGCAGAACCGCTTAAGGAATTATTTAAACAGCAGGAAACTGTAAGGGGAAAACTCCGCCTTCAGCACAGCATAGAACGGGTAAGAAAGTATCAGAATATCAAAGAGGGAGAACTTATTATTTGGATCTCATCCTCTGCTTAGAAGCATGTCCCATTTAAAATTACTTCTCTCTTGTTCCCAGGAGAAATTGATTGTTTCATGCGAACAGGAGATTTTGCGGGTTCACTGTCGAGCAGCACGTACGATAGCTAACCAGGCTGTGCCATTTAGTGCCTGTACAATGCTACTGGACTCCGAAGTCTACAACATGCCCCTGGAAAGTCAGGTCAGTGGTTTTCTCCATGTGTGAGGAACTCTCCAGCCTAACAGATATTTCTGTCCTTAGAGGATGTTTGTCCATCTCACTGATATCATGTCTCGTTTTGCAGGAGAAAAGACAGTTTGACTAAAGTGGCCTACAGTGGAGGCCAATTCATCCTTCCTGATTGAGATCCTAATCTATCATTTAATTCAAAGTAATATTTACCTCTTAAGTACAGAACAATCCCACAACTCTTTTGGTCATGCTGTACTCAAATTTTTATTCCAAATTGTATAAACAAATGAAAAACTAGCCAGAGCTATTCTCTGTCTCTCATCTTTCATACCAGGTCCCAGCAGTAGTGCATCATTGTCAAAATTATTTTAAGATATGTAACATGCTTCTGCCCTTAGCCTGTCTCCTCAAATAGAGCCTCCAAAATCAAGGAGAAGTTAGAAATGTGCTTTCTTGTACTCAGCAAGGTGCCTGGCACATAGTAGATGTTAATTAATGATTATTGACTTAAAATGCATCAGCAACATTGGGGCTTTCTGCTTTTCTGAAGTCCGCAGTGGCCCTTGGTGCAAGCCAGGCCATTTCTTGGGAGACATTGCTGGTGTGGCATTTCCTGACTGTGGTATACAGAGCAAGGCCTTTGGCCTAGTCACTCAAGCAACATGAATGATGTCACTGGAGACCTGGGCCCCACTGGAGTTGCACCTAGTGACCAGTTTTCATCCACCTCTTCCTCTGCTCAGCTCCAGTGAGTTCAGCAATGCCTTTTCACCAGGAAAGATGGACATAGTACTGCCTATGGCCAAAAAACTTTGGCCTTCTCCAGGGATAGATTTCAGAAGATCTGAGATAAAAATGGGAAAGGGTCTGTTTGACTTGATGTGTCACTGCCCTCACTCGATGTGAGGCAGTATGTAGTCTCTGATGTCAGTTTTCATTCTTTTCCCCAGAAGATGGGATAGGACATTTCTATCTATTGTACTTGCTCTCCCCCGTATTAAACTCTCTCTTTCCTTGGTTGGTTCCACAGGGGGATGAAAATAAGTCAGTGAGAGATCGTTTCAATGCTCGACAGTTCATTTCCTGGTTACAGGATGTGGATGACAAATATGACCGGATGAAGGTTAGAACTACCCTTTCCTTCTCTTTAATTTTGGGGTATATTTAGGGCCCTGAAAGGACACTCATGGAGTCTGTCACTATCCTATCACTCATGGAGTCTGTCACTATCCTATCTAATATTGTTAAAGGAGACTTTACTTCTGTCTATGAAAGCTACAATATCACATGTTGTTGTTAGTCAAGCATAGTGAGACAGAAGGCTTTCCCTTTCTTTAGGATCCTACTCTTAGCATAGCAGTAACGTCTCTACGACTTGACCCCAAGAAAATCCACTGAATAAGATCATCCTGAGTGTGCCACACAGAAGGATGTCTGGAGAGGTTGTCTTCACCATTTGGGCACTGTCAGTCCGAGACAATCACAGTGCTCATTCAATCACTGACCAGCATAGCCTGGTCCTCCTGTCACACAAGGGTCAGAAACATTTTTTTGGTTGGGGGCGTAGAAGGGATGGTGATTTTATCTTTGGTCAAGTGCAAGTCATGTAACTGTTAGCTCATGGTCAGCACTTTTCTATGGGCCAAACCCTACGTTATCCAACTACTGGCATGTGTAGTTTAGTAGCATGATGGTCCTGCTATAAGGCAGGAACCCCTTAAGGGGAGAGCCTCATAAAGGACCATGTGACTGTATGCTTCCATGTATGTTATTGGTGATAAGACAAATCACTTGTGGAAGTTAGAAACCTTCTTTCCAAGCTCCTAGGCTGTTGCCAGGTGTGATTGTCACCCTGCTGGTCAGTCAGGTACAGCCTCTGGCCCTGTGGTTGAGGGTTGGGGAGGTGTCCCTTGTGTGCTTGCCTTCTCCCCCTCCTCACTGCTCAGTTTTGTCTTCTGCACAGACGTGTCTATTGATGCGACAGCAACATGAAGCAGCAGCTCTCAACGCAGTGCAAAGGATGGAGTGGCAGCTGAAGGTCCAGGAGCTGGACCCTGCAGGGCACAAATCTCTCTGTGTGAATGAGGTGCCGTCCTTCTATGTGCCAATGGTCGATGTCAATGATGACTTTGTGCTCTTGCCAGCATGACAAGACCAGATCCCAAGACAGTCTCACAGGAAACTGGCAAAGGCAGGAGCCCTCCTGGACGAATGGCTGAGCTCCTGTTCATCCCGAATACTTGTTGATGAATCCCTGGATGGAAGGAAGAAGCATCTCTCAGGGGGGTGGGGGAGAGGGAGCAAGAGAACAGCTGCACTTTCTTCACAATGTATCCGTCACTTCTGGACTGATGGCAGGCACCCAGCCGCAGAAGTGGGAAATGCATCTCTTGTATGAACCAGGTGCTTCCGCGGAGGGTGAAAAGCTTGCACACTACGCGAGTCTGACTAGACAGCAACGCCATGGAGGGCCTGGCCGGGCTCAAGGCTGCCCTGCCACCATCTGGGGAGCCACAGCTTCTGAGCAGGGGCCAGGAGTCACGGCGGTTTCCACCTTTGTGGAAATGGCAATTTTCAGATCTGTTTTCCATTCAGCTGCAGATTCATTTCAGAGAAGTTGCAGAAGAGAATTCATTTTTTAAGTTTCTCGTTCCATCTGGATCTAGTAGAAAAAATAAAGCGAAAGGCACCCAATCCACCTTTCATGGACAAAAGTAAAATGAGGTGGAGGCAATCGACTTCCGAGTCTAAGGATGCTTTCCAGCTAAAATCACAGGGCAGCCACTGGTCCCCGTTTTTCAGACAGCAGGGCTGTGGACGCTTGTGTTGAGCGAGGGCCCAGGTGGCGCCGTCTAACCCCTCTAAAAGTTGGGGGGCAAGTGGTGACCCAGAGCTAGGACTCTGCCAATTGTGTTTTTAATGGAGTCAAATCCATGTGGTTTATATATTTTTTCCTTTAATCTTGGGCATTTTGTTTCTCTTTCTGAGAACATAACTTGAAAACACTACAGAGCCAATACTCATATAAAAATGTATCCCATAAATGCTGTACAGTTTTTATATACATTAACAATGTACTTTTGCTGCCTTCTAGATAATTTATTTTGCAACACATTACTGCACAGTTGTAAATAACTTATGTACTGTAACATCACTTTCAGTTATGTGTAAAGAAATAAATAAATTAATTAAAATTATCTTTGTATATGTATAGTTCACATTAGGCAGCACTTTCCCTTTCAAGGAAACAGAAGGGCCAAAATGGCGTGCAACATTCAGTATTCTGAAGCCTGTCTTCTAACCAAAAGAAAGACAAGATAACTCCACTCAGAATTTGCATTCTTCACTTTCTCAAAATGTTAGCCCTTTTTTTTTCTCCTTCCCTGTCCTTTAAGTTAGGACAAGTAGCAAAACTCCCTGCTCATATGGTCCAGCTGGTACTCTGTGTCACTGGGCCTATGCTGGGGTCTTTCTCCTCTCTGTGTGAGGCTGGGGGTGGTAGGGAGACGATGAAAGAGAAGTCTGTCATCACTATTGCTTTAAGATCAGCCTCCTGCCCTAGCTCAAGGGGGATTCCATTCAGACTCTCCTGTGCAGCTGATGAGCTAAGTAAGCTTCTTTAGACCCTTAGGAAATGGTCTTATTTTTTTGGTAATTTATCACAGGAGGATATCTTAGCAGTTTGTGGAAGAAATGACCTCAAGTTCATGATGGGAAATTTGGAGGCCTGTGGCAGTCTAGGACAATCTATTCCCAACTTTGTGCCACTTGGGGGGTATCTCCCATCCTTTCTGTAGTTCCTCCCACGTTCCACAGAGATAAACAAGATCATATTTGGAAGAAGCTTGTCTAGTTAATTGGGCTCAATTCAGAAGCAGTGTGCAGAAAGGAGAAGTGGTGTGGTCAACATTTCTACCTTTTTATCACGTTTCTCCTTTAGGGCCACTCAAGTGTTAAGGGAAGTATGAAGAGGAAAGGGACCACACAGCAGGGAGAACTCGTCGTCATTGACGAGAACAGTAGTGTCAGAGAGGCTGAGTCGCTGCATGCTAAACCATTCAGCCAGCTGTTCGATGTCACCTCAGATGCTCCTTGCATTTGCCTAAAAGTTAGACACAGGGCATGAAGGTTCCAAAAGTTGGCTTGGGGTGAAGGGAAAAGGTAGAGAAACCCATGGGGACAAAGAAAGTATCTTCTTGCCTTTGTGTTTCTTTGAAGGGGGACATAGCCTGTTACCAACTAGAATTTACTTGGAGTGGAACCTTGTTGGTTCCCATGGTGGTGTGAGGACCGCTGGGGAAAGCTAAGCAGTAGACTTCAGATGATGAAAGTGAGGGAAGAATTTGGTAGATGGGTCAGAAATGAAAGCTTTCCTCTATGGCTCCTGCTTTGTTGGAGGACGGAGCGTGTGCCTTGAGTTTCTTTCTGAGAGAGTAAGTCCTATCACAGAGAAAACGTGAAAGGCCCCCAAGAAAGAGCAGTGAAATGGAACCTGACTGAGTAGCTAGCTAGGCCCAGCTGTTACACAGAGATGGGTAGGTTGTGGTTTGAGTCGTCAGGATTATATTACTCTAATGAAGGTGCCTATCCTCAGAGTAGCAATGGGGTGAGGTGAAATTCCAAGCAAAGATGAATAGTGGAAACAGATTTTAAGCACTTCTCTCAAATGGTCTGTTGATTGCTTTGTTTTAATGAATCCAGGCACCCTTCCCCTATGTGCCCTATTTATTATTTATAAATCAGCTTCAGTTTAAGAAATTTCTAAGATGAAATACCTGCTCCCCCCGCCCCCAACAAGCTAGTTGCATGACAGTTGAGACATTGGGCCTGTGCCCAGAAATGTGCGCAAACAGACATTTGGTGCTGTATAAATGGTGACTTGAAATTACTGCTATGCGTACGCTCTTGACATGTTGGAAAGAAGTCCAACTTTATCAGCATTTTCAAGTGTTTTAAATTGTTTTATTTGTCTGGTGTCTTCTATTACTGTGCTGATGTCCTTGAATGCTTGAGAGGAGGAAGTCTGGTTTTGGCCATCTGAGAAACAAATGGACTCCCTTCTCTTCCTAGTCACTTCTCCCTTCCACCCACACCCTAGAGATCAATCATCAGATTCCCAGGGTTCTAGGAATTACAGCCGTGTTTGGGAAAGCAAAGAGAACAAAGAGATGGAGGAAGGTCTTGGTACAGCCATGGACAAGAGGCAGCCTAGATTGATTGAGACCGGCTCTTCTTAAAGGATGAGTCACAACTGACTCACTCTTTTGGAAGAGTTAGCATCAACTGCAAGGCACTGTAGGAACAGCACTGTAGAATTACAGGTAGGTTCTTTGGTGGGAAAAGGTTTAAAAACTTTAGGTTAATTTTTGTAGTCTGTTTGAGGGGGTTGGGGGGTGGGGTAGGAAGAAGAATCTGGCAAGTGAAAAGAGACTTCCTCACAGTCTTCCTCTGTTCACTTACCATGGTTCGCCCAACCACACAAGCTCTTTCAACCAATTGTCTGCCTGCTTTCTTCCCCCACCCCTCCCTGCTTAGAGATAATAGAATTCCTTGCTTTGGGTGGGCCATCTTCTAGATCTGCACATTTTGGGGTGGGGGGGAGGGGAGGAGGACAGAGCATTGCTATCCAAGAATACCACCAGCCTCCTCTACATGGGGTACAGCTAGCAGACCTGTCTGCTTTTGTGTGTAGCGAGCAGTTTGCTCTGAATCTTCTCCAACTTTCCTTTCCCTTCTGAACATCTAGTTACTCTGACAGGAATGTTTTTGTGGGTACCATGCACAGCCCCCTTCCCAGTATGTCCCCAGCCTTGTTCAAGTGGACAGTGCACAGTGAGGCTGCAATTCTGTATGCGCTGTAATGTCACTTTGCTCGTAGTGGAATGTAACAATGCCCCCTCACTCCAGTATTTTGGAGCTTCATGGATGTATTACAACTGGTTTCCTTCCCATCTTGATTCTTTAGGTCCTTATCCTTCCAGCATTACCTTTCCCCTCCTCCCCCCACTCCCCTTTTTGTTTTAAAATCTAAATTAACCTGTTCAGAGGCTGGTTTTCCTCGCTGTCAAAGAGCCAGCACAGATTTATTTCTAGGGGTGGAGGAAGGAGTAGGGAGAAGAAATATCCAACATTTTCAGAAGGAGAGAACTAGGTTTTGTTTTTCTCCTCCCTTCTGCCTCCCCCTTCTCTAAGGGACATACAAATTATGGTCAAATATCTTTCAAGCCCTGCTTTTTTTTTCCTTTTTGGTTAAATAACCATAAATTAATCTGTATAAGCATGGAGAGTCCTTTTAATCAACAATTTCAAGCAACAATAGCAAAAGTAATGTATTACCTTTGACCCATGTGCTTTGTGGATTCCCCCCACCCCGGACCGTGTAAATTTCCCTCCTTGTAATGCTTCTGAGACAGTGTACATAGATGTAAATAGCTCACAGGTCAATTCACACCCTTCTCTTTGTACTAGGTCCATTTGCGTAGAATGTGGGGTTCAAACAGCAGCGACAGTGCATTGTCTGTAATGTAACAATGTAATTTTTTTTTACTATGTAGTTTGTGTACATATTGTTTGGCGGTGCTGGTGCTGCCTTGGCTGCAGCTCTGCGCTACAGTACTGTCATTAGCTGTACAACTTCCTGCAGAAAGAGACAAAGTGAATACAAATGTTATTTTCTACAGTTGCATGTACAGAGATGAGCGCCAGAGACATGCTGTTGTCCCTCAGAGATAATGTTCGTAAATAAATTTTAAAAAAACAACCACCACCACCTTGTCTTCCTTTTTAAGTCTCCCAGGGTTACTGGGTGGGGTGGGGGTGTGAGTATTTGTATTAATCATCAGACAGGAGAAATGTAATTTAGATAGCTAGAACCTATGTCTAATGCAGCACGGAGCTCAAACATCGACTTAGGATCAAATCCTGCCTCTGCCACCCATTAGGCGTGTGTGACGCTGGGCAAGTAATATTCTCATGAAATGAGAGTTGAGCAGGATGACCTCTCAGGGGTCTTCAAACCTGACCCCTAGGGCCCTGCTAAAGTGCCTCTATTCAAACACTTGTCCTCACTTGGCTTTTTCTGGAGCCCTTCCACCCAAACCATTAAGGGGTTGGCTCCTATTCAGTAAAGCAGAGGATATAAAGGCTTCCAGGGACAAGACACCTAGGTATTCCTTGATGTCACTGCTTCTGAACCCAGTACATCCAGGCTACCTCATTCCTACCCTTGCCTGTTAGAAGTCCAACAGTTGATGTCACTTTTATACAGCTGTTCTGATTACCTACCTTTCCTAGCCAAGTAGCACTTAGAAACTGACTTGAAATCTTCCTCTGCCAGTCCCTAGATGTTCTCTCTTGGAAGTGAGAGTTTTGCTTTTACTTTCTGAATTGGTTGCAAATATTTCCCTCCTCCCTTCTTAGAAAGGCTTCCCTTGACTAAAAGCAAAATATAATGGCAAAACTGAGTTTGGCACCATATTAATCATCCCATACCTATTGTCCCTGACCTTTTCCATAAAAGGAGAATATTGTCTCATTTGGAGCCAAGTTTGATCAATACTCAGTTTTTGCTTTCTTGTTTTCATTTACTTACATAGTAGTCTCTGTGTATATTATTTTCCTAGTTCTGCTTAACTGGCCCAGTATCATTTCATGTTTTCTTGAAATCATCATTATATGTTAGCAATAATATTTCAATGTATTCATATACCATAATTTAATTTAGTCCAGCATAATGCCTAATATATTGTTGATGTTTAGTCCTGTCTGATTCTTTATGACTCCATGAACTGTATATTTTCCATGGGATTTTCTTGGCAAAGATAACAGAGTGGTTTGCCATTTCCTTCTCCAGTGGTTTAAGGCAAACGAGGTTAAGTGACTTGCCCAGGGTCACATAACTAGTGAGTGTCTGAGGTGGGATATGAACTCAGATCTTCCTGACTCCAAACCCACTGCTTTATCATCTGAGCCACCTAACTGCCTCCATATAGTAGGTACCTAATAAAGGCTTGTTGACTAGTACTAAGTTTTTTATCCTTTACTGGCTTGCCTTTGTTGTCTTGGTCCCAAGGAGTATTTGAAGCAATAGTGTGGGTGGCTGTGTGGAAATAGACAAGTGTTTTGCTTAGCTGGCAATTCATACTGAGTTGTATCTTCATACTTTCTAAAAAAAAGTGTCCATCTCTTAATGGATGGAAATGAAGTGTCAGGTAATCAAATGAAGACAGATGTCACTAGTTATAGGAAGCTCAAAAGATGGGAATATTTAGGAACAGAATGGATACAGGAAAACTTCAGCTCTCATTTTCATTTTTTTTCCCACCAAGAATAATTTTTGGAATGAGAAAAATACTTCCCTGGGAAATTAAAATTCTAGTGAGGAATCGAGATCATCTAGGTGTCCTGAATGAGTTCAAAATTACCCAAACTAGATAAAGGGTGTAATTAGAGGGTGCTTCTGAGCCACAATTAGTCACATATGGGAGGGAAGGAAACGTGGAGAGTAAGGGAGAGCACTTGTTTTTTTCTTTTCTTTGTATCCACAGTGCTTGGCACATAGCTTAATTAAATGCTCACCTACTGATGGAAATGTTCTCACAGCAAGAAAAGTTGTACGGAGTAATGACTTCTGGATGAAAGGTGTCTAGGTGACCATATATCAACTAGACACAATGACAGTAAGGGAGTATGTTGCGTTTCCAGGGCATGTATCCAAGATGCAACAGGGAACCTCTCCAAGGCCCTGTCAAACCCAACAACTAATATTAGCTCCTCATGATTTCTGGGGGAGTGAATTATACTTTTGGAAGTAACCCAGAAAGTATTGCTGAGACTGTGGAAACCATGGTCAGAAAGCTAACCTTAGGGAAATACATGATAATTTCATTGCCACTGATGTTGGAAGGTGGATTCAGAAAGAAAAAGATGAATTTGTGAAGTGAACAGCTGGTTAAGAAAATGTCACCTGAGAATGGGGGTTTGGACTTCTTAACTACACCTTAAGGTCAATTAAGTATGCATTAAGCTGTGCTAAATCTTGGGGACAAAAGTGAAGTGATCCCTATCTTCCAGATTACATTCTAATGCCTTGGGTAATGTGTGCCTGTGTATTTGTGTGTGTGTGTGTGTGTGTGTGTGTGTGTGTGTGTGTGTACAATACATTTATATATACACGTGTACATACATCTATGTGTGCATATATTTATACATGTGTGTATATGTACATATGTAGTATTATGCCAATGCAAGATGACCTTGGAGAGGAGGACCCTAGCAGCTAGAGGTTCAGAGAAAGCCTCCTACAGAAAATGATTTATCACCTAAGTCTTAAAGAAAACCAGGGATTCCAAGACGCAAAAGGTGAGTATTCTAGATCAAGGACAGGAGATATGAGACACATCTGTCCTGGGTGGCCTTAGAGTATGTGGAAGGGAACAATGTTTAAGAAGGGTAGAAATGTAGGAAGGGGTCAATTTATTGAAGAGTTTTAAGTGTCAGAGCAGTTTATAGTTGACCCTATTGCCTAAAAGTGTAATGAGCTACTGGAGTATAATGAATTGGAGGAGGGGGTGACATGGGCAGATCTGTGCCTTAGCAAAGTGACTGGTGGCTGTGTGGAGGGCTCTGAGTCAGAGAGGAGTACATACATCTAATGGGGACTGGTAAAAATAGCTTCACCTGAAGATTTGTGGATCTAATCATGAGAACATTAAGCTGAAGATAGAAGGGAGAGGAAAAACTAGGTCCACAAGTTTGCTGAGTCATAGCAGGCATGGCATAAGAGAGCTCCAGTGATTCACTGTAGATGATCTGCCAGAAGAGCAGGAACAAAACTGCTGATGCCCTCATCAACGGCATAGATTATGGGTTACAAATAAGATGAACTACTTAACTTTTTTTAAAATTTTGTTTCATTTTTTTAATCACAGTTTAGCAAGTACCAACTAAAATGGGCATTTTTGTTTACATTATGGAACAGGAAAGGATTGTCCATGAAACTGTCAATCTCTATCATGTACAGTTTGCTTTCCTTTTAAAGTATATAATAAATTCAGCATCTAACTTATCTGTGATTCCTTTTGTTTCCTTCTTATTTGGGGCATTGGAGTGCGAGGAGGAAAATCTCACCCTAACCTCCTCCTCTTTCTTCTATCATTCCCAAAATGGAGGGGGGAAAAACACTTGTAACAAATAGTATATAAGCAAAACACATTCTTGAATGGGCCATGTTGAAAAATCTATGTTTCAATCTAATTCTTGAGCCCATCATCTCTCTATCAGGAGGTGGGCAGCATGATTTATCTTTGGTCCTCTGGAATCCTGATTGGCTAACTGATCTGACCAGAGTACATAAGTCTTCCAAAGGTGCTCGCCTTTACAGTGTTGTTTCCTACTGTATAACCTGTTCTCCTGCTTTTGCTCAATGCATCACTTTATACAAGTCTTTCCAGGTTTTTCTGAAACTATCGTCTCCATCTTTTTTTTGAATATCGTTCAAGACTGGATTATGGAAGAAAAGTGATTCAAAGGAACGCCATTAGATGAAGGTGGTAATGAAGTAGAATTATAAATTAAGAACATATACTCATATAAGGAAATCCATTAGCTAAAATGTTAAAAAAAAAACAAACATTGGATGGAAAGTAGTAAGAGAGAGAGAGTGATAGAAGTAATATTATGATAGGAAGTCCACTGAGACAGAATAGAGAAATGGATGAGGAGTTCTGGAAACATTTCCCAGTCTTGTCATGGAGTCGTGATATGGTAGTGATGGGAGACTTTGACTATCCGCAAAGCTGCTGAAACTCTCCACTACTCTTTCCACTAAAAGGCAGAACCGTTAATTACATCTTGAGTTACTCTAATGAAATTTAAAGAAAGAGGAAACAATAAAATGGGATGCTATTCTAGTCTTGATTCTAAACAGTATCAAGAAGCTAGTAAATCGATAGGGTAGGAACATCAAGGCAGACACGACCATGCCATCTTGGAATTTGTGAAGGAAAAAGAGGCAAAAGCTAGCATTTGATGTATAGGTTTCAGATTTCAGTTGGGATGAATAAAAGACTGTGCCTGAAATTCCACAGTAGTCAACCACAAAGGAATGGAAGATACTCCAGAACAGAATTCTAAGACCCCAAACATTAATGATTCTGATGAGGAAAGAAAGTGGAAGATATTTAAGGAGACTGATTCTCTGTCTTCGATTGCATGAGATGATGCTAACATAATTATAAGGAGTCAGAATTAAACCAACTCTTATTTTTCTTCTGTTCTTGAAGTAGGAAGGATTGAATGAAATGGTTAATAGAGAGGTGAAACCCAAGATAAGTGAGGAGAACTGGTCAGATTTCATCTAATTGCCCTCAAAAAAATTTAAGTCACAGGGCCTGTATGAACTACATCTCCAGGTATTGAAAGAACTGAGGGATAAATCGTTGAGTTATTAGTGTACATGAAAATAAATATAATAATGTTCCACCCCGACCCCACCCCCACCCCCCACAAAAGAACAAAAGGAGGTGTATTCTATTTCTTCTTTGGGGCCATGCTTTTTTTCTTAGTAATTCCAACATTCATTCAGGGAGGGAGGGAAGGAGGGGGAACTTTGGCCTGGGCCTTTAAGACCAGGTAGAATTTAGGGAAGGGATGCCCCATTCCAAACAGGGAACTAAAGGAATATGCAAGCTATGGTAAGGGGAAATGACTATATTCAGGGTCTTAGATACCAATCTCCCAGAAACAATTTTTAAAATTTATTTTTCATTATTCTAAATTAAGAAACTGATCTACTTGAGATGTCTGAGCTGACATCTCATCTTCTTGGACATGTCTCTAATATAAGACATATAGAATGAAATTTATAGAAATCTTGAACAAGAAGAATTTTACAATATGGGAGTTTAGTGTTACTGTTATGATTAATAAGAAGATAGTCCCTTAATCTTTTGAAATGCCCTCTGGAGAATAATTCTCCTAAACTCACTCAATTCCTTCTTGATCACTCCTTTCAAAATCAGTCACTCAAAAAGCACTTATTAAGAGCCTACTATGTGCCAGGCATTGGGAATACACACGCACACGCACACACACACGCACACAAAATCAGAGAGTCCCTGCCCTTGAGGAACTCACAATCTAATAGTGTAACAGAAATAGCATTTATATAGTACTGTCTGGTTTAGAGAAAATGAGGCTAAAGTGAAGTGTCTAAGACACAATTCAAACTCAAATTTTCCTTATTCCAAGTCCAATGTTGTATCCATTGAGACAGCTGGCTGGATTTTCTAAGTTTGACTAACATCATCTGTTTTGGTGGGCTGTAGCTGCTGTTCCTTTTACAATATACTGTTTTCCTTCTTCAGGTAAATGTGAAGAAAATCTTGGACTGGAGAAATGTTTATTTCTTCCTCTTTTCAGTTGAACTAAAAAGAGTTTTAAATATGTTTCCACTGTCTTTTCAGGGAATAATGGAGCAAAAATGGGTAAATAGGAGGTGTGTGGCCAAGGAACCCTCAATAACAGACAGAGCCATTATTGTCAGACTAATCAACCAGAAAAGCCTGGACCTGACAGCTTCTTTGTTCTCTGAATATGTCAGCAAAATGGGGCTGACTTAAGAGCATTCTTTCTATTTATGGCCATTTAGGATTAGACCCTTTACTTGAGACACTACCTTGAATAATGGGACTTTTTCTTAATATTTTATGTACATATACTATGTTGTGGCATGTCAATGGTAAAGAAAACACAGGTATCCTAGATTGTAATCTCAATTGACACCTTGTCAACTCATTTATCTTACTGTATTTACCATCCATTCAATTAAGATGTCACCTAGCCTGTTTGCCTCTTGAGCCAAACTTTCAACTTGACACCAGAAAGATTGTACATCAACTGAGGACATTCCTTTAAAGGAATTTATATCATGTTATTCTATAAAGAAAATGAGGAATATGACAGGAGTGTGGACTCACGTGGAGTGGGACTTAGTGGACCCTGGAATGCTAGCCAATGGGAGGCAGGTGGGAAATTTGAATCGAAAGCAGGGCATATATAAACTTTGCATTTGTCTAAAGCAAGCATAGCATATTAGTCCATTAGGAACTACCCATTTATTCATTCTGGAATGAATGTAAAAATTAACAAAACCTTTACAGTGAGTATGTTTCTCACATCATGTCTCTGAGCCAAGGTGGAAGGTATTAACTTGCCCCTCTCCGGTATCTAAGCAGGAAGCCCTTCCTTTTTTCTTTTGCAGTGGCTGTCGTATTTCCAGTCTCTTCGCTGGGCAGTTCCTCTGCCCTCCAAGTGTGTTGCTGTCTTCCCCTTTTCTGCTCTCTCATCTTTCCTGATACATAAAGTTAATTTAGCATACTAGTCTGGTCTAGGTGATTATTTGGGAAGCATTGACAGTGGGGATATAGAGTTGGTCTGGAATAAAAGCTGTAGATTCACCTAACATCTAGTGTGAGGCTAGAAAATGAAGAAGCAATTGTGTAGTGGGGCCAGCCCTGGGCCATTTCCACCAGCACCAGCATGTTAGCATTTAGCCAGCAGAGAGAAATGCTTATTAATAACCAGGGGTTTGGGGAGACCCAGAGTTCTCCCTTTTTCTAAAGTCCTCAATTCAAAGCTCAGTCTTTGAAAGTTAAATTAACTTTCTTCTCAATACTGGTCAGAACCCACCCAATCTTACAAGGAATTTCATCTAAAGTGGGGAAGCCTATGGTGTGCTGCACTAGTTCAGGTGGGGAGAAATTCTTTAATTAGGTGGCCCAAGGCCGGGCATTTTAGAAATGAATGACATAATCAAAGCTACAGCCCCCAGCCCCTTATTAGCATAGGTCAACCTCTCATTGTAATATTCTCTCTCGTTAACTGTTAACCAATCAAAGTTGATTGTCACCATTAGGAACACTGACTCTTCTAATAGTATATAAACTGTGAGACCACTGCCATGATTAGTTTTTGGCATTTGAGAGTGTCACTGACCCTTTTATGAATAAAATGCTAACATAAGGAGAAATAAGAGCAAAGAGAAGAATTTTGAGCTGAACTTTAATCTGAATTTTAATCTTTAATTCCGTACACAATATATATATATATATATATATATACACACACACACATACACACACACATACATGTCTATGTGTATGTGTATGCACACACATTTCTATTTCAGTGAGCCAAGAAATCAAGGACAAAAAGGGAGAGAGAAGAGATGGATGACATCACATGGGCTTGCCCATGTTCCTCAATCCTCCTGGCACTTGGCCCTGTGCTGTACATGAGGACTTTCCCCACTTCCCCAGAGGTTTCTACAGATTGCTTCATGGAGTTCAGTGGGTTATAAAATGAAAGGTTTGCCAAAGTGAGTCCAGAGGAGGATTTTCTCAAACTTTCAAAGAATTTATATTCCTTACATAAATTGTTTCCAATCATAGAAAAAGATGGAGTTGTTCTTACTAATTCATTTTCAGACATATAATTTCAGATAAAATATTATCTTGATTCAAATAAATCACTAAAGAAAATTATAGGTTTATTTAGTTAATAATGGTTGATATTAATACCTTCTTTATATATACATGTATATGTGTATATGCATATATATGTATATATGTATATGTATGTGTACACACTCTTCCTTATAAGAAGTGAGTGAATACAGAGGCTCTGTGATTTCAGTCCTATGAAGAACATCCTCCTCACACTTAGTAAATAACTCCTAAGTAAGTTGCCTGAGGCACATGAAGGTTGAGTCACTGGCACAGCATCACAGAGTAAATGTCCAAGGCAGGATTAGAATCAGAATGGTCCTAACTCCAAGCCTGTCACTCTGCTAAGCTGTCACTCATCACATCATACAAGACAGATACATTTGTTAGTCATCAGTGCAGAGATAATTGAACTTTTGGGAGTTGATCAGGCCAAGGGGGATAATATAAAGAGAAACCTAAAGACCCAGAATAGAGCCTTGTGGGACATTTACATTTAGGAAGCCTGAGGTAGACGCTAAACAAAGAAGATGGAGAAGGTGTATGTAAACATTTCTGCTCACACACTACAACAGTGAGCCAAAACTAAGGTAAACATTAATATAGATGAATGCAGCATTTGATTTGAGGTAAAAAAAATCAACTTCCCAACAATGAGGCATGGGCTGGATGATAATCTCTGTGAAAAATGTTAGGGTGTTGAGGTTGATTGCAAAATGAGCCAGCATTATGGTCTGGCATCCAAAAGAGCTGTTCCACTATGTTCTGCTTATGTTCCTTATCTGGAATATTGTGTTCAGTGGTAGGGGGAATATTTTAGAATGGACATTGAAAATCTAGACAGTGGCCAGAGTGGAGCCGCCAGGATAGAAGGTCTTTTGAAGACTGGAAATATTTACCCCAGAGATAACTTGAGTGGAACATGACTTCAATACTTGAATAACTATCACACAGAAAGATTAGATTTTACTGTTGTGCCATAAGAAATGATGAACAGGAAGACTTCAGAGAGGCCTGGAAAGATTTATATGATCTGATGCTGAGCGAAAGGAGCAGAACCAGGAAAATTTTGTACACAGCAGCAACCACAGTGTGTGAAGATTTTTTCTGGTAGACTTAGGACTTCATTGCAATGCAAGGACTTAAAAAATTCCCAATGGTATTTTAAGGCAAAACACCTTCCACATCCAGAGGAAGAACTATGGAATTCAATCACAGAATGTAGCAGATCATTTTCTTTTGTATTATGTTTTGATTTGTTATATGATTTCTCCCATTCATTTTAATTCTTCTATGCAATGTGACTACGGTGAAAATGTATTTAATAGGAATATATGTGTAGAACTTTTATAAAATTGTATGACATCTTGGGGAAGGAGGGCAAAAAAACCCTAGGTTATGTGGTAGTGATTGCAGAACACTGAAAATAAATAAAAAGAGGTACAAAAATAAAAGATGGTCCTTGACCTCAAGGCAAGACATGGCATTCTAATAGAGGAGATAACACATATAGGAGAATGATAGCACTTTGGTCCTAAAAGACATAGAAATGGGGAATGGGAACATAAGGGAATAAAGAGACCAGGTGTGGGCAAAATGGCAGAATTGATTTGATTGTGTTTCATGGGTTTTGAACTGGTGCGTATGTGTGTGTGTGTGTGTATTTGAGAAATAGCGGTCTAAAAGAGTCAGTCACCAATCAGGCGAGTATGAGTTGCCGAAAGGTAGATTTGGGTCCCAAATAATTCTCGAATCTCCTTTCCCCATCCTTCTCCAAGGGAAACTTTGATTTCTACCAGAAGGGGAGCAGGAAACTGGGGTCAGAGGCCAGACATTCTGCTCTCCTCAAATTTCAAGAACTTATTGCAGGAAATGGCCCTGATATCCTAGAACCAGAGAGTAAAATAGAAATGGAAAGAATCCACAGATCATCTCCTGAAAGAAATCACAAAATGAAAACTCCTAAAAATATTATAGCCAACCTCCAGTGCTCCTGGGTCAAAGAGAAAATATTTCAAACAATCAGAAAGCAACCATTCAAATATCATGGAACCATAGTCAGGATAACATAAGATTTAGCATTAAAGGATCAGAAGACTTAGAATATGATATTCTGGAGGGCAAAGGAAGTGGGATTACAACCAAGAATTACCTACCCAGAAAAACTGAGCACAATTTTTCAGTGGTAAAAATGGACATTTAATGAAATTGACATCTTTCAAGTATTCCTGATGAAAAGACCAGAGATGAATAGAAAATTTTACTTTCAAATACAAGATTCAAGAGAAGCAAACAAAGGATAACAGAAAAGAGAAATCATAAAGGATTCAACAAGGTTAAACTGTTTGCATTCCTATGGAGGGGAGAAGGGATGATACTTGTAACTCCTAAGGACTTTCTCATTATTAGGGCAGTGAAGGAGTATACGCACAGATAGAGGACAAAGGTATGAGTTGACTATGATGAGTGATGTCCAAAAAAATAAAATTAAGGAGTGAGAAAATGGGATGCATCATGAGAAGGGGGAAGAGAGAGGTAGATTAGGATAAATAAATTTGCATAAGCATATGGCAGTGCTGGTGGCAGGCAACATTTGAACTCTCGTTGAAACTGACTCAAAGAGGTCATAACATGCACACTCAGATGGGTATGGAAGTCTATCTTACCCGGAAGTAGGAGGGGAAGGGGATAAGGAAAAAAGAGCACAGATTGGAGAAAAATTAGAAGCAAAACACTTTTGAGGAGGGACAAGGTAATAGGAGAGAGAAAGTGATAATCAGCCATTTACTTGACTTTTGAGCTCTTTGTCAAGGTAATTCTCTGCTTCCAGTGGGGGTGGGGGTGTGTGTGTACTGTCAGCTGCTTGATTCCCCCCCCACCACAATTTGTAGACCCAGAGCTCCAGAAATAGCTGCTGAGTCCGCCCCTGCTGCTGCTCCAGGGTCCTCCCTGCCAGCCTTGCCTCCTCTGCTGTGGTCCTGGAGCTGGATCACTCTTCTCTCTCACACAGGTCCAGCAAATTTTTTTTCCACTGACCTTCCATTTTGTCCTGATGTTTTGCAGTTATGAAGTCAGGAAACCGCTACAGGTGCCAGAGATTCAGTCTCCTCCAGGCCTGTTCAGGTGCCAGCGATGCCACTGCGACCCAAGCTAGACTGTGCTCTGCTCCCAGCGCTGCACAGTAGACGCTTCCCATCAGCCTTCCAGGTTATTTTGCTTCACTCTGTCATTCTGTAGATCGTACAACTCCAGAAATTTTTATTGTCATTTCTTTACAGGTGTTTGGCTGGGTTTGGGGGGAGAACTCTAGCAAGTCTCTGCTTCTACTCCACCATCTTGACTCCGTCCCCCTCCCCATGGGTGTTGTTTTGATACCAGAGAAAACTCTAGATTGTTTATAGGTAGTTGTTTACTCAGTCATTATGAAGACTTACAAACCAGGGTAATCTCGGGTGGATGCCAGATAGTTCAGTGGATTCCCCCAATATCCCCATGGTAATTTTGAGAAACAAAGGGAAGAGGAGCTAGAGAGTACATCACTACTGACTGGTGGATATTTTTGGTTTTCTACTTCATGAGTTTGGGAGTTAAGCCAATGTTATGCCCAAACATAAGGGTGCATATGGATCATGTCCTGGTCACATATAGGTTACAATATTATTGTTTTGGCTTTCATGGGTCAAACATAGTATCTTACATTTTGACTAAAATATGATTCAGTACCTAAGTTATGACTGTTAACAGGTCACCATGTTGTAGCTTCCACTTTTCACAGAGTTGAAGTTTTTATGACTTTTCATTTATTACTGTATTTTATGGCTTTTTCCCAGTAGGAAGACTACAGATTCTCTAAATGCTATCACCATCAGCTGTCAAATGAGGACTCTACGGAGACAAAAAAGTCTGGGAGTGGTTCTGTTACTTTGTGTTGATCTTGAGAGAAGAATGAAAAGGAAGGGGAAGAGGAATACACTGGGGGACAGACAGGAAAGGAAGGTTTGGGAAAGTGATCTCATACAATTAAGGAAGACAAATAGACATCTACACAAACAAGGGGGTGGGGTGGGGTAGCAGCTGACTCTTGAACCTCACATATAAACTGACAAAAGAAGGAAGAAGATGCACAGAACTGAGTACAAAAATACATCTCATTCAACAGGGAGATAGAAGGGGAAAGAGGGAAGGGAGAAGGGAGAATTAGAGGGAGGGTAGTTTAAGAGAGGGACTAAACAAAACAATTCTAAAGATATACAAAAATTAGAAGAGATGATTTCAAAGAAATCTGAGAAGACATATCTGATCTCATGTGATGATCTGATACAGAGTGAAGGAACAGAATTAGGACAACTTATGTAACAACAATATAGTACAGACAATGAAAATAATTAGAAATTCTAGCGTAATCACCAACTACAATTCCAGGCTAATGATGAACATGTTGCCTATCTCCTGACAGAGGAGTGAAGCACTCAAGGTGCAGAATAAGACATGCAATTTTTGGACATGGCCAATGAGGAAATTTGTTATCTTTCATTATACATGTTTATAACAGCAGTTTTGTTTTTCTTTCATTCTCAGTTGGTGGTAGGAAGTTGAAGTGGGAGGAAGAGAAGGCAGATTTTGCTGATTAAAACATTTTTTAAAGGTAGGAGGGACAGGAACAGATAATTTATCAAAACAGGAAGCATATATAATTATATAACAATAACATATTCTTACATGTGTTGTGGTGGAAAATACAAATCAGAATTTCAGAGCTTAATAGAAACTTAGATATCATGTCGTCCAAGTGATCTCTAAGAATCCCTTCTACAATAATAATTACCAAAAGACAGTCCCTGTCTTCAGGAAGATGTCAATCGAATAGAAACGACAACTAGCAAAAAAAAGTCCAACACCTATGTGCTAACGAGTTATATATAGGATAAATTTGAAATAATCAACAGAGGGAAGGCACAAGAATTAAAGGAAATTATGAAGAGCTTGCTGTAGAAGGGAAGATTTTAGCTAGTACTTGAAGGAAGTCAGGGAAACCAGGAGGAGAGAGAGCATTTCAGGCATGAGGAACAAAAGTGAGTTTTTATATTTGATCCTGGAGGTAATCAGGAGCCATTAGAGCTTATTGAATGGAGGAGGGGTGACATAGATTTGTGCTTTAGGGAGATTACTTTTGTTAGCCTAGTGGAGGTAGACTGGATTAGAGAGAGATCTGAGGTGGGGAGACCAACCATCTGATAGTGCTCAGGTATAAGGGGATAAAGGGCTGTACCAGGGTGGTAAGTAGTGTCAGCGGAAAGAAGGGGGCATGTGGGAGAGATGTTACAAAGATAAAATGGACAAGCCTTGCCAATAAATTGGACATAGAGGGTGAGAGAGGATGAGGAATTGAGATCGACACTTAGGTTATGTTCAGGATGGTGATGCACTGGACAGTAATGGGAAAGGTTTGATGGGGTCGGGGAGGATAACGAGACATCTTGAGTTTAAGATGTCCATGAGATACTTAATTCCCAATGTCCAATAGGCAATCAGAGATGCAAGACTGGAGGTCAGGAGAGAAGTTAGGGCTGATTTTCAATAAGTAAATTTAAGAACCATTAAAAAGCTCTGATAATTGAATCCTTAGGAACTGAGGAGAACACCAAGTGAAAATATATCAAAGGAAAAGAGGGCCCAAAACAGTCCTGTGGGACATCCATGGCTGTCAGATTTGACCTGGATAGGAGGAAAACAGGAGAGAGGATTCCTGAAAACCTATAATAAAAATACTATCAAGGAGAAGAGGGTAATCAACGGTGTCCCAGGCAGAAGAATAAGGATTGAGAAAAGATCGTGAGATGTGGCAATCAAGAGACCCTTAGTAACTTTGGAGAGAGCAGATTTATTTATTTGTTTGTTGGAGTCAATTAGTTTGCTCAGGGTCACACAGCTAGTATCTGAAGCTCAATTTTAACTTAGGTCCTAAGGCTCCACGGCTGGTGCTCTATTCACTGTACCATCTAGTTAGAATAATTTTACATATATATACATATATACACACACATATATACATACATATGTACACACTTGTTTGTGTCTGATGGTAACCATCTCTAGACTGGAGGGGGTGGGTTGGGAGAGAAGAAAAAAAGGAGAAAAAAAGACATTTACATGATAATTTTGAAAGGAATTTGAAAGGTATTTGAAAGGAACAGCAACGTGTGCATAGCAGATTTGTGTCCAACTAGCTTTTTTACTGTACTATATTCTGGAAATGCTTATTATCTTAAAAAAAAAACCCAAATCCTTCCCATAACACCTAGGACAGCTAGGCAGTCTGGTGCATTGGACTTGGAGTCAGGAGGACCTGAGCTCAAATCTGACTTCAGACACTTAGCTTTAGGACTGTGGGCATATGGCTTCCTCATTTGTGAAACGGATAAAAATTGTGTCTATCTCTCAGGGATGTTGTGAGAATAAGAGAGACGTTTGTAAAGTGTTTTGCAAAAGTTAAAGTGGATATATAAATGCTGGCTATTATTATGTAAAAGATGGTTGAGAATAATACTTGGAATAACTAATCAGTTATTAATTCAGTAAACACTAAGTGCCTCCTATGTGCCAAGCACCGTGCCACATGCTAAGGATACAGAAAGAGGCAAAACACAGTCCCTGCCCTCAAGGACCTTACAGTGTAGTAATCCAAAGCAAGCTATACACACACACACACACACACACACACACACACACACACACACACACAAACACATACACACACATATACATATGTATACATACATATACAATGTAATAATGCAAAGTAAGCTACATATATACACAACATAATAATGCAAAGCAAGCTCTATGTATGTATGTATATGTATATGTATATATATGTATATGTATACATACATACATATATATATATATATATATATATATATATATATATATATATATATATATGAAACAGAGGACAGGCATTGGAATCAAGATGGGTTGGGGAAGGCTTTCAATAGAAGGTGGGATTTGAGTTGGGACTTAGAGGAAGCCAGGAGGTCAGCAGTCAGAGTACGGAGGGAGAACATTTCAGGAATGGGGAACAGCCAAAAAGAATGGCCAGAGCTGAGATGGAGGTTCTTGCTTCTGAAATAGACAAGAGGCGGATATCACTGGATCAAAGCGTATCCATCAGGGAGTAAGGTGTATTGTAACAAGACTGGAAAGATAGAAGGGAGTTAGGTTATGAAGGGCATTGAATGTCAAACAGCATTTTGTATTTGTGCCTGGAGGCAATAAAAAGCCACTAGTTTATTGAGTAGGAGGGTGATATGGTCAGATCTGAGTTTAGGAAAATCACTGGTGGCTGAATGGAGGATGGAAGGGAATGGGGAGAGACTTGAAGCAGGCAACCCCACCAGCATTATTGCAAAAGCCCAGGTGATGAGGGTTTGCACGAGAATGGCAAAGCGTTTCATAATTTTTTTGGTCAGTTGTTTGCAGGTTTCTCCAAGTCTTCATGACCCCATTTGGGGTTTTCTTGGCAAAGATGCTGGAGTGGTTGGATCATTTCACAATTCCACCAACAATGAATTAGTGCTCCAAATTTTTCCAGATCACCTTCAATATTTACCCTGAGCATGTAAATTTATTTTTCCAACTTCAGCAATGATTCACAAACAGTTTTTGCCCACTCCTCCCTGACTATCCTACTGTTAAGTGATGGAGTAATGGAGAAATCAACCTAGGGACGGGTTACTCTTTAATATCCTAGTTGACCACTAGGTGGCAACAGCACACCACAGACCACACAGTAAGGCAGGTCAAAGCTCCATATCCAGAATTTCTGAAATCCTTTTCTGGGTATATCCATCTCATCAGATTGGGCAAGAATCGTGAATCTCCAAGAAAAGAGTCTTTAACTTCAGGACCAATTCTGGGAAAAACTGAGAAACAAACACAGTTTGTCCTTGCTGTCCATTTACTTTTTCAGAAATCGCTGACATGTAAATGGTACTTTCATATAGGATCATTTCATCTCATGTTTAGAGTGAGAAAAGGACCTTAGAGGTCATCAAGTTCATTCACTTCACTTTACAGAGGAGGAAACTGAGGCACAGACGATTAGCATGTCAATAAACATTTATTACTAAGCATTTACCATGTGCCAGGTATAGACTTGTTTTACATATAGTAACCGTCTGAGGCAAGATTTAAACCAGGGTTTTTCTGCCTCTGAGTCCAGTGGCTCACTCACTACACCACCCTTGATTGATGGACACACTCTGCCCCAAGAGGCTAGGGGATCTGGTCTGAGGTAACACAACAAGTTTCTGCCACAGCTGGGACTAGAATCCAGGTTTCCTCTCCCAAAGGTCAAAGAGGAGTGACTTGCCCGAGATCACACAAAGTCAGTGGCAGTGTCAGAACTCAGGTGTCCTGACCCCGCAGCTCTACCCCTGAGCTGCTGCAAGACCCAGATCTTCAGAGTGTGAAATAGCCTGCCTGTCTCCCAGGAAGGGGGTTTTGAGGATAAAGGGGCAAGGTAGGGTGGGTAGAGATGACATGTCAGCATCTTTCTGCTGACTCTTGAGACACTTATAGCTCCGTTTGTCCTACCCTCCTCACTTTCCAGATGAGAAAAGTGTAGCTGATACATGAACTAACTTTCCCAAGGTTACACCCACAGGTAATAAGTGGGAGAATCCACATTTGAACCTGGTCCTCTGATTTCAAATCTGGTGCTTTTTCCTGTACCTACACTGATCACGGGAGCTCTGAGCTGGAAAGGACCCTGGCGAAAGAATATCCGGGGTAATCCATGTAGGAATAAAAATCCCTTCTACAATTTACCTGATCAGTGGTTTGCAGTTAGTGGTTGCTGGAATCTCCAACTCTCCTGAGGCCTTATCCTCTGCGCTGCAGTCCCAGCAATCTGACCTTAGCCTTGGACAGCCTTGAACTAGGGAGCTAGTGCACCGGATGGAGTACTGGACCCCGAGTCAGGAAGATCTGTGTTCAGATCTAGCTTCAGATGCTTACCCCATGAAGCGACCTGCAAAGAAGCCCTGGGCATAGGGTTTGCTTCAGTTTCCTCAACCATGAAATGGGGTTAATGATAGCATCTGTGGAGTCTTATAAGATAATACTTACAGAGTGCCTAGCGCAGTGCCCGGCACCTAGTCGGTGCCTAATATGTGCTTCTTTTCTTCTCTGGACAGGTCATTTCGCTGTCTTTAGGCACAGGCTTCTCCCTTAGTAAGGGCAGGGGAACGATCGAAAAGGTCAAAGAAACTGAGTTGGAGGGAACCTGAGCTGAGTTGGTGCCCCCCTCAAGCGGCGCCCTCTCCAGCATCCCAGACCAGCTCCCCTCCTCACCCACCCTCTGCCCTTCGGGAAGGAACCCTCTTCAGGGCCTTTTCCAGACTTTCATCACTGGGTTCTATAGAACCAGAGGACCTTGGGTCACTGACTGATCAGGCAAATCGCTGACTTTTGCGGGTCCTCAGTTTCTTCTACAAGACACAGGGTTGGCTGAGAGGGTTCCTGAGGTTCCTTCCAGCTCAGATTCCCAAGATTCAGCGCAAGCTCCCCCCAGGAGGGTTCTGTGGCCTCCTTTCCCAGAGCTCCAGGATCCACTTCTAGGGGCTTGGGCGCCACCCTGAGCAGATGCTGCTAGGACCTCTGAGGGAGTCGGGGAGGAGAAACAAGGACCAAGCTCCTGTCTTGGGGCTTTCCTGGGTGGCTAAAGGTTGGTTCTTGAAATGGGGGCGGGGGAAGCCAACGGGACGTCCCAGTAGTTAGTTCCAGTATTTGGCGCGCGCCTTTTAAACTCCGGCTTGGGATAGGGGATGGATGTTGGCACCTAGCCCTCCCCCTGCCCCTCCCCTCCCTCTGCCCTGCCCCACCTCTCCTCCCTCTGCCTCTCCCCTCCCTCCCTCCGCCCTCCCCTCCCTCCCTCCGCCCTCCCCGCCCCGCCCCTCCTCTGCCCCTCCCCTCCCTCTGCCCCGCCCCGCCCCGCCCCGCACACCTGAGGCCCCTCGCCCAGTTCTTCCCAACAGCTGCTCAGCCGGTGCCATGAACTTGGACGCACGCGGGGTGTTCGCGCTGCGCCCCTGGGGCCGCCAGCTCCGGCTGGTGGCCGCCGCCTCCTGGCTGCCCAACGTGGCCCTGGCGCTGGCGCTGAGCTCCGAGGTGCTGCTGTTCCCGGAGCCGCCCGCTCACCACTGTCGGCCCGACCCCACGCTGCTGCCCCGGGAGCTGCGCAACCTGACGGGCCTGGCACTGCTCAACGCCAGCCTCCCGCGCTTGCCGCCGCCCGCGCGCGATTGGAACCCCTGCCTACTGCTCCTCTACCCGGGCCCCGGCCGCGAGCCCAATGGCACCTGGCCCTGCACCCGCGGCTGGAGCTTCGCGCGGCCCGCCGCCGGCCTGCTGCATACCCCCATCACCCAGGTGCGGAGCCCCGAGGGGAAACCGAGGCGTCCTTTGGGCCTGGCACTTATTTTATCAGAGAAGGAAAGGACTTGCCCAAGATCATGCAGTTAGCAATTAAGGATTCGAGCCCAGCTTCTTAGAACTCAGATACGCAGCTTGGATGCATACAGGCTCCAAACTAGGGGATCTGCTCCAAGAGACTGGGTCCCAATATTGTTGAGGCAGGGGCCAAGCGACCCCTAGGTCTGTTGGAGAAATCAGGACTTTATGGCCTTGGTGGTAGTGTTTAGTATGTGATAGAAGCCTTCAAGTATTTGAAGTGCTGTCGGGTGGTGTTTGATATCAGGGGTAAAGAGCTTCCTAAGAGCTGATGGTAAATACTTCCAGAAGTGGAAATATTTAGTGGGTTGGGGCTCCTCCTCACTGGAAGTTTTCAAATGGACCCTGGGATGACCAGTTGTTGGGCTATTGTCGACAGGTTCCTTGTTCGGAGTAGACTAGATGGAGGACCTCTCTCAGGACCGTCCAGCTCGCATTCAGTGATGGGAGGGGGTTGTCTTCTCCCTCTTTTTTTCCCTCTCTCTCTCTTTCCCCATCCTTTTCATCTTTTCCTTCCTCTCCTCCACTTACTTTCAGCTTCAGACTCCCACCTGAGGCTACAGCTCTGGGTTTCCCATTGGTTCTAGGTCTACCTGTGATACCACCTGTGGGTTCCTGAATGGGAGAGGGAGGGGGAAAGCCTGGTCCTACCTTGACTTTAGCATGATAGGACATTTGGAGTGGGTGGGTGAGCTGTATTGATGTATAAATGGGGAAGGTATTAGACTATGAGTCAGGAGATTTGAGTTCTAATCTCAGCCATGCCATCACTGTGACCATAAATGTAACTTCAGCTCTGTAAAAAGTAGATGAACAAAATGGTTTTTAAAAATCCTATCCAGCTCCTAGGCTTTGTGATTATTCTTCTCCTGGAGAAAATGTGGATGAGATAATGTATAACCCTGTATTGCCTCTGGGTCTGGGGAATGGGGGTGGGTAGGAAATGGGACACATGGTCACCCTGTGGCCATTAGAAGTGGGTTCTCTGTGTCCTTCTACAGTGGAATCTCGTGTGTGAGGATCGATGGAAGGTGCCCCTGGAGCGAATGAGTTACCTTCTGGGATGGTTATTGGGTTGTGTCACCCTAGGCTTGGCCTGTGACCGGTAAGGTCCCTGCCCTTCCCCCTCTCCTCTCCTTCCTCAACCTGGAAGGAGATAGGTCCCTTCTAGTAGCCACCATCCCTGTGTGACACTTTTCATTCTGTGACCACCCATGGCACTGAACTCTGCTGGACATGAGGATTTCCACCAGGGCATGTATGCCCTCTGCCGGCTTAGCTGGCACCCCCAAAGGTTGTACCTCCCTCTTTTTCCCTGACCTTCTCTCACCAACTCTTTGTGCCTGCAGATTTGGCAGGAGAGCCATCTTTGTGACCTCTCTGGCTCTGGCTACGATGCTGGGAAGTGGGGTGGCCCTGGCGATCAGCTACCCCATGCTGCTGTCCCTGAGGCTGCTCTATGGGGCCACCCTGGCTGGTGCTTTCCTCTCCCTCTACTTGGCCCGTGAGTATCAGAGGAATAGAGGTTCCAGAGAGTCCGTCCCACTCGATTCATGGTTTGGAAGACAGAATAGTGGGAGGGCAAGGCTGCAGGCCTGTGTTCTGGACACGGAGGTTCAGGTGTCATCTCGGATCTTTACTAACTGTGAGACCTTGTACAAACAACGCAAGTTTAGACCCTGCTTCCCTTATCTATAAAATGAAGACAGTCCTTCTTGCCCTATTCATAAGGTCAGAGATTCAGAGCCAGAAGGGCCTTGGACAATCAGCTCCAACCCCCTCATTTTATAGATGAGGAAAGGCTTGCCCAGTCATGTACACAGTTCACATGTCTGAGGCAGGATTTAAACCCGAGTCTCTTGACTCCTATCCCACTACACTCTGTCTGTTCCTAAGCACCTGCTGTTCTGGGCTCTGAGGATACAGTCACAAAGAAGTAGTCCCTGCCTTCAAGGCTTTCATGTTCTACTGGGGAAGGGGGAGAGGTATACCTCCCAGCTCCACTGTAAGGGAAGCGCTTTGTAAACTATGTACTCTAGAAAGAGATATAGGTGACCTAGAACACTTCAGGCATCCCCCCCAGCCCCAAGTACTTAATCCTTGGCCTAAGATCAGGGAATCAGGGGTGCCTGTACCCATGTTCCCTCTTTTCCTTTATGGAACTTTAGCCCCTCCTACTTTGAGGACATGTTAGGACCTTATTTTTGGTAGGTAAAGTTGAGGGAAATCTCAAAAAAGGAAAGTGTCTGTGTGGGGGGTGGGCAGGATTGGTACGAGGGCCATGCTGGAGGAGATGCCACAGTGGGAATGGGAGAAGGGAGGGCCAGTGACTGGAAAAATGCCAGAAGGCAGAGGGGAAAAACTTATGTATAGTGTGGGGCCTGGGGGGAGATTGGGGCTCTCCAGGAGTGAGCAGAGGATGGGAGTGCCTCTCCTGTTTGCCCAGTGAGCTCAAGTGTTTACTCACAGAAGGAGTGAGTGTTCCTGGCAATGATGTTGCAAGACCCCTTCGGGAATGGAGATCTCAGCACATCCATTTGGGGGCCCCCTTTTGTCCCGGGAGAATGAGAATGTTGGGGGCTAAGTGGAGCCCAAGTTGGAGAAGTCGCTGCTTGATTTGGGAAGCTCAGGAGGGAAAGGGAAATGCCAAAGTGGATTCCCCAAGGAGGCCAACTTGTCCCTGACCCCTGGGTGCCCTCCTCGGTGTTTTCTCCCCATCCACCCATTCCCTCATCCTGGCAGGACTGGAGCTTTGTGACCCTGACCATCGCCTCCCCTTCTCCATGGTGGCTGGCCTCTTCTTTGTTGCTGGGAGGATGCTGCTTCCTGGGCTGGCTGCCATATGTCAAGACTGGAGATTCCTCCAGGGGCTGGTGACCCTCATCCTGGGTCTGGTGCTCTTTTTTGGGGGGTGAGTTCCTTCGGGGCTGTTGGGGCACCTGGGTTCTGTGGAAAGGGGAAGAGAGCTTGGTCCTCAGGCTTCTGGGCTGGAGCCAGGAGAGGCTGCTGAACTAGGAGTCTAGTGCCCTTGGCTCAGTCCCAGCCTTGCTAATTTCTCTCTTTGCTTTTTCCCTCATTTCCTCATCTATAATCATCATAATTCTCATTTCTATGGTGTTTTAAGGTTTACAAAGCACTTTCTTCCCAACAGCCCTGTGAGGAATGTAGCAGTGTGCCTATTTCACAGACAAGGAAGCTAATCCTCAGGAGCGCTAATCCTTAGCTCCCTCCTTCCAGTCTGGTGTTCTTCCCACTACTCTCCATCCTCTGTGGCCCATCTGGTGCCCCATGAAGTTTTCCCCAAATCCCCCAGAAGGATATGACCTTTTGATGGGCAACTGCGTAGGAAAAGTGGATCATTTTGGACTTGGAATTGGGAAGATCTGAATTCAACCCCTGCCTCAGACACTTACTAGCTGTGTGACCCTGGGCAAGTCACTTAACCTGTCTGTCTCAGTTTCCTCCTCTGTAAAAATGGGGATAATATTAGTGCCTCCCAGAACTGTTATTGTGAGGAGGACGAAATGAAACATTTATGAAGTGCTTTGCAAGCTACAAAGCACGATATAAAAGCTCATGGTTCTCATTATCATCAAACCAATTAACTTCTATCTCTAATCTGTAAAATGGGAATAATGACGGCACCTCAGTCCCAAGATTGTTGTGAGGAACAAAGGAGATAACATCTGGAAAGTGCTTTGCAAAGCAAACCTTGGAGTGCTGTGGAAGTGCTGGCTCTTTGAATTAGTCCGAGGCTGCTGGCTCTCCCCATCACCCTGGATGGTTCTCCTTCTCTCATTAAACACTCTTGGCATCCAGGTCTGTCTGATTGTGACCTCCCGTCATTCTGTACCTTCCCACACCTCAGCACTCTTATGCCCACTGTTTGCCCCTCTGTGTGATGCTGCTCAAAGGAGCGTCATGAATGAAGTCCCAGAGCCATCCTCTGACTGTACATGTACTCATAACAGCCAACTTCAACTGGGACCTCATCTCAGCAAGACAATCTTCTTTCGACTCTAATTCAGTGCTGACCATCTCTCTCTTCATGAGTTTTTCAAGATCTTTCCTTCTCTTCTCAAACCTCCCACACCTCTTTCTTCCCTCTCTCACTTATTTGACTGAGAAAATGGAAGGGCGTTTAATCAGATCTTTCTCTTCTCCCTTTCTCTTTCTCTCAAAACCATCTGATGTCATCTCCCACGCTTTTCTCCTTCTCTCCAGTGCCTGTCAGTGAGGTGGCACTTTGCATTGCCAAGGTCAGCCCCTCAGCCTGTGTCCATTCTTTCTCTAGCAGACTTTGTGTCTTTTTTCCAAGCTCTCCCTATCTGTGGGGTCCATCCCTACATTTCCAAATCTCCTCATCCCAAAAGAAAAAACTCTACCTTCTCTTCAAGATATTGTCCTATATGTCTCTTCTCTTCTGCCAAACTCCTAGAAGAAAGCTGGTCTCTTGGTTGCCAAACTTGATGGGTTTTTCCAGGCTTCATGCTTTCTCAACTTATGTGCTGCGTCTGACACTGCGCATCTCTCTTTCCAGATACCCTTTCTTCTGTGGATTTTAATGACATTATTCTCTCCTGGTTTTCCTACTGCATGTCTGTCAACTCCTTCCCATTCTCCTTTACTGGCTCATCATCCACATTAGGACCTCTTAATGTGGATGTTTCCCAAGGCCCTGTACCAGATTTCCTTTTCACTTCTTGTCTCCTCTTGTGTTGTTTCATCTCTGTCTCTGTTTCTCATCAATTCTCAGAAGTTTAATGACCATTTCGATGGTCACTGACAGATACAGTCCCAGTCTCTCCCCTAAGTTTCAGTCCCACATCGTCAGTTGCCAAAGCGGATGTCCTGGAGACATCTCCAGTGCAAAATGTCCCAAACAGAACTCATTCTCTTCCCCCCAAACCCGGCTCTCTTCCAGACTAACCCATCTCTGTCAAAGGCACCACCATCATTGCTGTCTCTCAGATGCATAACTTCTACATTCTCAGCATTTACTCTCCCTCACCTCGCATAGCCAAGCAGTTGCTAAATCTGACTATTTTGACCTCCACAGCATGTCATATGTAATCACTTCTCTCCTCCCCTTGCTTCAGGTCTTCCTCACCTCTCACCCAGATCAACTTTTCCGGAGCCCCCAACTCCCTAACCACTGTCTATTTCACTTCCTTGTACTTATTTTTATTCTTCTTTATTCTACATATATCTGTACACGTCCTTATTCTCCCCCTCATTCAAAAGAGTTCCTTGTGAGTAGCGATTGTTTCATTCTCTTTGTCTTTCTGGAGCTCAGTCTAATGGAGTAAGGTGGACTGAGCTCCAGGAGCCCAGAGGCTGGAAGGAATTTGAACAAAACCCTGTCCTCTGTGTTATGTACTTGCAGATTTCCTTCCCTGTTCCCAGAGTCCCCCCGGTGGCTGGTGGCCACTCAGCAGCTGGGCAGAGCTAAGGAGACCCTGTGGCACCTGGCAAGGGCCAACCTCAAACCTGAAGACTCCATCTCTGAGGGTACAACTCTGGCTGCAGGTGAGAACTCTCTCCCTAAGTTGTTCCCTCTGTCATCTCTCATCTCCATGCCTTTGCACTGGTTGGTCCCCATACCAGGAAAGCACTTCCTCCTCGTGTCTGAGAGTTTCTAGTTTCTTTCTGAACTCATTTCAATTATCACCTATACAATGTCTCCTTTGATCCTTCTCTATCACTTTGCACATCATATGCACATCCATATTCATAATACACATACTATACAATGCATATACTATATACACACATATATTCACATGTACAATGCATATGCTATATATACACACAAATATATACAAATATGCATATACCATACACATATATACATGCCTATGTACACATACATACACACATATGTGTATATGTACTTTATTCCCTGTCCCCCCCTCCCCCTATATCCCAAGATAATGCTTGAAGGTTATTTTTATTCTGTTTCTATCCCCAACACCTAGTACAGAACCTGGCCCTTAATAACAGTAATGAGTAATAGCCGACATTTGTGCAGTACTTTGCAAAGGAATTTAGCATGTGTTGTGTTGTCTTAGCTTCACCATAATCATCCCATCATTGGCGTTAGTACTTTTTGGGTGGGTGGATGGGTAGGTGGGTGGATGGGAGGGTAGATGGGTGGATGGGTGGGTTGGATGAGTAGATGGGTGAGTGGATGAATGCATGAGTTCCAGAGAGAAGAGCCTCTCTAGGCATTCAGGCAAGAAGATCAGGAGGAAAGGACCCAGGCTAAGCAAGTGCAGGGTCTGTGGGGGCAGCCCTTACTTCGGATATTACTTCAGATAATTCCTAAGTACTAGGAATGGCCAGAGATGAATAGTCTGGTCATCTAAGGAGTGAACACAGAGTCACACTCCAGGATCCAGAAGACTTAGATGCTTTGTTGGGAGGTAGGGGGCAGAGAAAGCTGCTATTCTCTTCTGGCTCCAATGTCCCTGTTTTACAAATGGGGATGATAGTACCTGTGACACTTACTCTAGGGCTCTTACAAAGCTGCATGTTATTATTAGCTGATGCGCACACATTAAGCTCCTATGATTCTAACGGAAGCCAGGGCAGGTACGCGGACCAAGAATCAGGAACCCCATTTGGTTGTGGAGACATGAGGTGGTCCAGAAGATGGCAAAGCTAGGTCTCGAACCCAGCTCTTCCCCGTCCCAGCCAATCTATCCTTGCACCGTTCTGCCTAGAGTTAGTCAAGAATGACCATCTGAAGAAAGAGCTCCTAGAGTCTAAAAGGACTAGTGTGCAAGATAAAACACCGAAAAATGAAGGCCAGTGGGCAACTAAAAAACCGGTCATTGCCCTGTCTCTTTTCTTTCTTGGAGAAGTGGGAGACAGGGGGATGGAATGGTGTATACACCACCAGGAAAGGTTCTGGTATCGGGTGGTTTTGACTTTGATGATTTTTTTTTGTTGTACAAGAGAAGGCTCCCTGTGTGTGGTGGGGAGGGAGGAGGGAAGAGTCTGGTATCTGCAAAGGATTTGGATATAGAAACAAAAAACCCCAAGAAAACTTGGAACTTTTTAAGCTCTGAGCTAGCCACAGCCTTAGGAGAACCAAGCTTGGCGTTTTCCTTTGTCCTTTACCAGTCATAAAATCCTGGGCAGGTTAACGTCCCTTAGGTTCTCTGGGGTTATTAATGCTTGCAAGCCCTACCTGCCTCATAGAACCCCCATGAGACCATTTATGTCGAATGCTATAAAGACTTTGAGACTGAATAGAGATCTTGTTTTTGGCCAATCATTTCAGACTCTTTGTGACCCCATCTGGGGTTTTCTTATCAAAGGTACTGGAGTGGTTTGCTATTTCCTTCTCCAGCTCATTTTACAGATGAGGAAACTGAGGTAAATAGAGTGAAGTGACTTGCCCAGGGTCACACAGCTAGGAAGTAAGATTTGAACTCAGGTCTTCCTGATTCCGGTACTCTGCCCACTGTGCTGCCTGGTTACCCCCAGAATAAAAATGTCAGCTATTAATGATGACCAGCATTTAGAGAGTGCTTTGCAAAGCTCTTACATGTACCTCATTTGCTCCTCATAACTACGCTGGGAACTCAGTGCTATTAGGACCCCGATTTTATGGCAGACAAAATCAAGTGACTTGCCCAGGGTCACACATCGCGTAAATGTCTGAGGCTGGATTTGAACTCAGCTCTTTCTAACCCCAGGCCTAGCATTCCATCCATTGTACTATCTAGCTGCCTTTATTATTGTTAAAGCTTTAAGCGATATAGACCTTAGATTACAATATGATGATGCTCCTGGAGATAGGACTTGAAGGACATTTTGGGCAGGTAAAGGTGTAGGAAGATCATTGAGATGTTCAATTTCCCAGCATTTACTAAATACCTATTATGTTGGTGAAGCTGCCAGGACCTGGGGATTTAAAGGTCACAACTGGCTCTGGAAGCAGGAATGTTTATGGGGGTATCTAGAGAGAAGTCAGGCAGACAAAGGCAATGAGTATTTATGGGAAAGTTCTATTGATTTGGGGGCATTGAATGCCAAGCAGAATTAGGGCAGAAACCTAACAATCATGAGAAGCCATGATAGACTGGTTGTGTGTGTGTATGTGTACGTGTGCTAGGGATATATGTGTGTGTGTGTATCCTCACGTTCTTGTCCTGAAGGCAGATATTAGGGGGATGGGGAGAGAATATGTACTGAGTTCCTCCAGAGGACTGACTACCTGGGTGTTTCATTGAGACACAAGGGTATCTGTTCTTAGGGGTCCACTATGACCCCTCCTTGGTGGGATCAGGTGGGGAGGCTGGGGTTGTGCTCTCTCAGCCTTTCCATTGTCTTTCCCTGAGCTGGGCCAGGCTCAGTTAACTCTTTCTTTTCCTTATACCCATAGAGTTAGATGCGCTGTCTGAGAGGAATGCCTTGCCCCAGTACCATTCCATCTTTGAGATCTTCCGCACTCATTTCATCTGGAGTAATGTCCTCATTCTGGCCTTCACCACGTAAGGAGCTTTCATGCCAAAGCAGGGAGTGAAGGAGGCAGAAGGGGCTGAGGCCCATGGTGGGAGTGGCTGGGCTGTGGGAAGGAGGACATGGAGATGTGTGGCCCAGAGGCAGGTGTGACCAGTCAGAAGAGCCACCACCCCCTAGGCCTCAGCTAACTCTTCTATAAAATGGAGATGAGAATCCTCTGACCTTCTCTTCCAAACGGTCTCAGACACTTACCAGATGTATGACCCTGGGCAAGTCACTTAATTTTGTCTGCCTTGGTTTACTCAGGATAATCTCCTGAAGGTAGCACTTAATGAACTGTAAATTACTATGTAATTGGGAGTTATCTCTACCCTCCTTGGTCACTTCTACCCTGCTGGGACTTTCCTTGACCATTCTGAGGAAGAGATGCAGAGACACCAATGTAAGCTCATCATAAAGAAAAAACTTTCTTACAATTAGGATGGTCCTGAAGTGGGATGGGATAGCCTTGGGAGGTAACGAACCCCCTCCACAGGGACTATCCCTTGGAAATGTCATCTATTCATGCATGGGGCTGGGTGTCCTGGGAACACTGACTCTAAGTGATCTCTGAATTCAGACAAAGGTGAGGTCAGTGAGAGCTGGAGTCATGGAGGAGACTGGGAGTGGGACCTTAGGAAGGGCCTTGAGAGAGGTCAGATCATGGTGACAGAGAGCCAAGTCCATGTGCCAGTCTGGTGGAGCATGGACATCCTTTCTCAGATGCACAAAATAAAATATTCAGGGAAGCCAAAGATTCGTGAAAATAAACATGCCCCATTTTTCCTATCCAGGTTCGCGGACCCCCTGAATCCCTTACTGACCCCAGGTTAAGAACCCCAGGACCAGGATGACTTCTGAGTCCCTTCCCTCTCTCCCCTTAGACAGCAGTCTCAGCATCCTCCTAGGCCCGGGGTCATTCTGCCCCATCCCAGCCTCACCCTGCCTCCTTCCCTTCACAGGCTGCTTGGAAATGGCATTCAGTACAGCTTCACACAGAACATGGCCCCCTATCTACCCCACTTCTACCTGCCCTGTTTTTTGCTGGCTGGGCTGGAAGCAGCTGCCAGCCTGCTGCTGATCCTGATGGCCCAGTGCTGTGGCCGCCGGCCTGCTCTGCTCTTGTGGACCATCCTCACCAGCTTGACTTCCCTGCTCCTTCTCTCCTTTGGCCAGTGTAAGAGAAAAGCAGGGCCTTGCGAGCAAAGCAGGGTTTAGGGTGGGGAAGAAGGGGTGGGGAACAGGTAATGGAATCCCCAGGCTGGAAGAAATCCATCCCCCCACCCCTCTTTTATAGATGGAGAATTTGACCCCAGAGAGGGGAATTTGTCTAAGGTTACACAGCCAGCCAGGGCTGTGTTCAGCATTCTTTCCACTGGCTCCTTTCCCTATGGGGGTTTTGGTATAGCTGAGGAATTCAGAGAACACAGATGAAATCACAGAACAACGTGATGTCCTACAGAGTGTGCTGGATTGAGGATCAGAGTAGGGGGGTTCACATTCCAGATCTGCCACTGTTCTCTGTGTAACCTTGAAGTAGGGATGCTGTGGATAGTGCTGAACCAGGAGTCAGGAAGACCTGAGTCCGAATCCAGCCTCTGACATACACTAACTTTTTGGTCCTGGACAAGTCTCTCTGCTTCAGTTTCTGCATCTGTATAATGGAGATAATACTAGCTTCTCTCCCTTGAAGTTGCCATGAGACTCAAACAAGATGGTGTATGTAAGATCCTGTGTAAACCTCACAGCACAGTACAAATGCCAGCTGTTATTAATTGTAATTGGTATTGTTATTAGACAAATAACTTTAATTTTTCTAGGCTTTCTTATCATAAAATGATCCCCTCTTATATACCTCTCAGCCCCAAGTCTGTGCTCCTTTGACACTGACTCTGAGTGGTCTCCAGATTCATACAAGGGAGAGGTCAGCGCTAGCTGGCATAATTGGGGAAGGCTTCCTAGAGGAGATGGCACTTAGGCTGAGTCGAACCTGTTACAGAGGGCCCTAAGCAGGGATCAGATTGTGCCAGTCATGCCAGGGAAGGGGCAGGGGCTGGGGAAGGAACCTTCCTCCCTGGGGTTTCAGTATCTAGCAGATGCAGATGGTCAGCCAGGCCTAGGAGAGGTCAAGAGAAGGGGGATGCTGAACGCCTCTCTCATTTCCTCCCAGACCTGCCAATCTGGACAGTAGTGTTTCTCTCCACAATGGGGCTCCTGGCCTCCCAGGCTATGTCTGTGCTGAGTATCTTCGTTGCCAGTGAGATCCTTCCCACCATGATCAGGTAAGCCCTGCCCCTAACGCGGGGTGGAGGACAGCCGGGAACAGGGTGCTACCCACAGCAAGTCCCATACTTCTGAACAGAGCCATTCCTCCTTCCTGCCTGGTCATGCCACCCCCAAAACATCTGCCCAGTATTCTGCTGCTGCCGCCTGACATCCTAGTTTGTCTCTCTCCCTGGGAGTCTTGTTCTAAGACCCCTGGGATGGGAAGATGCGAAGACTCTGGACTTGTGAATGAGTTTCCCCAGGGGTGCTGAGGGGTAGGGATGGGTCTGGTACATCCTGAATACTCTTGACATCTGGGTCTGGAACTGCCAGGGCAGGAGTAGAGGAAGGCAAGGAGACTGGGGAGGAGAAAGGGAGAAACATAAGTTGCTTTCCCAAAGTTTTTCAGGTGTTTCCCCCAGGTCTTCACATTTCTAGGTGAAAGGCAGGAAAGACAAATTTAGTTCCGGGACCATCCCTCATCCCAGTCTTGTGTTGGTCAGGGGTGTGGGGGATGCGACCGAGCATGACTTTCAGGCTTCCCCACTCACTTCTCTGTATTTCTAACCTTGGTCCCTCAGAGGAGCTGGGCTGGGCCTCATCCTGGCAGCTGGCTTCCTGGGCCAGGCAGCCACACCCATCATGAGCATCTCCAACAATCGTGGCTTCTTCCTCCACCACATGGTGTTTGCCTCCTTTGCTGTGCTCTCCCTGCTCTGCATTCTGTTACTACCTGAGAGCGAGGGCCAGAACCTCCCTGAATCCTTGGAGGATGCTGAGGGCTGCCAGTCCTACCCAATGTTCCTGTCCTGCTGGCGCCACCCCCAGGATCACCATGTCCCCCTACTCCTGCCCTCTTATAAGCAGACCCACCATGAATGGCAGCAGTATTCTTGGCCAGTGATCTCCTCCCAAAGGACCAGTGGACAAGGGTCTCTACCTACCAGGGCTCACCTAGAGTTCCAGGCCGTGCAGGAGCCAAGACGTGCCTGAACTACAGGAGGCCACCCACAGAAACTGCCCTTATCGATGCCATTACTGTAGCCCTGGGAAGGGAGGGCTTGGATGACAGGCTGGTGCTTTGTTCCTGTCACTCTTATGGCTATGAGAGTGATGACTGACTCTTCTCCAAATCACCAGTTCACCTGTTTTCTGAATGGGGAGGAAGGGAAGGACTCTGCAGGGCAGTCCCCTGGAAATCGCTGAGTTCCCTAGGATGAGGCAGAGATTCCCAACTTGCCTGGAACTCAAATTCTGGACCAGTGAAGCCTTCTCTACCTAAGAGGCAGACACGCTGCTCTGACTGCCCTCCCACCAACCTGCGAATTGCTTCTGAAGCCCTTAGCCTCAAGTAATAGTTTTCTTTCTGGGGCAGAATGTCCAGCCTTCTGGCTGGGTTTGAGGAGGCCTCTCTCTCTCCCTCCTTACTTAAAAGCACTGTGACAACCACTCCGTCTGCCCTGTAGTTTCCATGGGGGAGGGACTCTTTGCACCCTCTTTGCGGATTTCTCTCTGGGCCTTCCAGGATTCCTCCCCTTCTTCCTCTTGTTCCCATGGTGTGTCAGGTGGGTGCCCAGAAAGACAATCTTGTTCCAAAAGATCCAAGATCTTATATAGAAAATGTCTCTAAGGTGTTTTTTTTTTAATTCAAACTGCATCATGCAGCTAATTTCTTTTATAAAAACACATTGCAACAGAGCTGGGCAAACACTGGATGGGTGGGTGGGAGTTGTTGGGGGAATTTCACAGAAAGGTCTGAGCCACACCTCCTACACTAGGGTATAAGGAGAGTGTGACAGAACCTCCTGGCATCTGGGCAGCTGGGCGGGATCCCTCTCCAAGGCCCGGCCTGACTCAGCTCGGCTTGGCATTCCCCCATCCAGAGGATGTAGCCTAGTCCTGGGATTTTCGTAATTTTTCTTGGCTTTTGGATACTTCTATTGCTCCTAAAAGGTTTAACCCAATAGCACCATGGAGCTTTTGTTCCTCAGGACACATAGGTACCATAGAGCACCCCTGATTTTGTAAGAATAAGGCAAGTCCAATCCAATGTTGGAATATGGTTGGAACTTGGAATGGACTATGACTTTCTCTTAAAGGAACTGACTGACCCCTGAAGGTCTTCTCTGAAACCTCGGGTTGAGGCTGTGGGAGGCAAAGGGGTTTGCCCTGGAGAGCTGGCCCTCTGGCATTGTCTGAGGAGGCCAGGGGTGACCTATAGCTTGCTTTTCCTCCCTGCTCTGGGCCTGTGTAGGTCTAAGCAGGGAGGGAGCAGGGTGAAGGAGAAGGCTCCCCTGATTCTCAGTTAGCCCCCCGGGATGGATGGTGGAGAGGACCCACCAGCCGCAGGAATATCTTGTTGAACTCACAGCGGCATCCTTCCCCTTCCCCTTGGAAAAGGCAGAGTCCAGCTTTCTTTCCCCTGATCCACCCCCAAGGCCTCCCTGGCCCTCAGGGCTGCCCGTACATGTCTGCCAGCCGAGTGAATCTGGGCCCCCAGTCCCTGAGGTAGTCATAGTTCTGGTCCTCATCTCCCAGGCTTGAGAGGATGGAGCTGAGCGTTCCTGCCAAGGAGCCTTCTCCCTCGTAGTCATAGATAAGTGCTGTGTCGTAGGGTGGGACGCTGGGGTCATTGTCGGCAGCTTCTAGACCCTGAGGACCGGGGCAAGACTGTGTTAAGTGTCAGTGATCTCTTTGGTGGATGCACCAGGGCCAAGGGCCAAGGGATTGAAGATCCATCAAAAAATCAGCTTAAGGAAAGTAATTTGGGGGGCAGAAATACAGGCAAGAGGAATCATCTCAAGCGTGGCAGTTCTCATGTTTTTGGTCTCAGGATCCCTTTAGGTTCTTAAAAATTACTGAGCTTTTATTTTATGTGGGTTAATCTACTGATACTCATTGTATTAGAAATGAAAATATCTTATTGTTATGAAAATCGCTTTGATCTTGCAGGCCCCCTGGAAGAGTCTTAGCAACCCCAAAAGGGCAACTCTTTGAGAACTACTGAGATAGTGTATCTGAAAGCCAAAATTTAGTGATTTCTGCATGATATGCTGCTTGGTTTTTATCAACACTGTTGCATCCCCTTTACTCGAGATCACAGGCTGGATTGGGATAGTTAGGAGGTCTTGGGGAAACTGAGGCAGTAGCCACAGGATTTATGAGGATTATCCATAGAAGAAGGTGTGAAACACCACTGATGAGCTCTGTAAAAACACACATTAGGGGAAGCACACTAGAGGGACAGTTTCTTGCTTTGGGGTAAGGAGGGGGTCATGGGAAACTGGCCCCCGGGGTTTTTACAAGGCTGTGTCCAGTCACCGCCTAAGAAGAAAGGGAGATTTTCCTGTCAATCACCTTTCCTTTGAGTGTAGAACAGAAGTCAGGATGGTTGAGAGATAATAGGAGGTGAGAATCCAGAGAGACCAGGAGGGTTCGCACCCCATCCCTCACCCTGGGAACACTTACATCACTGATGAAGTCGGCAATGTCCGAGGGGCTGGTGGGCAGTGCTCGGGAGGGCTGTGGAGGTACCCGGTGATAGGGGGTGTCCTTTCGTAGAGGTGGTCTCCCCCGCAAGGAAGCCTGAGGCACTAGCTCTGCAGGATGACGAAGCTGGTTGATGTCATAGGCATCCTGTAGCATCGGACAAATGAACGCTACTTAAGCAGCCTCTCCTTCCCTTTTTCTGGTCCTACCAAAGGCGCTCACAGAGGGGCAGAGACCAACCCACTGTAGTTTCCATTACTTGCCAGCCTTTTGGGAAAGGGGTGACAGACCTTGGTGACCTACACATGGGATCACCAAACCTTAAAAAATTAAATGGTACCAGTATGGGACTCTTAGCTTGGTGTCCATTTCCTCATCTGTAGTGTGAGTAAAGCACGTGTAAAGTCCCTTCTAGTTCTAAATCCTAGGAAGTAATGGTGTATTTCCCATTATAGAGTGGACTTTTGGGTACTGATATGGCAGCAAGACCTGAGTCCTTGGATGCCTGACTAGTGCCCCATCTTCTGCACCCTTCCCAGCCCTGCACCCTTCTTCTTTGTAGCAATATCCAAAGTCTTGGTATGTTCCCTTGATGAGGTAAGATGAAGGTGCATCCCTGGCTAGGGTAAATTATCAGCAGTTGGGGGCACCCACCATTCATAGACTAGCCCTTAGATTCTTGCTGAGAATTCTCTAAATTTTTGACCTCAGGTTAGAGGTGTTATTCCCTACATGAGATATTATGTACAGTGTTTTGCAAACCTTAAAATACTATATAAATGCCAGCTATTATTTATTATTATGGGACTTGGAATCTTCAGTTATCATACCTCTCCTCAGACCAACAGGTTGGGTTCTTGGGAGAAAGCCCCAAACTGTCTTGTAGGTCTTCCATCTTTGTCCTTGCATTCCTGTCCCTCCCTAAACTCAAAGAGAGGTCCCTTCCCTATTTCTACCTATCTCTAGGTCCTCCTTCTCCCTGGCATTCACCTGGTCCCTCCTCTCCTTCCCTCCCCCTCCTTCCCCTTTCTTACCTGGTCCTCCTCTCCACCTCCCTGCTCATCATAGTTGAGGATATTGTCCCGAACATCATCCTGCAGCCCATCCAGCAGGCCCTTCTCATGGACTTGCTGGCAAAAACGCTCAAAGATGGCCACTAACAAGATGAGCACTGTCCCAGAGAAGAAGCTTCGGTGGGTATGGAGGGGGAAAGCAAAGGGGGCCCTCAATGGGGGAGTACAGGGGGCCTCTGGGTAACACATGGTGGCGTGCTCTAGAAGTATGCAAGGTGGGTGGGAGGAATGAAGGGGGGTCTTAAATGGGGTAGATGGGCGTCTCTTGGTGATGTAGGATTCCCTAGGAGGAGGTGGGTGAGGATTCTCCCTCAATGAGGAGCCTGGAGGCGTCAGACAAGGTTCTGCAGGAGGACAGGATTGGGTAGAGGTGGAGAAGGATGACTTACAGAGTAGGAGGATGATGCTGGCAAGGGCGATGACCAAGGCCGCCAGGCTGATGCCTGCGCCTCCGGCCAGAAGGGCAGCTGCCCCAGGGACGCAGACCCCGGCCTCCCCACAGTGACACACAGTCACATTGAGCAGCTGCTCCAGCTGCTGAGGGGGCTGCCCTGAGTCTTGGAGCAGGAGGGCCAGACTGTACAGCCCCTCCTGAGCTTCTGTCCGCAAGCGTAATCGAGCATGAGTCACTGGGAGGAGAAGAGTTATGGAGGAGGGAGAGAGATAGAGAACAACCTCCCCCACCTCTCCCATCCCCCCCTTCCCGTCTCTGCTTCTTTACATCTTACATTCCTCATCCCCACCCCTCTAAACTCCTTCTATCCCCTATCTTATCCTTCTTTCAGTCACTGTATAGCACTGGTCAAGAGACATGGGTTCCGATCCCAGCTCTCCAAGCTTCTGGCTGTATGACCTCGAGTGAATAGCTTGACTTTTTCAGTCTGTTGAGAATGGCTGATCACCATCAATCTACAGATTCTTATTGAGCACCTACTGGGTGATGTTCGTTATAACAGTTGACATATAGCATCTGGGGGTTGGCATAGGGATTTCCACCCATTGCTTGTTTGACGCTCACAGCAAGTCTATGAATCAGGTGTCATTATTAGTTCCATTTTATAGGTGATGTCACTGAGGCTCAGGGAGGTAAAGAGATCTACCTAAGCCCCACAGCTCATAAATGCCTGAGGTGGGATTCAAAGCTGGGTCTTACTGATCCCAAGCCCAAGTCCTGTTATATAGCCACTTCATCTCTAATTTCTCCTCTTTTTTTCCCCTAAGTCCTCAAATCTGAAGTATCCTGAACTTAACTTAAGGAAGGCTTAACTTAAGGAAGAAGGTTGGGTCCTCACCATTGAGTTGGCTGATGCTCCAGTTTCTTGCCAATTCAGGAGAGCTGGGGCTCAGTTGGAAGTGAAAGGGGGCCCCATGTGGAGGCAAGTCCTCATCTGTAGCACTGAGGATGAGGCCAGACCCGTGGCTAGGGTCACTGCACAGGGTACCGGTGGGTGTGGTCAGGAGTGGTGCATGGTCATTGACCTCCAGAATCTCTATGGACAGGGTCCCCGTGGCTGTGCAAGGTGGGGAGGCTGGTGATACAAGAAGGGGGAGGCTACATGTCATTTCTGGACCTGTTGACCCTGCCATGATCCAGACCTCTGTCCATGGTCCCACGATACAGTTGTGAACTACAGTGAACTTGGTGCTTGGGGGAATCTGCTTTTCCTATGGGCAATGGCTGTCAGACACCTATTACTCATGCAGGCTGGTGGAGAGGGCATTTCTATTTAGGAAGGGATCAGAATAGATGGGAGATACTATGGTCTCACAGTATACCATGTCATGGAGAAATTCAATTAGATGATCCTGAAAAGTCCCTTCTAGCCATGACATTCCATGATACCCCCAAATGGGGATCAATGAATCCAGATCCATCTCCCTTGGGATCTGGCACCATTAGACCTTGAGACATTCTGTACTCTCATCCCACATCCAGAATTCTGTACTTAGGAACATGTATGTAATGTGAAATTCATGGCTATGGCCAGCAAGGGTAGTCTCTGTCCATTGTCCCCTATGGTATTCCATGGGATAAGGGAAGCATCATGGTTTCACCTCCTCCCACTACCATTCCCTCACCATCATCACTGGCCAGGATGATGGCCCTGTACCAGCCATCTTTGAGGAAGGGTGAGGCTGGGTTGATAGCACGCTTAGTCTGGATCCGACCAGTGGCACGGTCCACTCGAAGCCAGTCCTCAGGGTCGTAGTCTTTGAAGTAACTGAGGTAAGATAAGGGAAGGGTCAGATGTTGGTAGACCTGGGATTACACTTAGTATGCTCAATCATACACATCAACAGAAACTTAGGTGCATTTCCATGCATACACATCAAAACACATGCTTTGTGGGACCATCCTGTAGTTGCATTATAGATTTTACCCATCAGGTCACTGGACAGAAGCCTCCTGCCTCTTTCCCAGACTACAGAAGGCCTCTGCAATTTTGGAACCCTAAGGAGGTTTAGTGGGAAGGCTGGAGGCCTCCCTGGCTCTTACCTGATAAGTTGATGTTGCTGGGTGTCTGGGTCTCTTGCAAAGAAGGTGATGATGTCAGTCCCGGGAGCAGCCCCCTCAGCCACACTGGCTCGAAGAGGGTTGGTGTGGAAGATGGGTGGCTCATTCACATCCTGCACCTCCACAGTCACTGTGGCTAAGCCTCGAACAGCCTTTGGGGCAGTCGCCTGCAGGGGAGCCTCATTCTCTACTGCTACCTGAAGCTGGTACTGCTCTCTGCTCTCGTGGTCCAAGGGCTATGGGAACCAAAGGAGCTGCTCTGCTGACATCCAAAGCCTCCATCTCCTTCCCTTGCTACTCCCCTCCCCCAAACATACACAGTTCTGGGCACACATTTGTGAGCCTCGGTTTTATCTGGGGTCATGACAGTTTTTCCTCACAAAGCACTAATGGGTGTGGATGACCAAAAACAAAAATAGAAACAAGAGCCCCGGACTTCTAATAGAACCAAAGCCCAGCCCAGGGATGGGATTTATTCTGTGAGGTTTAGATTCAATCAAAGGGCCGCCTTTGAGGATCAAGGACCTAGAAGGCACAAGCGGCCTTGAGGCTGCAGGGCTAGAGGTTCTGGGATGGAGATAGATAGGTTCCCCCTTCCTCTTCCCATGCCCTCAGTCCATCTTCCTTTGGTATAAACTCCTTGAGGGTAATCTTCCTATCCTCAGTGCCTGGCACATAGTAGGTACTTAATAAATGCACATTGATTAATCGGTATGCATGATAGTCTGCTGAGATGAAGAGCAGGTTTCCTAAGGATATTGGTGATGAGATAGTTCTGAGCCAAGGATCCAGGAGTTGAGGTTCTAAAACTGGCTGTGAAATTAGGCAAAGTCCATTCCCCATCCACCAGCTGGGGAGGGTCAGTGAACTCAGACATCTTTGCACCTACCTGACCACGGCACAGTCTACATCCTGGCCTTGCTCACCTTCACCACGGACAGGATACCGTCGTTGGTCTTGGGGTCTGTACGAATGGCAAACTGCCCACCGGGGTCTCCTTCCAGAATGGTGAACTTGGCCATCCAGTTGGGAGAGCCAGGAAGGTCCTTGTCCTGAACTTCAAGCCTCCCCACATCTATTCCACCAATGGCTTCATCGGCTCTCATGGAGAACTAGGAGAGACACCACAGTGCCCAGTTACTACCCAAGAAAAACAGAGGTTTGGTGTGTGAGGGAGGTCTGGTTGATGGATGTGATCTCTCTGGGGACTGGATTTTGCCTTATATCTTGTGGGATCTCAGGAAAATCACCCTCTTGGGGCTTTAATTTCCTCATCTTAAAAAAAAAAGAGTATCATAATAACTGCACTGTATGCCTCATGGAGTTGTTCTGAGGGAAGTGCTTTGTAAACTTAAAGCTCTGCGTGAACGAATGTGAGCCGCTCTCATCACTCCTGGCTCCAAACAGGGCTGCCATCTCTAGGCAGATGGGACACTCATCTCTGTATCTAACCCTAATGAGCTCTTCTCCTGGGCAACAGTCCTGTGCCACCAACTGTGGTCCCCACCTCTTAGCACAGTGCATGCACATAGTAGGTGCTTAATTAAGCTTACTGATTGCCTGACCCACCCTAGTTGCTCTCAACCAGGAGGCAAGTCCCACCCATAAGCAAGAGGAGTTGTCTCTAAACTAAATAGTTTAGAGACTTCTGGAATAGAAGGGGCTGGTACTAAGACCAGGATTGACTTAGGAATTGTGGACCCTTTGGGGTAGGTGTGGGGATGGGGCCAATACCTCCTCCCTGGTGAACTCTGGGGCATTGTCATTGATGTCGTCCACGTAGATGACGGCTGTGGCCGTGTTGGTGAGCCCGTCCCCAGACATGTCCGCCACCTGCAGCGTCAGATTATACACTCCGACCACCTGAGGGAGAGGGAAAGGAGGCCAGGGAAAAGAAGCGGAGTGAGACTGGAGATAGAGGCATATTGTTAGGGAGCTGGGAAAGGTCAGCAGCCATCGGGAGAGCTGCTCACTCTTCCACTCGACTGCATCACTGAGGATGAGGAGGGGGATGAAGGATTCTGGAGACACTTGTTGGAGCTTTAGCACCAGGAGCTGTCGCCCGGACTAGGGGCCCTTCTGGGGGTGGGGCGATCCCCAGGGATGAGATGCTGGACCGAGGGGTAGAAGGAAGCCTCAGGGGTCCAGGTTTATCATCACCCGCTCCACCAAGATGGGGCTTGAGGGCAGCAGGCTGACTCGGGTGTCCAGTATCTCAGAAGGAGGACTGGCTCGTGGGGGGGTTGCTGCTAGCCGGGAGAAGTCACGAGCAAATGAAAAAGTCCCCCTTCCCCCCCCCCCCCCCCCCCCCCCCCCCCCCCCGCTTTTCCCATCTGCCGACAGAGTCACTACCTGAGGCAAGAGGAGAGCACCAGAGAGTGCGACTCCCCCTCCACTACCCGTGTGGGCACCCCTTCTCAAGCTAATTTTCGGGAAGACCTGAGTTCAAATCCAGCCTCAAACACTTAGAGCTGTGTAACCCTGGGCGAGTCACTTACTCTCCCTCACCCTCTATTTCCTCATCTGTAAAATGGGGATAAAGATGGCACCTCCCCCCAAGGTGTCACAAGAATTCGATAACACATGTAAAACTCTTCATAAAACTTAAGGCACAATGTAAGTGCTATTATCAGCATTTTTTGGGAAAGCTCCCAGAAATCAACAATGCTTGGAATTAGCATTTTTGCTCAGCTGTGTCCAGCTCTTTGTGACTAACCCCATGGGGGTTTTCTGGGCAAGGACACTGGAGCAGTTGGCCATTTCCTTCTCCAGCTCATTTTACAGATGAGGAAAAAGAGGCAAAGTTAAATGACTTGCCCAGGGTCACAGAGCTAGTAAGAGTCTGAGGCTAGATTTGAACTCAGGTCTTCCTAATTCTAAGCCTAGCGCTTTGTGCACTATGGCTGCCCCTTGGTTTAGTACTCAAAACAGTTAGACCACTGCCATTTCTCTTCTTAGAGTAGGGAAACCTCTTTCCATGCCCCTTCTGGGGAGCCCCTGGGCAGGATTATAGTAAGACACAGGTAATGCCCATGCCCTGGGTGTGTGCCCTCAGTGAGGACAGCATCCGTGCACGCACCCTTCACTGCACCTTCACGCTTCTCGGGCGCCCTCACCTCTCTATCCAGTCCCACTTGCACGGTTCGGATCTCCCCGGTTAGATCATCGATGCTGAAATGCTCTGCGTCACCCTGGTCCAGAATCGAGTATCTCAGTGCTGCATTGTCTGTGTCTGGGTCATCAGCATCAGTAGCTTCGGCCTTTGTCACATAGGTCCCTGGGGGAGGACGGACATACTGACTTCCAGTGACCTCCTTCCCATATAGGTAGAACGAGGGACCCAAACACTCACAGCTGAGAACTCACTGCCTCAGCATCCCCAGTAACAAAGGTGCACATAGATCTACTAAACAGACTGGAAAGAATTGGTATGTGATGTGATGTGATGTGTGTGTGTGTGTGTGTGTGTGTGTGTGTGTGTGTGTGTGTGTGTATATATTGGGGGACTGGAGTATATTCCAGGCAAAATGAAGAGGGGATGTCCCAATGTCAACCAAGGGGATCACCAAGGTGAAACAGCCCAGGCTGGTGATTCTCCAGTATTTGAACAAAAGTGGATTAGTTCAATGTTTTTCAACCTTTTAAAACCTGTGACTTTCCTGGAGTGGATGTCACAGATAGATGAGGGAGGGGAATTCAATTTCAATAAATAAATGGTTCAATATCCAACATAAACAGTTCCTAGTGATGAGATTAGCTCTGGTCTGGGAATCAAACAACTGATCTTGTTATATTTACATATGTCCTCACTGCCCCATGCATTTTGATAAGGTTGGAGGTGGAAAGGTCATCATCCTCTTTATTGCTAAGACTTCAGCCCCTTTGTTATAAACAGGCTGTAGGTGGTTTATTTTCCAAAGCTTGAATACAGATTTATTTTTTCATGCATTCTTTCTTTGTGTCTTTGGAAACATTTTTGAATTTTGGAAACCCCTGATGAAATAAGGCTGTTTACCCCCAGATGGTCTCTGGCCTAATTTTAATGACCACATTTACTTACATAGAGTTTTTGAAAGGAACTTCTAAATTTTGGGGAAACCAGGGGCATCCCAGCATCCCCAGGCCCTATTCCCCAATATCCTGAGGCACATGCTTGGGGAAGGGAGGGCTGATCAGCCTTACCTGGGATGGCTCCCTCTAAAACGTGGCCGGTGAATACCTCCTGTTGGAAGACTGGCCGGTTGTCATTCTGATCCACTACCACAATCTCCAGGTCAGTCGGGTCCTCCAGCGTGGACCCTCTCAGATCCAGGGCAAATGCCTTGAGCTAAGTAAGAAAGAGAGCTGGGATTGGAACAGTGGGTACTTTGTCTGAGCAGCCACATGGATGGTACAATGAGTTTGGGACAGAGATCCAGAGCCTTGGCTTCTGGTGTTAGTTACTCCATCACTTACTAGGTGACTTTGGGAAGGTTACTTGAATCACATTAGGTTGTGGGGTTCTCATCTGTTTAAAGGGGGAAAATAGACACATCTGTATATGGATGGACTCTGGGTAGGGCTGACTTTGGGAGGCCGTTCTCTGCGTCTCGTCTCTAAGCGTCCCAGGTGTGGCTTTCCTGTTAAGCCCCAAAACAGTTCAAGAGTACTGGGAAGGACCCTGATAGGGGTGGGGGAGGGGGCTTCCAGTGGGCTGGGTTAGGCTAGAACAGACTACTCCTACCAGCAGCCCTTACCCTAAAGTGATCAGTCTTCTCTCGGTCCAGCATGGCATTGAGGAACACCTTTCCGGTGAACTTATCGATGGAGAAGACCCCCAAAGGCTCTTCATCTACCCCTGGGCCCTTGATGCTGTAGATGACACCACCCAGCTGTTGTTTATCAGACTTGATCTGCCCCAGGAGAGAAAATGGACATGTAAGAGAGGCAATGCTATAGTACAGTAGAATGGTGTTGAATCTGAAGTCAGGGGAGCTGAGTTCTTCCTATGTGACCTTGGACAAGTCACTTAAATGTTGTGAATTCTCAGCCTTTTCATCTATAAAATGATGGCACTGGACAAGATTTTAAATCTTATCCTTTTAAATCTAAGCCCTTCTAACTCTAAATCTGAGTTTAGGGATGTGAGGATTAACCCCTGGGGGCTCCATCTTCCCCTGTGATCCCTCTTGGTGAAAGATAATTTATATGTATTCTCTTACCTCTATCCTAAGATACTTGTCCTTTGGAGATTATTTCCTAGTGAATAGGGACTATTACCTACCAAGGGAAGAAAAGTGCTTCCTTTTCACCTGGTGATATCTTTCTCATACTTCAAGCTTCAAATCAGGAGTTGTCTCCTCCACACAACCTTCCCTGCCACCCCTCCTCCCTGTCTAAAGTATTCTGGCTTGAACATCTTGGATTTTCCTTTGCCCCTGTGGCATTCTACTTGGTATTTATTATACCTATTTATTAGCATGCCATTTCTATCCCTCCCCTGACCCTATTAGATCATGATGACCTTGAGAGTAGGTCCATGTTATTTATTTCATTTCTATATTCTCAGAACCTAGCATGATGTCTTATACATAGCAGGCTCTTCAATGTTTCCTGATAAGAAACAGGGTGACTGGCACCCCCTTACCAGCCCTGTCCTCCCCTATCTTCCCCAACCTGACCCCCATGCCTCAGGAATTCTGGGTAGGCCTGGGAGAAGTTTCTGGCTTCAGTTGGGAAAGTCACAGATGGAGGCCTTGTGGGGGAGACAGGGGTGTAGGTGGGATTCACCCTTGGGCTTTGGTAGTAGTGCTAAGTTCTGGGTAGGACTGTATCCTTCTCCTCTTCTGCGCATGTGGAGGATAATTACAAAGCCTGTCCTGAGGTCCCCTCTCTTCCTTGCCCCAAGTCCCTGCCAACCTGCACCAGGGTGTACGGAATCCGCTTGTGGTTCTCAGACACGCTGATGGGTGGTATGACCCAGGCTCTCCGAACTCGATTCAGCCCCGTTGGATGTCGCCAGAGATAAAGGGGGCTAGGAGGCACAATTATCCCCATGGAGAGGCTGAGACCCTAGAAGCAGGAAATGGAAAACATTGGTGCCATGATCAGATTCCCACTCCCCAGCATGGCTCGTTTCACCATTAACCCAGTGCATTCCCTTAATGGGAAATTAGCCAGAGATAGCCTCCTAGACTCAGAGGAGACCCCAGAGTAGAGAATGGGCAGTGAATGAAGCTTTTGCCAGCTGCACAGGAGGTGAGTTTGATGGGAAATTAAGATCTGAATGGGATGCCAAGTTCTGAGTCAGCAGGAAGCATCTCCAAGAAATGTTACCCCTGAGTTGTGTGCTCAGGAGCTGTGTGGACCATAGCTATGGTGTAATGGAAAGAACACAGGATTTAGTATTAAAAAAAAACCTTTGTTCAAACACAGATTCTGCCAGCTACTAGAGAGGCAAGGTGGGGGGCACAGAAAGAGAAACTGGAGAGGGAGGGATAGGAGGGAGGGAAAGGGAAAGAGAGAGAGGGAAAGAGGGAGAGGGAGGGAGAGACAGACAGAGAGAGAGGGGTGGGGGAGCAATATTAAGCAGGGCTTTGTGCTAAGAGCTGGGGCTACAAATACCAATGAGACAATCTCTGCCTTATGCGCTAATGGGGGAAGACACTCGAAGGGCTATTAGTGAGTTGATGAAGCAACAAGACAGGCCTGAGTTTGACACTGAACTGTGATGTTTTTAGCTGTGTGACTAGGACCAAGTCACCTACCTTTTCTGATTTCAGTCTGGTCAGGGCTCTTCTGAGGATCACATGAGATAGTTTGTCCTATAACCAAATTCCTTCTCATCTTCTCCAGCAGATTGCCACCTTTGTTATCCCCATTCTCTCACTAATCCTCAGTCTCTCACACTACAAACATGTCTATGTCACCTATTCCTTAAAAATCCCTGCTAACTTTCTATCTTTCCTCCTTTTCATGCCTAACCCTTTTTTAAAATTTAAATTTTATCTTTTCTCAATTACAAGTAAACAAAAATTTTTAACATTCTTTTTTTAAGTTTTGAATTCCAAATTCTTTCCCTTTTTTCTCTCTTCCCTCTTCCCTTGAGAAGGCAAGCAATTTGATATGGATTATATATGTACAGGTAAACAAAACATTTCCATACTAGCCATGTTGCAAAAGAAAATGCAGATCCCCCTCCCACACAAATAATAAAGTAAAAAAAAGTATGCTTCATTCTGCTTTCAAAGTCCATCAATTCTTTCTCTGGATGTGGACAGCATTTTTTAAAATCATAAATCCTTTGGAATTTTCCTGGATCATTGTATTACTTAGAAGAGCTGTCATTCACAGCTGATCATCATACAATGTTGCTGTTACCATGTACGCTGTTCTCCTCATTCTGTTCAATTCATTTTGCATCAGTTCATGTAAATCTTCCCAGGTTTTTCTGCAGTCATCCTGCTTATTTCTTATAGCACAATAGTGTTCTGTCATAATTATATACTACAATTTGTTCAGCCATTCCCCAATGGATTGGCATCCTCTCAAATTCTCTTTTCCATTACAAAAAAAGCTGCCACAAATATTTTTGTACATATAGGTTCCTTTCCTTTTTGTTTGTGATCTCTTTGGGATACTGACCTCGCAGTGGTATTGCTGGATCAAAGTGTATGCACCGTTTTATAGCCCTTTGGGCATAGTTCAAAATTGCTTTTCCAAATAGTTGGATCAGTTCACAATTCCACCAACAGTGCATTCGTGCATCACTAATCTTGAAAAAGTCATCTAAATTGATATTTCCACTTCCTCTCCTTTCACTCTCTTCTAAATTTTTTGCAGTCTGGCTTCTGACCTTATCATTTAACTGAAACTGTCCTCATAAAATTTAACAGTGTTCTTTCAATTGCCAAATCCAGTGCCATTTTCCTAATCTTGATTTTCCTCTGTAGGTTTTCATGAGCTATTCCCTCCTGGTTCTCCAACCCCTGTCTCTTGTTCTCAGTTTCTCTTTCCAGATCTTCATCCAGATCACTCCGACTACCTATGGTTCTCCCCTGTCCCTATGGGTTTGTCCTTGGGCTTTGTCTCTTCTCTCAAGCTATCTTACTTAGCGATGTCACCAGCTCCCATAGATTCAAGTGATCCTCATCATACTTCTGGTTCTCAGATCCATTTACCCAGCTCTAACCTCTCTCCTGACCTCCAGGCTCCCATCTCCAATTGCCTATTGGACATCTCAAACTAGATGTCTCATAGACATACTCGGTGTGTCCAAAACTGAACCCATCATTCCCTCCCTCCTACTGCCTCTAACTCCAACTTCTCTATTACTTTTAAGGTATAACCATCTTCCTGGGCACCCAGGCTCCCAACCAAAATGTCATCCCGGGCTCCTCCCTCTTTCTCAGCCCCTCCCATATCCAATCTAACACCAAGCCCTGTTGATTATACCTCTGAAATCTCTTTCATGAGCACCCCATTCTCTTCTTTCACACTCTCTCCACCCTTGTGCATACAGGTCCTCACCTCCTCATGCCTAGACTATTGCCAAAGCCCTCTGGTTGATGATCTCTCTACTTCAAGTCTGTCCCCACTTCATGCCATCCTCCACTCAGATGGCAAATGGACCTTCCTCAAGAATATCTGACCCTATCACCCCCACTCCCCCCATTCAATAAATTTCAGTGACTCTTCATCATTTCATCCTCCAGGATCAAATACAACATGCAAAATTGCAAGCTCATAATGTCCAGTACGTAGTAGGCGCTTAATATATGCTTGCTGATAATATACTTTGTAAACTTTAAAGTGCTATGTAAATGTAATAGTACAAATACTTAGTGTTTATATGGTGCCTCCCTTGTGTCAGGCACTGTGCTAAATGTTTATTATCTCATTGATCTTACAATAACTGGGTGACATAAATAATCATAATTCCAGGGATCGCTAGCATTTATGTGATGCCTATCACTGGGTTAAGCACTTTTCAAATATCTCATTTGATCCTCATGACTGTTCCCAGTTTATAGATGAGGAAACTGAGGCAGGCAAGTGACTTGCTAGTAAATGTCTGAGGCTGGATTTGAACTCAGGTCTTCCAGTGCTCTATCCACTGTGCCACCTCCTTACCAAATGTGAGTTATTATTTTTATTTTTTTCCTCCCTAAACTCCCCTTAGGGGAGCAGTAGTAAGATGCCAAATTCCTTGCCAGGCTTTGGGCTCATGCTCCATTGGCTTCTGGGGAACCCCACCGTGAATGACTCTCAACCTATAGCAGGCATCTCCTGTTTGCTGTGCCCCAGCCCTCACCATATAGAAACTACAGCTCCCCCATACTCTTTGGGGCTCTGCTTGTGTGAAGAGCCTCCAATTCCCCTAAGCAACAACCCTGGTACAGAGGGAAGAGGGCTGTTCTTGGAACCTCAGGACCCAAGTTTAAATTCATCCATTTACTAGGTAGACAACCTTGAGCAAGTCACTCTCTGGACCTCAGTTTCCTCATCTGTAAAATGATGTGGTTGGGCTAGGTGGGCCCTGAGGTCTGTTCCAGCTTTGGGCATGTGGTCCCATGAGGGGAGGGATGTGAGAGGAGCAGACCTCTCCACACGTGCTCATGTTTCCTTTTTCCCAGCAGAAGGCCCCTTCTCCTCCCTCCTCCCTTCCCATGGGGGTGAGGGCCTGACTTCTTTTGTTTCAAAATAACCCTACCAACTTGGATCCTTCTCCCTTCCCTCAGCTTAGGGGGGAGCTAGTCTTTACGGGGGGGGGGAAGTGAGGGGGGCACCTGATGAGCCAGCACAGCTGCAGAGAAAAACAACTGGACTCAAGAACATGGGGATTAACCCCCAGGAGGCCCATCTTCCCCTGTGATCCCTCCTGGTGAACCATGGATTTGGAAGAATTCATATGTAGTCCAAGAACTAGGGGTGGGGTGGGATGGTGGTTAGTGGAACTGGCAGGAGAATTGGGTGGGAGGGGTGTGTTACAAGATGGTTTCGTGGCTGCCCAAGGCTGTGAACATAATGGCTGCATGCAGGTTCCTTAGTCTAAGCCAGGGTTCTACCATTGAAAGGCATTGTTCTGGCCTGAAGCCGGCTCTGTTGCTGAAGTGAAATTCCTTAAGCCTGCCCATCACTGGGTACCTCAGTGTGATATGGCAGAGGGAAGAGACTTGGATGGGGCCAGGGGGAGGGAGGACAGGGGACACTTGAAAGGGGCAAGGATGGAGAAAGGAAAGGAACGAGGAAGCCATAAAAGACTCCCCAGGTTTGCCAGCCGTCCCAGCCTTGGAAACATCACCACCTGACTGTCCCGTTGAAGGCGGGTGGGGAGTTTCCTCTGTCATTCTATTTTGGGAGGCTGGGATATTCTAGGACCTGCTCCACAATGGGAGGACCTTGATAAGGTGTGACCTGCCCCTGTGGACTTTGGTGCACAAGTCCTGTGTGGGGCCAGGTGTGAGTGGGGCTCCCTCCCTTAGAAGAAAAGGGGAGGACTTAACAGGAGTGGGGAGAGGGCCCCAGTTTTGCTGTCATCTCTCCCTTTTGGAAAGGGAAAGAGGCCCAGAGCAGATGGCAAAGCTGTGCACTGAGCCAAGCTGGCCTGGGAGGAGCCAAGCCACAGTCTGGACTGAGAAAAAGGCATATCAGTGAGCCTGGAGGCTCCAGGCAGAGGCGGTGCTTGGCAAAGCTGAGATGCCCATCTTGCTTGGCCCATCCAGTTGAGTCTTCACTGAATGCCTACCACTCCAGACGCCCGATGCCATGCAAGGAAACACACCTAAGAGAAAATTTCTCCTGTTTTAGCCCCCCTGCTCCCCCGAGGCTTTGGGGCCCTGTTAGTGACTTAATGGGTCACCTCTTCTATGGGGATTCCTGTTAAAAATGATGTTATGAGGAGAAGGCAGTACTTAATCCAAATGAATGATGCTGTGATTGTGGAATTTTAAGCACTGTGACAGCTCAGCTCTAGACCAATGTGTCTTCTGTGTGGGAGAGTAACTTTGACTCAGGGAGACCCAACCTCCCCTCCCGCTCTGCACAACTGCCAGTCTTACCTCCCTGGCCTGGACCTCAGTTACATCCTCCCCATCCCATGGGGGAGGAAAGCGCTAAAGACGTTTGGAGGGGGGAGAAAAATTGGAATGGGGCCCCCACCCCTGCCTTGCCCTGACCACACTCCTGACATAGAGGGGATGGTGGAATGACTGGGAAAGTTGAGGCAAGGCATGCAAAAGGCTGGATGGTTAACATTGCCAGCAGCTGGGAGTCAGCATTGCAAGCAAATGCTCACTCCTGACTCATCCATTTTCCAACAGGTGAATGAGCATCCTTTCCACACCCCTTCCTCATATCCCCCTCTTTAAAAACATCTTCTTCTTCTTCCCCATCCCAGTTTTGAAAGAAAATCACAATTCAGGCCAGGCAGGGGCCTCAATCAGGCCTGGCCTTAGCCAGGCAGACCTGAGTGAGCCCATGGGGAGAAAGGTCAGCATCCCACACCACATAGCCCAGTCCTGTGTGAACTCAAGCCAAGATGGGACTTACTGGTCAAAGCCCAAAGACTGTTTTATCAGTATTTTAGAAGAGATGTCATAGCATCATGGGTAGTGAATTGTCTTTGGAGTCAGAAAGGCCTGGGTGCGAGTTCTGACATTGTCACCTAACAGGCAATGTGACCCTAACTTCTCATGATCCCAGGCAACTTTCCAAGTTAAAAAGTTAGATGTGAGTTTTGACCTGTATACGGAATTCCTCACTCTGAGGACATCACATGTCTAAACTATAAACTTCCTTCCTTCCTTCCTTTCTTCCTTCCTTCCTTCCTTCCTTCCTTCCTTCCTTTCTTTCCTTCTTTCTTTCTTTCTTTCTTTCTTTCTTTCTTTCTTTCTTTCTTTCTCAAAAACACAGGATTATGGGGGCTCATAGCTGGAAAGGACCTTAGTTAGATGTCTATTCCAACTCTCTTGCATGAGAAAACTAAGGCCAGAGGAATTAAGTGTTCCCCCAAGGCCACACAGGTGGTATGCAGAAAACTCACATAGTGAGGGATCCATCTGGCATGGGACCTACAGGGGTCTATGCATTTTCTAAAACAACTGATCCTGTTTTGATAGCAAAGCACTCAATGTCACAGAAGCCAAGCCAGGTTTCCTTTCATCCCGGGCCTGGTGCTGAACTTGTTTCTAACTGGCATCAGGAAATCGCTGACAGGCTAGTAAGAGCTTCCCTCCCAGCAGCACTGACTGAGTGGTTGGCACAGTGCCCCCTGGTTCCCACCTCCAAGCTGGGCAGTTGTTGCTTCAAGCAGCCCACGTGAGGGGGCTGATGCCCACTCCCAGGCTGTTTGGTCCTCCTCCCAGATCCCCATCTCAGCCCCTCTGTCTCCTGGGCTCTTCAGTTAAGACTTTGCTTCCCAGCCTCTGAGGGGCTGGCCAGGGAGTGGGGGACGTGGAGAGAGGCCAAGGAGATCCCAGCTCATTCCCCAGAGCCCTGGGGGCCTGGAAGCCCTGCAGACGCCATCTAATCCTTTCACAAAGCATTCTCTATTTGCTCTCTTAAAGTCTCAGGCTGTCAGCGGCTATATTCTGAAGCATAATATGAAAAACTAAAAAGAAAGAGAACTAGGCAGGCTGACAGTCTCCCAGGGTTGGAAAATGCCTTCTGGGGTCATCTCACTCAGCCTCATGGAGCGAATGGATCAGTAGTTTGGGAGTTAGAAGGATATGGGCTGTCCTGTGCCTAAGCTGTGTGATCTTGCTCAAGTCACTTAACTTCTCTTTGCATTAGTTTTCTCATCTGTAAAATGGGGATGAAGCTAGAACCTACCTCCCAGAGTCAAATGAGATATTTGTAATGTTTAACAGAATGTCTGACATTCCTCCCTCCCTCCTTTCTTCTTTCTCTCTTTCCTTCCCTCCTTCTCTCTTTTCCTTCCCTTCCTTCCCCTGCCTTCTATATTGACCACACCCTAAGCAGATGAGGGTACACCCTGTGTTTGGAGCCCCTCTTCTCCAAGGAGGAATTCCTAGCCCTCCCCTTGGCTATCTTCTCTACTACCTGTCGGAACGTCCTTCTTCAGGTCTAAACTACATGCCTTGTATTCCAGTTTCTTAATATTTCTTCCTGTTCTGTCTGAGACTAAGAAGAATTGTGCTTTCCTGGTCCCTGACCTCCTGCTTCCCTCCAGCTGTGCTGACCCATGAAAAAATAGTGCTCACCATATGCTGTCCCTACCAGTGCATAAAGAGGAGAAGGTCTGGCAGCTCTGGGCCTGAGCAGTAGGTGCTGCTTGGATGGTTTGTATGGGGTGAGAGGAGACATCTGTGGCCAAGGGACCTAAGCCTTAGACCAGGGCTGCTTTTGTGTGTCAAGGTCCTCTTGGTCAGTCAGAATCCTATGGATCCTTCTTGGAATCCTATTTTAAATGGACAAGATTACAGAGAAAACTAAAGATAAGTAAAAGTAAAGATGTACTTCCCCCCACTCCCCACATCCAAGTTCACAGATTCCCTTAAATCTATCCATAGACATGTAGAGGAAGGGATGAATACAGGTTAAAAACCTTTGCCTTACATGGAGCTTGGCCTGGTAATGAGGATGATGATGATCTTTTTCATAGTATGAAGGTCATAAAGCATTTTCCTTATGATTCCATGAAGAAGGTAAAGCTAGATAATTATGCCCATTTTTCAGATGAGAAGGCTGAAACTCAGAGATATCATGTGACCTTGGGGATCCCAGAGCTAGTAAGCCTCAGGGCCAAGCTTAACCCAAGTGACCTCACCCCATCTCCAGTATTCTTTCTACTACACCATGCTACCTTTGTGGTAGGAGCCAAGAAACTAACCCTGCCCTTAGAATGATGAAAGATTATGGTCCAGATACTTAACCTTTCTGATCTCAGTCTCCTCATCTGTGAAGTGGGACTGATTCTATATTCACTGTCAGTACATCACAGAGAAGTAAGAATAAATGACACCCCTGAGAAAGGGAGACTCCATCTTATGACCACATGGCCATCCTGGACAGCATCCTTCTGGCTTGCAAATGAAAATAGTCTTGGTCACAAGGGGGAAGGAAAAGCCACAGAGTGGCTGTTTCCAGGTAACTTCCTCTGTGGGAAAGTCATGTTAAATAGTTATCATTTATACAGTACTTTAAGGTTTGTAAAATGCTTTATAAATATTAAATCCTTTTGATCAACCTGGGAGGAAGGTGCTTCTATTATCCTAATTTTGCTGATGAGGAAACAGACTGGGAATGGTTGAGTTACTTTCTTAGAGTCACATAATTAGTAAGTATTGTTATCTAAGGCAGCATTTGAACTCAGATCTTCCTGACTCCAAATACATCCTATCCATTGGGAGGTTTCCTCCCTCATTGAATTGTGAGCTCCTCAAGATGAGGTTCTGGTTTTTTGCCTTTCTTTCTGCATCCCGTGCTTAGCACAGTACCTGACAACGGAGGAGATTAGTACACATTTCTTGTTTGTTTTTTAAAGGTAATAGGGGTAAGTGACTTGCCCAGGGTCACACAGCTAGTGTCCAAGGCCAGATTTGAGCTCAGCTCCTTCTAACTCCAGAACCAGTGGCTCTCTATCCATCGTGCCACCTAGCTGCCCCCTTTGACTTGACTCTAATTCAAAGTACATATCCTATCGATGGTTTCCCCATGATGGCATCTTTGTTTATAGGTTATAGTCTACAGTTAGAAACCTGAGTGCCTACAGATAACTAGGTAGGCCTTGTTTAAGGTAAATAATCAGGACTGTTTAGAATCAATTTACATTGAAAGAGGACCTAGAACAAAGTGATTCGAGTGTCTTTGGACTTGGCCTAAGCAAAGTGGATAAAACAATGGGCAGGAACTTTTGAGTAGCCTAGAAGGTTTTCTGTCACATAATGAGGGCCTAGGAGTCTGACTTCGCTGCTTTAGAGCAGAAATGTTCTTAGTTAAGTAACTCTCTGCTCTGCATTCCTAGGCCACTCTCTTTGTGTCTCCTCCACTGACCATCATGGTCTGCACCCTAGCCAAACCTGGCCTCCTGGTCGTTGTCATCCCGGTTGCCTCTCTCCCTTCCATTCCCCTCCCTGGCAGCTGCAGGAGGCTGGGATTCCAGGAAGTCCACTAAGCTGGCAAGGAGCCAGGCTCCCCTATTCTGTCGAGCCTGGGAATCTCAGCCCCCGCCTGTCCATAGCTTGAGTTCATGAGGTCAAAGAGAAGCCACAGTCCTTTGGCCCCGGGCCTTTGCTCCCAAATCAGAGACTGTGGCGGGTAGGGAAGGGCCCATTCTGAAATGCCCAGTTTTCAATGAGCATTTGTTACACTCACTCTTTATCCTCCCACCGCCCCTTTCCAAGAAGACACGGTCAATCCCAGGGACAAAAAAGCCTGGGAATAAAATCTTGAAACTAGGAACAATCTACTCTCCAAACAAGGCTACATCGATAGAACACACACACACACACACACACACACACACACACACACACACACACACACATTACAGACAAGCCCATGTAGCTAGCACACAGATATACAGGAAGAAACACCTAAGGACAAATAGACACCAGGGCACCCCCTCTTTCCCTTTCCACCAAATATCCTAAACCCTGTAGAAGCTTGTTAGAAGGCATTTCAAAAGCCTCCATAGTGTTTCCAGTGGACAGAATCAAGAATTAGAAATCAGAAAATGTAAATGGAGCTTTAATTTTCTCATCTGTAAAATGGGGACAATACTGCTCAGCCTTACCTACTTCACAGGGTTGTTATTTCAATCATTCAAGAATCTATGATTTTATGGCTGGGGTACAATCCTTCCTCATATAGCATGTAACCCTCTCTGTGTCTTTCTGAGTTTCTGTGGCCAAAAATTTGTCATTGAGAGAGAGCATGGTAGACTGAATACACTGAAAAACCTGGGTTTGAATTCTGCCTTAAATACTTTGCTGTGGAACCCTGAGAAAGTCACTTGCTCTCAGGGCTCAGTTTCTTTGTTTTTTTAATCACCTTTTGGTCATCCCAGGGATCACACATCTCTGAAGAAATTCCCAGAGCTTGGGAGCACAGGTCATCACAGCTTACAGGAAGACGGGGTCACCTCCAAGCTAGGGAGAGACATGGAGGTGTGGGTGGTGTTCAGAGAGGACTGGCCCCTCTGGGGTGAGGGTTGCTCATCTACCTTTGGTGTCTACTTGACTCACTCAACTCTCATGTGTGGTTCTACAAAACTGTAATGTGCACAGTGGCCACACTCCAGACTGACTAAACCAAGGTCAAGGGTAACTGACAGGTCTCAAACTCTCATTGGTGAGTCAGGGGTTGCTACCCCAAGTATGTGAGGACTTTCCCCATTGGAATGGATAGATGAAAACGGTTTGTTCCAAAGGACAGGTAGGTGGCTGAAGCAGGAGGTGTGGAGCGATTGGAGTTTGGTCAGGCATCAAAGATGTCAAGGTCATCCACTGCATCCTGGGTCATGGATGGTTATCTTGATTTCTGTCCTACTGCTACATGGCAGGAAGAGAAAGTGAGGCTGACAACTTCATGCAACTATACCTCCCTTAAACCACCCCATGCTGTCACTGGTCCTTTTTGAAAACAAAGGATACACAACCACAACAAGGAAGAGACAATGGAAAAGGAATCTGGGGGAAGAGCTCAGCCATACTGGAAAGAATAAGGAACATAATGGTGGCGACAGGGCTTTGTATATTACAAAGCATGTATAAATGGCGGGGGCTGTGACGGTTATTAGGAGCTCTGGGGAGTCACAGATGCCTGAGCCCCAAATCCCACTACCAGCCGATGCTCCTGCCTAGGCAGACATCCAGGACGCACCTGTACAACAGACAAATGACCCTTCCTAAGTGGCTCCTTCCTCTCTCTCCATAAGCTTCAATACCATCCAAGAGAGCCAAGGGTGCCGAATTTGGTCATTGACTAAGGGTAGCACAGCACTTTAATGTTTGTAATGCACTTTAAATATATCCTGTCATTTGATACCTCAAACCACCTTGGGATATAAGTGCTGTTGTTGTGATTGTCCAGTTGTTTCAGTCATGTCTGACTCTTGGTAATTCCATTTGGGATTTTCTTGGCAAAGATAGAAAGTGGTTCGCCATTTCCTTCTCTAGCTCATTTTACAGATGAGGAAACTGAGGCAAACAGGGTGAAGTGACTTGCCCAGCATCACATAGCATCACGTAAATATCTGAAGTGGGATTCACACCTAAGTCTTCCTGCCCTCCCTCTACTTGGCCACACTGCGTCTCAGATATGTGTATAGTTGGTTTTCTAAAGTCTTAGCTTCAGGACCTAACAATTCCTGTTAGGTCACTGCTCTCAGGTCAGGTAATAGTTATTTGGGTTTCTATTATGTTTCTCCTCCCTCTATCTTTCTTTTTGCCCCTCCACCCCCTTAGCTAACAAACATTACTTAGCTCTGGTCCAAAAATTGGAAGTCATCATTGTCTTCACTGAGTCTTATAATATTAGAAAGAAGAGACATAGAGTTGAAAAGAAACATTAGAGACCACTGAAGCCACCCTCTCCTTTTGCAAATGAGGAAACCCAAGCCCAGAGAAATTAACTTGACTTGACATGGGTCAGACAACCAGAGGGAACCAATGACAAGATTTGAACTCAAGTTTTCTGACTCTAGGTCCAGGACATTTATGACATTACTATGAGACAATGCTCCATAGAATATGGTTGAGCCAGGAGACCATGTGGGGCAAAGGAGGGAGCCAGGAAATCTCAGTCCTACTCCCCAAGTCAGGACCATTTAGTAGCTGTATGACCTTGAGAAAGAAAGTCACCTCATTTCTTTGAGTCTCAGTTTCCTCCTTTGTAGAATATACTGTAAGATTTCTAAGATTCTTTCTAGCCTTAACAATTTATCGTTAGAAGTGCTATGTTTCTTGGGGAGGCTGGGAGGCCTGTAGAATGTCAGAGGAGGCAGCTTCATACGGACCAGAGTGGCTATGAAGGACATGGAGTTTGATCAAGTGAAAGACGGCAAAGGGTAGAAAGAGGGGAAGAGGTCTTTCTTTTATTTGTGGCTGAAACATTCTGGGTCACCCAACCAATGTTTCAGAAAGGTTCTTCAGTAGAGAGAGACTCTATCCCATGAAAGGGCTGCAGGAGGGATATTGGGACCTGGGCCTCTGTCCCTTCTTGGCCCTTATGACTCCAACCTATTCATTCTCTTAGGTGGAGTGGGAGGCAGGAGGAATTCCTGGAATAGATTCAGCTGTCAGGTCTAGTCTCCTGAAGAAGGAACACTCAAGCTGATGAATTTGGGAGGGGGATGCTCCTTCCAGCTGCCCCATTCCTCAGATACTATGGAGAGAGATTTTCTCTTTCTCTTTAGGGTGGCATAAGTCTTTTTCACCTTTAGGCAGTTTCAGCTCTGACTCCCCAAACCACCTCCAAATTCACCTCCGCACCCATCCCCCTTATGGACGCAGGCTGATTTCCCTTTGGGGCTCTATGAGGTGGATTTTGTCTCTAATAATCAGAATTTCTACACAGAAAACCTGGGTTCCTATCAGCCTTCTGATGCTACCTGTGTGACCTTGGGGAAATCACATAACTTCTCTGGACTTATCTTTCCTCATCTGTAAAATGGGCTCTGAGATTCCCACCTAGCATCCCACCATACGTCAGATTCATTTATTCAATGGACATTTATTAAGTGCCTACTGTGTACCTGGCACATGGATGCTGGGGATGCAAAGACACAATGTCCTCTATTTTTGAGGATCTCGTAGTGTATGGAGGAGGGGTGAGGAATGACCACATGTAAAAATATAAATAAATACAAATGCCAAAGTGATGATTACATATCTATAAATACAAAATGCACACAGCATCATTCGGGGAGTTGGGAGGGCAGCACCCCTGGACATACACGCAGGGAGAGGACCCTGGCCCGAGGCATAGTCCTTGAGATGAACTTAGAAGGAGGTCACGGATTCTAAGGTAGGAAGGGCTGCGTTCCAGGCATTCCTGGACAAAAGCAGGGCGACTGGAGATGGAATTTTCACAATCAGTGGGATGGGTTTGCATGGAGCGCTACAGGCTCTACCATCTGGTCTCTCTCATAACGGAAAGTCCTTTGTCCATTGACACACAGGAGCCATGCAACCATGGGCTCATCATGTAACATATAGGGGCTCCAGGTTTCCTTATCCTAATGACTTCTGAAGTTCCTCTCAGCTCAAAATCTCTGATCCCACGGACCGCCTTCGGATATCTATTGTTCTCTGGCTTTCACTAGTAATTATTAATTTATTTTCCCATCTAGATTGGAGGCTCTTTGAAGTCGGATACACAATGTCTTCACACCACAATGCTGTCCACTTTATAGATATATACTATTATAATCATAAAATTTATAAGTATGTTAACTCTATCATTATATTAATCATGGTATATTATTATATTATACAATCTATTAAAATATTAATCATTAATGTGGACAAATGAGTGATTGACTACATAATTAAGTGATTAAATGAGAGATGTACTTGATTTGAGCACACCAACATTTAGGCCAGGGCTGGGGAACTGATTTAGGCAGATGGGACAGGGGATTATAGCTCCATTTTCAAAGGAGGAGAAAGTGAACCCCAGAGCCATTCAGCAGTTCAAGAAAGTGAGCTTATACAAGAAGTTATTGGCGGAAAAAGGACCAGAACCCAAGTCGCTGGGGCCCCAGTCTTCTGTGCTCTCCTGGGGAAGGCCCCCCAAGGCTGAAGAGGAAAGGTCGGGGGCCCCCAGGCAGCAGGCTGTGCTTCCAGATGGGAGGGGGTGGGGAGGAGGACAAAAGGCTGAAAGCTGAGCCGGGTTGGGGGGGGAGGAGGCTCCCTAGGTCGTGACACTGGCATCTTTCTGCCTTTTAGGAAGAGATGCACCCCTCCTCCTCCCTCTAGAGCTAATTTGAGCTTGGGTAGCTCCTGGAAATTACCCTCCCATTGGCCGATGGCCTAAGTCATCAGCCCTTGGGCCTGAGGTTTTCACATGGCCCTGCTCTCCTCTTGTCTTCCTGAGTGGGTATGGAAGGATTGCCTACCTTGTGCCTAGGACCAGGTCAGAAACCACCCCACACCCCCCTCTGCTGCTTTCAGCCAGGGAAGGGGAATAAAAATGCAGAAGAGGGAAACAGAGGAAGAAAAAGAAGGCAGGGGGCTTTGGAGATTTCATTTGTTCATTTCTGGGAGAGAGATCCCTTCTGAGGCTCCAGAGACAGTCCTGAGGGGGATTCAGACAGCCCGACCTTTGTCCCACTAGGCTAGGTCTTCTGGTTAAGGGACATATAGAAGGGGCTAGAGGGTCAGCCGCCTAAGAACCTCATACTCCTCTGTGATTAGGGGATGTGAGGTTAACCCTGGCAGAGCTGAACCAGCAGGATGTGGTCAGTCCAGAGGGGGCAGCTCTCTGTGGTTCTTCTGGGGGACACAAAGGTTGTGGTGGGTGGAAGCTGGACGCAGCCAGACTGGGCTTCCAAAGAAATTCTGCTCTTTTCAAGGGGGTAGGATGGAGTTACAGTGGCTCTGTGTCCTCCAGGGACCCAGCTGTTAAAAGGACTGGCTGGAGCCTGGGGACCTGGGCCAGAGCCAGGGGATTAAACCAAGCCTAGGGATAGGAGCTGGCAAGAAACATCAAGGCGCTCACTATCTCTGCCTTGGGTCGCCCTGCTTTTCCTACGTTTTCCAGTCCCCTTTGTCCCCGACACATAGCACTACAGACCACACAGAGAGTAAGTAGTAGAATTAGAACTCAGACCCAGTCTCTTGGCCCATTCCACTCCAGTACAATCACCCCTCTGGATCAGTAGGATCCAGCAGCTATCACCCGATATAGATTTACACCTTTCCAGGCTATAGAAACCACAAAGGAACCAGGTTGCCAACCTTTGGAAGTAGTGTTTTCATATGCTGCAGGCATTTAATTCAATTCATGCAGCAGGTTACTTATTAAATACCTAGTTTGTGTGTTTGAGACAGTGTGACATGCTGGATCAAGTGTAGCCCTGGCCTGTTCAAAGCCTGTCTTTCACCTACTGGCTGCATGATCCCCAATAAGTCACTTTAATTTCTCATTACTCTATTACCACCTCTAAGACCATGATTTTCAGAGAGAGTGCCAACCTGTATCGGTGGAGGTTGCTTCTGCATTTTGGAATTCCCTATGTTGATGAAATCACAGATAAAAGGTGGGGTAGCAAGGTGTCTGCCTCAGGGCTTGGACTCACAGAGACCTTGTGTCTTTGCCTTGCCTGCTTAGACAGAGGAAGGATCAATCCCCACAACTAGGGAGGGGTTCCCTTACAAAGCCTTGTGTCCAGGACGAAGGGCCACTAGGGCTTGGCACCTGGTTTTCAGAAGGCATGTCATGAACATGATTTCTAGAATATGAGTTCTTAGAAGACAAGAAGCCAAAAAGTGGACTCTTCCACTTTGTTACCTCAATCTTAAAGGCTCTCTCCTTTTCCCTGAGGTTTGGAGAGGCCACCCCAGGTCATCTGTGATTCTGTAGAGGACCTCAGTGTCCTAAGTGAAATCAGTACCCTTGAAAAACTGTGGTTCAAAGGGCCGTGACCCATCTTGTCTACAGGAGGGAGTAGATGATATGTCTATACAGTGGGACACACCTGGGCTTTGATCTCCCAGCTAGGCCAGAAGCCTGCTGGGAGCCAGTTTTCAACCTCCCATGATGGGGCAGTCATTCATGGATTAAATGTAGCTGACTGAGAACATGTGGAAAGTCAACTGTGGGTGACAGACTCACGCTGGCTGGCTCCAGCCAGGATCCTATGGGCATGAGCCTTAGTCCTAGACTTGGCACTGTTGGCCAAGTCTAGGGAAGTGATAAGGCCTGGGGCTGGACAAGTGAACACCCATGAAGACCATGTGTACCATTTGTACCCCAGCCCAGGGAGGGAGCAAAGTAGCAATGGTGAGGGTAGGCAAGGTCTGAGCTCAGGGACCATTCCAGGAGGAGGGAAATGGGGGCACACTGTGGCTGGGCAGCACAGGACTAGCAAGAGGGGCTGCCAGGGGACTGAGAGGCCAATCTCCCTGAGCTTTCAGCCTGAACTGGCCCCAGCTGCTGTGGTGCTGTAAGGCAGAGACACATTGCAAAGAGCCAGCTGTCCTGCTTCACTCCAGAGCCAGCTGCTTTGGGCTGGGTGGGGGCAAAGAAAGGCATTCTTTCACCATTGTGTGTGTGTATGTGTGTGTGTGTGTGTGTGTGTGTGTGTGTGCGCACGCATGCGTGCACATGCATGTCTGCACGCGCACACACATATACACAGAGAATATCAACACAAGAAATATTTGGGATCACTTCAGACAGAGGCTGTAGGATCCAGAAAATCACTGAGACATATTTGTGTGACCTTGGACTTCTCTGGACCCAGGTCATCCATTTGTAAAATGAAAGTGTAGAACTAGGTGGTTCCAAAGGCCATCCCAGTTCGGACCCTCTGTGTTTTAAAGTCTCTTCCAGCTGTAACATTCCACTCTCTGGTCTAACACTTCATGTGTTAACTTCATGTGTTAGAACACTTCATGTTCTAAGGTCTTCCAAGGTCCCTTCCAGCTCTCTGATTCCTAAAGAGCTTTTAAGGGAGAGGACATTCTTGACATAATGAACATGATTTCTAGAACAAGAGTTCCTAGAAGACAAGAGACTGTGTACGTCACAACTGAAGGGGGCACCTAAATGCCACCAGGGGAGGTCAGTAGCTGGCATCTTGGGTTACTGGGTGGCAGAAAGTAGAACTCCAGTGAACCAAGAAAACAAACACCTATTATGTGTCAGGCCCTGTACTGTTTTGCAAATACTGTTGGACCTTAATAACAACCCTGAGTGATAAGTGTTAGGTGGCACAGTGGATAGAGCACCATGCTGAGAATCAGAGAGGCTCATCTTGGTGAATTTTCACATACCCAGTCTCAGACACTTACTAGCTAGACAAGTGACTAACCCTGTTTGCCTCAATTTCCTCATCTGTAAATGGGCTGGAGAAGGAAATGGCAAACCACTCCAGTGTCTTTACCAAGAAAACCTCAAATGGGGTCACAAAGAATCAAATACAACTAAACGACAACAAATGATCATCCCAGTTTACAGCTGAGGAAACTGAGGCAGAGGTTAGACAGCTTGCTTGGTGTAACTGTGCCTAGGATATGCTTGAGTCTGGTCTTAAGCCCAGCACGCTCCCACTGAGCTACCCTAGCTGGCCACCTCTAGGCAACTTGGCTCTAGGCTCCTTGGAAATCCCACACTATCTGTAGGATTGGGGAAATCTAGGTAAATTAGTCTGTCTAAGGCTGAGCGTTAACTCTTGGAAGTAGGAGTGTCGTTGGGAGGCCCTAATCAAAGTTCTTAACCCAGGGGATACTGACTCCTCGACTTCAGGGGGTCAGAGAACTGAGATGGGCAAAGAATTTTATCTTTATTTTCACTAACCTTCACTTTCTTTTGTTATCTCCTGCATTTAGAAACACAATTCTGAGGGGGCCACGGGCCTCTCCAGACTGTCAGAGGGGCCCAGACACACAAAAAGGTTAACCCCAGACTAGGAGGTCCCTTTGTACTTTCATAAGATCAAAGATTTAGGGCTTAAAGGGACCTTAGAGATAAAATCTGTGTGTAACATGTATATCTCTTGAGAGAGGGGAAAGAGGGAGGGAGTGAGTGAGAAAGGGGCAGGGGGGCTGAGGGAGGGAGGGAAAAGGAGGAAGAGAGAGAGGGGGAGGGGGCTGAGTGAGAGAAGGAAAAGAGGGAGGGAAAGAGAGGGGGAGGAGGCTGAGGGAGAGAGGGAGCTGGAAGGAAGTCAATTAGTTCAAATCTGTCACTTTACAGATGAGGAAACTGAGACCCAGAGCGGCAAAATAACTTGTCCACGTCGCAGGCGTCAGAATTCGACTTTCCACCCAGATTCTGACCCCAAATCCGGCCCTCTTGTCATTATATCTTTCTCAGGGAGTGGGGATCTGTCTCTCCACTTAATGTTAAATGTTTAATTAAAGCGAATTCCCTCATTCACTCTGATCTTTCCTTTCTATCCCCAAAACGCAAAGAGGAAGGCTTTGGTATATACACTCACAACACTTTCATGCAATATACACAGCAGAAACACACACAGGTGGTCTCTGTTAGACCCTCGCACACAGCGCTGAAAACATGACATCCCTCCAAGCACAGACTGTGAGTCAGGGGAGCACACGGAGCGTCGGATCGTCTCCAGAGTTCTCCGAACTGATCTGAGGCCTCCCCACTCTGCCCCCCTCCCAAAGTCCTAGCTCTTTCCCTCCGCGCGCCTTTCCCAACTTTGGTGGGGGAGTCTCCTCTCCCTTCAGACACCCCGGTAAGGAAGGCTTCCCTTCCTCCCCTCACCAGAGGCTGGGTTTGACTGTCCTGAAACAGGAGAAAAGAGGAGGTAGCCCCAGCCCCCCGGGCAGCCCCAGCCCCACCTGGCTCCTTGGCCCCTCCGCCCTTCCTCGTCCCCCATTTCGCCCAAGGGCCGAGGGCTCGCTCCCGGAGCCCCGACAGCCCGGCAAAGTTGCAGCAGGATGAGCATCTCTTACCTGGGCCAGGAGGCAGAGGAAGAAAAGGTGGGCTGCGCCCATCCCAGCGGGAGCCCGAAGTGGCCAGAGGCCAGGAGGATGCTGCTGAGGTCTGTGAGTGGGAGCTCCAAGCTCGGGGCCAGAGTGCCCGGCTCTCTCTGGGTGAGCCTGAGCTCCGAGCTAAAATAAGCCGGTGGCCTGGCTGAGTGACAGCCCATGTGCGGTGCGGGCTGGGGCGGGCTGGCTCTTGGGGAAGGGGGACGGGGCAGACGCGCGGAGGGGGGAGTGGGAGTGCAGCTGTCCCCATTACACAGCTCTGGGCCGAGGCTGTCCAAGGTCAGGTGGCACCCCCTCCCCCCATGGGGGAGGCGAAGCTTAACCCTTTACCAGCAGCATGCTAGGAGCTGGGACTACTGCCTGAGGTGGGGTTCGGGGGAGTCTGCCTCCAGCCAATGTGTGTGTGGGGAACTCAAGAGCCTTTGGGTAAATACAGCAGAAAGAAGCAAAGGGAGGGTTTCCAAAGGAAATGGGGAGAGCAAGAAGGGGATTGGGTGGGATGGCCCAGTAGTGAGCATTGGAAGCGGGTGTGAGCTGTGAAGAGTTCCCATGGCCCTTTGAGGATTACCGAAGAAACACCTGGGTTTCAGATGGTTTATGGAAACATGGATAGGAGATAGGGTTTGAGCCCAGATGCAAAACTTGTGGCCCAGGTGAAGGCTACCTGGCCATCCGAAGAGGACATAGGCACACTTAGCCAGTCTCAGAATCATAGCCTGTCTAGGTTGGAAGTTACCTCATCTTCCTTCCTCCTTTTACATCTGAGAACTCACAAAACCTCCATGTTGGGAGAGCTCTCATAGGTCAGCAGCCTAACTGGGCCTTCTAGAATCTTTCTGATGTAGCCCAGGGGACTTCTGGATGGCTCAAATTATTAGGAAGTTTTTCCTGACACCAAACCCCAAACTGCCTCTCTACAGCTTCCACCCATCATCTTTGAACAAGTCTAGTCACAAAATCTCAGAGCTGGAGGAGACTCAAAAGCCTTATGTTCCCAACCCATCCCTGAACAAGAATCCACCCTAGGACAGGTGGAGATTTCTTTGTCCAGGAGGAATCCACTGTCTTCTAAGGCAGCCCACCCCATCTTTTTTCTGTGTCTCTCATTGGCCAAGGAAGGTTCCTTTTGTTAAAGCCTAACATTTTTATTTTTTTAGGATTGATAGGTAGCTAGGTCAGGAAGACATGAGTTCAAATTTAGCCTCAGTCACTTACTTGTGTGACCCTGGGCAAGTTCCTTAACATTGTTTCAGTTTCCTCATCTGTTGAATGATCTGGAGAAGGAAATGGCAAACCATTTCAGTATCTTTGCCAAAACAAGTCCAAATGGGGTTATGACGAGACAGATATGACTGAACAATACCACAGACTGGGATAGATGGTAGTATCTGCAGTTGAAACTGTTCAGCGTCCTCATCCATACCATACCGTTAATGGTTCCATGTCAGTGTGGCAGGAGGTCAGCAGTGAAATATCCTAGGAATGTGCAGTTGGTCCCCGGATTTTCGACATTGGAATAGGGGCATAGATGGCATGTTTTTCTGATTTTAGATGGGAGGGAGAGCCAGCATTTTGAGTGATGGAGTTAACATTCAGGAGTATCTGAATGGCGTAGAAGATTGGGCTGAACCTCCTAAGAAGGAATTTAATAGGGATAAATGTAAAGCTTCACAGAGGTGCAAAAATTCAACTTCATAAACTGGGGGAGACAGGAGGAAGCAGCAGTTTTCTGAAAAAAAGATCCAAATGCTTTTGTGAACCACAAGTTCAATTTGAGTCAGGATGATGAGGTGACAGCCAAGAAAGCTGAAGAAATCTGAATCTGAATAAAACTTGTCTAATAATGAGAGCTCTCCAGAGGTGGGATAGTCTGCTTTGGAAGGTTCCTCCCCGCCCCCTGCCCAGATCTTCAGACTGAAACTAGATGACCATTTCTTAGGTGTGTTATAAAAAAGATTCCTGTTCAAGTCTCCAGACCCCATACCTTTGCACTGGCTGTACCATCTACCTGGAATGTTCTACCTTATCATCTCTGACTCTTAGCTTTTCTGCCTTCCTTCAAGTCCCAACTAAAAACCTACTTTCTATAGGAAGCCTTTCCCAATCCCTCTTAATTCTACTGCCCTCCCTCTATTGGTTTTCTCCAATTTTTCCTATTTGTTTGCATGTTATCTCCCTCTTTAGATGGTGAGCTTCTGGAAGAAAAGGACTGGTTTTTGCCCTTTTTTGTATTCCAAGCACCTAGCAAAGTTCCTTGCATAAGTAGTTGCAATAAATGCAGTTGAAATAAAGGGCAGCTAGGTGGTACATTGGATAGAGTTCAGGGCCTGGAATGAGGAAGACCTGAGTTCAAATCCAGCTTCATACACTTTCAAACTGTGTGACCCTGGGCAAGTAACTTAACCCTGTTTTCCTCAGTTTCCTCACCTGTAAAATTAAGAAAATAGCAAATCACTCTAGTATCCTTGCCCAGAAAAAATTAAAAGGAGTCACGAAGAGTCAGACATGACTGAACCACAAAAATGAATGCTGGTTGACTTGACTTGACTTCAAATATGCATTAGATTTGATGGACTTGGAGGTCCAGTCCTGTGTTTCTGTAAAATTTGCTTCTGCAAAGTCTATCCACCACTCCCAGTTCTGCCCTCTGGGACCATGCAGATCAAATGACTGAAGGCAGCTATTATGACTCTTTTCTTATCTTCCTCTCCAACTGGGGCTAAAGATCATTAGTTCTTTTAGTCAATTTGTATAATGACACCATTATGAGGCTTTCCTCCATCCTGGTCATCCTCCTCAGGATGCTCTCCAGCTTATCTGCATGCTTCCTAAAATCTGTCACCTAGAACTGAACCCCATATTAGATATGCTCTGACTAGAGCAGACTACAATAATGCCAGCCCTTGCCTCATCCTGGATAATGGGTATTTCTTAATGTAGCTTCAGGTAACACTAGTTATCTGGGCTGCTGCATCAGATTAGTAAGTGGTTGATTTAACTAGGGGTCAACTAAACCACCCAGATCTTTTAAATATAAACTATTTGATTAGACAGATTTCTCCCATCTTGGTCTCATGAATTATATTTTTTTGAACCCAAGTGTAAGACTATATACATTTATACCCATTAACTTTATTCTTTTTCTATATGACAATCTTCCAATTACTTAAAGATTGTAATTTTGTCTTAGAAAATCGAGGGACCAGTCAGTCAACTGCTATTTATGCTAAGTCCCTTTTCAGGGCTCTTTTCCAACCATGGTGTCCACCTAATTCGTCTCTCTCACCTGTGGCTACAAGAAGTTGTAGAATGTCCAGGGGCCACAACCCAGTAAGACTATCTTGGCAGATGGGCTAAACCAGGTTAGGGCCTCAGACCCATCAGAAAGTTAGTGGGATGTCTTCTGCAAGCATGTGAAAACTTTCCCTGGCAGAATGGGTGAATGAGAATAATCTGTCTCAACAGCAGCTGTGAAGTGCTTAGAGACTGATTAGACATGGCAGATGTCAAGGTCATCTACTCTGTCCCAGGTCATCGCCAGTCATTCCCACTTTTGTTCTTGCCATTGGACTTCAATGACTTTAGAAGACAGAATGTGCCTAAATTCAATTTATGTGCGAGTCAAAAGACATCATCTATAACTATTTTAACATTTTTCTTTACCTGAAAGTGATGATGGGCAAGTGATGAAGTACCAAGTGTGTGGGTACACTGGGAGCTATAGTCATAATCCTACAAACAGGTATTCTAGGTCATTGGATTGTCTTCTCACTGGCCTGAAGCAGCAGTGAGATGTAGCAGTCCTCTGGGTTGAACAACCTTTTTTAAGGACCATACTGCTCACCTCCTACTGTGGGGAATGGGTTAGAAAGAGGGCCATAAAAATTCTCTGTTCTACCCAACCTAACCCTGGCCTACTCACTGTGGCAGGTAGGAATCCTACCCTGTGGTCAAAACATGCAAAAAAAAAATTTTTTTTTTTAACCACATGTGCTCAGTCCTAGCCAGATGTGTTTATTTTTTTTTTATTTTTTATTTATTTTTTATTTTTTAAATACATTTATTTAACTTTTTACATTCATTTTCACAAGATTTTGGGTTCCAAAATTTTCTCCCC
>CM053769.1:128996857-129070144 GCA_028658325.1 Potorous gilbertii
CCATTCAATTGAAAGTGCCCTCTCCAAAGTCACCAATGGTCTCTTGTCAAATCTTATGTCCTTTTCTCCATCCTCATCTTGTGCACCCTCTTTACAGCATTTGACACTTTTGACCACCTTCTCATCCTTGGATACTCCCTCCTTTCTAGGTTTTCCTGACATTATACTCCCCTATTTCTCTCTCTGACTGACTGCTCCTTCTTACTCTCCTTTCCTGGACCATTACCCATATGGGATCATTGTGAAAAATTTGGCAACAGTAAAAGTTTTCTGAACTTGCAATGACCAAAAATTAACTCAAAATCAAATGTGTAATAAATCTGAGGTGTTTTGGGCAGCGCTTGCTTCTGTTGCATTGTGCAACTTCACTGCAACCTTGGTTCTGAACACAAAGCATGCATACTTTGCACTGTGTATGAATTCAAGACATGCGATGCCAAGGAAAACTGCCAGTGGAAAAAGTTTAAGAAGCCATTTACTAGTCCATGTGGATATGAAAACAAAGAATCTATGCCTTCAAAGAATTTCCATTCTATTAGGAGAAACAATATGTGCAGGGATTACTAAATACAAAATAAGTACAAAACAAAATTTATTTTGGGTGGAGAGAGAGGAAGTTCTGGTGGAATCAGGAAATATCTCTTCTAGGAGGTGGAACTTGAGTTGAGCCTTAAAAGGAACTAAGGATTATGGTAGAGGTGAGGAGGTGTTCTCCTCTGGTAGAGGGGTTTCAGGCAGAGGGGACAGCCCTTTGTGAAGGAAAAGAAAATGGAAATGGAATGTCCTATATGGGGGAAAGCAAGTACCCAGTTTGGATAGGTTGAGTTTCTGAGGTATCACAGATTCATAACTGGCAAGTATCTTAGATAGATGTATTATTTCTTTATTTTCAATATTCTTTAATAAAAAAAATTGAGTTCCAAAGTCTCTCTCTCTAGACCCTCCCCTACCCATTGAGAAGGCAAGCAATATAATATCTGTTATATATGTGAAATCATGCAAAACAATCTATTAGCCATATTTCAAAAAAGCAAGGAAAACAAAGAAAGTGAAAAAAAACATGGTTTGATCTACCTGTGAGAGTTCACCAGCTCTTTCTCTGGAGACGGATAGCACTTTTTTCATCATGAGTCCTTTGGGATTTTCCTGGATCATTGTATCGATTAGAGTAGCTAAGTCTTTCACAGTGGATCATTACAATGTTGCTGTTAATGTGGACAATGTTCTCCAGCTTCTGCTCACTTCACTTTGGATCAGTTCATATAAGTCTTCCCAGGTTTTCCTGAAATCGGCCTGCTCATCATTTCTTGTAGTACAATAGTATTCCATCACAATCTCAATCTCAAGGTCTCTCTCAAGAACTTTGAATTTGACTGTGCACTGGAGGAGACAATGGCACAGGACCGCTCAGCACATCCTGTGCTCTTTGAGCAAAGCAGAATTGAGACACCACAAAGTAAACGCAGGATGTACAAATTTGAGATATCCACCCCAAATTTTCACATGGACTATCTGTGCCTAGCCTGTGGTAGAGCATTCCGAGCTTGTATTGGTCTGATCAGCTACAGTCAAACACACTGAAATTTCACTTTATCATGGTGATGTCATTTTGGTCCTCTTTGTGAAGACGAAGCACAACAACCAATCAAAATCATATACCACAACTTGTTCAGCCATTCCCCAGTTGATGGGCTTTCCCTCAATTTCCAATTCTTTCCCACCACAAAGAGAACTATTATAAATATTTTTGTACATTTAGGTTCTTTTCCTCTTTCTTTGATCTCTTTGGGATACAAACCTAATAGTGGTATTGGTCAGTATCTTAGAGGGTAACAATTCAAAGCTTTATTTTATAAATGAGTAAACTGAGGCCCAGAGAGATTAAGTAAGTTGTCCAAAGTCACTCAGGAAATATAAGAGCTAGGAAAGGGCAAATGATGGATATGCCCACTGTTGCCACCTGCGTCTGTCCTTCTGGATTGGTGCCAGGAGCATGATACCACTTTCTAGAACACTTTTCCTGTGCTGGGATATCTCTTCTGAGCAAGCCAGGCACTTTTGCAGGAGGCCACTCCACTCCAACTCCTGCTAGAATTAGAAGGGATTTGGATGTTCCAGATGGGAGACTAGAGAAGTAGCTGGAATTCCTAGGGGGTCTTGCTCCATAGCCTATGCAACCTCATGAGCAGTGAGCACCCTCTGCTGGGGAGAAGAGAGAATCTTAGTTAAGATTGTAATATAATAGAAAGAGGTTGAGATCTGGAGTCGAATAACTGAAGTTCAAATCCTCCTTCTTCTGCTTAAAGAGCATGTGATCTTAGACCAATTATTTAACCTTTTTAGGCCTCAGCTTCCTCTTCTGTAAAATGAGGGGAGGGTTCAATTAGGTGGTCTCTGAGGTCCCTGCCAGCTCTAAATCTAGGATTCTATGTTCAAATGATTTTATGTAAAAAACAGATGTCAGGATTGGGCAACCTAGAGCAATCAAAGCCCTGGGAAAAAATCAGAAATTCTCTGGTGCCATCTTTCCACTCACATCCTATAGTAAAGTCATAGAATAGCAATCCAATCCAACATTTATTGGGTACCTATTTAATAAAGTCATGAGGATTTAAGGATACTTCCCCAAAGTACCCCGTCTCTGTTGTTAGAAGTGGAAGAGATCAGTGATTGGGGGAGCCCAATCCTTTCAGTGTATCTTGTACGGACATAAGTTGTCTGTCCCCTTAGAAAGTAAGTTCCATGAGGCAGGGATTATCTTTTGCTTTTATTTGTATTTCCAAAATTTAGAACAGTATCTGGAAGGTAGTAAGTGCTTCATTAAGTGCTTCTAAAATGACTGATGCTCTATGCCTCAGTTTCCCCATCTGTAGAATGGAGACAATACTTGTATGGCTTACCTCACAGGAGGATAAAATAAAATAGTACATTTTGTAAACTACAGAAACATCCATTTTACTTAATACCACTAACTCCTCCAGTGCCACCTGAGGGCCTAGAGGTAACCATGAGATCTCAAAGACTGTATTAGGGTGGGGAAGGGCGTGAGCTCTGGCATGTTAAAGAAGATTTCCAGTATGACTTATATCAAGAGGCTTGATATGAAGTTCACCCTGATGTGAGTTATATATCTCTTTGATCATCCAAGTCAGCCTGGGTTTGGACTGGCCCCTTATCAGCTTGGCCAGAGGCCAGTGATCCTTGTCTGGAGAGACGATGCCCGCTCTGACAAAATCAGAGTTCTAATAAGGATTATTTTGCAGAAGGAAAAAAAAGACCCAGAGAAATTACCCAAAGTTACCCAGCTCTTTTGGCACTGAGTCATGCTTAGGCCCCAAGTCTATTGACTTCCATTTGAGTGTGCTTTCTAGCAATCAGTCAGTCAATAAGCATTGGATAAGCACTTACTATGTGTCAGGCACTTTGCTAAGCATTGTAGATACAAAGAAGGTGTGTCAGTAACATACATCACTTTTCTGGTCAATGATGAACATACAGTAGGTACATAATAGATGCTTGTTGGATGGCCCTGGTGGACTTGCTATGTTCAAAAAACTTACTGATTTCTGTTAAGATAGGACTCTGGGGACCAGCTTAGCTCCCATCCTACTCATTCCTCATCCCTTGTTTCCTGTCTCCCTCCCAGGGTAGGAATTGTGTTTGGGAGCCAAGCTTTCCTTGGATATGGGAGAAAATAAAACGGCCCTGTGCTCACTCTCTCTCCAGATTGCTGAGATACTGTGCAGGTGCTGAGACCATCTGTCCCCTCAGTGGAGCTTGGAAAGAGGCCAGCCTGCCTAAAGGAGGCCTCGGGGCTGTGATGCCATCAGCACTAGCTTCCCAGAGGCCTCAAGGAGGGAGATGGCAAGCCCCAGAGAAGAGATGACTCATGTTCCGGCCCCTTGGGCCCTCTCTTAACACTGACCCCAGGAATCAGGACTCCCTGAGCCGTCTGGAGGCTGTGCAGGGATATCTCTCCAGGACAGGGGTGCATCTGCTTTATGGTCTGGCTGGTAGAGGGGAGGGGGCAAGACCCTAGATCTTAGGAGTCACACCAAGTGTCTCGGCATCTCACCAACTTGCTCAATACTAGGTGTCCCTGAGGGCTGGCCTGGCCTACTTCCTTCACCTTTTCTCCAGCACCTGTCGTGTTTCCATCACTCTAAGTAGCATAATATAATCAGGATGGATTTGGAGTCAGAGAATGTGAGCTCAAATCCCAGTGCTTCTCTCTACTACCTATGAAGCCTTGGGCAAGTGAACTCTATCTCTCTGGGCCTCAGTTTACACATTAGTGAAGGGAGGGCATTGGAGCTGATAAATTTTATGGTTCCTTTTCTATCTATGAGCCTAAAAAAGGAGAATGAGAGAAGGACATGGCAAGCCCCTCCAGTGTCTTTGCCAAGAAAACCCCAAATGGGATCATGGAGAGTTCAACACAATTGAAACCACTGAACTATGACAAATGAGCCTAGAGACAGTCAGGTGGCTCAATGGGTAGAGCACTAGACCTGTAGTTATGAAGTTCTAAGTTCAAACACTGCCTCAGACCCTTATTTGCTGTGTGACCCTGGGAAAAATCACTTGACTTCTACCTCAGTTTCCCCATCTGTAAAATGGAGATAGTCACAGCGCCTGCCTCCCAGGGTCATTGTGAGATTCAAATAGGAGAATATGTCTAAAGTGTTGTATAATTGCTAGTGCCACTGTTGCCCCAGAAATGAGCGATGGAGTCCAACGTGAGATGAGAAGCCACAAAGCTTGGAAGATTTATTTTATTCATCAGAGGGACAGAAGATTCTGGGAGTAAGGATAGGTCAGAAGACTTTGGTTGAGAGTTGACTGGGTAGAGTTAGAGTTGAGGTTGCTGCTAGGGTAGGGCTTGGGGGGATCCCACATCTCCCTTACAAACAAGATGGCGTTGGAGTATGGGACTGGGGAGAATATAGGAGTCAGCAGCCTCTGGCACTCCTTGGCCAGCCGCCCATTCCTTTCCATCCCACTGAGTTGCCTGCAAGGCTGAGGGTTTTTGTTGTTATTGTTTCAGTCTGATTCTTTGTGACTCCATTTGGGGTTTTCTTGGCAAAGATTCTAGACTGGCTTACCATTTCCTTCTCCAGTTCATTTTACAGATGAGGAAACTGAGTCAAGCAGGGTGAAACAACTTGCCCACGGTCACACAGTCAGTAACTATCTGAGGCTGTATTTGAACTCCTGACCCGGGGCTCAGTAGTGCCACCTACCTGTCTAGCCCTGAACTTCCAAAACAATGAAACCAACCTCCATCCATCACTCTCACTCTTCTACCTGTCCCACAAGCCTTTATAAGGTGGCTCAGAAGGCAGAGTCTTGGCCCAGAGTCAGGAATATCTGAGTTCAAAACCAGTCTTAGATACTTCCTAGCTGTACGAACCTGGGCATACTTAACCTCTGCTTGCCTCCGTTTCTTCATCTGTAAAATAGGGACAATAGTAGCACCTCTTTCATAGGGTTGTTGTGAGAATCAAATGTTCTAGATAACGTATAAAGCACTGTGCAAACCTTAAAGCATTCAATAATCTATTTCCCCCCAATTTCATATAAAAACAATTTTGACACTTTTTTCAAATTTTGGGTCCCAAATTCTCTCTCTCTCTCTCCCCCATGGAGAAGGCAAACAATTGGTTATAGATTATGCATGTACAGTCCTGCAAAACCTCTTTCCACTTAAAGCATTATAGAGATGCTAGTTATGACAGATGCCCCACACACATAGCTCCCAGGCTCAGAGATCTCTCTACTCTTCTACTGTTTTCAGCAGTCCAGGTGAACCCATTCCATTCACACTGGAGCCCCCAGGTCCTCAAATGCCAAACACCTGGTAAAGTTTGTCTCTGGCTCTCTCCCAGGAGCTGGGGCAGGGGAGCCATTTATGTGCTAGTGGAAACATGATCAGTAAAAGTGATGGTGAGGACAGAGGGAACCTGGGACTTGGAGATGGGGCCCGATATACTGGCATTGTGGGCAGGTTGGCCCACAGTCTAGACCAGCACTGTCCTGTAGTAATGCTAGCTGACATCTATATAGTACGAAAAGAACTTTGTGTAGCTTATCTCATGTGAATGCCACAGTCATCTTCTGAGCTAAATATCCCAATTTTAATAGATGAGGAAACTGAGACTAGACAGATTATGTGGCACTCCTATTTTGAAGATGGGGAAACTGAGGCAAGACCAATCAAATGGCACCCCTATTTTATAGATGTGGAAATTGAGGCTAGATATCTCCTTTTAACCGATTGGGAAATAGGTTAGATGATTAAATGGCATCCCCATTTTATAGATGGGAAAATTGAGGTTATCAGACATTAAAAATCTTATTTTCAGCTGCATGGTTAGTAAGCATCAGGGGCAGGATTCGAACACCAGTCTTTCTGTCTCTAAATCCAACACTCTATGTGTTATATCATGCTTCCACCTTTTCAGGAAACCCTCAAGGCCCAATGCTGAGAATGGGGAGGGCTCTGAGAGCCATGAGGTGCAGTGGGGTGGTACTTGAAGGGACCAGAAGTGGCTTGTGAGATAATCCTTTGGGATTGGAGTGATTGCTTTCACCTACCTCTGATGGTTTGTGCTGGCAGCGTGAGCCTGTGTGTTAGGCCGGCCCCTTGCTCCTATCCCTACGTAAGGCCTGGCTGCCTGGAGGTGATGGGATTTTGCTCCTTTTCTCCTAGTTTTGAGCATTATCATCCCTTGAACATGAACCCAATTCTAATAGAATTCCTCTTTCAGCAGGGTTGAGGAGGCAGTGTGGTACCATGGTGACAGTCAGAAGAGGTCAGTTCAAATCCTGCCACCAATTTTTGACTTGTGTGACAATAATTAAGGCCGTATGCTTGCTGTTAAGCTTTGAGTCATGAAAGAGTGACTCTGTTAAGAGTCCCAGGTAGTCAATATCACACAGATGCCTTTCACATTCCCACACAGATTTAAGGATACCCTTAAGCTAGGATTTGAACCCAGAGCCCCTTAGTCCCACGTACAGCCCCCCTTCCCCTATACCACAAAATCAGTTCTCCTTGCCTGTCCTTCACCTCTTAAAGCCTAGATAATAACAGTAGCTAGAATTTGAACAGCACTTTAAATATAGTATGGCATTTGTTCCTCACAACGCTCCTCAGAGGCTTGCATTCCTACTTTACAGATGAAGACACTGACTCTAGACAAGTTAAATGAATTGCCCAGAATCCCTCAGTGTCAAAGGCTAAATTCAATCCCAGATCTATCCCTAGTCCAAGGCCAGTATAGTTTTCCACCATCCCATGCTGCCTGTTAGGTGGGTGAGATCTGAGCATCTCCTTCGGCCACACAGCCTGGCTGGGGGTGGTGGGGAGTGGTGGGAAGAGAGCAGCTCTAGGCTGCTACAGGACTCCTGGCTCTTATGTTGGGGTACCCAGGTTGCAGAGGCTAAAATTGGGTTTGCAAAGGCCGCACCCAGGTAGCTCCTATTGTTTCAAGAGAGCAGATAGTAGACACCCTGCCTTCTAACGCCTGCTCATCCTGGTTCCCTCCTCAACCTCAGCTTAAAGCAAGGAGAAATTGGCATAGGCTCCAGGTGCTGCAGAAAAGCCCAGCCATTCTGGGTTTCCCAACCCTGGTGAGTCCCCATTTCCCACCCACTTGGGCATTGAATAAATAGTTTTTTTCCTTCTCAGCCAGCCAAGTCTGTCGGTGATGGATGCCCATGCATGGTCCCTTTGGGCTCCCTTCACAGCTGCTATGGCCATAAATAGCTCGCTGATGTTGTTGACCCTAATGCTGTGTGTGGCTGATTACTCAGGTCAGGAGAATGCGGTTGGGCTGGCCAATCAGGAGTTGGTCTTGTCCTGGGCCAGCAGGTGGCAGTGGGACTCCAAGGAAGATTGATGAGGACCTGACTGGAAGAGAGGAGGAAGAGGGGGAAGGTGAGGATGCAGAGACCTATTTCCTGGGAGTTGCCCATTGCTGGAGTTTATTCATAGTCCTGCTTGCTGCAGCAAAACACGTGTCTTCCTAGAGCCCGAGTTTTGACCCATCCCCAACATACACAAAGAAAGGGTTCACCCTTTCTGCTCACTGAGAGTTCAAACACATCCTTTTCTTTGGCTCTGCCTCAGTATCCCCCCTGCACAAGACTTAGGTTTGTTGATCTAGAACCCAAAACCTGACCCCTCATGCCCAGTTCCCGGGGGTAGGGGTAGGGCATCTTTCTAACTTGGCTGCAGGGAGTCAACCAGACAAGTCAGGGGCAGGATGACTTGCTAAACTTATCTCCTGGCCACATTTCCTTTTCTATATGCCCTTTCTTCCCTCCTCTGATGCTGATGCTCCCTACTGTAGTGTCCAGCTGTGCCACCCGGACTCATCCCAGCACCTAGCATAACCCCTGGAACATAGTAGGAACTTAATAAATACTGCTGATGGGTTGATTGATTCTCTAAGGTCCTTCTCTGACAGGAGATGCAATTGTCAAAAGACATTTCGGTGAATTGGAAAACTGTTTTTTACCAAGCTTAAAAAGTCTTTGAGTCTGGTGAGAGAATGGATATTCATTGTCTAAGATTTGGTTCAGAGAGGTTTAAAGTTAGGTCAGCCAAAGAGTTATCTAACTTTTTCCCACCACAACAAAGCTCAATTTCCAACTGTTCACTAGCTTAAGGGTTACAGTAATGTCACTGAAGGAAGTAACCACTCTAAGGAAATTCCCAATCTTTGAAGTCCTCTCCACTGAAGAGTAGTTTTTGTCATCGTCCATAGGCAAGCCTCTTTCTCCAGGGCCATCATCTCATCTCTAAGATAGGGTTGGATTTCCCTGGTTTTTCCAAGTCTAAGACAGACTTACTCCCCATCCTCCTTAAGTCTTTCTCTTGGGGACTGAGTAGCCCTGACCACATTTATTCAGTTCAACTCCACAAACATTTGTTGAGCTGAGTAAGACACTGCTCTTGAGTCCTTGCAAATAACTTAGCAGTTCAGCAAATGCCATTCCCCAGCCCTCAAATACCCAGCCCTTGGCCCATTTACTTATCATCTAATAGGGCATATAAAACCTACATAAAACTATAGTAAAAGGAAGAAGGGGGCAGATGGAAAGAGTGTGAATCAGAGGCAGGAGAGAGCCCTTGGGTTCATAGGACCAAAAGAAGCCTTTGATGTCAAATACTTGAATGGTCTTATGTTATAGAAATGATGTAATGATAACAACGTCAATTAACATTTATATAGAGCCTACTATGTGCTGGATATGGTGCTAAGTGCTTTACAATTTTTATCTAATCTGATCACAACAGTCTTGGGAGGTGGGTAGAGCCCAAAATAGGGCTTAGTGTGTAGTAACCACCTAATAAATGTTTTTGAATTGAGTTGTATGAAATAGTGGAATTCTCTTTTAGATTTATGATTTGAGCCTCAGTTCTGCTCGTTGCTAGCCGAGGGACCAAAGGACCTAAACTCTCTAACTGTCAGAGAAGTTGTCTACATCTTTATCTTTAAAATGGAGGGGAGACGCTTGCATCCACCTACTTCCCAGGGCTGTGATGAGGGAAATACTTCACAGATCCCAGATGTGGGCTTTCCTCATGACAAAATGGTTGCCAGAGGAGGAAGCTGATGGGTGCATGGGGATCTTTCAGGAAATGAGAAAATATGAGTAGATAGACTGTGTATGACAGCTGAGCATCAGGACCTTCAGGAAGAAGCCTTTGTTTCTTCCTCTCCCCTAGTTAAGGAATCAGTGGGGGAAAGGTTGATGGGGTTCCCATTTCCCAGGCTACTCCCTCTTTCTTCTGGACAGAGAATGTGGAGAGATGATGCTAAAGCAGTCAGCTGGGAGGAGACTGATACCCAGAGAACCTGGCAGAGAGACAGGGTACAAAAGTCTCATAGAGTTGGAATAGAGCCCACAAGATGGGTTCTGCTTGAGCAGCTCAGAGATGGGAGGCTGGGGAATGTTCCATGGGTTAGCCATTGCCCAGCCCCATTGAGTAGAGCCTCAAGGCAACCTCAGGGTGACATCGCTCCTCTTCCAGGATCAGCCATCTCTCTGCCTGCTCTCCCTCTCCTTCTCTCTCCCCCACCCCCATCTCTGCCCTTGACAAGCATCAAGCGGGTGGCAGATCATCTTGGCAGGAGATGAAATTGTTTCCGCTTCCCTGCCCGCCTCCCTCCCTTGCTGCCGGCCTGTAGTCAGTTTGAGTTCTTCCCCACGGGCTGTGCCCCTGGCCGTGCCAGTCCAGCCCTGACCCTAATGTGCTATGGCAGCAGGGGACAGCCAGACAGATGTTTCCTGCCACTGGCATCGAAGAACCCAAGCAGAGCTGGGGATTGTCGGGGGAGAAATCAAATCAAATCATCTCTGGCCAAGTGACAATGGTATGCATTGGCAGTTGGACTAAAGCCAAATATAGTCTCTCTATTGGAGGTTCTGGCTCCTGATGATGCTGTGCCCCTTGTGGACCTCCAGTCTTGACTGGCCACAGCAGTATGCCATGGGTGTATATGCTAATGGGGGCCTTCTGGGGATTTAAACAGAATCAAAGAATATTAGAAATGGAAGGCTTAAGACATCATCTGGTCCAGTGACTTCAGTGGACCACTGCAAAGAGGCAACATGATGTTTGTTGTAGGAAGAACTCAGTTTTAGAGTCTGGAGATCTGGGTTTGAATCATAGCTTTAACACTTAGCTCTATGAGCCAAGGTAAGTTATAGAACCATAGGTTTTAGAGTTGGAAATTAACCTCTCTCTACTGCAGTTTCCTTATCTATAAAATGAGGATGATAAAGAATATTGGGTTTGAAACAAGAAGAGCTACATATGAACAGCATTTCTGCCAAATTCTGCATTTGTGGTCGTGGAGAAGATAATTCACCTCCTTTGCTCTGGTTTCTTCATCTGTAAAAGAAGGGGATTGGACTAGATCAAATAATCATCTATCCACATGCATTTATTAAGCAGACTGTGTTCACAATCTGCCCTCTTCCCAACTTTCCAGGCTTCTTCTACTTTATGGGTTCTCTCCCCTCCCTCTACTTTCCAGCAGCCCCTGGCACTAGACACTTCATTTCTGAACTTTTTGTCTTGATGTGGCTGTCTGCCATGCCTTGAATGCTCTCTCTTTCCACATCCTCTGCCTCCTAGGCTTTCTTCAAGACTTAACACAAACCTCAGCTTTAGCAAGTCTTTCCCACTGCTAATTCCTCTCCTCTTGGAATCACCTTCCACCCATTCTGTATATATCTTGTATGATGTTGTTTCTCTGTTGTCTCCTCTATTAGCCCAGGATCTTCCTGAGGGTAAGGAAGTGGCTTTTCCTTTCTATGTATCTTCAGGACTTCTCAAGGTCTGTCTCAAGAACTTTGGAATTGATTGTGTGACATGGGAGACATTGGCACAGGACCACTCAGCATGGCGTGCCCATGTCAGAGAAAGTGCTGTGTGATATGAGCAAAGCAGAATTGAAACAGCTTAAAGGAAATGCAGGATGCACAAATTTGGAGTATCTACCTCAGATGATCACATGGACTCTTTGTGCCCAATCTGTGGTAGAGCATTCCAAGCTCATATTGGTCTGATCAGCCACAGTTGAACACAATGAAACTTGACTTTATCATAGTGATGATATTTTGGTCCTCTCTGAGAACGGACAGCAACCAACCAACCAATCTTCAGCACTTAGGGTACTGCCTGGATGCTTGTTGATTGACTGACTGGCTACTATGTCAGTATAGGAGTCACTCTGGCACTACAGAGAGAACATTGGACCTGGAGTCAGGAAGACCTAAGTTCAAATCCAGCCTTAGTGTGACCTGCTAATTGGGACCTTCTGGGGGGGTTTAAACAGATTAAAAACAATATTAGAAATGGAAGGAGCATTAGAGATCAGCAAGTTATTTTAACCTTTGTCTGCCTCAGTATCCTCATCTGTAAAATGGGAATAATGATAGCACCTACTTCCTAGGTGGTTGAATGAATGAAATGAGTTAACATAATAAAGTGCTTCCATGTGCTACATTAATGCTGACCTTTCTATAGTGGCTCTCAAAAGAAGTGGACTAGGTGCTACAGATACAAAGATGAAAGAAAAATCTTTTTCCTCGAGGAGATTACATTCATCTCGGGGCACTGATGCGGACACCAATAAATAAATAAATAAACAAACAAACAAACAAACAAATAAATATATGCACGCCAAATAATTTTTTTTAGGGGGTGGAACCATTAGCACATGGGGGAGGGGTTTAGGAATCAGGAGAGGTGTCATGTAAAAGGTGATGCATTGGGGTTCTTTTTCTTCAAATCTTATCATTCTCCCTGTACTCACTACCCCTGTACTACACACCTCATTGTGAGAAAAGTCTTTTGAAAAGCCTTAAAGCCCTCTAGAAATGTAAGTTACTATGGTTATTAAATAGGTGAAGACCCTGGTTGAAGGGTCTTTCTCTGGAGGGATGAAAGAACAGACAAAGGTCCAGTAAGTAGGCCTGAGGGATGCAGGAAGCCAAGTTCCCTGAGTTAGGCCTGTGATATGGAGGCCAGTCAAGATTGTCGGGATCTATATTCCACTTCCCCCACTCTGAGGCTCTGATGGCACAGTGATACCATTGGCTACCATGGACAGCTCCAGTCAAAACAACTGCTCTGGGGATACAAGCTCAGGAGCATAATGCTTGGTGAATGAATGGAAAAGCATTTATTAAGTGCTTACTGTATGCTAAGCACACTGGGAACATGGGATACCAAAGCAAAGACAGTACCTGCCCTCAGGGAGCTGATGGGGGAATGGTGGCTAGTGAGAAGTATTTTAAGTCACAGGGATAAAGAATGGAGCTAGAATGGAGGAGAGGGACACTCTTTCCTAGAGCAACAATTGTTTCCAGTCTGTGTACATGTGTGTATGCATGTGTATATGTATGTATGTGTGTGTGGGTATGTTGGGGACAGCAAAGTGGAGGGTACATACAGACCACTGAGGTGTCTGGTGAGAGAAAAACCTGAGAGTGAAGTAAGCATGGCTAGAGCCCACCTCAGTAAAGTGTGTCATGTCAGGTGCTCTCCTATACACTCGAACTTTAGGATTTCTCATCCTGTCTTATCTGCCACACACCTAGGAGCTTACAGAGATTACTCCTAGGATCCTACGTGGGGACTATGTCACACACAACCTACTTCCTCATATTCATGGCCTCCCTCCCCCATTTAATTCAATACAGTAATCATTTATTAAGTACCTACCGTGTGCCAGGGACTGGGACTATAATAGTCTCTGCTTCCTAAGGAGTTTACATTATATTGGGGAGGCACTATGTCTATAACCAAATTGATGTAAAATAACACAAAATAATTTTAAGTGAGAGAGAGGGTTAACAACTGGTGTGTCTAGGTGTGGGAGGTGTGTGTGTGTGTGTTTGTGTGTGTAGATCAAGACTGGCCCCCTATAGGAAATGATAGTTGAACTATTTTTTGAAAGAAGCTAGGGATTCCATGATGAAGAGAAAAGTGCTTTTTAGACATGAGGAACTATACAAAGGCATGGAGGCTGGAGATGTGACATCATTTATGGAGAACAGCTAGCAGGACAGCTTGATTGGAATATAAAATGTGTGAAGGGGAATGATATGAAATAAAATGGGAAAGGTAGGAGGCAAAGGTAGTAGAGCCCAATTTTGGAGGACCTTTAATGGTAACCTGAAGATTTTTTTTACTTTCTCTTGGGGGCAATAGGGAGCCAGTGCAGACTTTTAAAGTGCTTTGTATTGGAGAACTCATGTAGGTTAATAGCGGGAGGTCAAGCTGGAAAACAATTCAGGATTGGCTAATATAGACTTGAATGCGGGTGGACTCTTTCCTGCAGGCAATGGGGAGCTATGTAAGATTTTAGAATAGGGAAATTATGTGCAAAGTGTTGATTCAAGACAATTTGGTATCAGATTGTAAGAGGAATTGGAAAGGGGGCACTGGAGGCAGGAAGAGAAGACAGGAAACTCTGCTTGTGATGCAAAGAGCCTGAATTAGCATGACAGCAGCAGGGATAGGCATGAGAGACATAGAGGTAAAATTTGGCAAATGCCCATGAAGGATGAAGAGTGAAGAAAACAGAGTGGCCAACCAAGAGTATCAGCAGTTATTCCACATACCTCTGTCAACACAATTCCCCTATACCTGGTTCCTTTCAAACAAGTCTCATGTGCTATGCCTTCCCCCTTTCATTACTTATTGCATTACCAGTTATCCAAAGACTTTTTCGTTTCTTGCTATATTAAAGACCCACTAAAAATTAATAAGACGTGCCTTTTTGGGAAACATTTTAAGCTGATAATGGAATACTATTGTGCCCTTAGAAATGGTGAAAGGAATGGGTGCAGAGAAGCCTTGGAAGAATTGTGTGAATTGATACAGAGTAAAGTTGACAAAACCAGGAGAATGATCTATGTAACGAGAACACTGTAAATACAGCTTTGAAAGACTTAGAAACTCTGATCAATGCAGTGACTAACCACTGTTCCTGAATGATGACGAGGCATGCTACCCATCTGTTGCCGGAGAGGTGAGGGGTTCAAATTTCAGAATAACGTGTCCATTTTCAGACACAGTCAATATGGAATTTGTTTTTCTTGACTATGGATCTTTGTTGCAAAGAGTTTGTTTCATTTATTTATTTTTCTATTCAAGGATGGAGTTGGGACAGAAAAGGGACCTAAGGATATGGTTACAAAGCACTCCAGACATTTTGGGAATTTATTTTTCTTGACTATTGCATATTCACCACAAGAGTTTTCTTTCCCAATGAGAGGAGGAGGGAGAGAAAATAAATGCTAATTGAAATTTTTTTTTTAATATTTTAGATTCAGTTCTCATTGATGGCAAAGCAGCATCCTAGGTAGTTGGGGTCCAGTATTTCCAAATAACTCTTATTTTGTTAATGTGGGTACCCCCTTTACTGACAAAGTCTTAAAGGAGCTAGGCATATCAAGAAGTGGAAATAAGAAGAAAAAAATTCTAGGAATAGAGGAAAACCTGGGCAAAGTCAAGGAGGTGGGAAATGGAATACTGACCTACAAATACATTTGTAAAGTGCACACTGGGAAAAGCCAGTAGGTCAGCTTGTCCTGAATCAGTCCTTGGACCCAGGAGGTGGTTCAGCTCACCCCATATTCAGCATATTTTTCACTACAGTTTCTCTGGGTGGAGTGACCTAGATCCACAAGGTGGGAAGACTTTCTTGCATGAGAGGAAAAAGCAGAGTTTGGTCTTCAAGAAGTCAGGCTCTCCTCCGCACCACAACAAGGTACCGGACCTTGTATCAGTCAAGGTGAGAAAAAAGGATCAAGTTGATTCCTCTGAAGCCTTTATGGTGCTTTGGCATCTTTCAGCATTCAGAGTTTGCCTTTGCCATCTGTGCCATTCTGACTGTTCCCGTGTGTTCCTCCAATTGAATATAAACTCTGTGAGGCAGGGATGATGAGAATGATGGTGATGATGATGATAATTTTTATCTCTCTCTCTCCATATCCCCAAAGTCTAGCATCATTTGCCTGGCATGTCATAGGTGATGAAGAAGCACTTACTGAAACAATTAATTAATCAATTAATTAATAAGAGTGAAGGCACTTTGAGAGGTCATTGCATCCAAATTCCTGCCTTGCACTGGGCCCAAAGGAGAGTATTAGAAGGAAAAATGAGCAGTATTCCTAGGGCCCATGGGACTGGGCAGAAGAGGAGACTCTTCCCCAGTTGAAACCAGGACCTCAAAGAACACCCAAGTCCAACTTCTTCATTTGGCAGATGAAAAAACTGAGACCCAGGGAAGGAAAGGATCTTGCCTAAGAGGATACAGTTAATAACTGAGACCTGGGTCTGAGACCTGACTCAAATCCCCTGCCCCAGCCATTATTCTCTCCTCTTGTCTCCCAATGGTTGGAGAAAAGGTACAGGTTGTTGTTTAGTCATATCCAATTCTCCATGACCCTATTTTCTTTTACTGCTCATTTTACAGATGAGGAAACTGAGGCAAACAGGGTTAAGTGACTTGCCCAGGGTCATACAGCTAGTAAGTGTCTGATTCCATATTTGAGCTGAGGTCTTCTTGACTTAAGGTCAGGTGCTGTATGTACTGCAACATCTTTGCCTTGAAGGAATAGGTAGTATTGCTAAGGAGTGTCCATCCCATGAGCATTGCCAAGAAATGGGACTTAACTCTGTCTTCTGGAAGACCCAGGTATCAGCCCAATTTTGGGAGTAGCTGTGGAGAACCCCCAATACTAGATTTCAGATGTCATGAGGCTCCATTGCCAAAATATGTCCTGAACTTGGAGTCAGGAAGACCTGTATTCAAATCCTACATCAGATAACTTTTGGCTGTGTGACCTGGGATATTTTACCAACCTCTCTGGACCTCAGTTTCCTTATTTATAAAATAAGGGGGTTAGGGCTAATGAGCTCTAAAATCTCTTGCTCTGCTTCTCCTCTCATTACTTAGACCAGTTTTGAGTTCTCCCAGACAGGTGGGACTTTTGAGAAATGGTAGCCCCTCTTCTATCTCTTTCTAAAGCAGTTGGGCACATCCTCAATGGAGTTGCACCAGTATTTCCCCCCTTTCACCCTACTCACTCAATTACAGACTCATAAAATGAACTACTTTCAGGCAGGGAAGTTTGGTCTTCTGGAGAGCAGGCGGGTGGGCACAGGAGAGGGGGCAGGAAGCAGCTGATAGCCAGGACAACAGCAATAAAGTCACCAGAGCCTGGCATTTTATATGCCCATAAAACCTAATGTTAGCCATAAAGTGGGTGAGGAGGGACCTAATACCCTGTGGGGCCCAGGATGCTGATCTCAGCTTGGCAAACGCCCTTTGATGAAGCCACCCCTGCACCCGAGGAGCCACCTCTACTTTCTGAGCTAGTGATTCAGGCTCTGAACTCTCCACATCTGGCTCCTTCCAGCAGCCCATGCTTGGAAAAGCTTGCCTCCCTAGTCAGTGCCCAATCTCACACTGCCTCCATTCTCTCCAAGGTACTGCCCCTTACACCCAGATGCAGACAGGATGGAGCTGTACCCAGACATACTCATCAACACTTGCTTGATCTCAGCCAAGTCAGTCCGGACCTCAGGGTCCTGAACTGCAAAATGAGGGGATTAGACTACACAATTTTTTCTGGAGCTTGCTGCCATTTAAAAAACCTATGTTGCCATGATTCCTGAAAATCAGCGTCTTCATCCCAATCAATATTTGGGTTTCTTAACCTTGGGTCTTAATTAAAATTTTTTTGATAACTGAATTTCAATATTCTTGATTTCCTTTGTAATATTTTATACATTTAAAAACATGAATCTGAGAAGGTGTCTCTAGACTGCTAAAGGGGTGAAGGACACACAAAAAGGTTAAGAAAGCCTGGTCTAGACCAGAGGAGCCATCACGTCCCTGGGGTATTTTGGACAAGTCGCCTAGTCTGCTTCCTCCTCTGTAAAGGTGCCTGCTGGGATGGGGGAAGGCAGGAGAGGGAAGGGGAGCTCAGCTTTGAGAGATGAGAGAGAAGAAAAGGAGTCCAGGTGATGGATTCCCTTTCCTGGCAGGGTGATTGGGCTATAGAGACTCGAGGGCCCCCCAACAGGCCACTTGAATCTCACCCTCATTTGCCTCCCTATTCTAGCATTGCCTGCCTCTGAAAGACTCCAATGCAGCTGTGAGCCTTGGTAGGGGGGAGGAAGAGAGGGAGGGAGGGAGGGATGGTGGGAGGGAGGGAGGGAGGATGACTAGAGAGAAAACGAATGATGCATCAGGGAGGAAAGAGGGAGGGAAGGTTTTGGAGGCATGAGATAAAGGATGGCCAGAGAGGGGCCACGCCAAGGTTCATGAAGAACCCGGGACCCATTGTCCCTGGCACTGGGCAGGGCTCATGGGGAGGAGCTCTAAAAAGCATCACTGGAATTTACAGATATGGTTAGATCTGGGATCTCACATAAAAGCAGAAAGAATAGCGGGAGTAGGTGAGCTGGAGGGAATCTGACAGATCATCAAGTCCTCTCTCCTTCCAATTTACAGAAAAGGAAACTGAGGTAAAGGTTAAGCAACTTGCCATGAGTCACACAACTACTGTGTCTGACGTGGGATAGAGCTGCATCATCTGCCCCATCTATTTTCCCTCTACTCGAGGGGGTTCTTAACCTGGGGTCTGTGAACTTGGGTTTTAAAAATACTTTGATGACTGTAGTTATCATTGGCAATCCCTGTATAAGTAATTTTATGAATTCAAAAAACATTCTGAGAAGAGGTTCACAGATTTCACCAGAATGACTGTGGGGGAGGGGGGGTGGTCCACGGCACAAGAATCCCTAGACTGGTCTGTGTTTATCTTGGACCTATATGTTGTCTTCCTCATTAGAACATAAGTTCCCTGAGAGCAGGAACTAGTTTGTTTTGCTTTCTCTTTGTATCTCTAGCACTTAGCACTATGCCTGGCACACCACAGGGCTTCATAAATGCTTATTGACTGACTGTCTACAGGACTGTAGTCCTGAGAGAGATACTACCGGTTTTCCCTATAGGTGCTCAGTTTCAGTTTGGAAGTCCTGATAAGTCAGAAGCACTGAGGTGGAGTTGGGTCCTTGGAAAAACTGGGGCCATGTGCTGGTAAACAACAACTGACTCCTTGGGGGAAAAATATACACATGATACACTTTTAAGTATAATCTGCATTATAAGATTTTCTCCATCACTTTGTCTATGCTATCAATAAAATAATAAATCAAGCCCTGATTTGTAATGTTCACCAATTTCTGAGATTTGTCAATGCTCACGTGATCTTATCCACAAAGGCAACATGAGAGAGGGTCAGATTGAGTTAGGTGAACTCCAGATTTCTGTCCAGCTATAAGTCCTATGATCTTTAATAACTATAACAATAGCTAACATTTTAGAGGTTGTTTTCACCTACAACTAGGAAATAAGATATATAGGCAATGGGGTATAAGAATCTGTTTTACCTTACAGGAAAATAGAAGGGAATGGGAGGACAGATTGGAGGAAAGGGCAATCAGAATACATGCTGTCCTGGAGTGGGGGTCAGGGGGAGATGGGGAGAAAATTTGAAATTCAAAATTTTGTGGAAGTGCATGTTGAAAACTGAAAATAAGCAAATTTATTTAAAAAAAGAACAAAAATAAAAATATGCTTCAAATAAAATAATAGCTAACATCTATAGAATCCTACTCTAAGCCAGGCACTGTACTAAGCACTTTATCAGCATCTCATTTTATTCTCACAACATACCTGGGAGCTAGGTGCTATTATGATGTCCATTTTACAGATGAGGAATCTGAGGTAGACAAAGGTTAAGTGACTTACCCAGGGATACACAGCTGACTTGAGGCCCAGATCTCTGTCTGCAGTGCCACCATCACAACCCAATCCCAAATGACTTTTCTAATCTTAGTACACATCACTTGCTAGCGCAGGCTAGCCAAACTGGTCTTCTTCATGTTCCTCATACATGGTACATCATCTCCCATCACCATGCCTTTAGAATGGTGACACCTTCATCATAGAAGGTACTCCCTCTTCACCTCTACCTTTTAGAATCCTGAGTTTCCCTTAAGGTTCAGCTCAAGTGTTAGCTTCCAAAGTGTTACCTTTCTTTTCACTCCCCTCTCCCCAGATACTGGTGCCTTTCTCCCCAAATTACATTGTGTCTTCACACAATATATTTTGTATCCACCTATATACACACATGTTGTCCTCCCAACTATACTGTAAACTCCTTGAGGTCAGGGATTGTTTCAGGTTTGTCTTTGGATCTCCAGTGCCTGGCACATAATAGGGGCTATATAAATTCCTTAATATCCTTTAGCAGGCTTTGTATCTACTGTTGGAGTCCTTGTGGCCAAGCTGTTCTCTCTGTCCCCTCCCCTCCCCTCTCCTCCCCTCCTCTTCCTTCTCCTCCCGGTCTTCTCTTCTGTCTCTCTCTTTGGTCTTTGCTTGTCTATCTGTCTGTCTCTCTCTGCATGTCTCTATTTCTTGGGTCCTACTTGTAATCATTGTGGAATTATTTTCTTCTGGAATTTCATCCTTGGGTTATCTCATCATTGCATTATAAATTATATTCTGTTTGCTTATGTCTTCAATCTTTCCATTAAGGGTAGCCAGCAAAGGTTTCCCTCCATACTGATTCTCTAAAAGTTCTCTTGGCTCTGCAATAGATTGTTATCACTGCCATCTCTCAGTGGATGACTGAGGTGGGAGTGGAGAACATCAGGGTATTGGGATCTCAGTCCTTGACCTAGGGCTTGGTTTGAGATGGCAAGTCACAAAGGGTGGCTCTGGATAAGGTGGCTGGGATTCAGGTCTGCTGTGCCCTCTCCTGCTGTCCAAGCCAAGGTAGCTTCTTGAAACCATGGTTGTGTCCAGGCTCTGCCCCCTATCACGGTCTGGCTAGGTAGCCTAAGTCTGGTTCAGGTTCTGCTGCCTCCAGCAGCTTTGGATGATGCTGTTTATCTGTGTTCTAGTCATGCCCTGCTGTATCCCATGGTTCTAGAGGAATGAAGCTGGGAGTTCTCCTGGATGATGAGGCAGGATCCCATTGTCTCACTCTTGCCTTCTCCCATGGTTCTGGAGGGGATTGTGAAGGTCTTCTTAGTAACTGCTTTAATTATGAGCTGATATCTTCATTCCATGTTGTTGTATATTTTTTTGAGGGGGGTGGGAATTACCTCACCGGTTTTCTCTTAGCCCATGTATCCTGTCTGTTGAGCCTTTGACTCTCTGCTATTGTTTCTGAGGTCACCACAAAGATTGCCGGGCATTGTTGTCGTGCTTCTTGGATGTGGCCCAACTCTGTCCTCAAACACTCCTTGCCTCTCTCCTTCAAAGTTTAGAAGGACTGTCTGGAGCCCTCTGATAAACACCACTAGACCCAGGAGAGAAAAGAATGCCAACTCCAGTGACATCCCACCCAAAAAGAAAAGCTCTGCTGGTCATGGGAGCTGTTTGTGGCTTCTTTCCTCAACAGGGCTAATGGGCTTCAATCAATATAAAGTGAACTGGTGACAAATTTAGGAGCAAAGCTTCCCAAACAGTATAAATCAAATTAATGACCATTCTGATTAAATCAATTGCTATAATAGAATCAGTTTAGTATGGTAGTGCTCCCTTCTTACTGTGTTTAATCTCACCCTCCAGCCTCAAGTCAGGAGGAAGAGAAAGACCCCTGGTCAATTTACCCCCTTAAGATACACTTATCTCTTTGACAATTTCTCTAATAGCCAATGAGCTGAAAGACAAGACAGAACCGGTTGTTCATAGAAAGAGGACAGGGAGGTGTAGCCACTTAACAGAAGGGGCTTCCCCAGGTTTCTGGAGTGGCCTCCACTTTTCTTCTCTCTTAAGGACAGCTCCACTCAGGTACTCTGGTTGACACAATAGGACATAAAAGGAAGCCAGGTTACTAGCTTTGAGGAGGGGTGTCTTTTCTCTCTTTTATATTTTATTTTTTTGAATTTAAATATTTTTTAAAAAGCATTTCCAAAACATAGAAAGAAGATTCCATAGGAAGTCTTGGACTTCCATTTCAGACTGTTTTCTTTTTTTAAAAAAGTATGTAATTAATTTGGTTATTTTCAAAACTGTCCCACTTATCTGTTTTCTTCCAAGTATTTAAAAAAATGTCACAATGGCCCCAAGCATTCCACCCCACCTCCAGAAGAAAGGAAAAATATCTTTGTAACAAATAAGTACAATTAAGCAAAATGAATCCATGCAGTGACCAGTGACGTGTATCTCATCTGGTACCTTGTGCTCATCCCTCCTGCTTCAGGAGGTAGGAAAAATGCTTCATCGTGAGTCCTCAGGAGACATGCTTGGTTATTGCATGGGTCAGAATTTTTCAGTCTTTCAAAGTTAAATTCTCTCATTCTTAAAAAGTTTTATGGATACCCTTTTCATGCCACAATGTTTTCCCAATATAGACGTCCTTGAATCCTTCCTTGTAACAAAGACAAACTGTTAAGTAAAAAACAACCTATGGAACATCTGACATGGCTGAGGGACTATGCAGCACTCCTCACCTGTATACCTCCACCTCTCTGCTTAGAGGATGGAAGCATGTGGCATCAACTTTCCCCAGGAACAAAGATGAATCTCTACCTTTAGCTTGAGTTTAGCTACCCTTTAGTGTGATTTTCATTCATATTAGCCTAACCATTGTGTACATTTTTTCTCTTGATTCTACTTCCTTTACCTTGCTTCAGTTCATACAGATCTTCTCATGTTTCCCAAAATTCATCTTTCTTATGGGATGACATTAATTCATCTTATTTGACTTGGCCTTACATTTTAGGCTGTCAGGATCTTCTTGGATCTTAATTCTCTTGTCTAACACTTCCTATCACCCCTAGCTTTGTGTTGTTGCCAATTCAATATCTGTGGGAGGTAGCTAGGTGGGATAGTGGGCAGAATTCTGGATATAATATCTGAGTTCAAATTCTGCTTTTGCTATTTACCAGTGGTGTGATCCTGGAGAAGTCATTTAACCTCTCTCAGACTTAAATCTCTTCATCTGTAAAGTGAGGACAGCAGCACCCTACCTTACAGAGTTGTTGTGAGGATCTAACGAGATAGTATTTGTAAAGTACCAGAGTATGCCCAGTTGTCTTCTCCTCTATCATAAATTCTAACAGGAAATGATTACTTTTCCTCAAGTTTTTCCTCATTTTTACTCTGATAACTAGGTGTCCTCCTCTCTTTTTTTAAAAATATTTTTCTCCCAATTACCAAGCATGTATTTTTCCCTCCCACCTTCCCCTACTCACTGAAAAGAGAGAGAAAAGAAAGAGGAAGGAAGAAGAGGAGAAAGGATGGGAGAAAAGAAAGGAGGGAAGGAAGGAGAGAGGAAAGAAGGGAAAGAAGGAAAGAAGAAAGGAAAATCATATTCTTGTATCAGAAGTACAATCAAGAAAAACAAATTCCCATGTTGGCCATATCCAAAAATACATTTCTTATTCTGTCTTTTAGTCTATCATCTTTCTATCATGAGGTGAGCAATATTTTCTTCATCAATTATCTGGGATAATGGTCAGTTACTAGTTGATCAGAACTCATAAGTCTTTCAGAATTGTTCATTTTTACAATATTGAAGCTATAGAATAAATCGTTCTCCTAGTTTTGCTCACCTCATTTGGTCTCAGTCCATACAAGTCTTCCTAGGTCCCTCTTCAATGCTCTCCTTTTTTAAAAAATTTTTTTATGGCGCAATAGTGTTTCAGTACATGTATATACCATAATTTGCTCATTCATTCCCCAATTTTTGGACACTCCTTTAGCTTTTGATTCTTTGTCACCTAAAAATGAGAGCTGCTATAAATATTCTTGTATGCATAGGATCTTTTCCTCTCTCTTTGATCTCTTTGCAGTATAGGCCTCATTATAACATTAGTGGGTCAAAGGACACATGCATTTATTCTGTCTAGCTTCAGAGGAAAGAACTAGGCTTAATTGGTGAGATATATTAGAGAAAGAAATGATATTATACTAGACTCTGCTGAGTGGTCTAGTCTGATTGGGTTGGTTTTTGGGGTGTCTCATGCCCCATTCTTACATTATCCTGCATTCTGTGTCTTTTTCTACCAGTCTTTCCAGACTAGAAACCTCAAAAGCTTCTTCTGTCTCAGATCCTAAGAACACAGTCTACACTGAAGTCATAATAACATTCCTATTCAATCACATACACTCTGCAGATCCTTACTGCGTTCTCACATTTATCCCCACTGGCTCCAACCTTAGCAAACATGGAACCTAAGGATGACCCTTGACTTAGGGGCCTTCATTCTTGAAGAAGACCATGATATCAGGAAGGTGATATCTTGACTTGTAAGTGAATGGATTTAAGTGAGGCAGGGCTGTGCAAAGTCACCAGCCTCACTTTCTCCTCCAGAGTCATCTGGGTTCAGTGGTCAGATATGGGTCAGGATGACTGGAGATGATCCAGGATGCAAGAGCAGACCTTGGCCTTTTTAAGTTAAGGCTTTTACCAGGTCTCAGTTTCTCTGAGGCCACACCCATTCAGTGATTAAGGATACAAAGCTGATGAATCCCCCTTGCTCTTGAAATGGTTTCTTCCCAAAGTATTTTCCCTGCTTCATCCTTACTGTCATTGTGACATGGCCCCTAGGTGACGGCTGGCACTCCATGGGTGGCTTCCAACTCCAGCTCTATGCCATTGACTGTCACTTCTATGCACAAGCGGGCTGGGGGAGGGGAAGGAGGGAGGGTGTTTTTGAAGCAAGGCAGCTAATTGGGCGGCTCCAGGGTGGTGGGGCTTTTTTTAACCAAGAAATGGCTTTTCCCTATTAAGGCAGGTACTAAAGGGAATGTCACTGATGCATTAAAGATGTGGCTTGTTGTTGTTACTGTTGTTTTAATGGTTTTTATTGCGTGGTGGTCGGGAAAGGGCTGGCAGGCTGTAATGAAGTAGATTGATGACTTAATAGCCTGTAGCCATTACAGAGTAATTGAATGGTTGTGTATATATGATCAGACTGTCAATGGTGAACGTGAATCGCAAGTTAATCAAAGAGAGAGGCACCCACTGGGGTGGCAGAGACAGGCACATTTGCTCATGTCTGGGAGAGGAGCTGGTAGGGTGGGGCAAACTAGACAACATGCACTGGTACACACACCCAACCCTTGCAAGAACACATAAATGTACACCCCTCCAGTGTACATGGGTCAATATTTATCTAGTCACAAATGCACAGAGCTAAGATGGCATCAATGCGTGATCTGGGCAAGTCACTTTATTTCCCTGGACCCCAATTTCCTCCTTTGTAAAATGAAGGAGAGGGGTTGGAGGATTCTCAGGTCCCTTCCAACCCCAAATCTTTGATCCTATAATCCTGTAGTGGTTGGAGGGCTGACTTTGATGGCAGAAAGATCTGGGTTCAAGTCTCACTTCTAAAAGACTTAGTGATTATGTGACCTTGGCCAAGTCTTATAGGTTCCCAACCTTATAGATTCCCAAGGAACTATCTGAGACTATAAACTTGCAAAGAAGGTTTTAACCTTCATTGGTAGATGGTTTCCTTATCTGGGACTTTCCTATACCAAGGAAATCTCAGATCCAGTAACTCTCCATATCCCAAACATGCAAATTATTCATGTAATACCTGTTCATGAGGCATATGTACATATGTGCTCTAAGATTACCTTTCTAAATCACATCAATGTTCCCAGGGTGGGCAGGAGGGGCCGCGGATGGGGGAATCCATCATGTACCACGAATGTCTTATCATTCATGGATTCAGCAAGTTTTTGTCACGTTCCTTCTCTAGGCTAGGCACCAAGGATCTGAGGGTACTCCAGATCAAAAAACAAAAGGGAAATTAAGGGGTTTATATTCTATGTATTATTTTCATGGAGAAAGGAGGAAAAAAGAAACCCCAATCATGACACTCTACCAGAGTAGAATGGAGATACGTAAATTTTTGGAAACAGTTTGGAAACAGAAGCCTTAGGTCTTAGGGGATGGCGTGAGCCCCAGATAAAGCAGAATTCTCTTGGCATGGGGAGGTGTTAATCAAGCAACCACACAATTGATTGCCATTTGGGTCTTGAAGAATGGACAAGGAGACAGAAAAGAGAAAGGGGAGTTGTCCAAGTGTGTGCTGTGTGTGTTGGGAGCCTGGAGGTGGTGGTAGAAGGCAGTTGTTTTTTACCTACTATGTGCCAGACACATTGTAAATATTTTCATTTGATTCTCACAACAATAACCCTTAGAAGTATGGGCTATATCACTCTCCCCATTTTATAGCTAAGGAAACTGAGGCAGACAGAGATTCAGTGACTTGCCCAGGGGCAAACAGCTAGTTAATGTCTGAAGTCTTAGTTGAACTCAGGTCTCCCTGCCTCCAGACCCAGGGCTCTATCCACTGCACCATCAGCTGCCTGGGTATATAGACACTGGGAGAAAAGCACAGAATCTGAAATAGAAATAGAAATTTTAAAATGATCTTTTTACAAACACTCTTACCTTAGCTAATTTTCTTGATCCCTTCTGGATGTATGATCTCAGGGGTTCCTAGACCCTCCTTCCAGAGACCTCTGGCCCTGAGTCCTACTCTATCAATTCAAAATGCCATGAACATTTTCCATCTCCAACCCCTTCTCCCCAGTTCCTCTTCAGCCTCCTTCCCTTCTCTGTTGTGGGCCACTTCTTGACCCAGAGACAGGTGGGTGAGAACTTGGGACTCAACAGCTGAGTTCTCACATTGACCTTCTGGATTACTCTGAACTCCCCAATATTATACCTCCCAACTGAGATCTAGGCTCTCCCCACCTCTTCCCTGCTCCCCTCCCCCAGCATGGAACCCACGTTACTCATTTCTGTGTGTGACAACCAGGTGTTTTACAGTATTTGCTACCTGTGATCATCCATCAAAACAATCAATAGCGCTCCTACTGAGTTTTATTAATGATCTTGTCAGTGGCCTGGCGCTGGATGCCTGGGGTTGTCTGGAATGATAGATCATTAAGAGCTTTTGCTGTTATTTATTCTCCAGTGACCTTGTCTCCCCCCATTGTTGCTTGCTTAAGAGTTATGAATGTGAGACATGATAATTTGATATTGATCTATTTGGTAAGTTAAAAAATTTACTGCATCGTCGATGTTTTAACAAAGGATACTCTTGATTCCTCCTGCAGCCAGCATAAAAGGTGGTTCTGGATATCCCAATTCACTGTCTGGAGTTGAAGAGAGGAAATAGAACTGGCCCCCAAGTCTAAAAGGGCTGTGGAACTTGACTTTGGGGATCAAATAGGGCTTAGGAAAGGCTTGGACTGGATTCCAACCTTGGGAAGCTCCAGAGACACCTCCTGAAGATGAAGATGACCTTGACAAGGGACATGATGGCAGGGCATCATCAGAATCTAGGAAAAATAGCTCTGATGGTCATGATGATGCCACTGGTGGAAGAGATGGTGGCACCAAGGGGTCACTCACATGGGTTACCACTGATTTCTAGAGACTTTTCTTCTAGTTGCTGAATGAGAGAAGGAGGAATAGGTGGGACTGGGGAGAGATGGGAGTCAACAGGAAAACATAAACTGGCTTTGATGAGGTTGGAGATTTATTCCAAGGACAATTCCTCGCCAATCTGCCCCAGAACCCACAATTCTGCATTTATTCAGCACTTCCTATGTGCCAGCTACAGTGCCAGAGAGTAAAAGAAAAGCAAAAACAGCTGCTTCCTTCAAGGAGCTCACAGCTTAGTGAAGGAGATAATATGTAAACAACTATGTCCAGAGTAAATTGGCGGTAATTTCACAGGTAAGGCTCTGTGTATGTAAGTACCATCTGAATAGCAAGGAAATTTGATTTCTTTCTTCTCTGGACTCAAAGAAGGATATAGATCTGAACAGGGATTGGTCATCTAGCCTAACCCTTTTATATTTTCAGAAGGGGAAACTGAGGGCTAGTGAGGTAAAATGACAACACCAAGGCAGCATGACAGACGTGGGAGCCAGTAGTGATGGGGGCTCTTCCTGTCCATTGAAGGAGAGAAACTTTTATCAAGAGCAAGCAGTGCCTGGGTCCTCATAGGGACCGCCATCTTTAATGAGCCAAGAAAACCCAGTATTCCTTTGAGATGGAAAGATGACAAGGAAGGAATGAGGAAGGAAAGTGTGATTACACGTAAACCCTTCCTTCCTTTCCCACTTTTCTCTGGCTCTAGGTCTAAACCTGCCCCTTCTCTTAGCCTTGCGTTTTTCTTCTTCTGTGTGTTTTGTTTCTCCCAATATGACATATCTTGTGGACTGGTTTAAACACCTCTCCTATATTTCATGGGTATTGTGCCCTGCAAAAGAAGGCATAAACACAAAGGTGTTAATTGATTATATTGCATTTGACACCCTTGGAGTCTGGTCCCAAATGCTACATTTAAATGGGAGCAATGTAAATGAGCAGGAAACACACTTAAAAACAACCCTGCTTAGGTCAGAGAGTGGGACCAGGGACTACTCTGCCTCCAAAGGCCTGACGTAAAATGGGGACCATAATCTGGGCCGTTCAACCAGCCAAGTCAATCCATCTTTAAACATCCATGAGGATAGAGAGGAGTATTTAATGAGAACAGCTTTCGTATTTGGCCTTGGAGAATCTTATACTACTGTTTTTTCCAGTCATAGATTTTAGAATCAGAAGGGATCTTATTGACCATATGCATCTGAGAAAGAATCCTATTTACAACATAATAGACAAGTGGTCATCTGGCCTTCCCTAGAAAATCTCCAATTAGGGGAAACCCACTACCTCCTGACCCTATTCCTGGACAAGACTAATTGTTAGGAAGCGTTTTCTGATGTCAATCCTAAATCTTAGTAACTTCCACTTACTGATCTTGACTCTACCCTGTGGGGATGAACAGAAAGTCTAACCTCTTTTCCACATGACAGTCCTTCAAAGACTTGAAGACCACTTTTGTGTGCCCATGGGGTCTTTTCTTCTCCAGGTTACACATTCCCAGTCCCTTCAGATGAACCTAATATGGAGTCTGCATTGACCTCCTCTCTGTACTCTCCATCATTCTTTTCAAACTGTAACATTCCAAATAGAAACAAAGATTTATCTTAATCCTTATCTCTCAACACAAGCTGCTTGAGAACAGTAGGCATTCTTGGACTTTCCAGGTCTGATGCCTCATTGAGGCATAGAGGAGAGAGAGCCTGGATTCTTGAAGATCATTTCAATGAGCTTGGAAGACTTTATCACAGGTCAGACACAAACACTTGGAGTGGAAATATCTAATTTTGTGTATCTCACATTTCTTTCAAGCTACTGCAATTCGGCTTTGCTCATAGAACACAGGACCTTCTTTGATGCGGGCACTCCATGCTGGGCAGTCCTGTGCCAGTGTCTCCCATGTCTCACAATTGATTCTAAAGTTCTTCAGAGAGATCTTGGGAGTGTCCCTGTATCACTTCTGATCTCCATATGAGTTCTTGCCTTGTGTGAATTCTCCATAAAATAGTATTTTAGGTAAATGAATGATTGGCATTCAAACAACATGGCCAGCCCATTGGAATTGCACTCTTTGCAATAGAATTTTGATGCTTGGCAGTTCAGCTCAAGAAAGGGCCTCAGTGTCTTATCCTGCCAAGTGATTTTCAGATCTTCTTAAGACAATTTAAATGGAAGCAATTGCATTTCTTGGCATATTGCTGGTATACTGTTCACATTTCATAGGCATACAACAAATGAGGTTGGCACAACAGCTCTATAGTCCTTCAGTTTGGTAGGCAGACTAACATCTCTTTTGTCTCACACTTTCCTTCAGAGCCTCCTAAACACCAACCTAGCTCTGGCAATGTGAGCATCGAATACCTTATCATCCATGTGTACATTCTTGGAAGGTATATTGCCAAAGTAAGTGAACTTATCCACAGCATTCAAAATTTCTTCATTTGCTGTAATCAGTGGTATGTAGAATAGGGATGGTGCGATGCTGACAGATGGAGAACTTCTGTTTTCTTGGTGTTAATTGTTGGGCCAAAATTAGCACAAGTGGTTGATCCAAGCCTCAGAGGCTGCACTGGGTGCACAATCATTTGCAAACAAAAAATTGCATACCAACTCTCCCTCCATTTTAGTCTTAGCTTGTTGCCTTTTCAAATTAAACAATTTACCATCAGTGTGGTAGCTGACTTTGATTCCATTTTCATGTTGAAGGTGTTTGAAAATATTGTTAAATACATCATGCTAAAAAGCATGGGAGCAAGACACAGCCCTGCCTTACTCCATTGGGGATTGACAAATTGAAACAGCATCAGTCAGAACTCAGGCAAGCGTGCCATCATGGAACTGGTGTGCAATATTGATGGGCAGCCAGATTTTGCCAAGATTTTCCACCAGCAATCATGGCTAACAATATCGAAGGCCTTGATCAGTTTGATAAACATTGTGTACAGACCTCTATTCTACTCCTGGCATTTCTTCTGGAGTTGTCAGGCAGCAAACACCATATTAATTATTCTTTGGACATTTCTGAAGTCACACTGGTTCTTGGATAGGTAACCATCTTCTGGGGGAAGCATTAGGGAGGACTCTGGCAAGAATCTTACTGACAATGATTAAGAGAGCGCCCCCCCCCCCCCACTGTGATTGTCACAGGACAGTCTGTTCCCTTTCCTTTATAGAGATGGAATGGAGACATCCTTGAATTCTTGAGGGGATTGCCTCCTCTTGTCACATAGCCTGGAAAATTTCAGTCAGCTTTTGTATGAGCAATAGTGCCCCTACCTTATAAATCTCAGCTGGAATAGAATCAGAACCAGAAACTTTATCATGTGAGAAGAGCCTAATGGCATTCAAAACCTCTTCTTCAGTTGGGAATTTGGCTAGGGAGGGATTGACTTTAACCTGAGGAATATGGTCAATGGCTTCAGCATTAGTTGATGAGGGTCTGTTGAAGCATTCAGCCCTATAAATATTTTTGTATATGTGGGTCTTTTTCCAATTTTTATGATCTCTTTGGGATACAGCCCTAGAAGTGGTACTTCTGGGTCAAACATTTTTATAGCCCTTTGGGCATAGTTCCAAATTGCTCTTCAGAATGGTTGGATCAGCTCACAGCTCCACCAACACCGAATTAGTATTCCAATTCTCCCACATTTTCTCCAACATTTATCATCTTCCTGTTTTGTCATGTTAACCAATCTAATAGATGAGATGTGCAGGATCATGTCCTTAACACTAATCAATATGTCTCAATCAATACTGAGTAGTTGAGATGTACCATAGGTCCTTGGCCCATAACTAGCTTTCAAGGCATCATAAAAGTTCTTTAGATTGTTACTAGCAGCATAAAACTGAATTTCATCTGTCATTTTACTGATCCAAGAATCCTGCATCACTCTAAACTTCATTTGCACTTTACTTTTGATGGAGTGAAATGCTGCCTTCTTAGAGACAGACTAACTATTCTGGTGGTAAACACTGTGGAGTTCTTGTTTTTTGTTTAGTAGCTTCTGAATTTCCCCATCATTTTCATCCTGATGTTTGTGAATGTTCTGGCCCTGAAGAATAAGAGTGATGCAGGATGCTGATTCTCTGAAAGATACCCACTCCTTTTCTGTTCCATTGTTGGTAACCATCTATTGGCTCAGCTTTCCCTCTGAGTCAGTTACAAACTGCTCATGCATGGAGAAGTACTCTAATTTGTTGACATTAAGTCTTCTTATTGTTGTCTTGGGGCCACCACTTTTATTGACTGTGTTTGTTTGACTTGGAGATGATAAGTCTATGATTGGCCCAGCACTCTGTGCCACACATTGCCTTTGTCATTCTCTGTCTCTTCTCCTGTAGCCTGTTAAATGACAATGTTTACTGTGAGGGCGCATTCATGAAGTTTTATTGTACTTAGGTAAACAGAAGATGGTGTAGGTGATGAAAAAGGTCATGAGATGTACAAGTCGGCAGTAGTAGGTGACCATTGCTGTTACTCTTTCTAACTTTACTCCTCCCAAGGACTCATTGCCATGTCTGATAGTCTGTGCCTAAAATCACCCAGAATCATAAGCTTGTCTTCTTTTGGCACATGGATGATGAGAGCTTCAAGGTCTTCATAAAATTTTTCTTTGACCTCATCAGGCTTCATCATGGTGGAAACACGTATGGATGTGGTGGCATGGTGTTTTCCTGCAAGTGACAATTGCATTGTGATAAGCCTCTTTCACTTCATTTGGGAGGCATACTAGCTTGTTGACTAGGTTAGTTTTTATTGCAAAACTTACACCAGCTTCATGGCACTTCCTATGACTGTTACCACTGCGGGAAAAAAATAACCATGTATCCAGCTCCAGCCTTGGTAAGCTGGCCTTCATGTATCAACCTTGTTTCTCTCAGGGCTGCTATTAGGACATGATACCTGCTGAGTTCTCTTGCAACAGGAGTTTTCATATCCATTATTTTTGTTGTCCAGAATTGTGTACATTTATTCCATATAGTGATGGTGAGTGGAATCATCCTTGCAAAAGATTTTGTTTATTTTTTGTGTTTTGACCACACAGTAGGATCTCTGCTTGCCATGAAAAGCAGGTCAGTTAAGTTAGGCAAAGTAGACCATTTTTAGGGCCCCTTTTCTAACCAAGGTGAGCAGTGTAGTTCTTAAAAAGTCTTCTTAGATACACAAGGGGCTGCCAAATCTCATTGCTGCTTCCAGTGAGAAGACAACCTATGGCCTGGGCCTTTTCTGTACAAGGTTGTGACTATAGCTCCTAGTGTATCTTCATTCGCTACTTTGTCACTTGACTGTCACCATGGGACTTCGAGGTAGGTAAAAATGGCAAAATGGCATGGGTGATTATCTTTTGACTTGAGCATAAAATAGATGTTAAGTGAGGCAGAGTTGTGTAAAGTCATTGGTCTCTCTCTACCTGAGTCATCAAAATCCAGTGGAAAGACAAAAATCAGGACAACTGGCCATGAAGTGGATGACCTTGGCATCTTCTATGTTTAAGCAAGCTTTAAACACTCCACATTGCCTGCTTCAGCTGCCTTCACGGACATTGGAACAAATCTACTGGGAGTAGATACCTGCCTAACTCACTGACAGGTTTGAGGCCTGTTGGTTACCCCCTACCTGGTTTGGACCATCTACCAAATGGTTTATTGGTGGCTGCTGCCCATGTAATAGCTTCTTGGAGCCACAGGTGAGAGTTGGGTGGCAGGTGGGCACCAAAGGTGAACAGCAGTCCTTGAGAGGGTTTGGCAGGCTCTCACCAGAGACATTAGTTTTCCCTGAACTCTCACAGTCCGTTAACATAGGTAAAGCTCTTTGCAAACCCTGGAGTGTTATATAAATGCTATGAGTATGATTATCTAAGACTATATATATAGAGAGTGCCTCAAAAGTCTAAGTGCAGCATTGAGCTTCACTTTAAACTACTAGCCTTTAATAGAGCAGTTTTTAAATATACTTAAAACTGCATGACTTTTGAAACACTGGGCGCTAATGTCAGAGGTAGGATTGGAACCTAGGTCTTCCTGACTCCAGGTCCAGCACAATGTCCCCTGCAGTTCGGTTTCTTCCTCTGCAGAAGCGAGAACTCTGATTTTCTTTTAAGCTTCTGCTCATAAGAATGTGAGCTCTCTCTTCTTTGTTACAAAAGGAATTTGGCCTTCACTTTAGAGACCTAACTTCTCTGAACCCAAAGAGCCATGTGGAAGCAAGAGAGCATGAAGGCTGCTGCTACTGACCTACTATGTATGTGCCAGGAGGAACAGCTAGGTCATACAGTGGATAGAGCACCCAGACTTGGGGTTAGGAAGACGAGTTCAAATCCAGTCTTAGTCATTGGACAAGTCATTTAACCCTGTTTGCCTCAGTTTCCTCATCTGTAAAATGAGGAGAAGGAAATAGCAAACCACTCCAGTATGAGGCCTGTGCCAAGCAATCCTTAAATGGGGTCATGAAGAATCAGAGATAACTGAAAAGACTGAACCACAACAAAAATGTGCTAGCTACTAGGCCAAGTGCTAGGGATGCAAAAAGAGGCAAAAGACAGTTTCTGCCCTCATTACAGTCTAATGGAAGAGAAAACATGCAAACAAATATATTCAAAGCAAGCGAGATACTAGATAAATAAGGAATAATTAACAGAGGGAGGGCACTGGAATTGAAAGGGGTTGGGACAAGCTTCCTGCAGGAGGTGGGATTTTTGTTGGGACTCAAAGGGAGTCAGAAAGGTAGGAGGGGGGATGGGCTATGAAGGGCTTTGAACGCCAAATATAGGATTTTGCATTTGATCCTGGAGGCGATAGGCAACCACTGAAGTTTAATAAGTGGGTGGGAGGTGAGGTGACATGAGCAGATCTGCATTTTAGGAAAATCACATTAGTGGCTGAATGGAGAATTGATTAGAGTTTGGGGAAAGACTTGAGGCAGAGAGACTGATCTGTTCTAACTACATCTTTCTGCTGATAAGGAAATGGAGAAAGGTCAGAGAACAGAAAGTTTGCCCAATGTCCCACAGGTCCATTCAGGCCCTCAGGCTCCAGATCTAGCACCCTCATCAGAGCACCACCTAGTCTTGAAGCTCTTGGGAACATTAGCAACAGCTGCTTTCCACCTGCCACTTAAAGGTATCAGGTCCCGTTTCCTTCATCTCCTCAGGACTTGTTTTCCATTTTCCTCTCTCTTACTTCTCTCTTCCCCTTCCAATCCCCGTTGGATCCCTTCTTCTTTTCTCTTACCTCCTTGAATAATTTCTGTATTCACTCTACCAGACTCCTTTTCTTCCTTGGGAGTAGCTGGGGTGCTCCATCATTCTCACTGCCAGGTGCCCACTCACTCCCTTACCCCCCTTCCTGCCTCCAAGCTGGCACCTGAAACTGCTGCTCATTCTACCCCTGCCATCCATCCTTCTGATTTTCTCTCGGGCTTTGGGCAAGATGGATGGTTCAAGCCACTGATCAGCTCCTACGGGGCTTGGAAAACCAAGCCCTGAAGATGTTTCTGTCGTGGTCCCATGTTTCCTTTCCCCACATCCTTGGCAATCCTCTTCCCTCCGAGACCTTGGATTATTTTCTCCACCACCCAGAGAAGCTCTCAGTGATCCATCTTTCTCTGTTCCTTGGTCTCTAGGTTTCCAAACAGTTTCTAATCTACCACCGAAGTCAAATGAGGACAAATGCACATTTGGAAGGCAAGGCTCTATCAATTCAAGGCAATCCAGTCCCCAGGAAGTATATGACCTTCAAACATCAGCAGAGCTGGGGGATGGAGGGCAACAGCTATTGTATTCCATAATTGTATTATTATTGTATGAGCCAATGCCTTTTGCTAAGAAGGCAGCATTTATCTTGAGACAATCAATGGATTGTTTGCTATTTCTGATCAGTTTTTTTTAAAATTTAGAATGAAGGGGATAGACCTGAGGGTGAACTAGAAAATGAATGTTCAGTACACAATTGGAATGAAGAAAATATCATTTACTGTCTACCAAGAAGGTAATGGAAAGAGCATGGATATAAATTCTGGTCTCTGCCACTTACAAGTAGTATGACCAGGGGCAAGAGGTTCATCCTTCTTGATGACCAGGCTAGCTCCTGGCTCCAAACCCAGCACCAAGTCTCAAGGATGATGGGCTAAATGTTGGGTGGAGTAACCATATCAAAGAATTCTTGAACCCTTGAATTCAATGCCTGCCTACGGTGAGTGGAAAAAGAAAGAAGTGGGAGGAACAGAGAAGAGGGAGAAAACATTTATTTTGCACCTACTATGTGCCAAGAGTTTTACAAATATCTCATTTGATCCTCACAGCAACCGTGGGAAGGATTATCTCCATTTTTAGTTCAAGAAACAGACTGATAGATTAAGTGATAGGATCCCACCGTTCAGAAGTTTAATTTGATCCCAGGTCCACCTCAGTGCCCCATGTACTAGCTAGCTGCCCCACCTGTAGGGAGGACAGGAGCAGGAAGCCTGTGTGCAAAGAAGGCTGGCCTTGGAGTCAGAGGCTTGGTTTCGAGTCCAGTCTCTAACGCATAATAGCTACAAGATAGTGTGGCAGGTCACTTAACATATCAGTGTCTCTGGTAACTTGCTATGTTGCAAATCGGCCTCAGTGGAGATTTTCTTTATCTGAGTTACTTCCCTAGGTCGATGAAATCCCATTTTCCAAACATATGTGTGTGTGTGTGTATGTAGGAATGTATGTGTGTATGTGTATATATGCACAGCTACAAACACATGCAAACCTGTTTGGGGAGATGAAACTTCAGAACCCTTACTCCTCCCTTAGTCCCCTTCCCAAGCCAGTAAAGGATCAATTTCTTTCATCCGGGAAACTGCGGGTTTCCTGGGCAGACTCTGTCTTCGGGAGGAGCAGGGATGTGCAGAGAATTGCTGAGGTGGCCTTCCTGGGCAGCCCCTCCCGCGCCAGCCCCGCGCCTGGTCCCCTGGGCCGGTGATGCTTGCTTCCCGGCTTTCTCCCCCGTGCTCTCTCCTTGCGCACTCTGGCTCCCTAGCTCACCCGGGGCCCCAGCTCACTTCTCTCTTTTTCTCGCCTTCCTTTGGCACAGACACTAGGCTTAAGTGCTTTCCTCTACTACCTGCGTCCCGGGAAGGTGCGATTTCCCCCGCCGATGCCCCCAGACGGTCCCCTCCCTTTCCCCTCCGCCCGGGTTGGGGCTGGAAGCAAGGAGACCGGCCTAGGCGCCAAACAATGGTTTGACTGTGGGTCGGGGGAGGCTGCTCAGCCAATGGGCAGCGGGGCTTGGGGCGCACGTCGGAGGCGCCTTACGAGTTATTCACTGTCAGAGCCGCACAAAGACGAGGGCTTATCAGGCGCCTGCAGAAAGAGCTCTCCTTCCTGCGGCCCCCAAACGCCCAAAGGGAGGGGGGCTCTTTGAACCGGCCCTGCCAGAGCTGGGGCTGGGGCGGGGCCCTGGCTCACCTCCTCTCAACTCGCTCCAGAGGCGTTGGGAGCCCCCACTCTGAGCAGTGCTGCGGCCCCCAGCCCTAGATTAGCACTTCAATGCGCAGGGCTCTCTCGGCTCACCCAAGGCTCGCTCCAGCCCCGTGCGCTGAGGCCGCTTCCCCTAAGCTGCTTTGTGGGTCTTGGTGAATAGATCTAGTGTTCCCTTCTCCTCTTTTTCAGTCCTTTTTACACCTCTCTCAATCTTTTGTGTAATGACAACTCCAGGGGATGACGCTGGGAGCGCTGGTCTTCACTGGTCTTGGGGTCAAGGGAACACGGTGCAAATCCTACCAGCTGGGTGACTGCAGGGGCAGGTCACTTAATTTCCTCATTTGTATAATAGGACACCTTATCTTGTTAAGAGGAAAGTGTTTTATAACCCCGAGGAAGACCTTCTCTCAAAGCCGGTCTCAGGTACAGTCTAGTTATGTGATCCGGGGCAAATGGGACCTCACTTGTGTTTGACTTAGTTTCCTCATCTGTAAAACGGGAATAATACCACCTACCCCCTCCCCCTTGTTGTGAGGATCAGGGGAGCTATTTGTAAAGTGCTTAGCACAGCGCCAGGCACAAAGTAGGCATTATATAAATGTTAGCTAGTAGTAGTAGTAGTAGAAATAGTAGCAGTTAGAAGTAGTAGTTAGTAGTAGTAGTGGTAGTAGTAGTGGTAGTAAAAATAGTAGCTGTTAGTAGTAGTAGTAGTAGTGGTAGAAGTAGTAGTAGTTAGTAGTAGTAGTACTAGTTGAAGTAGTAGTTAGTAGTAGTAGGTGCTTAATAAGTGTTTATTGACTGACATATAAATAAAATGTCAGGTAGATTTACCCATAATTCTTTTCACTGTACTAACATGCAAGGTCATAGATCTGAGTTCAAATACTGCTGCTGTTTAGTAAGTCTTCACTTTCCTGGGTCTTGAAATCCTCCTTTGTAAAATGAGGGGAAGGGCTGGGCTAGGTGGCCTCACAAGTCCCTGCCATATCTAAGCATCTCAGTGAATAGAGCACCTGGAAGACCTGAGTTCAAATTGTTTTTCCAATGAGATATTACACATTATGTTTCATTTTTTTATTCTTTTGGTTTTGTTTTGTGATTTCTTGGTTTCTCATAAAGTCATTAGCCTCCATCTGTTCCATTCTAATTTTAAGAGAACTATTTTCTTCAGTGAGCTTTTTTGAACCTCTTTTTCCATTTCGCTCATTCTTCTTTTTAAAGCATTCTTCTTCTCATTGGCTTTTTGAACCTCTTTTGCCAATTGAGTTAGCCTATTTTTCAAGGTGTTATTTTCTTCAGCACTTTTTTGGGTCTCCTTTAGTTAGGTGTTGACCTGTTTTTCATGCTTTTCTTGCATCTCTCTCATTCCTCTTCTCAGTTTTTCCTCCACCTGTCTAACTTGATTTTCAAAATCTTTTTTGAGCTCTTCCATGGCCTGAGCCCATTGAATATTTATTTTGGATGTTTGGGATACAGAAGCCTTGACTTCTATGTCTTTCCCTGATGGTAAGCATTGTTTTTCCTCATCAGAAAGGAAGGGGGAAACATCTGTTCACCAAGAAAGTAACCTTCTATGGTCTTATTTTTTTTTCCCTTTTCTGGGCATTTTCCCAGCCAGTTACTTGACTTCTGAGATTCCTTTCCACACCCACCTCCCCTCCAGATCTGCCCAGCTAGTGCTGCTATTCAGTGTGAGATTAAGTTCAGCTGCTCAGGTTGGGGCAGGGCTGCCACTTGGGGCTCAGTTCCCTCAGGGGGTTTACATGGAGACCTTCAATAATGGATCCGAGCTCCTGCCTGCTTTGGGAGCCCCTGTCTACTGCTGTCTCCTGAGGGGGCCTGAGTTATGGGGACACCCCACTCCCCTCTTGGCAAGCCAGATAGGCTCTCTCACTAACCTTTGGCATCTGTGGGTGGATGGACCTGCGCGGCTGCTGGAGATTCTGTCCCTGAAGCCTGCTTGAATCTGCTCCTCTTGGTGCCGCACGGCCAAAGCAGGGCTGGGCTCCACTCCGGATCCAGTGGACCTTTGGTATCAGTTTTTCAGGGCTCTCTGGAACAGAAATCTCCTCCACTTCGTTGTTGTGCAGCTTCCACTGCTCTAGAATTTGTTGGGAGTTCTTTTCACAGGTATTCTATGGGCTATGGGTTCAGAGTTAGCATATGTGAATCCTTCTACTCTGCCATCTTGGCTTCACCCCTCCTGAGTTCCAATTGTATCTCAGACACTTAATAGTTGGGTGACCCTGACTAACCTTTATCTGCCTTGGTTTTCCCATATGTAAAAAAGGGATAATAACATCTCGCTTCCAGGTTTGTGTAAGGATAAAATGAGACATATATAAAATATTTTGCAAACCTTAAAGTGTTATATATTGCTAGGTATTATTATTTTTATTTGGGGCAGCTAGGTGGTTCAGTGGATAGAGTAGGCCTCCAGTCAGGAAGACCTGAGTTCAAATCCAGCCTCAGACATAACAGCTGTGTGATGCTGGACAAGTCACTTAACCCTCTTTGCCTCAGTTTCCTCGTATGTTAAATGAGCTGGAGAAGGAAATGGCAACCCACTTCAGTATCTGCCAAGAAAACCCAAATGAGATCACGAAGAGTCAGGTATGACTGAAGAGATTGAACACATTATCATTATCTACGACCCTTCCTAGCTCTAATATTTTCTGATCTATAACCATTTATGATGTAAATATGTATAATCAGAAGACTAGAAAGGTCAGGGAAGGTTTCATGGAGGAGGGCTTTGAATGAAGGACAGAATTTAGATAGGAAGAAAGGGATGGGAAGAGAGAAGGCATTCTAGGAAGGGGGAGACAAGAAGGAACAAAGTGGATTCCAAGAATTAGGATTCAGAATGAAAAGGACCTTGACAATCACCTCCTAGTCCAACTAGACATCGAACAGTTCAACAGATGAGGAAACTAAAGCCCACAGATGTGAAATGATTTCCCTGTGGAATCCTAAAGGTAATAAGAAGCAGGAGCTAGATTTGAATCTAGATCATACACATAGAATTGGAAGGAATCCTAGAAGTCATTGAGTTCAACTCCTTAATTATATAGTGGAAGAGACTGAGGCAGATAGAATGACTTACCCAAGGTTGCAGGGTAGAACCATGGTTTAAACCAATGTCCAGTGACGTCAAGTCCTGTGCTCCTTTTGCAAGGCTGCCATATTTCTCACTTTCAATCCAGAGGGTTTGTTGGTAGACAGTGGGAGATGAGGATGTTCTGGGGATCAGAATATGTGGAGACCCAGATACTTGGTAAGGTAAAGCTAGGAAGGCAAGGACCATGTCTTGTTAGTTTGATTTTTAAAGGAGAACAATGATAGGAAGCATTTTAGGACAATTAGTGTGGTAGCAACGGGGAATAGACAGATTGGAGAGAGGAGAAAATGGAGTGGTCAGTGAGATAAGAGGCTGTTGCAGTGATTTGGTATGAGACGAGGTGACCATGAGCATGGAAGGAAAGCGCTGGAGATGAGAAATATGTCAAAGTAAATATCGAGACTGCCTGGAGGTGGGGGATGAAGGAGAAGGACAGTGCACAGATGAAGCCACTGGGTGACTGAGAGAATCACCAATGGTACAGGGAAGTCAAGGAGAGAAGCAGGTTTCATGGACAAGCTGGATTGGGAATTAGGAGACACCCAGCTCATGGTGACTTGGTCTCCTCACCTGAAAGAGGATGGAGGGAAGTGTTGAGCAATGTGATTTTGGAAGGTCCTGCCGGTTGTAAAGTTGTATCCATTCAGTTTTAGACATGTTGAGCTTGAAGAAACAGTAACTTCCAAATGGAAGACTGAGGAGTTTGAGGACAAGATACCTTCCAAAAGAGAGCTGGAGACTTGGGCATGGAGCACCAAGGAAAGAACAGGCCTGGAGATACAGATCTAGTCATCAGCATCTGGGGGCAGTGGAAGTCATGAAAATTTGATGAGCACTCAGAGAATACAAAGAAAGATGTGAAGAGGGCCAAGAATTGAAATTTGGGGGAGCCCTCATAGCTAGAGGGCAGGAACAAGTGGAATTGCCAAAGGAAAACAGGGAGAGGATGATCTATTAATCAATTAAGAAGCATTTATCACTAGATGAACCCAAGTCCCATCTCACCCAGCTGGGAAAGCCCTCCCACACTGACCTTTGGAGTTTTCTTTGTCACTTGTAGGTTGAGGTATCTGGGACCTTCCCAGCTGAGAACTCAGCTCCAGAAGTTTATTCAGGTCCTGCTCCTCCCAGTGCAGTGTGGCCAGGGCTGGGCTCCATTCCACTCAGTGTCCCATGAGATAGACCTTTCCTGTTAGCTTATCAGGTTACGTTTAGCTGGAAACCTCTTTTGCTCTGTTGTTCTGTGGCTTCTGCTGCTCTAGAATTTGTTGAGTCATTTTTTACAGGTATTTTGTGGGTTGTGGGGGAAGCACCTAGAGTATATGCATCTTTCCACTGTGCCATCTTGGCTCCGCCCCAAGAAGCATTTAGCAAGTGCTGGGTTAGGTGCTGGGGATTAACTAAAGATAAAACCGAAACAGGCTTGGTCCTCAAGGAGCTTACAGGTGGTGGTGGTGGGGTGGTAAGTGAAGGATTGGGGGTTTTTTGTTTGTTTTGCGTTTTTTTTTTGGTGTGCTTTTAAAAATAGTCGAAATCTGTGGATGTTTGAAGGTAGAGATGGAAAATGATGATTAGAGCAGTAACTGAAGATACTGGAGTGGTAAAGTGTGGAGGACAGAAGGGTTAGGACATAGAATACAAGAAAAGTTAGTTTTTGATAGAGATGTGGGAGGGAGAGAGGGAGAGAAGGACTAGGAGAGGGAAAGAGATGGGGAAGGGAGAGAGAGGGAAAGAGGGGGGAAAAGAATGAAGAGTATTGATAAAACATTTAAAAAGCATAAAAAAGGATGGGACAGAAGGACAGCTACTGTGGGAAGTTCCATTTCTGGAATCCATAAGGGATGAATAAAAAGTGCCAAGCAATGGCAAAGATGCCATTAAATTTGGACAGAGTAGATATGAATGGGCCAGGTCTGCAGGGTTCTGGGTCTTCTTCCAGCAGCAATCCATGGTCTGAGCCCAAATGCAGAGAAAGCAGATGGTGGAAGTAATTTGTGATCAGCACATCAGGCCGATGGGTCAAGGTGGTGTGGGAGTTAAAGGCTTCCATTACTCTTCACTTTCTATTTCCACTTACCTTTGACCTATTTAAAGGCCCATTAGATTCTAAGCTCTCAGAGGTCAGGAGACTATATTTCTTTTTTGTATTTGTATCCTCAATGCTTAGCACAATGACTGGAACATAGTAGGTGCTTGCCAAACGTTCGTTGACTATTAAAGGGCTGAGATCTCTGTGCAACCCTGTCTTTGCAGTTCTTGGTAAACTTGTCACATCATAGGATCTTGCACACTAAGGCTCCCTGATCAGTGTATCTTAGGAGTGTCCCCCACACCCAGCTTGATGTATAAATTTAGGTCTCTTCATTTTGGAAGGTTGAAGCTTACCTGTCTAGGGCAGGTAACAACATACACAGAACATGTGGTAGAAAGGTCTGGGCTCATTTCCCATGTTGCCTAGGGTCTGGGAAATGTTTGGTGCTTGTTTAGAAGGTTGGATTGCTTAAAAAACAAACTAAAAACCCTCCTCTTTTGACTGTCCTAGCTTTTTACCTGCTTACAAACTTCCCCTCTATTCTCTACCTCATTCACACTGGCAACCTAGACTTTTGTTAATCACCGTAGTCACAGAATCTTCGCTGGTCGCAAGGCCAAGAATGCCCTTGACGGAACACAGCTAGTTCTTCACTGTCTTCTTGGATGGGCAGAGGTCATACAGTAACTAATCACCTGTGTATCATATTCATCAGCCTCACTCCAAGAGCCCCCATCTCCCTTTCAGTGGATCAGAATCCAGCAGAGATGCTCTAGGAACATTTCCCAGTCATCCAAAAGCCAAGATCAAAAGGCCTGAGTGAGTGAAGGGGAAGAGATTGGCAAATGGCTTTTTAATCAAGTTGTCAGCAATAGCCTTCCCCTGATACCTGACTTCTGGTTTTAATTTGAGAGCAGAGCCTCAGCATATCAGCGGGGTCTGGCTGGCCGAGGCTGTAGCATCTGAAGTAAGCAGTGTTGGTGCAGGGCTGAAGTGGGCACCAACACAGCTCTCAGCTGTTTGCTGAGGCTGCTTGCGAGGGGAAAACCAGGGGGACTGATAAGGGGGTTGGGGCAAGAAGAAATAACATCAGCCTTTGGAATCAATGGAAATTTGCTGGAAACCTTCATGACCACACAAACTAGCCTGGGGCATTCACTGTCCCATACACACAGTGACATCTCCCACTTCCATGTCTTTGCACAGGATTTCCCCCATGCCTGGAAAATACTCCCTCCTCTCCTTTACCTGAGTCTGTAGCTTCCCTCAAAACTCAGCTCAAACGCCATGGACCTCCCACAAAAGGTCTTTCCTGATCACCCCAATTGCTAGTGTCTCCCCCACTCCTAAATACTTTGCATTTATTCTGTATATACTTTATCATCTATCTTATCTTTCTCCATCCCTCTCTCTCTTTCTGTCTCTCTTTCATTCTTTTGTTTCAGTGAATGATGTAAGTTCCTTTGGGCAGGGACTGTTTATTTGTATTTCTACCCGAAGCATTCAGTACCTAGTAGGTGTTTAATACATGAATGAATGATTAAGAAAGGGGAATGCTACCTCTAGGTAGTAATATCAGTTCGAGGAAAAGTGAAGCCGGGGAGATTATTTTCCTTCTCTGAATCTTAATTTGGTTTCATTAAGATACTTAGAGACGTGCAAGGACCAAAATTCTAACAGAGAAGGAGCTGGCTTTAAGACTTTCTGGAATACACCAGTACTTGAGGATACTAACTGACCAATAAAAATATGAGTTAAGGCAAAATCTAACCTTCTGCAATATAGCAGTGATCCAACATTCTGCAATATAGCAGGGCTTTTACTTGGAAGTACAGGGCCCTGGTGGTGGCAATCTCAGTGGAGCACCATACTTTCACATAGCTGACTGGGAATACCACTGATCTTATCCCTCTTTGACCATAAAGCCCCCAAGCTTTTAATGTGAGGCAACTGTATGGTGCGGAGGGCAGAAGGTTGGAAGAACTTGATCCTGCCTCGGGCACTGACTAGTTGCATAACATATGAAGTCCCTTAAGTCTCAATTTCCTCATCTGTAAAATGGGGATACCAGAAACTACCTCATTTTGTAAGGATTAAATGAGAAGACATAGGCAAAGTGCTTTGCAAACTAAAGATGTAATGACACTGTCATAGTCGACATTTCCATAGTGCTTTAAATGCCATTTTATTTGAGCCCCATAACAGCTGGTGAGGTAGGTAGGCACTGTCATTATATTCATTTTATAGATGAGAAAGCTGAGGCTGACAGAGGTTAAGTGACTTTTACCAAGGGTCACCACCACTACTACTGTCTGAGGCAGGATTTTAATTCAGGGTTGCATGATTTTGGGTGGTTGGTAGACCATAATTTTCCTTACCATACGTTACTCTTCAAAAGCAAGAAGGGCACTTGCTTCTTGGCCTAATTTTCATGGTCAGGCTCTTATATTTCATGATCCCTATTTGGGCGATTTCATGTCTTCTCTGTGCTCAAAATGCCCATAGGGTTGGTCTTTGCTTGGTATGCTGTAACTGACACTTGGGCTGGAAAAGGCACAGGTCCACTCTCCATGGGCCACACTCCTGATTCTACTGTTGACGTTCCTGTTGGTGGGTTTGGGTGAGAAACTAGAAGTCAAAGGCTGATGAAGCAGGTGGGGGGGGTGGGGTGGGGGGATGTTTTGCCAGTATTTTCTGAAATCCCATAAGGGGAGGAAAAGAGGGAGAAAAAAAAACTGCAGACTGCATAACTGCCCCCCCCCTCGCCCCAGTCGCCTAACTCTCTCCCCCACCACTGGGATGAGTCTGGGTTATTAGGAGCAGTTTGTATTTATTTGTGCTCCCCTAATTACTGCTTCTTCACATCTGTAGGAAAACAGAAGGAGGCGCGTGGTGGGGCATGCAAACAGACACATATCAATTTACAGTGGGTTATTAGAAATTCTCCCAAAGAGATTAAACCCTTCTAAATGATGGTCCGCTTGACTGCTCCATAAAGAAATTTAAAAACTTCACCTCTCAGCCCACTTTCCCCCCAAAATCTGGCCTCCCCCGCAAAAGGTGGCAAAAAGTCAGTGGAAACCGTAGAAAGGAATGAAAGAAATTAGCAGGCATCACTGAGGATGGCTAAGGACAGAAGTTTAATTTAAACAGCAATTTCATCTGGGGATGAGTTGCATATGGCCTGAGGCTGATAGATATAAACAGTATGGAGGATGAGCATCCCAGAGAGAAGAGGCTGGTCTCGGGGAAGGGAATGAGAGCTCTGCTCCCCCCTCTTCCCCCCGAAGTTCCTACATAGGCAATGAAGAAGTTAGCTCCCCAGGAAACGAAGGTGTCAAGGCAGTTTTCCACTCTGTAGTTTAATGGTGTTGTCTGCACTCTTGCTTCTATTGGAGGATGGCATAGAACTATGGATGGGCTGCTTGGCCCAAGAATCACATTGATGGATGTGGAGGTAATGGCCACTTGGCTTATATTCTGATTTAGGAGAAATAATCCTAGGCTTAAACTGTAAATATCTTGAAAATGTGCCTATTTCAATATAAACAGCCAAGAGTCTGGGCAGACTCTTGGTGGCCTGTCCTTAATGAAGTATCTGGGTCCAGGTTGTGGGGGAGGAGTTAGGGTGGAATGAAGCCTGGAACTCAAAGGGAGAACATGGTAGGTCTAAGCTTGCTCTATCTCTCCAGTGCACATGGAGGTAAACCACAAACAGTAGATCGGCATTCACAGTTTGTTTTTAATTCAATTCTTTGAATTGATATTTTTTGATGGACTGGGAAGACCACTACTGATATGTTTACTCCAACCCAAAGCATGAATTTCACTTGGAAACTGGCCACCACCTTCACCAATGAGTCAGAAGCCTTAGATGACCAGAGACGGGGTCAGGAGTACATAATAGAAGGAAAAAGCATCCCACCAGTCTCATGGACCAACCTTTATAATGGAGTTCTGCTACTGACACATTGGAGGTTTATTAAACAGCAAGATTGGTAAAACATCCTCAGATCCCGATTGGAAGGAGAACATGAAAAACAGCCCTCCTTTCTGAGAAAGGAAGTAAGAAAAGGCATTTTGACTGCTCTGCATTTAGCAATCAGTCTGAGTTGATAGAAAAACACCAGAAATTGTAGGAAAAAAAAATCAGGTCAAATCTAGAACATTCCATTGCTTTATTTTGCTTTAGCAGCTCTGAAACAGGTAATTAAGAGAGGAGATGTCTCTGTTCTTGCCTCTTTCCAAGGCCCATAGAAGGGGATTCTGTTACTTGAGGTACATCATGGTGAAGGGTTGGTAGGGCTCACAGGAGCAAATGGGTAACTCCAAGTCCTGATGAAGAGGGTCCAGGTCACCACAGCTTTAGCTGCAGAACAGACTTTGGGTCTGGCTATGCAGGGTAAAACTGCTTGAGTAGATCTTTTTTGTTGATTTTCCCCATCTGGTTCCGTGGGATTTCCTCAACTAATAAGATTTCAGAAGGGATGGTGTAGGGTGCCATGTATCCTCTGGAAAAGACAAAAATATTTTATTATGGCTTTTGAGGGACCAGTTCTTTCCAAGAGTCTAGAAAGTGTTTTCTGGTGATGGATCTAGAGGAGCTAGAAGTAGAAAAAGGAAAGAATATTAATGTGGTGGGTTGGCATCCTTGGGGACATCCTTGGATGGGGTCCTTGTGCAGACAACACAGGATGGATTTTTATGACCGTTTTCTCATTTTCATCAACAATAAGCATTTATTATATAACTACTATGTTCCAGTCCCTGTGCTGAGTTTTGCTGATATAAAGGAGCTTTCAAGGAGTTCACATTCTAATGCGAGAGACAACATGTACAATCACCATGTACAATGAAGGATGGTTCTCCGACCTCTTCACCTGATGCTTCTCGGTCTCTTTGTCATGATCACCATTCATATTCTTCTGCTCCCTGGCTGTGGAAATCTCCTAAGGCTCTATCTAGGGCCTCCTCTCTCTTTCAGATAACTCATTTATTCCTAGGGGTTTAATTATCATCTCTATGCAGACCACTCCAAGCTCTTAATATCCAGTTTGGGGTCTCTCCTGAGCTCCAGTCTCAAAATCACCAAATGTCTATTAAACCATTCAGACTGGATATTCCACAGGAATCTCAGACTCACTATCTACAAAGTGGAACTCATAATTTTCCTCCTCAAACTTATCCCTCTTTTGAGCTCCTGACTCCTATTGAGGGCACCTTCATCTACCCACAGTCACCCAGATTTGCAACCCCAAAGTCATTCTTGATTCTCTGCACTTCATTTTCTCCCATAACAATCAGTTCCAAGTCTTACTGATTCTATATCCACATCACCTTTTGCATCCATCTCCTCTCTCATATCCAACCACCACTGACACATACCTGGACTACTCCAAGCCTCCTGACTGAGCTCCCTGCTTCAAGTCTCTTGTCCCTCCATTCTATTTTTCCTGGAGCTGCCCAACTGAGATTCATAGAGCACACGGCTGATCATGTCATTCTCTGTTCATTAACGGCTCCCTATTACCTCTAGGAACAAGTACCAACTCTCACTCCTCTGCCTGATACTCAAAGCCCTCATCCAATCTGGATTCAGTTAGCTTTTCTGGACAAATTACTTCCTATCATGCACTTCATGTTCAAGTCAATTGGCCCTACTTACTATTCTTCATAGAACATCCCATCCCTTGGCCAACTTGGAAGGCATTTCTTCCTCACTCTTGCCTCTGGGGATGCCTGGCTTCCTTTAGGGCTCAGCTAAAGTGCTCCCTCCTACATTACATGAAGCCTCTCCTGATCCCCTTACTTGCTGGTGCTTTCCCTAGATCCTGAAATTCTTGTGCCTTTATTTTGCATCTCCTTACATGTGTATACTTTGATTCCCCTTAGCAGAGTGCAAGTGTCTTGAGGGAGGCACTACTTTTGTCTCTGTATTTCCAGAGTCTAGTATAGCATCTGATATCATTTGTTCATTCATTTAATAAGTCTTCAGTGGGCAATTAATAAAGGCTTATCAAAAGAATAAATGATCACCACATACAACTCTTTTATTTTATACATGAAGAAAATGAAGCCCAGAGAGGACAAATCAGTTGCCCAAACTCATAAAGCCAGGATAGCAGGGCAGGAGTCAAACCCAGCTCCTCTGACTCAACAGTCCACATTTTGTACATTCTACCTCAGAATCAGGCATCATGCACGTGAAATACAAAGCCCCCAAATGATGTTGTGATACCACATAATAGAAATGATATATATACTTCATCATAATGCTTGTCCTTTCCATCAAAAGAGAATCAAGTTACACACTACCTTAGCTGCGCTAATGTGTATTTTGACAGAGCTTAACCATCTTCACCAACTAGAAAAAAATACTCATTTCAACATGTTGTCTTGGAATGGGTGATGAATCCAGATTTAACTACAAATATTTAATGAACTACTATGTGCTAAGCATGAATAGGCTTATAACCCCCTGGGAATTTAATATGAGTCCAAGACAGTGAGTGACATGGACAAATATTCATGTCCATTTTGGGAAGGATTTTGAAGTCAGTAGACAGTAACTTTCCTAAGGTTGCCAGGATCAAACCTGAGTGATTTGGACATCTGAACTCCCAGAGTGCTAAAGGCTAGTGTTGCCCCTCCTCCTGGGGGTGTGCACAAATCTGGCTTGAAGTTCTTTTAATAAGAACAGCAGTTGAATATCAAATTCTTTGTTGCTTCCAAGGTTTGTCTATTCCATATTTTATGAAGGTTTGGTCCATTGTAAAGACATACAGGCAAGCAAAGGATAAGTTCCCTCTCCTCTCACTTTCTCTCTGCTTCTGTCTCTCTTTGTCTCTGATACCTCCCCCCCCCACCATAATTATACTTCAGTTACCATGAATTGATGACATACTGTTTTGAGTTGATTTTCCAGTAACGGTGATGAATTTGATTGTTTCACTTCTGGCCAATGGCTCACATTTCACAGAATCAGATTCTTAACCCTGGAAGGGCACTTAGAGGTCATCTAATCCAATCTCCCATCTAGGGCAGGCATCCTTTCTACAGCATGTCTGACAGATGGTCACCTGACCTCAATTTGAACATTTCTAGGAAGGAGGAATTTAATTAACTCAAATGGCAGTCCATCATTCCACCGATGGACTCGGAGAATCTTGGAGCTGGAAGCAGCCTGAGAGCTCATCTAGCATAACATCTTCATCTTAAAGTTTGTTTTTTCTTTTATTAAACCAATATCTGCCTCCTTGTTTGATTCCACTCATTGGCCTTAAGTTCTGTCCTTTGGAGGCACATAGTATAAGACCACTCTTTCATCCATGTGTCAATTCTTCAGAAGTTTAAAGACAGTCATCATAATGCTTCTTTGTAAGATAGCTGGTTGAGGCTTAGGGAATCATGGGAGAGACGGAAAAAGAGCAAAACTGCCTGCCATTCCTGAGGACTGAACCCTGGCTTCATGATTTCTGTGCTCTAAACCAAAGAGCTCAATAGCCACAAGGCCTCTATAAACAACTCATTCAGCTACAGTGTGTTAATGTATCTTGGTAAACAAGTACTCATTATTTACCAGCTGGGATTTATTTTATTATAGCTGCCTTATCCCAAAGGGGCACAGGGATAGGTAAAAGAAATGAAATTATCATTCTTTATGATCTGTCCAATATGAATTGTTACTCATTATGGGCAAGTGGTCATTTGCAAGGCTATATTAAAATAAACATGGCTTGGCACAAGTTTCTGGAAGTTGCAGAGGATTAACTCTTTGGTATTTCCAGTTGTGTCATGTTGCATAGCCAGCAATTGGATGTGGCTGAGAAATCCCAAATCGCGGCCTTAACAGATGGTGCTGTTTATGAATAAACATGAGCCTAATAGCCTTATAGGTCTGTGTACATCTGCCCACAACTAGCAAGCATCAGCGGACACGACGAAGTACATTGGTGATATGCCTTAATGGCGCCATTATCACGCAATAACATGGTGCTGTTAATGCATCCTGCTGCAAGCTGACAGGGTTACAGCTATGGCTTCCTGCAGCAACAATGGCTTACCCATCAACACCAGGGGATCTTGGGATGGAAGCTGCAATTTATGGCCCCTCCACTATGTGCTGACTTGTGATTGGAAGCAGCTGTGAAACCCCAATTGTGGGTGTCATTGTTCCTGGAAACCCCTTGGGTGGGCAACCTTACATGGGTAGGTAACATCTGTGTGCCATCGGCAGCTGTTGGTGGGATCAAGAATGGTTTTGGACTTACATCCTGCCACAGGCATGGGAATGGACCTATGGGGATGTGATTTTGCATGTGTGTGTGTGTGTGTGTGTGTGCATTTGCATGCATGCATGTAACATAAATCTACATGCCTGGTCACTGTAGAAATGCTGGCCAGTATAGCCACAGCCAAGGTCTAAAGTGGAGAAAGGGAAGTCTGGGATTTTTTGTTCAAATGATGGACATAAGGATTTATGGTGAGATTTTCTTCCTGTAAAGTCCCACTCTTTATCCAGAAAATTTCTCACATGGACATTTATTACCATGGCTAGCAAAATGTCATGATTAGAGGGTTTCTATGCTATACTCAGCTCTCACATATAATTCCCACACTTAGTTTTTTGATAGTCTGCTACTTCGAGTTTTTAATGAATGGAAGAAGCATCATAGAAATAGAGCTGGAAGGGAACTCAGAAGTCATCAAGTCCAACCCTCCTGATGCCAGCATTCCTTCTAAAACATTTACACTAATGGCCACCCAGTCTCTGCCTGAACACCCCCAATGGCAGGGAAATCCATTCTGTATTTGGACATCTGTAATTATCCAGATATTTTCCTTATACTGAGTCAAAATTGGATGCACTGTAACTTTTACTACGTATTAGTTCTAGTTCTGTTTTCTGGGACCAAAAACAACAAGATTAATCCCTCTTGACATTTAAGAAGCAATCTAGTCTCCCTCCCGCCCCTGCCCCCATCCCGTTCTCAGCTCTCAAGTTCTGGAGAACCAGAATGAACATCTCAGATTCAATCCACCTTTGATAGGGAGGTTTCTAGTTTCCTCACCATCCTGGTCTCCTTCCACCAAATGATTGTGTTCAGAAAGTTGACATTGACTGTGTAAACACACTTGGTGCCAGGAATACAATCCTTCCTCACTCCTGCTTCACAGAATCCCTCTCTTCCTTTGAGGTGCAGCTGGAGAACTACCTTCTGCAGGAGGCATTTCCTGATTCTTCCCAGCTACTTGTGCCCTTCCCTCCAAATTACCCCGTCTTTAATTTTTTGGTATGTATCATCTTTACATTTATTAAACACTTATCTATGTCCTTGTTGTCTCAAGCTCCTTCTGAGCAAGGCTTATTTCACTCATTGTATTTCTATCACCAGCACCTAGGACAGCACCTGATAAATAGTAGGTGCTTAATAAGTATTCACTGATTGACTGACCAGTATGGTCCCAAATGTGCAAAAACAGAGGCATTCAGTCCTGCCTGGACTGGTCTGAATGTCAGGATTTTGTTGAGAGGAACCTGGAGCTGTAAATAAATCTAAGGCATGATCCGTTCATGCCTTAAACTCTCTTTTGGGGAGGTTTCACACAGCCACAGGTGGGGAAAGGGAGACTGGGAGTGGCGGGGCACCACAGAGGGGGAATAAGGAAGGAGTTTTCCTATTATGAATGAACAAGTGAATACAGATTTATTTCATTCATATTATTTTGGACTATTGCCCCAGGACCATCTTCTGGGATCTACCTTCTCCTCCACTTCTGTAAGAGATGCTTCTCTTAGGCTTTGAAATTAGACTCCAGTGGAGGAGGACAAAGACAGATGTACACCACAGAATTCTACTGGTTCCCAGGATTGTTGCTTCAAACAAATGTCCTAATGTTAGGTGTTTTCAGCTGTGACCTCCCCTGCTCTGTGCAGTGACACTTAACAAGTGTGGTCCCCTCTGCATCCCTCTTACACAACGATCATATTCCAATTCCCCCTGGAATTCAAAGGAATCAATAACACAAGGCCATGGCACTCAGGCATAGTTACAGCAAACCCCATTAGAATGAACAGGCAATTAAAAATGTATTACTAGCAAATAAATAATTTGCCACATTCAGTTCCTTTTGTTTTCTGATTAATGACTGCAAATATCTGTGCCACGTTCTAGCAAGCATGATGATATGGAACATTTCACTGAAACATCATTATGAGTCCTGTATTTCTTCCCCATTGTCTCATGAGTCCAAAACTCTCCTAGCAGCTGCTGAGGTTTTGCTCTTAGACCCAACTCGACCAACATTCTTCTTTCTCCAGCACTGTGTTGACAATTCATCTATTGTCTTGTATCTATTTAACAAGCAGCCATTGTTCATATGTTGTGCTACCCAGTCTAATGATTGCCCTTTACCTTTATCCTTCAGTATCAAGTACAATGCTATGAACATCAAAGGGGCTTAACAGATGTTACCTGACTGGAATCAGCAAGTGACACAACCATTTGGGATATCTCAGGTCCATCTTAACTAGATGGATTTCTGTGAATACTGCTGACAATAATATGAATCAAGAGTTTGTTGTTTTTTAGTCATGTGCGGCTTTTCATGATCCCATTTGGGGTTTTCTTGACAAAAATACTGGAGTGATTTGCCATTTCCTTCTAGTTGTCTACAAACCCAAGTCCTGAGTAAATCAAAGCATTATTATCAGTAGATGTAGACTAGAACCCCATGGGACCCCACAGCAGATAGCTATGGGCCCTGCTGGTGACAGGCTTCCAGGATATAGCATTTGACTGGGTGGAAAAATAAGAAATTGAATCTGACTCCTAGAGTTGTATGCTTTGGGTCAAGTAGGATGGTTGTAATTGAGAGTAAAGGAGAAACTTGTGGTAGATGACTTAGAAGGGAAGATGAGTAACTAGGGTCAAAGAAGCCAACACACAGAATTATAGAATTATCCCTTTAGAGTTGGCAGGGACCATTACAGGTTATTTGATCCATAACTCCCTTTTTTGAGAGGCAGTTTGGTGCAAAGGCAAAGGAACTGGATTTGGAGTCACTTAGCTACTCTAGGTCTCAGTTTCCTCATCTGTAAAAGTGAGGTTGCTGGATCAGGTACCAACTGAGTGATCACCGAGGTTCCTTCCACTCTGAAATCCAAGATCTTATGATTCTGATAAAGACTCCATCTGGCATCTGCTTTGCTAAGCATGATATGGAGTTTGCACGTTTAACCAGCCCAGTCTCATTGGTTATGGGAAATAACTGAACTGGTCAATATGGGAAAGGATGAGGTTGAGAATAATTTATAGACAGAAGTTAGATCCAAGAAGGCAGATGAGCTCCCCCAGAGGGAGCAAATGTAAAGAGATATTAGACAAGTCAGGACAGAAACTTTCTCTCAGCCAAAAGTCAGTGGGAAAAAGGGAATCATGCTAATGGAGGTGGAAGGTGGCAGGGGACCAGGATATCTTTGCTGGAAAGTGAGAGAAACAGAGACTGGAGGCCTATGGGAAACCCTGGATATTGATGATTACAAAGGAGGCAGGTGAAGTTGAGGGGTCTGGAAGGTGTCTAGTAGGGAAGGAACAATTGTAGGGAAGTCTCAAGAATAAAAGCCTTGAATTAGTGACAACAGAAGAGGAAATCTGGATGGGAAGGAAAGAGAGAAATGTCTATAAGAAGCCTTCACAACCAATATCTATCTATTCAGTGCAGCCTTGGCTGGGTTCCACTCAGTGTAATTCTAGTACAGCACAATACGTGTCCTGATGTTTGTGTCATTCTTAAAGAAAATCATCACTCATCAGGCTATTAGAGAAGCTATTAAAATGATTCAGGAACCTCATCATGTTACTAAGGATGTGGGCTTAAATATTACTAATGCTTAGAAATTCTTTAGGAAGCAGACCAGTTACTTCGTTGAAAAGTGGTAGTTTCTCTTTTTTTAGACAGAGGTAGCCTTTGAATATGTGATCCTGATAAATTATAGACTATCTCCTTGGATTCTTCTAAAGCAAGTCCTTTCCCAAAGGAGTTGTTCTCATGGCTCAGCTTTGAAACAGTGGAAGGAATGCTGGAATAAAAGGAAGGAGACCCCTAGGAGGATCTCTCTGCAAACACTTACTAGCTGTGTTATATCGGGTAAGTTAATCTGACTTTCATCTCAATAAAATGGGCTAGAGAAGGAAACAGCAAATCACGTCACCATCTTTGCCAAGAAAACAACAAAGAGATCCTTAAGAGTCCAACAAGACAGAAAAATAATCCCACAAGAGCAGCAGCAGGACCTAGTAATCCCTGTACTGGGCAGCCAGGTGGCCCAGCGCGTAGAGCATCAGGGCTGGAATCAGGAAAAACCATGTTCAAAGGTGGTCTCAGATTTATTGGCTGTATCACCCTGGGCAAGTCAACACTGTTTGCCTGAGTTGCTTTAACTGTCAAATGAGCTGGAGAAGGAAATGGCAAACTATGCCAGTATCTTTGACAAGAAAACCCCAAATGGGGTCACAAAGAACTGGACATGACTAGACAACATTAATGAAACTGAGGCCGGTAGGTGGCTCAGTGGACACAGTGCTGGGCCTGGAGTCAGATCTGGCCTCAGGTACTTACTACCTCCGTGACTGGACAAATTGTTTAATAAACACTCCAGTATCTTTGTCAAGAAGCCCCCTGGACAGGAGTGTCCAAGGGGTCATGAAGAGTCAGACATGACTGAACAACTGACAATCTCAGAATTACAAACTTTTAGAATTAGAAGGGAGCTCAGAGGCTATGTGGTCCCATCAATACCTGAAAAATGATCTTCTCTACAACATTTATCAATCAATCACTCAAATTAACAAGTACTACACTGGGGATCCAAAGAAGGGAAAAAAAAAACTCCACCGTCAAAGACCAAAATATAATCTCTGCTCTCAAGGAGCCCACAATCCAATGGGGGAGGCCACATGTAAACATCTGGGCATATACAAAATACATACAAGTAAATGGGAGGTAATCTCAGAAGGGATTGGGGGACCAGAACTGTGGGTGGAGCCTTCCCACAGAAGGGAGAACTTCAGTTGAATCTTGAAGGAAAAACTGAGAGATGGAAGTGAGGAGAGAGAGCATTCTAGGCCTGGCGGTGGGGGGGTAAGGGGAGAGGCTTGGGCAAAGTCATCATGTGTTAGTTACCCCTCCAAGCTTGGGATCACTGGCCACTTTGATGTCAGGTTATCCACGTCACTGGTGACAAAACTGAACTGCCTAGATCTGTAGGTCACTTGAATGGAGCCCTCCTTCCAAGCTGATGTCAAACCACCTGTGACAACCTCTGTGTCTGATCAATCATACAAGCAATCTGAAGATACTAGGACACACCACGGTCCCTCCAGTCCCATGGGGCCTCCGACCTCTGGATGTTGTTTGAAGCAGATGAATGGACTCATCAAGGCTTCCTAGATGACCTGTTACTATCTCCTGATGTCTTTTGGTTGTCAATGAGTCATTTTTACTCTGTTCTTTCTAGTCCAAAGATCATTTTCCTTGGCAGAGAAAATGGGAGCAAACTGTGACTTCAGTAGCTTCTGTCTTCCCTCAACTGCTGAGTATCTTTAGCTTGTAGCTTGCAGTCCAAGCAGAGATTTTATTCCTGCTTTGATACTCCTCTTCCCCTGCCCCCAACACATGTGCAAACAAAATCCTTGTTACCCTTGTCTTTCTCTGCCAGCCTCAGCCCTTCTGAGGTTTAGCACTAGTGACCCTCCCCCCTCAAGGGACTGGGCCACACACTTCTGTCTTCATCTTCTGTTACCTGCCTTTGCTTTCATCTTTGGAGTGAAGGGAATCCTTCAGTTGGACTTAGAAAGACCTAAGTTCCACCTCAGACAGCTGGGCAAGACACTCAACCTCTCTCAGCATCAGTTTCTTCATAGGTAAAGTGATGAAAATAGCACCTACCTCCCAGGACCATTGTGAGAATCAAATGAGATAATGTATATGAAGAGCTTGGTAAACTTTAAAACAGCATCTAAAAGTTAGGTACAATTATTATTAGTTATATCAAGTCTTTTAAAAATATAAAAGGCAAGTTTTTATGGCTTAAGAGAAAAAATCAGTGCTGATCAATTATGACTGAACAGACTATGGTACATAAAGTAATGGTGTATCAATGGACTGTAAGAAATTACAAATGTGAAGAACTCAGAGGGAAGGCTATGGATAAACTGACTCAGGATGAAGTAAGCAGAACCAAGAAAAAAATGTACTTACTGGCTACAACTATGTAAACAGGAAGAAAAAAGGAGGAACTCTGTGTAGTTATTTACAGTGACCAAATGACTCTAGAGAAGAGCTCAGAAAATATACCTTCTTCTCCTCTGGGCAGACATGGGAGACTATGGGTGTAGAATATTTTCATATGCTAGCAGATACATTTTTTGCTGAACAATTTTTTTCTCTCTCTTCTTTTTAACTCTTTATATCAAGGAAGGATTTATAGCTGGGAAGTGAAGAAAAATATATTTGGAAATAAAGATTGTGTAAAAACAAAAAATATCACTGAAAATGAGATTATTTTAAAAATCTAAACTAGTTGGGATATACACCTGCACTGGTTTCTTGAGACCACTGCCCCTTTTCTTCCTCATGAGAACTGTTTCTTTGTGTTTTCAAATTTCATTTTTTAGATCTTCCCCATTCCTCTGGAGATGACCTCATTAAAGCTATACTTCATGGGACCCCACATTTCTATGAACTCTTTAAAATTCATTTTCCCTAAATTTGAGAGTATGTGCTAGACTATTCATGCTTTTCTTTTCCTTCTCTATCACAAATGCTAAGATACAAGTTATATCCCCTCAAAGCTCCTGTAAGTTCTACCCCAGTTCTCTGTTGGAGAAAATCAGATCCAGAACAGAATTTTCTCCTTGTTAATTCCTCTTCCTTTTGAAGGATGAAATGATCTTTAGCAAAGTCAGGAAATTATTAGCTTCTCTGCTTTTGCCCAAGAGTTCCAGCAAATTCTGGATACCACAAATCTCCTTTCACTGTTCTGTTCTGCTTCTGGGTCAGGACTGTGACCTGCTTCTCAAAGTCATTATCTGTTTCCTTTTACCTGATGAATATATTGGTTTTGTTCCCACTTTCATTGATTTTCACATCTTTGGTACCTGAATTTCCTCACATAGGTATCTTTTATTAATATAGTTACTCATTCCACCTTCCCACCACCAATTTTATCTCTCTTGATAAAGTATACCATTGCAGAGCCCCTAATCCACCAATGTCAATGATAACTGAGATCAAAGTTGCCTCCTTAGGTTAGACTTTCTAGTTCATCTTGTTTGATACCGTAGAGAGACATCTCAGGTCATGAACTCTATTATTTCTCTCTTTCTTGAATTTTCTCTACTGTGTCTCATCTGAGAGTCTTCTTTCACTACTACTTCCTGTGGTATCTAGGAAAGAAGTAGGAAGTCTTTCCTTTTTCCCTTTCAATTTAATTTTGATTCGACTTGCTAAACTCCAGGCAAATCATTCTTGTCAGGCTTTGTTAGGTGTACTCCACTCCTGATCAGGAGCCTGTCATTCCTACATTTTAAGTCACTGTCTAGAAATACAAATTCAAATTTAGTGGAAAGAACATAAGATAAAATACACCAGTCAAAATCTTGGACTAGAAACTAGAAGATTACATAGTTACTTTATAAATAACAGGTTTTCTTCAGAAGATCCTTCTCTATAATCCAACTATTTACTTCCCAGATACTTCTATTATCTCTTATATCCTTTGAAAAGGAAAACTAAGACCAAGAAGTAGTTTGATTAAGATATGCTGCTCAATAAAGAAGAAACTCAAGGGTTTGTTAAACTATATATTTATTAGCACATAAGGTGCTGGATGAAATGCTAATTGCTATGAAGTTTTCTTTTTTCAGACTTTAAAATCTTTCGTACTTTTTGGGGCTTAATACAATTTAGCTCAACAAGCACTTATTAAAGCCTGTTGGGCGTGAAACAGAGGTTTCAAACATGCAGCCCACAATACTCCTGAGTGCTCTTGAAACCAGATTAAAATGTAACTGGGAAATATCTGACAAAGTAAATAAAAATACAATATATAATGTCACATAACTAACATATATAATATCAACATGGGGTTTTCTGAGTTGATACATGACCTGTGGGGATGCTTATGTATGGTTTGGTGGCTCCCATCTCTATCTGAGTTAGATAGAGCTGTTGTCTAGCTCTCTATGAGACACTAGGGGAGATACAAGGAGTCAATAAGGTCTGGGTCCTTATGCTGGTGAAGTTCACATTCCAATAGATCATAATGACTAACTTTCGTATTTTTCAAAAAGCTTTGGATACATTACTTCAGTTGATAATCCTTTCCTAGGGATGCTATGTGGCTGGGAACCAAGGAACAACAGGTCTTAGAAGAATCAAAATGGCAAGTGAGTTAGAGGATCATGGAGAGACCTCTGATAGGTATAAGTGAGCTGGAGTACTGTCTTCAATAACTGCCTTCCTTTGGTTCAGAGATTTGGGGCAGTGGATCAGTGTCCTCAAAGCACTAAGCAGGAACTCTCAAGGGAACTGGGGTGATTTCATCCTAAATGAGAGTCAATACTGTAAAAGCAAAGTGTGGAGTAATACCATTCTCTCCCTAATAAGTGAGAATATTTGTAACACACACGATCTAATAAAAAAAATGCTTCCTACAAGTGTGTTTGTGTGGGAGTCTGCTTGCATATGGGAAGGAAGAACATAACCCTTTAATTAGCAGAATATATAGATTTTAATAGATACTAATCATCTCCTAAAATTAGATAATGGAGCCAAAACAACAGATAAACAGACAGTTACATTATTAAGAAGTCAGAACCTTAAAGAATACTTCAGTCCTTCTCACTATCAGAGTATACACAATCTCTTTTTCTCTCTGGTTAATCTGTATTTCCATGGGGGAGATGTACCAATCAATCAATTAACCAACATGCATTTATTAACCACTCATTGAAGACACAATAGCAACTGCCTGCAAGAAATTTACAATTTAGTGACTCAGAGTGATCGTTGTGGAGGGAACACTGGACTCCAAAGACCTGAGTTCAGGTACAAGCTCAGTCAGATTCCAACTGTGTGATGTGGTGAAATAACTTAACATCTCCTAAGCCTCCTTTTTCTCTGGAAAATGAGAAGGATAACTCTTACTACAAGTCTCAGGGGTTACTGCATGTTGGATATAATGAAGTACATAAAATGCCATATAAATGTCAGCTAAATGGAGGCTAGTTCATGAGAGCTTTCAATGTCGGAAGACAAAACCACTGCAGAGGAATGGGAGCTCAGATTCAAAAAGTCTGCTTTGCCCTTTGGAAGGGGAGCTTTCCTCTTCCTCTCCCTCACTTTCAGCTGCCTCCATGTCACCAACCTGGGGCCATGCCCAGAGTTGACAGGCAGATCCCTGGCACGGATCCTGGTACATCATGCCAAGTCCACCGAGCATCTCCACCATCACTCCCCAACCTGCCTCCGAACCCAACAATCAACACATCCTGCCATATGGACGGCTCTAACGCAGGATGGCGCCTGTCACCGTGAAGTTGGATCGAAGGCGAAGGCTGCAAAATGAATCACTCTGAAGAGGGACATGTGTCTCCTGCCAGTGAGCATGAAAAGTGGGGAAAACAAATGGAAGTGACATTTAAAATAAAGGAGGGAGACAGGGTGAGAGGGAGAAGGGGAGACTGAAGGGAAGAGGCAGCTGGTTTGGTGCCTGTGAGACACGTTAAGATGAGAACTAGGGAAGGAGGTGGGGATGCCCGGAGGAGGTGTTGCCACCTCCCGCCAAGCACTCAGCAGCAGAGGCTTGGGGCTTCCGGCTTGGATGCCCAAGTCTGAAGGGCGCCTCACAAGTTTCCAAATCAAAATCGCAGGTGACCCAGAGAATAATGGAGAGACACAGGACGGCTCTAAGCAGGCTGTGGCATTGTCATGAGTAATTGCCTTCCTTTGGTTTGGAGATCTGGGGTCTTGGATAAACGTCCTCAAAGCACTACACTGGAACTCTCAAAGGAATGGTGGCTGTTGAATCCTAAACGGAAGTCAGTCTTGTAACAGGGAGTTTAGAGAAACACCATTCTCTACCCAATAAATGAGAATATTTGCAACTCACGTTATCTAATCAAAGAGGAGATCTGAGCCGTCTGGTTGGCATCTGTCAAAGACAATGAGCAGAACATTAACAGAATGTATCTCTGTGGACCATTCTGTTCTCAATCTCTTGTTTTGCTTACTTAAACCAACTTGGTGATGAGTACCTGCTTGGAGGCTCCTTGTCCTGAGAAGGCCCAGCCTCCACCAGCTCACTCTCCCACCTGCTGCCTGTGCCCGGCGCGAGGCAGTCCTCACCACCCACTTTCAGCTTCCCTTTGTTTTATCTCCTTCTGTTAGAGCTGAGCTCCATCAGGGCAGGGACCATCTCACTTTCTTGTTTTTGTATTCTAAGGGCTTGGTACATAGAAGGTCCTTAATAAAGGTTCTATTTAAAGGAAAACACCACAACATTTGTCATGTGTTTTTTATGCTGAAGACTGTGTTTGCATGGACTGAGGTCACCGAAGGTCCGGGTGTGTGTCTCCTAATTGATGACAGAATGGGAGACCCAGTTCAACATGTTGGTGGCAGACAGCTGCCTAGCTGGAGCAGGCACGGAATGGGACATGAAGCCAGATAAGATACAGCCCCTGTGTACAAAGAGCTTATGGACTAACAAGCATGCAAAGAGAAGTAAAGAAATAACCCTAACAAATGGCAGACAGATGATGAGTGACATACAAGAGATGGGCGCTAGGTGACTCCATAATGCGCAGAGTGCCAGGCCTAGAGCCAGGAGGAACTGAGTTCAAATCCAGATTCAGACATTTACTAGCTGTGTGACCCTGGCCAAGTCACTTCACCTTGTTTGTCTCAGTTTCCTCATCTGTAAAATGAGCTGGAGAAAGAAATGGTAAACCACTCCAGTATTTTTGCCAAGAAAACCCTGAAAAGTGTCATAAACAATTGGACATGACTGAAAATGACTAAACAAAAATAGGGGATGTTAAGAGGAAGGGGGGAATCCTTTCTGTTTAGAGTACCAGGGAAGGCTTCATGAAGGAGGTATTGTCTGAACTGGGCCTTGAATGATGGGTTGAATATCCAAATTTATTTCAATAGGTGGAGATATAGGGCAGGGGAAATCTCTGGCAGAGGAAACATTTCATCTTTGCAGAAGGTCAATGTGGGCTATGCTTGGGGAGCAGCCAGGAGTCTAGTCTGACTCAACCACAGGGTAGACGAACCGGTGCAAAGGAAAATCAGATGGAGGCTAAAGCAAGGGGAGGTACAAAGCATGAAGGAGCTTGACCCTTCTTATGTAGGCAGAGGGTAGCCAAAGAAATTTTGTGAAAGGTGAGAGAGAGGCATGTATGCATGTTGTTGTTATTTAAGTTGCATCCACTCTTCGTGACCCCATTTTGGGTTTTCTTGACAAAGATATAGGAGAGGTTTTAAATTTCCTTCTCCAGCTCATTTTACAATTGAGGAAACTGAGGCAAACTGGCTGAAATGACTTGCCTAGGATCACATAGCTACTAAGTGTCTGAGGTTGGATTTTAACTAAGGTTTTCCCAACTCCAGGTCTAGCGCTCTATCCACCATGCCACCTGGTTGCCTGTGTATATGTGACATGATCAGAAATATGCTCTAGGAAGATGAATTTGGCAAAAGCGTGTAGGATAGACTGGAAAGATGAGAAATCAGTTGTGGGGTGACAAGAGACTCTTCCAATAGCTCAGACAAAAGATAATGAGGACTTGGGAGAGAATGAAAAGCAGGGGCACAGACACTGTGGAGTCAGGATTGACAGGATGTGGGGGATTATGGGGTATGGGAGGGGATTGTGGGGGCTGGGAGACTAGGAAAGGTCAAGGTTTGGGGCTTGGGTTATATCCTGGTTAATACGGATGACTTCTCAACTGCCAAGTTGAAAACCGGCAACAGGTAGATTTTTGTTCTTGAGAGAATTTTTGGGCTATAATTTAGACTACATCTAGAAAAAAATGTGCTCTCTGTATGTGCATTATGGGGCTAGAAGCAAATCAGCAGGGGCCAGGAAGCCCCACAAATAAGCCAAGCCGAATTCAGATCATACACTGGCTTCAAGCAGATCTGGTCCAGTAACTCAATTAAAGCAACCTAAGTACTGGCATCAATCAACCCACCAACATTCATTAAGCTCCTCCTGTATGCTGTTCTAGAATCTAGGAGCACACAGAAGCAAAACAAAAACATACCAGAAGATCTCACAAAAATAAAGCAAACAAAAAGTTTCTTCAACAGGGCTGTGTGGACAGGGACTGCAAACTGACTGCAAACATCTTGAAAAATACAAAAGGACCATATAAGGAAAAAGGTAACTGGACGGGTTCTGTTTATTATTGATTAATACCTCAGCATAGAGGCATGGGAGAAGGTTGTTGACCATCATTTCAGGTCTTTTCCCTTTCAACCATAAGCTCCTCTCTCATATTCTCCTTCCCCATTACTGTCTCAGCAGCAAAACCCTTGGAGGATCCTTGGCAGGAGTTGTCGACTTCAGGGAGCTGTCCAGCTTGACCTCATGGTGGCCTATGATAAGGTAGGGATCATGGTGAAGTGTGAAGTGGATCCAGGACCCTGGAGGAGTAGTTACAAACAGCAAGCTGTCCTGAGAGTCCTTCCCCCCATCTACCCATTTTCCTTTCTAAACCTTCATAGAAACTGCAGCATCAAGACCAACTGTAGTCTCTTCATGGAGTGAGGACAGCTGTCCATGCACGGTGAGGGGTGGCTGAGGGAGTGTCATGGAGCTCAGGTCAACTACAGGGTAAGGGGATAGAAAACTGCCCTCTCTGTGCTTACAGGCCTAGCTAGGATGCTCAGAAAAGGCCTAGCATGATTTGGCATAAGACAGTAGGCCACTCTGAACTTAGGCTCAAAGGCCAGGGACAAGTCCATGGCATTATCCAAGCTTATATTTTTTTATGTCACTGCTAGAAGAGAAATTTAGAATCACTAGCCTACTGTCACATACAAATTAAGAACTTAATAAATTCCTTTTGACATGAATGATGGGTACCCCACACCTCCAAAGGGCACCCTTTTCTAGGGAGGGAAAAGTGAGTTCAAGCTCAGCTGGTACAATGCAGAGAAAGAGGCTTGAGGGTGAATCAAATTGCAAAATCCATCATGGCTTACTCCTCCGGGTCAATTGCATGTTATGTTTGGGCTCTGAAGCAAAATAAGTCATAACTGGACACAGACACCACCATGATCACCCTCGCTCACCGCAATGACTACTCAAGGGGAAAAAGACCTCAGACTTGCTCCTGACCTCCATCTATCCCTCCCCTGGACTCATTCTGACCACAGGCTCTTTCCCTGTCCATCACTTCTACCACCACGCAGAAGCCAGAACACTTTCGAGATACAAAGGGTCCCGTCCCCACTGTCTGGCTCTCTCTTAATACACTGGCAGCAGTGTGGATGCAATCATCTGCCACTCATTTCAGCTAATCATAATAGCCCCTGCACAGCCTGAATGCCCTAGGGGAATCTCCCCTGTACAGCCTGAGCCCTTTCCCCACTCTGGATCCCATGGTGCCTTGTTCTTCCTGCTTTTCTAGCAGATGATAACCCTGGGTGGATTCCATGCATTTGCATTGAGTTTTATGACCTGGTTAAATCCTCCTGAAAGAGGAGCTCAGCTGGGAGGTGTTAACAACTGCTTGTCTTGGAATGAAAAGGGAAATAAAAGTCTCTTAGCCTGGGTCCTAGATTGGACCATGCATGATTAAACCCTGTGAGGAGCTGCAAAAAGGAGACCAAAGGATCTCCATCTAGGGAGAGTCTTTCAGCAGAGGGCAGATGACCATGGTGGAGGGTTTAGCTATAGATCCTCTCGGCATGGGGGGAGGGCGGAGAGAACTAGATAACCCCAAGCAGCCCTAGGAGGAAAGATCTATTACTTCTTGGAGCAAAAAACATGTCTACTCCCAGAGAAAGAGTCAAGGAGATTGACTAGAAGTACAGAAACTCAGCAGGTGCAGGATTAACTCGACCTGCTGATGGGAAATACAGATTCTCAGCCTTCTTTGGACCTCCTTTTGGGCACAAAAGGGTTAACATGCTATTTGCCTTGAATGCTCGACTGACAGCAGAACTTTGCACCTGGGGAGCCGGACTCTTGTGAAACTGTCTCCAGGAAGGCTCTCAGCCTAGGGTGCTTGAGAAGCAGCCTCCCCCCATGTCTCCCCCAACCCAAAGTAATTGTTTAATCAAAGCAGCAACCGGCCAACCAGAATCTTCCTTGCCTTTGTTAAATTGTAGTCTTCCAACTGTGATTTTGCAAATCCAGGGGAATCTTTAATTGCCCAGCTGTGCCGCCCCTGATGAAACAAGGATTCCTACTGTTTGTGAAATCATGTTGGACGCGCCAAAAATATCTTTAGCGCTAAGGAGAAGGAGGCGAATTGGGGTGGGGAGGGATGGGGGAAGGGAGACCAGGAGGAAGATTTCTTGGGTGAATTGGGAATGGTGGTATGTTGATATGTGACAGAAGAAAAGCTAAAATTTAATCCACATTACTTGAAAATTTCCTCCAAGAGTCTTTGCTTTTAGACCATGGCTGTGCCTAGGGCTGTAACAAGTACTACCTATCAAATACTATTGGGTATAGGGAGGCTAGTGCCATGACCCTTGAGATGAAGTGGTGAGAGAGGACAGAAGGTCAGTAGAGAAGGGAGATCACCAAACTCTTTCTGGGGAAGAGCCGGGAGAGAACATTGGTAGAGTGAAGAAGGGAGGGAGAGTCCCAGCAAGGTTAGGTAAAAAGAAGGGAGAAAGGAGAGGGGAGGAAGAGCACAGTCTGGCTGTCAGACTGTCTTCAAGGAGAACAGAAAGAAAGGTTACCCTGAGAAAGCCTTAGGCTGTGACTGCCTTGAAGACTGAAATCTCTTGGTAGAAAGGTGGTGGACCACAGGGGCAGAATGAGGCACACATTTCAGAGGGGTGAATTTGTTTTTCTTGACTATGCTTATTTATGACAAGAGAAGGCTCTCATTTGGCTGGGGGTGGGTGGGTGAGTAGGGAGAATTATGGGGCAGGGCAGTTATAGTGACACCAAAAAAGAAAAGTGTATTAATGAGTGCCAAAGACCAGGAGGAAGGGGGAACAAGATAATCACAGTCATATTAAATTTAATACACATTAATAGAATTTCATGGTTTCATATATAACCTCTTTTTTCTTTTCTTTGAAAATGGCAATGTCACTGTTTGTTGATATTAATATTCAGGATAAAAAAAAAAGAAGAATTTCAAGAACAAATGTATAAAACCATCCTCTATTTTAGGGGCTGCTTGGTCTTTAGACTGGGGTGATGAGGGCAGGGAGTGTCTACCTTTGTGAATGCTTTCAAGGAAGTGTGGCATAGGACAGGTCAGTCAAATCACAGAAGGAAGAGCAGTCAGCTTCAAGGCTGAGGCGCTCAGGAGTCAAATTTGCTTTCAAACAAAGACAATTGAGGTCTCGGCACTTCTGTTTTGAGGGTGAAATAGAGCATTAACTCCCCTCCTCCCCAAGTGTGTTTGCATTTTAGAGCAGGCCTTTGGAACAGAGCTAATTAACAATCTTGCTCCTGATCTGGGGGCAAGAGAGGAATAAAGAAATAAGAAATCTGTCTGCTCTTCACAAATATTCCTTCTCTATGCCTCTCATTCTGAATAATTTATTTCTACAGCTGGATTTGCTTTGCATCTCAGCTCCATCCACATGGATTTCTCTGATAGAGTCAAACACATTTTCCCCCTCTAGATTTCCTCTCTGGATTGAGAGAGATACCTTTTCCTTGATAGTCCCCAAAGGTTCTGCTCCTAGCACATTGGGGGTGGATCACCCCATATGCTCCTACTTGTCTGCCCACAGTGCTGCAATCTATACTCCAAGTCCAGATTGCCTGAGGTCAGATTGGAGGAAATACTTTCAAATTTTGTTTAAAAGACTTCTCAGCCCTCAGTGGTGGGAATGAAGGGAAGATTTCTATCTCTATAAGTATAACTTCTATTAGGCACTCAAGGAAGAACTTTTATAGTGGAGGTGAAAATGTGTGGGGTGTGGGCAATACTTGAACTTTGCTCTCATTAGAATTGATTCAAAGAGGGAAGACTATATGTAGGTGTGTATATATGTATATATGCATATACATATATACATACACACATATTCAATTGGATATAAAAATCTGTCTTATTTAAAGGGAAAGAGGAAGGAAAAGGGATATGAGAAAGAGGGGTGATTAAAGGGAGAGTAGATTAAGGGAGGCAGTAGTAAGAAGCAAAATACACTTTTGAGGAGAGACAAGATAAAAAAGAGAGGAGAGAGAGAGAGAGAGAGAGAGAGAGAGAGAGAAGCAGGAAAAAAACACAGGATGGGGAGAAATATACAGTTAGTAGTCATAACTGAATATGAATGGGATAAGCTCACCCATAAAATGGAAGCAGATAGAAGGCATTAGGATTCGGAATCCAACAATATGTTGTTTACAAGTGACACACTTGAAACAGACTCACACACAGATAAACTAAAGAGCTGGAGCAGAATCTATTATGCTGAAGTAAAAAAATGCAGGGGTAGTAATCAACAAAGCAAAAGCAAAAAGAGCCCTAATTAAAAGAAATAATGAGGGAAACTACATTTTACTAAAAGGTACCATAGACAATGAAGTAATATAAAAAAATTTTAAGGGCAAATTTTTCTGTTAAAGGTCTCATTTCTCATACATACAGGGAAATGGGTCAGATTTATAAAAATAAGAGCCATTCCACAATTGATAAATAGTCAAAAGCTACAAACAGGCAGTTTTCAGAAGAAGAAATCAAAATTATCTATAATTATATGAAAAATGCTTTAAATCACTTCTAATTAAAGAAAATTAAATTAAAGTATCTCTGAGGTACCACCTCATCCCTTTCAAAAATGATAAATGTTAGAGGGGATGACGGAAAATAGGTATACTTACAGACTGTTGATGAAGTTGTGAGCTGGTCCAATCACTCTGCAGATCAATTTGGAACTGTGCCCAAAGAGCTATAAAATTGCGCATACCCTTTGACTCAGCAGTACCACTATTAGGTCTATATCCCAAAGGGATCAAAGGAAAAGGACCTACTTGTATTTATAGCAGTTTTGTGCTGACAATGAATTGGAAACTGAGGATATGCTCATCAATTGTGGACGGCTGAACAAGTTATGACATACGATTGTGATGGAGTACTATTGAGCTATCAGAAATTACTAGGAGGGTGGTTTCAGAAAAACATGGCAAGATCTATATGAACGGATGCGAAACCAAGTGAGAAGAAGAGGGAGATCATCGTGCACAGTAACAGCAATGTTTCAGTGATGATCAACTGTGAAAGACTTGGCTACTCTGATCAATACAACTGGCCCCAAGACAATTCCAGGGGAATCATGATGCAAAAAGTGCTATCCACCTCCAGAGAGAGAACTGATGAACTCTTACTGCAAACGGAAGTATAATTTTCTCATTTTCTTTATTTTCTTTGCTTTTTTTGTGATACAGCTAATACTGAAATACGTTTTGCATGATTTCACATTCATAAGTGATATTTTGCTTGTCTTCTCAGTGGGTGGGGAATGGGTGGGAGGGAGAGAGAAAATATGGAACTCAAAATTTAAGATGAAAAGTGTTAAAAATAAACAATAAAACTTTTAGAAAAGTATAGCATCTATTTATTTGAGTTGGAGGGAAATAGTTGTGGGGCAAGGGGAAGAGAATGCAAAGGAGGGGCAGCCTCCCACTGAACAATTCCCGAATCACACTGTGTTTTACAATGACTCCGGTTCTCTCTTCATGAAGGCTGATCTAAAATTGGTTTATGACGATGCCAGGAGTAATTTGGCGTGTAGAATTTCAAAAAATCATTTAAAATATAATTTTAATAATAGTTAATATTTAATAATAATTCAAATACGATTTTTAAAAAATCAAATACTTTCTATACCTTGCCCATTCTTTCAGGTCCTTGTAAGAAAGCGAGTGGCCTTCACGAAGCTTGACCACAGCAGTAATCCTCTGGCCCCATGTCATATCTGGAACTCCAATGACAGCCACATCTGTGGACAAGATGAAGCAGCCTGAAAACACGCTGAGGACATTATGGACAAAGTCTCTAGAAGGTTCAGGTAACAAATCAGACGATGAAGACCATAACACCATAATGCTGTTAAAGGAGCAAACAATCTAGTCACTGCTGGAGGCCCAAGCTGAAATAATGACAATGATAACATCTTACAACTAATATTTATACAGTGCTTTAAGGTCTGCAAAGCATTGTATAAATATCTCACTGGACCTTCACAACAGCCAAGGGGAGGGGAAGGTGCTATTATCATTCCCATTTTAGAGATGAGGAAACTGAGGCAAACAGAAGCCGCTCAAGGTTACACAGCTAGCAAGTGTCTGAGGTAGGATTTGAACTCAGGTTTTGCTGACTCCATGTCCAGAGGTCTATAGACCTCATCACCCAGCTGTACTTGGCTAATCCACAGCCTAAAGAGATCAAAGAAGCACAGAATTACAGTAAAATGGGAAGGACCTAAGAGATTATTTCATCTAATCCCTTCATTTCACAGCGGGGAAAACTGGGGAAATGACTTGCCCAAGGTGTCTGGACTCCAGCTATGCTCTTCCATGCTGAGTATCTAGGTGGCCTCTGCCTTTCTCAGAACTACCAAGGCCTGCAGGGGCTGTGCTTTAAACTTTAAACTGTGTTTAAACTAGAACAAGGAGCTGTGAGGTCCCCAAGCTCCTGGAACCCACAGTCCTGATGGCATATATACCTGGGGCCTTGTCATTCCCACCAAGTCGTACTCATAGTCACATCCACAGAAAAGTGATGGAAAAGTCACTAGAAAGGAAAGTCCATAGCCAAAGATGAAGATGGGGAGACCAGAAGCGGAAATTGGGCTTCACTGTCAAGGTCTCCTTTTCCTTAGCCTTCCCTGCCCAAGTCAGGGGCAAACTTCCTGTCCTAAAATTCAGGTTGAGTTGGAAGTCCCTGTTTGCTCTTTCCATTCCCCGTTTGGACACTTAACATTCCTCCTTTAGCATTCCTTCCCATACCTAGAGAGCCACCTCACGTGACAAGGAATATTATATTAAGAGAAAAAAAACTGAAAGAAGAGGAAGAAGAGATAAAACATTCACAACATGGATCAATGCACTGAAGACATCTGAACAACTGCACGATGACCTGCAGCTTTGGCAGCTTTGCGGTCGTTGCTGGAGTCACTGTAGACTGTGGAGTCTTGGTTTTGCTGATTTCACTCTGCATCAGTTCATGTCACTTTTCAGGGCTTCTCTGTACTGATCCTGTGCATCCTTTCTTTTGCGATTGTCATTGAGTCATTAAGTCATGTCTAACTTAGTAACCCCATTGGGGGTTTTCTTGGCAGAGATGCTGGAAGGTTTGCCATTTCCTTCTCCAGCTCATTTTACAGATGAGGAAACTGAGGAAACTCGTTAGGTAATTTACCCAGGGTCACATAACCCAGTGTCTGAAGTTGGATTTGAACTTAGAACTCCTTGAGTCTAGGACTGGCACTCTATCCACTGTATCACCTAGTTCTATAGATGAGTGTATGTGGAACCTGATATTGCCTCTACAATCCACTATCTATCTTATGTTGTCTATCTCATATGTTGTTGTTCAGTGAGAGGTGTGTATATGTGTTATTGTTGTTGAGTTGTTTCAGTTGTATCTGACTCTCCGTGACCCCATTGGGGGTTTTCTTGGCAGAGATACTGGAATGGGCTGCCATTTCCTTCTCCAACTCATTTTACAGATGAGGAGACTGAGACAAACAGGCGATTTGCTCAGGCTCACACAGCTGAGGCCAGATATGAACTCAGGAAGATGAGTCTTCCTGACTCCAGACCCAGCACTCCAGCCACTGTGCCACCTAGCTGTCTGCCCTTTCTTATAGAACAGTAATTAATTGTCTATTAAATTCATAATTTTTAAAAGTCATTCCCCAATCAATGGGCATTTACTTTTTTTCCTATTCTCTGCTACCACAGAAAGTGCTAAGATAAATATTTTTGTGCCTATGGGGACTTTCTCTTATCAATGACCTCCCTTGGAGTTTTATGCCCAGTAATGGAATCTCTGAGTCAAAGGGCATTGTAGTCACTTCATTTGCATAATTTCAAACCGCTTTGCAAGATGGTTGGTTGGACTAAATCATAACTCCATCATCAATGTCAAGTGTGCCTATCTTTCCAAACCCCTTCAACAATGACTATTTTCATCTATTGTCATTTTTACCAATTTTCTGTCTGTGAAGTGAAACTTCAGAATTCTTTTGATGTGCGTTTATTATTAGCAAATTGGAGCTTTCTTTTGTATGACTGACAATAGTTTATGATTCTGTTTATTCATATTCTTTGGGGTCCTCACTTGTTCCAGCCTACAGGAATATTCTGTCTTAACAGTTTCCCCAAGATCTAGTAATGAATGAATATAATCTTAATAAGGAGCCAGAGATGTCATCAAGATCAAAAATCACCAGTCTGTCTTGTTCTACTTGATGCCTAGTTCTTAACCCACATGGCATCCCAGATTTTGAATTCAGCCCCTCCCCAACTATAACAAATAAAATATGATTACTGAGTATTTAAACCTGTAAGTCATCCTATTCTATTTCCTCGTTTTTCTAGAAGGAGAATTTATGAACTTCAGGATATCCAGAATGGTTTATCTAGGGTCCAGACTATGACATGGTCACTAATATCATGACCAAAACTGGCCCAGAGCTTAAGCTTTGATATTAAGAGGCTATGGCACTGAGTGATGGTATAAAAATGATCAAAGGAAAATCTAGAAAAGTTATCAGGGCTCCTTTTCTGATGCTAATTTTCATTACCTCCATTAAATCCCTTTTCCAATGTGATTTTTGTCAACGTAGGTATATGCTTTGCAACTGAGTAGATAATCTTTGAGAGTGTGTCTTCCCAAAATTTATTGACTTGCGGCCAGCCTAATGATCAGACTCTCTCAACTGACCAAGACTAATCCTCAGACAGCAGATACAGAGCCCATCACTGAACCTAGCAAGGTCTGCCAGCATTTGAATCTGGTAGAGTAGCGCAGGGTCACCTCCATGCCACAAGAAGGCAGTGGATAAGGAATTGGAGGTAATGAATATTACCATCAGAAGACACTGGAGTGACCATCACCTTAGGATATTTCATTCTACAATTCAATATCCCTTAAGTGGTAGAATAATCCCTTAAGCAATGATCACTCAATGATGACATTATTTTAGAATGACCAGACATGATGAATATGAGGAATTTAGGGAACCATTAGAAGACTTGTATGAACTGATACAGATTAAAATGCGAACCAAAATAATACATATAAGGACTACAATAATATGAATGAGAGGAAACCAACTTCAGGATAAAGAGAAAAACTCACGATAGTCCTGGGAAGTAAACAGAATATGCCCTCCGCCTCTCAACAGAGAGAGGCGAGCTTGTCTGGGGTCTAATTACAAAATCCTCCATGTACACATGCCAGATTTGGTCATTGCATCAGGTGTTTCTGCTCAAATTTTTTTTTTGGGGGCAATTATAAAGGAAGGCTCGATCTGAAAGAGTTTGCAACCCCCTCTTCCCCTGAAATGATTATGATGTAAAAGACAAATGGCATTAATAAAACTTATTTTTTGGTTAAGCCTGGAGCTAAAAAGAAGGGATTGAGACTCTCTTTTCAGCGACAGGGAACTCTGTGGAAGACTTAATATATTATCTGTGGTGTGTTGGTCAATTTTGCTTAACTACCTTTTGACCTCTCTTTCATTTTATTCTTTCCTGTAAAGAAGGAGGACACAAAGAAAAGGAGACAGAAAAGGCAGTGAGCTGCTCCAGGGGATAGAATACTAGATTTGGAGTCAGGAAGCCTTAAGTTTTAATTCTTCTTCAGACCCTGACTAGTGGTGTGGCCCTGGGCAAGTCACCTAAGCTCTGTCTGCCTCAGTTTCTTTAACCATAAAATGGGGTTAATATCAGCACCTATCTCCCAGAGTGGCTGTGAGCATCACATGATTATGTGAAATGCCCTCCAAACCTTAAAAATGTTCAATATACTATTGTTCTTATTTTTATTATTAGGAAATCAAGATGATGTCAAATTTCAAAAGTTATTAAAGATCATATATTAATTTTTTGAAACTCTAAAAATGAAACTCTAAAACAGCTCTAAAAAGAAAAGAGGTGTGGTGGTACACATCTGTGATTCCTTCTACTGAACCTAGTAGCACTTAGTAAATGTTTATTGATTGACTGGTTGCTACTGGCAGAGGCTGTGGCCAGCGGGTCACTTGAATGTGGGGCAAAAGCTAATGAAGCATCTGAACCAAGTCCAGTGCTGACATGGTGAGTTCCTGGGAGTGGAGGGCCACCAAGGCTGCCTAAGGAGGGGGCAATCCAGTCCCAGGTAGGAAAAATAGAGCAGGGAAAAAGTTCTATACTTATCAGTCCTGGCATTGGGCCCATGAGTGGCCAGTTGCTGCATTTCCAGCCCAGGTGAGACAGGGAGAAGCCGCTGGTAAAGTAGGCACTTACCCACGATGCTCGGGTGGCACAGTAAGTGACGCTCCACTTCCAGAGCACTGATTTTATAGCCACCGCTCTTAATGATGTCCACGGATGTCCGGCCCATGATCCAGTATCTGTTATCCTTAAACACAGCTGTATCTCCTGCAAAAAAGAGGCAATCCTTGTTCATGTTTATTCCTTTAACTACACTGCTTGTTAACCTTGATAAGCTTCATTTTACTGGATAATTATACTAACTAGCAAATGCCATCCCCAAGCAATAGGGTTAGCTGATGTTTTATTATCTCTAAGTTGTGGGATTAAATATGACTTGTTTATAAAAGTTATTTGTATGTTGTCTCCTACTCTGACCCTAACATAGTGATGTCATTTTGGTCCTCTTCAAGCATTAAGGACAACAACCAACCAACAAACCAAGCAGCCTCCATTGGACTGTTGCCTTTCTCAGTATCCCCAGTGTATAATACAGTGCCTGGTACCTGATAAGCATTTAAGTTTTTTATTTTTCAACATTCACTTCCACAAGATTTTGAGTTCCAAATTTTCTCCCTTCTCTCCCCTCTGTCCACCCCAAGACATCAGGCATTCTGATTACCCCTTCCCCCAATCTGACCTCCCTTCTATCACACTCCTTCCTTCTCTCATCCCCTTTCCCTCTGTTTTCTTGTAGGGCAAGATAGTTTTCTATACCCCATTGCTTGTATATCTTATTTCCCAGTTGCATGCAAAAACAATTTTTAGCCCTTTGGGCATAGTTCCAAACCATTCTCCAGAATGGTTGGATGATCTCACAGCTCCACCAACAATGAATTAGTGTTCCAACTCTCCCACATCCTCTCCAGCATTTATCATTTTCTTGTTCTGACACATTTGCCAATCTTATAGGTGTGATGTGGTACCTCAGAGTTGTTTTGATTTGCATCTCTCTAATCAGTAG
>CM053769.1:129070644-129148382 GCA_028658325.1 Potorous gilbertii
ATAAAATCTTAATTTTAAGGAAGTGATTGTAGAACATTTATAAATAAATAAAATAAAAATTAAAAAAAAAACAAAAAAACAATTTTTAACATTTGTTTTTAAAACTTTGAGTTCCTACTTCTCTCCCTTCCTCCATCCTCACTGAGAAGGCAAGCAATTCAATATAGGTTATACATGTATAGCCATGCAAAACACTTCCATAACAGTCATGTTGTTAAAAACCAATTATATTTCCTTCCATCCTATCCTGCCCCCCATTTATTCTATTCTCCCTTTTGACTATGTCCCTCCTCAGAAGTGTTTACTTCTAATTAGCCCCTCCTCCCATTTGCCCTCCCTTCTATCATCCCTCCTGGCACTGCTTATCCCCTTCCCCCAATCTTCCTGCACCATAGGATAGATTTTCATACCAAATTGAATGCACATGTTATTCCCTCCTTAAGTCAAATCTGATGACAGTAAGGTTCATTCTTTTCTTCTCACCTCCCCCCTCTTCTCCTCCATCGAAAAATTTTTTCTTGACTTTTATGTGAGAGAAAATTTACCTCATTCTATTTTTCTCTTTCTCCCTCTCCCAATATATTCCTCTCACCACTTAATTTTATTTTTTTAGATATCATTCCTTCATATCCAACTCACCCTGAAGCCTCTGTCTTATGAATATAATCCCTCCAAGCACCCTAATACTGAGAAAAGCCTCAAGAATTACAAATATTATCTGCCCAAGTAGGAATGTAAACAGTTCACTTTTAGTAAGTCTCTTTCCTTTTTACTTTTTCATGCTTCTCTTGCGTTTGAAAGTCAAATTTTCTGTTCAGCTCTGGTCTTTTCATCAAGAATGTTTGAAAGTCTTCTATTTCATTGAATGACCATTTCTTCCCTTGAAGTATTTTACTCAGTTTTGGTGGGTAGGTGATTCTTGGTTTTAATCCTAGCTCCTTTGACCTCTAGAATATCATATTCCAAGCCCTCTGATTCCTTAATGCAGAAGTTGGTAGATCTTGTGTTATCCTGATTGTGTTTCCACAATACTAAAATTGTTTCTTTCAGGCTTTGCACAATATTTTCTCTTTGATTTGGGAGCTCTGGAATTTGGCTGCAATAGTTCTAATAGTTTTCCTTTTGCGATCTCTTTTGGGAGGCAATTGATGGATTCTTTCAATATCTATTTTACCCTTTGGTTCTAGACTATCAGGGCAATTTTCCTTTATAATTTCTTGAAAGATGATGTCCAGGCTCTTTTTTTGATCATGGCTTTCAGGTAGTCCAATCATTTTTAAATTGTCTCCCTTGGATTTACTTTCTAGGTCAGTTGTTTTTTCAATGAGGTATTTCATACTGTCTGCTATTTTTTCATTCCTTTGGTTTAGTTTTATAATTTCTTGATTTTTCATAGCTTCCATCTGCTCCATTCTAATCTTTAAGTATTTTCTTCAGTGAGCTTTTGGACCTCCTTTTACATCTGGCCAATTTTGTTTTTTAAGGCATTATTTTCTTCAGCATTTTTTGGGTCCCTTTTAGCAAGCAGCTGACTCGTTTTTCATGATTTTCTTGCATCACTCTCATTTCTCTTCCCAATTTTCCCTCTATTTCTTTTAGGTGATTTTGAAAATTCTTTTTGAGGTCTTCCATGGCCTGAGACCATTTCATATTTTTCTTGGAGACTTTGGATGGAGGAGCTTTGACTTTGTTGTCTTCTTCTGTTTGTATATTTTGGTCTTCCTTGTCACCAAAGTAAGATTCCAAAGTCTGATTCTTTTTCCAGTTTTAGCTCATTTCCCCAGTCATTTCCTTGACTTCTGAGCTCTTTGTCAAGGTGGTTCTCTGCTTCCAGTGGGGGTGAGGATAGGGGTGTACTGTCAACTGCTTGATCACTCCATAAACTGTGGGCCTAGAGCTCCTGAAAAAACTGATGCTCCTGCCACTGCTGCTGCTAGTCTTCCACCCCCTCCCCTGCTCTGGGGCTGGGGCCAGAACATTCTACTCTCTCAGAGAGGTCTAATAGGTTTTTTCCACTGATCTTCCAATTTGTCCTCAGTGTTTTGAGGTCAGGAAGTCTGAAAACCAACATAGGTACCCAAGATTCAGTCCTCCCAAGACCTGCTCAGATCCCATCTGTGCCTGTGTCACCCACAATGGACTGTGCTCTACTCCTAGCTGGTATGATCTGCTGACCTTCCAGGCTGTCTTGGGTTGGAGATTTGGTCCACGCCATCATTCTGTGGGTTCTGTAGCTCCTAAATTTGTTTAGAGTCATTGTTTACAGGCATTTGGCTGGGCTTGGGGGGAGAGGCTCTAGAAGTTCCTGCTTCTACTCAGCCATCTTGGGTCCCCCCTCACTCCCCAGAAAGTATCTATTAAATGCTTCTTGATTTGTTGACCATGAAACTAGAAATCTCCATCTAACATAGGCCAGGGGAGGACTGGGTGTTTATCATTTGAAGGCCCACCTTGTCAAGTCAAAGTTGTTGTGGCCCCCAAATTAATCACTTGGTGGGTTGAGCAATCTATGAAGACCATCTACTAAGCTGTATGGGTGTGGGAGGGAGGGCTAAGAGCCATACATCATTGAGTTTTTGGGACTACCCAAGAGGCAACCAAGTGATTACAGACTAATTGTCCTCCCCCAATTTTTTTGCATCCCCAAAATGCCTGGCACATAGTAGGTGCTCAATAAATACTTGATGACTATCTCCCAAAGGATCTTTCGATCTAAACACTAAACAGAATCTGAACTCTATCTATCTATCTATCTATCTATCTATCTGTCTGTCTACCTCCATTACTCTTCAACAAAAGAAATACTTAGCAAGGGGAGAAATTAGAAATGAGCAGCCCAAGCAGGAGGATTTTTCTGAGAGTATGGGTTTCTGCTCTCAGAATCTATCCCATCTTGAACTGTGTCCCTGACAAAAATCACCAAGTATCTCCAGGGCTTAATGTCTCCAGCTCTGCCTGTGGAGGCTCACTACCATGCTTGAGAATGGCTTTGAGATCCTCAAATTAAGAAGTTTGTAAATGCAACAAAAAACCAGGAGACATGAATCTGACAACTTTGGCACTGGGGCTGGGATGGTAATTTTTCCAGTTGAGGGAACAGGAGGAAATGTAATTATGAAAGGGCATCGTTGTCACTAGGGATGATAGGAGAAGAAAGTCAATGGGATTAGAATTCCTCATGCAGGGTGGGAAGAGTGAAAGGAAAAGAGAGTGGGAGAATGAAAGGAAAAGAATGAGGAGTGTGGCAGGTTGGCTCTAGTAATTGGTCACTCTTCCTGGTCCTGGGAAGATGGAGGTTCAGGTAATCTTAGCACAACCTGGATAAATGCTTAACAAACTGTTGCACTTTGATAGCTCCTTAACATGATTAGGCCCATCCTGCTAATATAGCCTCTGCCAATCTTTGGGGCTACAGGCGGAGGGAGGAGGGAAGGTGTCTCCAGACCTCTGATTTCAATTTCAGACTCTTGATAGGAGCACCAGGGGGCTCTTTGCTTTAACCTATACGTCAATCTTTCTTCTCTCTTTAATGATGCAAGGATCCATTGTGTTCACACACTGAGCTTGATTCCCCACTGGGGTTTCACTAACAGCCCTTACTGCAGAGGTCTGAAAGCTCATACACAGGAGCTGGCCATGATATCTGGGCAAATCAGCAATCTCAGATGTACAGAAGGAGAGCAGGATCAACAGAGCCCAGTGATTTGGAGTATATTTTCTTCTAGTCCTCAGCATGGAGAGATAAGAGTTAGACCTGGTTAAAGGAACTGAGAGATGCACTGGTGCTGAAAGTGCCTTTTTTCCTGCTGGTTTCATAGCAGGCAAGCAGAACACAACGCGACAGATTCCATATAAACTCAGACCATTATACAGGTCACCCATTTCCTGTGAATAAGTAAAAAGGTGGTGTTTCATTAGAAATGTCTCTAGCACCTAGAGGTAGGGTTGATAGTGTAGCAAAGATCATGGTATAGGGGAAGAACTGGAAGACCTGGTTTTATGGTCTAGTTCTAACTTTTTGGAAAGTCTTTGTCATATGACAACATCACCTCATTTTTCCTAGGCTTGGTTTCCTCATTGGTACATGGGAATCATTTTTATTTATTTAATTGATAATTAATTTTTAGTGTTCAACATTCACTTCCATAAGATTGAGTTTTAAATTTTCTCCCCTTCCCTTCCCCTCCTCCCCAAGATGGCATGCAATTTGATATAAGCTCTAATTATACATTCATATGAAATATATTTTCACATTAGTCATGATGTAAAGAAGAGTTAGAACTAATGGGAGGAACCATGAGGAAGAAACAAAACAAAAGAAAAAGAGTGCAAATAGTCTGCTTCTATCTGCATTCAGACACCAAAGTCCTTTCTCTGGATGTGGATAGCACTTTCCATCTTGAGTCTTTTGGAGTTGTTTTAGGTCCTTGCATTACTAAGAAGAGCTAAGTCTATCAAAGGCAGTCATTGTACAATGTGGCTGTTACTGCGTACATTATCCTGGTTCTGCTTGTTTCACAGCATCAGTTCACGTAAGTCTTTTCAGGTTTTTCTGAAGTCCACCTGCTCATCACTTCTATAGCACAATAATATTCCATTACATGCATACACCACCACTTGTTCAGCCATTCCTCAATTGATGGACAGCCTCTCAATTTTTAATTCTTTGCCACCACAAAAAGAGCTGCTATGCTATAAATAATTTTGTCCATGTGGGTCCTTTCCCCATTTTTATGATCTCTTTGAGATACATTTAACAAACACATTTTATTGAGATTATTGTTTTCTGTTTCATATCACCAAAATTTTTCAGTATCCCTTCCTCTCCTCCCTCCTTATAAGAAATATTTTTTAAAGAAAGAAAAGGAAAAAAACCAAATTAGCAAAACAGAACAATACACCAGAAAAGTCTGAAAACATATGTAACATGCCACATTCGTAGACTTCTGGCCTCTGCAACAAAGCAAGGTGGGGTATCTTCTCACATCTCTCTGCCTCTACTGCATCCTGGAACTTCCTTCAGTGCTGGAGGAACAGCCAACTAACCCTCTGGCCTTCTCACCCTGGAATATGCTATTATTATGTATATTTAAGAAGTAGTTGAATAATCTAATTAATAGTCACTAATGGTTTGATATCAACTTGGAATGAACTCTCCCCTAGGAGGATGCCACAAATCAGTTGTTGGTTACTTAAACTTTTAACATTTTTATTAATGACTTGGACAAAGGCAAAGATGACTGGCTTATTAAAACTGGGCGGAAAACTAAATACTGTATGATGGAGTCAGGATCCAAAGAAAAGGCTATAATGCTGAGCTGAATTCATTAATTCATTCAATAAGCATTTATTAAGTGCCACTCCAATCCATTCTCTATTCAGCCATTAAAGTGATTTTCCTCAAAAAACAAAGATCCTGGGTCCAATCAAGTCACTTCCCGATTCAGTAAATTTCAGTGGCGCTTCTTATTGCCTCCAGCATCAGATACAAAATGCTAAAGTAGGCATTCAAAGCCCTTCACAACCAAGCCCCCACCTAGATTTCCATTCTTTTTTATAACTTACTCCCTAACATACACCAATCCTGTGACAGTAGTGGGTGATACACGGTTGTTCCAAGAACAGCTCTCTCTCTGCCCACCTCTTTTTTCCCTCCTTCCCTCTCTTCCTCCCTCCCTCTCCCACCCACCCCACCTTGGATCCAGGCATTTTCTCTGTCTCCTATGCCTGGAATGCTCTCCTTCCTCATCTCTACCTATTCCCTTATCTGGCTTTCTTTAAGTTCCAACTAAAAATCCTTTCTTCCAGAGGAAGTTATTTCCAAACTCTCTTAATTGTGATGCCTTTTCTCTTTTTATTTTTTCCCTATTTATCCTGAATATAGCTTGTGTGTACATATCTATTTGCTTGTTGTCTCCCCAATTAGATTTTGAGCTCTTTGAAGGCAGGACTTGTTTTCCTCTTTTTCTATTCCTGATGCATAGCACAGTGCCCAACATATGAAATGTTAATAAATGTTTATTGAATGACTGTTATGGTATTTAAGGATACAAAGGTAAAAAACGTTCTTGCCTTTAAGGAGCTTACATTGTATTATGTGTGAGTATATGTACATAGATAAGTGAATACAAAATATATACCAAGTAATATCTAGGGCAAGCAACTGCAGAGTTAAGGAATTTAATAAGATGGCATTTGGTAATGATAAATGTTTTCTTATACTTGAGTTCAAAAAACCAACTTCACAAATAAAAGATTGGTAGGGTATGGTAGGGTAGGGAAAGCAACTGCAGGATTTCAGCAGACTGCCAAATCTAAGAGTCAACACGGTGATAGACCAGCTGAAAAAGCTAGTGTGATCGGTCTTCATTGAGAGGCATGGTATTCAGGAATAGTGAGGTGATGAAACCACTCTACTCTACCCTGTTGTCCACCTTTGGAATATTGAGTTCACTTCTTGGGGTCACATTTTAGGAAGGGCACTGATAAAGGAGAGAGTGTTTAGGGTGGGCAGCTAGGATCATAAAGGCCCTTAAGACCATACCATATGAGGAACAATTGAAAGAGCTAGGAATACTTGGCCTGGAGGGCAGAAGATTCAGGGTGAAGTAGGATAATTGTCTTCAAATCCCTGAAAGGCCATCACATGGAAAAGGGAACAGATATTTTTTTTTCTGGCCTGGTTCCACAGGCAGGACCAGAAGCAGTGGGTAGAAGCTTCAAAAAGTCAAATTTAGGCTGGTTACAAAATGGTGTTGGTTTGCTGTGAGAATTAAAACAATCATTTAGATTCCATCTCATTAACACTGACTCCATTTTGTGTTGCCATATGTATTATCCTCCATATTGCTTTTCTACAATTCATTCTTGGGAAAATAGATGATATAAATCAGCTATTGTTTTGTAAAATGCAGGTGGATGCAATTAATCAGCATGCCCCAGTTCCGGGAAAGATTTTGAAACCTACTTGCTCTTTCCCACCTTGATTAAAATTGACTTGTTCCCCTTCCAACTTGGAAAATCTTGGAAAATCCATCATCTTTTCTCCAATTAGAAATCAGATTATCTAATTTTATATTCTGGTTCATATCCTATTAATTTTTTCTTCTAATGTATTAAAAAAAATCTGTCTCTCCTTGTATTTGGGGTCCAGTACTAAGCTGACAAGGCCTGGTCCCAATTTATTATGCAATTGGCATGCATTGCTTAATAAGTTAATAGGCTTGGAAACTTGAAACTTTGTGTCTTCAGTGACTTTAGCCAATCCACCCATCACGGAAAAACTTCCAAACAATTAAAACTATCTGAAAGGGTTGCACCATTAGGTGAAGGCACTCTATCATTGCAGGAATTCAAATAAAAGCTGGATGGCCATTCATTTGATGTGCTTCAGAGGGGGACTCTCAGTCTCAGGTAGAGGTTGGCCTATACAACTTCTGAGATTCCTTCCAACTAGGAGATTCTGCCATCCTTCTACACCCAAGTAGGTTCTTAGTCATTTAATTAAAAGTCACTTGAGCTCTCTTAATCACATTTTGTTGCTTTTGAACATTTCTGATACATTCCATTTAGAACATTTTCCTCCTTCAATGATATGATATTATACCTAATATGGGCCAGGTCCTGTGACTGAAAGAAAGGCAATAATTTGTTTTGCTTGACTAGTCATATTTGCTAAAAGGGTTTTCTTCTGTTTTTTAAGTCTGATGGGGAGGATGTGGGAGTGAAAGGAAATTTGTTTATTGGAAACATTAAATAAAAAAATGAGGGGGTTGGACTAAATGACTTCATAGTCTCTTCCATCTTTAAATTTTATGATCCTAGGATCATGACCAACAGAGAATGAGGTGATACAACTACCCCCTCCTTTCCTTCAAATGCGACACATCCTGAGAGGTGGTCATGGGTGAGAAGGAAGCCGTTCTTTCATAGTTTCCTTTCTCTCCCATTTCAAGATCTATGAAAAGAGAACCTTTTCCACCCGCAAAGGATTTTGTTGTTGGAGTAATTAGCCAGGTGCATTTTAACATTTCAAACTTTCCCCTAAAGTTTTGAGTCTCAGGTGTTGGCCATTAGCAGCTCTGGGATACACATTTCTTCCTACTTGGTGTGCGTATGATATTTGTAATGCAGGTCTGTTTATCTGTATCGCCTGTCTTAGGTCAGAAGCTCCCTAAGGGCACAGACTACGTCTGCTTGGTTTTCTTTTGTGCAGGACTCAGAACAGCATCAATGCACACAAAGAACACTTGGAATCAGAAGAGTTGGGTTCATGTTCTCACTCTTCTTTTCACTACCTTTGTGATCATAGGCAAGTCATTGTGCCTGTTTCCTCTTCTGTAAAGTAAGGGGGTTAGATCCTTACTGTCCCTTCCAAAATTAAGATCCTATGACAGCAGCACTTAATCAGTATTTAATGGTGATGATGGTGAGGAAAGGGCCCTCCCTCTTTTCCCCACCCCATATGGTGCCTTCTCTAAAATTCTCACTTTGGATCCTTCTGGCTCTGCATGTGGCCACAGGCACCCATCCCTCTGCTTTAGGCAGATGCCCCTGGGAATGGCTGGTAAGGACATGTAAGTACACTCTTTCCACCACAGATGACAGACAGAAATTACCCTCTGCACTGTACCAGCTGTTACCAGACTGACAACTAGCATGTCCAGAACAATAACACACCAGGCAGCTGCCATGCCAATGAGGTTTGCCAACTCCAATGAGACTTGTTAAAAATGTGGTTTATTTTTCCCCCCAAAAAAAATCTTGTTATTCCTTTTAAAATAATGGCAGTGCATCAGACACAGAAACCAGATCCAGCACCAGCCACACATCCAGAGCCTGTTAGGGCATGTTTATTTCTCACTGTAGTCTCAGAACATCAACGTTATACCATATTATTTGATCAACTACATGCTAGTAGAATGCTAAAAATGTCCCTAACAGATACGGTCAAGTTGGTGGCCCAAAATAATCTCCCCTCTGCGTCTTTATCATTTTAGATCATGCCTTCTGTTCTCCACATTGATGTCGATGGGCCACCGTGTCCAGCTCTACCTAGGAGAGAGCCCACATGCTCCCATAGTTGATGACAGTCACAAACCTCTAAAGACTTACAAAACAACATTCTAGATAGCAAAAGGGATGCCTGACAGGCATTAATAGCCTGTTAATCATTTCCAAAGGTTGATAACGGCATGTGCAAACATACGCTTCCATTTCTTCAGTTTGGTTTTCTTACTCAAACAGTGACACTCAACCACCTGGTATTCTATAACACTCTCTCCAAACTATTCACAGTGCATTTATACATTTTAGTGTAGCTTGTCGGTCCTTGCAAGGCAGGTAAAGGTAGTTTTTGTTAATTCCTTATCAGAGAAAGGGGAAAATCAGGCTCAAAGGAGATAAGTGATTTAGGATACTAGGATCCATAGAAGAAAAAAGGACAGGAAGGAATCTTAAAGCAGAAAATGTCAAAGATGGAAGGGGCTTTAGGGAAGTTACCTACTCAAATTCCTTTATTTAAAAAAGTAGGAAGAGATCCTGAAAAGGATGGGGATTTTCCAAAAGTCACACAAAGGTAGTAAGTGGTAAAGAGGGATGTGAACCTGTCTCCTGCCTGAATCCAGCACTTGTTCTGCTACATCAAATTGTACTTCGTTGGGGTCATGATATGAATTAAGGAAACCATTAGGGCTAGAGAGAATATATGCTTTTTGGCTCCCTAGCCCCCATTGTGTGTCCCAGTGAAAAATATGTCCTCTGAGGTTCAGCTCAAGTCCTCCTTTATTCATATAGCCTTCTCTGGTTATCCTTGCTTGGATGTAGCTCTCCTTTCTAACATTCATGCTATATTAGAATCAGCTGAAGGGTGGGAATGATTCATTGTGGGAAGAGAAGATTTAGGGGCAAGGTGATAAGGCCCTTCAAAGATCTGAGTTTGTCATGTGGAAAGAAGGATTAGCCTTGCTCTGTTTCAGCCAGGAACAATGAGTAGAAACTGCTAAGAGTCAAATTTAGGACTGATGCCAGAAAAAGTGTCCTACCCACAACCGCAGCTATCCAAAAGTGTAACGGAGCATGCTCTTCAGCTAGAGGCTCGAGGCCTTTGGGCAGAGACTGGATGTTCAGTTTTTGGGTGTGTCATAGAGCAAGTACATTTTCTAGTACAGGTTGGACAAGATGGTCAGTGAAACTCCTTTCAACTCTGAAATTCTGTGATCTGAATCTCCACTGTACTTAGCATCACTGTCATGCAGTTTAGCATTTAAGTGTTGAATACATGTTCATTTGATCTTTCAAGATATACTTCATTTATACAGGATGGCCTCACTCTACTCATTCAATACTGCCTAAGACCCAAACCTTATCCCTTTCCTTGGCTATGTGGGAGTTTCTATGCATGATAAATATATTGTAAATGACAAAAGCAACAAGACATCCGTGGACAATTCATTTGAATGAGTGCTTCAAAATATGAACTAGGCCCCTGATATGTTCTAGTCATCAGACTAAAAGTTCAGGACAGAAACAAAAATGAATCAGTTTTTGCTCTCAAGGACTACAATCTACTTTGGGGATACAACATTACGTAGAAAAGCATCTAAGGCAGGGAAAGAAGAGAGTAAAGAAGAACTCCCAACCAGGTGCCTTATGAACATCTGAGGAGGGAATGAAGAATTTTACCCACCCTAAGTGGGTGACAGCTAGAAGGCTGGAAACAAAGATGGAAGGCTCAATGAAGACAATAAACAAACACCATGAATATCCAGGCCACAGGACTCTTGTGAGGACCAAATGAGATCATATCCATTATTTTGTAAAGCAAAACGTGCCATACAAATGGTGATGATGATGATTATGATCTGAGGAGTGAGGAGGAGAAGGTTTATGTCAGGCATGAGGGACTACCTGGGTAAGGGCAGGAGATGGCCAAGAAATAGCTAATAGTTTGTGTTTGGCTAGAGGGTAGATCATATGAAAGATAGTGATGTGAAATAAAGCTGAAAAGGCTGGCTGGAGGCAGATTGTAGAGGGCTTTGAAGGCCAGGCTAATAAATTTATGTTTTATTCACCTATTCTTGAGCTAGAAACACCAGAAATCTCTTCATAAATGTTTGTTGATTGAAAGAGAGAAGTCCACCATTTACCACTACTCAAATCACCTCACAAATGCGTGTCATTGGTCATGAGAGAACTAACAGAGGCCTTGGACAGATTACCCCAAGTTCAGTCTCTCCAAATTTATGTCTTTTTGACAGTGGGTCAGTGATTCTGCCATTGTATCTAAAGAACACAAATATAACAGAGTCCCCCAAAAAGATGGAGAAGCACAGACAAGATGGAAACACTTCACATCTTCTTAGTGCCTAAGCAGATGTGCTGGTAATTGGTAATTGGTAATAGTAATTACCATTTGGTAAATACCAAATGTAATTGGTAATGGACACTAAGATGTTGATGACCTCAAGTTGTAGCTAAGGAGTAAGCATGGCTCTCTGGCACCTGAGATGATCCAGCATTTAACATGTTTATTTTACCTTTCAAGGGCATGAATAGAGCCACAGAGATCACCTTGGCTCTGAGGTAAAATGGTTCCTGGTATAAGCCATCTTATCTCAAGAAATGTAACACAACTTTTAAATGGGTTGAGGAGAGTGGTTTCTCTTTTTCCTCCTCCATCTCCTCTTCTTTCTCCTCCCTTTTCCTCCAGTGAACAACAGCTACCCTGCAGTTCCATTCTCAAGGTGGAAAACCTCTCCAATATTGTTTTCCTCTAAGCCTACAAGCAGCTGCCATTGCATCTCTGATTTCACAAGAAGTGAGGACAAACTAGGGGCTAGTGGCTAACAAACTGAGGCAACACTGGAAACTAACTAGACAGAACATCTGACTGGGCTGGATGATGGCCACCTGTAGCAGGGAATCTGCTTCTCAGAATGAGGGACAATGACAGAAAGAGGTTTTGGAGGATGAAATTGTAAAAATGACATTCTGCCTCATCCACTTGGAAAATTCCAAAGTTAGTTCTTGTTCCTCACCAAACACAAGAAGTCTCTGGATGTCCTTCTTCTTCCAGTGGCTTAACCAATGAAGAGTTGGCTCACCAAGGCACTGTGTGACACTGTGCTGGATGGTGGTTCTCCTTCCCAGTCCAGAGTCTTTCTGATCTGTTTAAGCAGATAGCAACTTGAACAATTCTGCTTGAAAAAGAGCTGAGCTGAGGCTTCCTGATGCACCCAGGCATGGAAAAAGTAGGTGGGTGGATGAGTGGCACAGGTAGAGAGGAGAAGTCCGTGATGCCAGTGTCAGAGGGACCATGAGAGGGGGAAGCAGAAAGTCTAGAGCAGCCATTCTTTGCAACATGACAGCTCATTTCAAGTTAGCTTCAGCGACCACCTTATACTACAAATGGGTGCAACAAGCCCTCCTGAAGTTTCAGAGTTGGAGCGAAACGTGGTATGTTGACAATTCCCGTTCCCTCTGATTGCTGGCTCTTTTGGCTCACCGGTACTTTCTAATCCCTTTACACTTCTTCCCTCCAACCTAATTTTCACCTCTGGTTTTCTAATTTTATATTTCCCCTAGTCTTGAACTTCAGTTCTGTCCTTATGGGATCTTTGGTTGGAAGAAACTTTTTTGACTATTTCTAAACTGAGTATGTGTGTGGTCCATTACACCTTCTAGGATAATTAAGGAAGGAACAAAACCTGAAAAATAAAATGTGATATCCTTCCTGGAGATAGACTGAAATTCCCAAACCTTTCCTTGGTATCCTTAGGATGTTTCCTTAACAAGAGAAATTATAAAGAAAAGAAAGAAGAGGAGAGATTTTTTATTATTGTTGGGGGTTGAAGTGGCTGTGGCTAAAATTGTGTGGGTATACTCAAGACCCCAAACTTTGGTGTGGAAGCACGTTGTAGTAGGGACAGGATATCAGTAATCTGGAGCTGTCTCTGCTGAACTCTTGAGTCATTAACAATTTCTTCACTTCTCCTAACGATAATCCTTCAAAGGGTGGAGGGAAAATCTGCTCTGGAGGTATTTTTCGTCTATAAGGAGGAAATAGTTGCTGGAGGTGGGGAAGATGATGAGAACGTGGGGTAGTGGTGGGGTAGACCATAAACATGTAGTCTTCGAATCTGTGATAGAGAAGAGGAAGGCTGGTTATGTCTGATGTGCAACCTAGATTTTAAGGACAGTAGATTTCAAAGGGTTCAAAGAAAGGACAGATGGTGTCCCATGGGCTAAAACTCTACAGAGGAAGCTAGTCCAGAATGGATGAGAAACTCCCAAGAATGAAACTCTGGAGCCACAAAGAGAAATGGTAATGAAGAGGAAGAAAAGGGAGTGTTGTCTAAACAGATTAGTATGAATGTACAGGGAGCTCATTAATAATCAACTTACATTTTTAAAAAGATACATACAGGAGATGGAAGCAAGAGTAAGTAAGTACAGGCATACCTGGCTTTCCTGCACTTGGCAAATAATGGTGCTCCTTAAGAAATTGTGGCAGCCTGTGTTGAGCAAGTCTATTGGCATCATTATCCCAATAGAGTGTGCTCACATTGTGTCTCCGTGTCACGATTTGGCAATTCTCACAATATTTTAAGCTTTTTCCTTATTATTATATTTATTTTGCTGGCCTGTGATCAGCGATCTTTGATGTTGACATTGAAGTGGAAAGAATGATGATAATGGAGAGAACTGCTTGAATTTTACTCTGCTTGTTTTTGTAGCAGAGGAGAGTGTTTTGGGACTGGAAGATACCCCCAAAAGAGATCCTTGGGGCCAGATTAACTGCATCCCATGGTGAACTGGTACATATGAACATATGCACATATGGTACATATTAACAGGTACATATGAACTTGGTACATATGGGGTCAGTGCCAGTCATTTCTGAAATTGTAGAAGGAGAGGCGTACTGCAGGAGTGGAGGAGGGCAATATTCTCATTTCCTTCCTTCCTTCCGAAGCTAGTTCAGAGTGGTTGAGAAACTCCCAAGAATGAAACTCTGGAGCCACAAAGAAAAATGATAATGAAGAGGAAGAAAAGGGAATGTTGTCTAACAGACAACAGATTAGAAAGCAAGCCTTTGAGTCAGGAAGATCTGAGTTTGAATTCAGCCACAGGAACTTACTAGTGATGTGACCTGGGCAAGTCATTTAACTTGTCTTCCTCAGTTTCCTCAACTTCCTCAGTTTATCCCCATAAAATGGGGATAAAATAGCACGTCTCCTTCCTCTGCCACCCCAGATATTGTGAAAATAAAATAATGCTTATAAAGGATTTACAAATCTTAAAGCATTATATAAATGTTTATTATCTAATTAATTAATGGAATGAACCATATGGCTTTTGAGATACCTTTCAGCCAGGAACTTTTTTGATTCTTTGATACAGAGTTGTTTCCTTATGTTCCCTGCTGGAAACTATGTCATACCCTGAGTGGCCCAGCTTGTGGGAGAGGCTGACAAACATGTACCGAGGGAGAGCCCCTTCTATGCTGTCTCTCATGTATTTCATTTAGACTCTTGGGCTGATCACTTCTCACAAGGCCTCAAAAACTTCTTATGACTTTTACAACTTGATTGAAAAAAGAAAATATCAAAACAAACGGACAAATAAACCCAGATCCTATGTTACAGGATTCTTTGTCCTGAGCCCTTGCTTAAAGGTGGGTTAGATACCCCTCTCTGTTTGCTGCTCTCCAATGGTTCTCCTTTTCTTTTTATTCTTTTAGGGGGTTGTTTCTCAAATCACATCAATAATACTATAATTATGGCAGTTGCATGGTGCAATGGATAGAGCATTGCGCCTGGAGTCAGAGACCTGAATTCTAATATAGCCTCGGACACTCACTAGCTGTGTGATCCTGGGCAAGTCACTTAAACTCTGTCTGCCTCATCTGTAAATGGGGCAACTATACCTCTTAGGGTTGTTGTAAGGATCTACTGAAATTATATGTGTAAAAAAGTGCCCAGCACAGTGGTGCCACCAAGTAGATGCTACAGAAATGCTTATACTTTTCCTTTCCTATTATAATAGTAGAGGAAAGTATCATGGCTGAAGGGTGATCATACGCTGAATATAATGAATGTTTTCCAAACTCTTCCTTCCCTCCCAGTTCTACACAATTAATGCTGTTCAGTATCTTGTGGTGAAACATGGAGTCTTTCTAGGAGAGAGAGGGCATATGCATTCACACAGCACCTATTAAGCGCCATGTGCTGGGCTAAGCACTTGACAAATACTATCTCACTTGCTCCTGGGTGGTAGGCACTCTTATTACCCCCATTTTGTAGGTGACAAAATTGAGGCAAAGAGAGGTTAAGTGACTTGTTCAGGGGCACACAGCTAATAGGTGTCAAAAGTGACAAATGAACCCGGGGCTTTTCTGGATATAAGACCAGCTCTTAAGCCATTACCACACGCTGCCTCTTCTGTCCTGTACTTAGTAGGTGCTGAGTCAACGTCTATTTAATTGAATTTATTTTGATGGATAACAAAGAGGATTTTTCCCCACTACAGGTCCATATTCCTGAACCTTTCCTCAGGGATGGACACTACAACAGAAACGTGCTTGGGTGTGACAAACAGCAGCAGGACTGGTAGTTATACTGACTGACCTCCCTGAGGCAGAGCATGACTCTGAAGTATTTTCCGTCTGAGCTGTGTTCAAAGTCGCTGGCTGGGGGAGGGGGATTTCCTGGAATGCTGTTGTCTGGCATAGGAGGGAGTCACAGGTGAAGCTGGGATGCTCACATCGCCCTCCCCCTAGAACCTTGAGAGGCTGGATAAGGGGACGGTTAAAGCTAAGTAACCCTGGGAGGAAGGAGGATAGGAAACATGGGAATGTTGTAGCCTGTGTTTCCTGCCAGAACTGACCACACGAGCAGAAGAAGAGATTAGAGGGGAAAGTGTGTGCATATACACAGGATGCACAGACATATGAAGATACCAGATGGGATTTTTTCTAGTCAGGATACAGCAGGTATCATACAGGGATGCCATGCACACAGTCAGGGTGCAATAAGGTTGCAAGCTCACTGGTGGAAGACTGGGTTGGGGCAAGCCCACTCCTGTCTCCTCATCTCCCCTTGCAGACAATAGTAGTGCTAGAATCTTCTAGGCAACTGAAAGTAGAAAGTAAGCACCCTAAGGCAGAGATGTTCTCACTTTCCTACTGGTATTCTCTGTGCCGAGAATATTGCCTGGTACGTCACAAATGATAAATAAATGCTTATTAATTGGTAGATGGTGGTGCAGTTGGATTTGAAGATCGGATTTTAGATATCAGCTCTGACATTTCCTAGCTGTGAGACTCTGGGCCAGTCACTTAAGCTCTATTTGCCTTAGTTTCTTTATTTGTAAAATGGGGTAAGAATAGCATCTACCTCACAGGGTTGTTGTGAAGATCGAATGAGGAAATACACATAAAATGACAAATAACAGTAACGATAGCAGGTAGCATTTATGTAGTCCCCACTACATGCCAGACTAAATGAGTGCTTCACAAATATCGTCTCCTTTGCTCCTGTCAACAACCCTGGGAGGTAGATGCTGCTATTATCCCTATTTCAAAGAAGAAACTGAGGCAAAGAGAGGTCATGTCACTTGCTCAGGGTCACACAGGGAGGAAGTATCTGAGGCTGGATTTGAATTCAGATCTTCTTGAGTTCAGGCTTAGCACTCTATTCCCCGGGCCACCTTGCTGCCTCTAATAATATAAATAAATATAATAAATGCTTTGTTATTAATAATAATTACTATAGATGTCTGTGATTGAAAAGGATTGATTCTAAACAATCTACAGAAAAATCCCAAGGAGAAGAAGGCATTCTGAGTAGCGCAATTCCAAACAACCTTTATCTCTCTGAATGCTAAAACGGTGAAAAGCAGGAAATGTGGGCAAAACTGGTTTTAATCATTTATTCTTAACGAAATTGTACAAATGCTGAGAACAGAGGCTGCATCCCCTCCCAGCTCCCAGAGGTCTGGTTTAAGGGGCAAAAACAAACAAACTAGAGTCCAGGGGAGATCTGGGTTTAAGTCCTGGCTCTTACACTTATTAGTTGGATGCCTGGATAAGTACCTTTGTCTGATCCTCGGTTTTCTCATCTATACAATGGAGATGACAGCACCTGAGCCATCTGCTTCACAGGGCTGTTGGGAGAAAAGTGCATAGTAAGCCTTAAAGAGCTACAGAAATGGGAACTACCACGGCAGCTACCTCTCCTATTAACAAAGTCCTCAGCAGACAGCAGGCGCTTCCTGAACCATCTGCTGGTTGACCTCACGCTTGACACATTTGGTTCCTTCTCTTAGCCCTCCTTTACTCTTTGCCTTCTTAAAACAAATCTGAGCAAAATGATTTTTATCCTAAATAAAAACTGGTCCAATGCAAACCTGACATTTTTCCTGTTGAAATTCATCTTATTGATTTCTGCTCAGTATTCCTGTCTGGAGGACCAACAAGATGAAACTTAGGAGGGATTTACATTAGAAATCCAAAGTTCAGGACAGAGGAGAACTGGAGTGACAGCAGCAATACCCTTCCCCTCCTCACACTCCTTTAGCAGAGCCAATAGTGTGATAAATTCTGCTCAAAAAACCGGGAGACAACTTGCAGACAATTATCTATAAATAAGCTAGAGAGGGGACAAATGGAGATAATCTCAGAGGAAATGCCTAGGACGAAGGAGGACTCAGAGAGATTTTTGTAGAAGAGACTTTAGTTTGGATCTGAGGAAAACCAGGAAACGAGATGAGAAAGAAGAGGATACCTGTGACAGCCAATGAAAATGCTTAGAGTCACGAGATGCCAGGAGCAGCAAGGGTCTCCTATGTGGGGGTGGGTAAGGTGTAAGAAGATCAGAAAGAAGGGGATGGGTTATGAAGGTCTTTGAATGCCAGAGGATTTATATTTGAACTTGGAGGTGATAGGGAATCACTGACTGAATGAGGGAGAGGCAGAGTGATATGGCCAGCCCTGTGCTTTAGGAAGATCAATTTAACAGCTCAGTGGAAAGACAGACTTGAGTGGGAAGAGATGAGGCAGGAGACCAACCACAGGGCCACTGCAATAGTCTAGGCATGAGGGATGGGGTGGTGACAGTGTCAGAGGACAGAAAGGGGCAGGTACATGAAAGATGCTTTGAAGTCAAAATCAATAGAACCTTGGCAAGTGATTAGATCTATGGAGAGTGTGTGTGAGAGAGAGAAGTCAAAAGTGACATTTAGGTTGACAGGAAGGATAAATGGGAGGATGGAGGTGCCCTAGATAGTAACAGGGCAGTCAGGAAGGAGGGAGAGTTTGTGGGGAGAGAAAATAAATTCAGTTTTGGGCATGTTGAGTTTAAATTGTTTATGGGACAACAAATTCAAGATGGAAATTTGTCACTTTGCTCACAGAAGGTATTCTACTGTGTTTATATTTGGGCATCACATTTTAAGGGCAGCTAGGTGGTGCTGTGGATAGAGCACCAGTATAGGAGTCAGGAGGACCTGAGTTCAAATCTCACCTCAGACACTTGACACTCACTAGCTGTGTGACCTTGGGCAAGTCACTTAACCCCAATCGCCTAATCCTGGGTCATCTCCAGTCAGCTTGATGAATATCTGGTCACTGGATTCAGATGACTCTGGAGGAGAAGTGAGGCTAGTGACCTGCACAGCCCTCCCTTCTCAAAACAAAGTCAAGTGCAAGTCATGTCATTATTTCTCTGATGGCACGGTCTTCTTCGGCAGTGAAAGAAGGACACACACCACATTTTAAGAGAAGCATTGGCAAGCTGGACAGGTTGCATCCAGTGAGATAACCAAGATGGAGGACTGAAATGGATATTATACAAGAAATAGCTGAAGATATTTGCATAGCCTGCAAAGCACTTATGGACACATGAGAGCTGTCCTCATCTCAAATTTGTTCGACAAACTTTTATTAAGCACCTACTGGATGTAATGCACAGTTTTTGAATGTTTGAAGGGATGTCATGGGGAGGAGGAAGTCAGAATGTATAAAAATTGCTACCACATAGATTTTTAACTCAATAGAAGAACAAACTGGTTATGGTACAGAAATAGAACAGGCTGCCGCATGATATTCCCCATCAATGAGCATGTTTAAGCAGAGGCTGGGAGATGGATCCTTGTAATGGGTGGGAACCTACAGAGAGGTAATTTAATTTACCAAATAATTGCTGAGCACCTACTGGATGGAAGGTACAGCTAATGTCCCTTTCAACTCTTTAAGATTCTATGAAAAGGAAACAAGTTAGGGAGAAAAGAGAAAAACATTTTTCCCCCTATCCCTTGCCACTTTCCTCTTCAGTGCCCTCCCCTATTTAGCACAGGACTGTGTACGTGCTTGGGGAGGGTGGAAGACACTTGGATGGACTGGCAGATTTTTGGGTACTTATTCATATGGCTAAAGCACTGTGATATTCAACTACAGTGAGTGAAGGATCGCTCCAATCTTAAGTAAATTGCTATCATTTGGTTTTTAAGCCCCGTATATAAATCGTTAACAACATTTTAAATGGGTGAATTTCTAAGCCTGCCTTTTTTCCCCCTCTCCTCGTTAGTTCTGAAAAGAAGATAAGCTAAAAAGATGAATGTATCTTGGATATGGAATACGATTCAAAGTCTTTTAACAGTATGTATGTCCCTTTACTTCCCAAGTGTCTGAAGCTAATGGCTAATGTATTTTTTCCTGCCATCATACTGAAAGATGACACCACCAGTTTTGTCTTAAATAGCACACATAGAAAATAAATGATTACACTGTCATGAAAATACAAGCCCTTTACTTTGCCTTATCTTCCTATTGCACCTATCATTGCAGTGTCATAGTCCAATTTGAGGAGGAAAGAAGATTATTAAAATATATCTTCTGGGCTTTCTAATGCCTTTAGTTTTGCATGGCCTTTTAAAAAATCATACAATAATACAACTGACTAGACAGAGTCGAGTCAACCCTCTTCTGTAAAGAAGGATACATTTAAACAGACCCATGAGAAAAAAAAATTTCCTAAAAAAATAAATAAGAAAAAAGAAACAAAAAAGAAATTTGAAAAATAATTCTAGAGAATACAACCTTCTTTGGTTCACCAGAGGAGGTGTTTTATTTCATTTTTTAAATGAACAGACCATGCGAGATTCTGCCAAAGTAAAGGGGATAATGGGTTAGTGGAACTCAATCTCATCGCATTCTCCATCCCATCAAATACAATAGTACTAATGCTTATACATAATGCAAATACTTTACAAACAAACAGAGCTACAAAAGGAAAGAGGCCTGTGATCAGTTTGCAGCTAGGGCACAGAGTTTTCTCAATGCCAGGTTCTGGGGTCTGACTAAAGACTTGTCTCAGACTAAACTCAAGAGAACTGGTGCAAGAAGATAAGAAATGCTGCTAGAATGATGAGCAGCTGGAGGTGTCACAGTGCCAGCCTGGAGTCAGGCAAACTTGAGTTCAAATCTGGTCTCAGATACTCATTTGCTGTGAACTAATAGGTAATAGCTTTGTTCTACCTGGAAGAGGCAGATTTGGGACTGATGTAAGAAAATACCATCTTAAGTGCCCCAGAGTGGTACGGCTCCCCCTCGACATGGCCTCTTCCTCAAAGCTTTTCAAGCAAAGGACAAATGCCAACTTGAAAACGGGGTGAAGGGGATCCCTTTTCGAGGTTAGGACTTTTGAGGCTTAGCCAAGAGAGTTTCTGATTTTATCATCCCAATTCCTCTGACACATTATTTCTATTCACAGGCTGTTATGGAGCACTTTCAGGAGGTGGAAAGTCAGTGGTTGATAGGAGAGGTTAGTAGGTGCCTAGTCTGGCACCAGGATGCCAAAGACTGATGGTGTAGCTGTACTTCAGAACCAAAGTGAAAACCAGGAATTAACACCCAAGCCAAGTGGAAGGGGCAGATGGGGCAGACAGTGGTATAGACAAAGTGGATCAGGGAACCAGCAGAGAGGGTGACGAGAGGGCAGTGGGAAAAAGCACTGGCCCTGAAGTTTAAATCTCTATTACTCTATTATGTTGGGCAAGTATAATCTCCCTGGGTCAGATGACCTCAAGGGTCCTTTCTAGGTCTGAATTTCCAGTGGACCTGGGGAATTGAGCAGGATTTCTGGGTAATCACTCCTGCTTGGCTTCCTTTACAAGTGAATTGACCATACACATTTCTTTGCTTCTCAAAGGGTCTGGCCTGCCATGATTAGGGACCTGGGGACAACAGGTTCGTTGCCAAGACTCTCAATGAACCACCTACTCCCTGAAGTTAAGTCCTTTGATGCCAACTAATTTAGATCCAGGTATTTGTTTTTTGTATGCAGTCATGCCAGGCATTCTCAACCAAAATATTACTAGACCTTTTCCACTCCCTACCTCTTACCCTCATCAGGGATGAGTTAAAAATTAATGATGGATTTGGCATATCCAGGCCCCACCAAGGGAAGGAGAAGGAGAGGAGGAAAGGAAAGGAGGAATAGAGGGAGGGATAGAGAAGGGAAGAAAGGAGGGAGGGAAAGAGAAGAAGAGAAGGAAAAGGTGTGTGTGTGTGTGTGTGTTTGTGTGTGTGTGTGTGTGTGTGAGAGAGAAGAGAGAGAGAGAGAGAGAGAGAGAGAGAGAGAGAGAGAGAGAGAGAGAAAGAGAGAGAGAGGGAGGGAGGGAGGGAGAGGGAGAGGCTCTCTGAGAGTACAGGGGGACATAAACCTTCCCTTCCCCCATGCACAGTGAGAGCAGCATCAGTAGTTCACCCATCTGCTCACATATATCACACACTTCATTCTAGTTTATTAGCTGGAATAAATCATAAATATTTCATTATACATCAGCGACGCCCGACTCTGGGAAGGCACAATCCATCACCTCGACACTCCTTGCGACCTGCCGCTACGCAATAAGCTTTCCAGTCTATTAAACAAGATTGATACAGTGTGCTTGGATGGACTGGGAGAATTTATTTATGGTGCAGTGGGAGAGGGGAGGGCATGAACGGACGATAGACATTGAGTATCCAATGCTGGCACTCAAGCTGTGCTTCTGAGAAATGAAACACTTTTCAGAAGCAAAGGTAAGATGCTTCTGAGCTGAGCTTAATCCCATACAAAATGACCATGATTTGAGAAGCTCTGAGCAGTAAAATGATAATGCCCCATGCTGTTTACCACTAGAGGTCTCCCATTCAAAGAGTGGGGTGAGCTTAATGTCACCCCATCAACAATTTGCATCTGGTAATGATGCAAATGCACAATGGCAATTCCACAAACATCTCAACATACCAGGCCTGGTTTAGGAGATGCTGAAGGTTGAAGAAGTAGGATGGCTACAGGAAGAAAAATGGCTTTATTCTGCATACAATTCCTTATAGAAAATCTATGCTACATTCATAAGCAGGGCAAAAACAAATGTCCTCCCAGACTCAGGGTATCTAAGAGTTGTCACCAAGGACAATCTGCACCTGAACAGGAACTCTGTCTGTGACATCCCCAACAACTGAGCATTTGAATACTAGGAAAACACACTGCCTCCAGAGGAGGGCCATTTAACTTTTGAATAGCTCTGACTGTTGGGAAATGTTTTTCTTATATTAGGATAGGTCTCTCTTCGTTTTTCATCTAGTGCTGTAAATTACATCCTTTGGGGCCAAAGAGAATAATGAATCCCTCTTCTACCTGATTATCCTTCAAGGTAGGACATCCCATCCTTCCCTAGCCTTCCACTACTGGTTTACAGATGTGAAATGGCATATTGAATCAGACTCAAACCTTTTTGTAGGTCTTTGGTTTTTTCATTGTTACAAGATGGGGTTTCAATAGAGGAGAGGAGAGTCTCTGGGCAGCTTTTATTAGTATTTGATACATTCATGAATCCATGTTGTCACTAATGTGGGACATTATTCTAATAGTGCAGCTCACATGTCATCTTATGTGTCTTGTTATCTTATGTAAGTCTTTTCTATCTTCCATTAATCCTCTGTAGAGAATCTACCTGGTAATCTCTTAGGTCTTTTAATGTTTCCCGGAAGTTGGTGAAGGATCCAGGTCAGCCTTTATACTAAAAGTTCCTTGAGGGCAAGGACTATCTCACTCTTGTCCTTAGATCTTCTGGCATATTGCCTGGCACACTGAGTGGTCCAATTGATCTGATACAGAAGCATAAGTTAAGTGAAGAAGCACTTAATAAACCCTTACTATGTACCAGGCACTGTGCTAAGAACAGCAGAATACAAAAAAAGGGCAAAAGACAGTCTTTGTTCTCAAGGAGTTTCATCTAATGTGGGAGAAAATATGCAAACTACGTAAAGAAAAAAGGCCTTCATAACATATCTCCCTCTGATCTTCCTCATCTTCTTATACCTTTCTCCCCGACATGGATCCTTCAATCTTAGTAACACTGGTTTCCTGGATGTTCCATGAACAAGGCCCTCTATCTCTTGGCTCCAGACATTTTCTCTGACTGTCCCCATGCCAGGAATGCTCCCTCTCAACTCTGCCTACTGACTGCCCACGCTTCCTTTAAAGCCCCAATTTCATCTTTTACAGGGAGTTTTTCCAGACCCCTCTTAATTCCAGTGCCTTCTCTTTGTTAATTATTTCATATTTATCCCATATATGGCTTGCTCACACAGACTTGTTTGCATGTTGTCTCCCCATTAGAGGCCATCCCCAGCACAGGCCCAGAACATAGTAGGCATTTAAGAAATGTTTACTGATTATGTACAAACAAGCCATATACAGGATAAAGTGAGGATAATCCCAGAATCAAAGATCTAGTGCTGAGGGACATGGGGAAAGGCTTCTTGCAGAAGGTGGAATTTGAAGGTTTGGGAAGCCAGGTGTGTGTTCGTCCTTCATTGCCAAAGAAGACCACACCATCAGAGAAATAATGACATGACTTGCACTTGACTTTGTTTTGAGTAAGGGAGGGCTGGGCAGGTCACTAGCCTCACTTCTCCTCCAGAGTCATCTGAATCCAATGACCAGATATTCATCAGGATGGCTGGAGATGACCTAGGATGAGGCAATTGAGGTTAAATGACTTGCCCAAGGTCACACAGCTAGTAAGCGCCAAGTGTCTGAGATGAGATTTGAACTCAGGTCCTCTTGACTCCTACATTGGTGCTCTATTCACTGTACCACCTAGCTGCCCTGGGGAAGCCAGGAGACAAGAGATGAAGAGGAAGAGAATTCCAGGCATGAGGGACAGTCAGTGAAAATTCTTGAAACTGAAAGATGGGCTGTCTTGAGCAAGGAACAGCAAAGAGGTCAGCATCACTGAACTGCAGAGTGCATGGAGAGAAGTAAGACATAAGGCTGTAAAGGTGGGGGAGGACCAGGGCATTAACAGCCAAACAGAGAATTTTATATTTGATCCAACAGGTAACAAAAAGACTCAGGAATTTATTGAATAGGGCAGGTGAAAATTGGTCAGACCTGCACTTTAGGAAGATGCATCTCATAGCTGAGTGAAAGATGCACCAACATGGGGAGAGGCTTGGGGCAGAGAGGCTGACCAGAAGGCTATACTGCAACAGTCCAGGTGTGAAGTAATGGCAAGGTAGTGCCAGTATCAAAAGAAAGAAGGGGTAGGGGACACACAAGAGCTGGGATGAAGGCAGGATCAACAAGCCTTGGCAACTGACTGGAGACCTGGGAATAACATGAAGCCTCTGAGTGATCTACAAGTTTTGGAGCTCTTCAATTTCTTAATCTCCAGGGATATTTCCCAACACGTTTTTCACTATTACCTCCCCCCATCTAACCTTTGCACTGAAGCCACTAAATATCAAGGTATATATTGACTTGATTTCGATGATTTTGTTTAATAACATTTCTTTACCTCTTCATCCTCTGCAACAGATGGTACATAAGCTACAGCTAATTCTATACTGGCCTTGTTGCTTAGCATAAGCACAACAAAACTAGATGACTAAGTGGTGTACCAAGTAATGCCTCTTGCTACCTCTGGGTATGGGTCAGCTTTAACTTTACCAATAAAGAAGCAGTAATCACAAAAAGCTAGCAATGAAGAACAAATTTATAACAAAATTATAACGGACTAGTCTCATTTCCTTTTATTATACAGGTTACCATACAGGTGATCAGGGGAATACTAGAGAGAGTTTATGTTGATTTCAAGAAATCATTTGACCAAGTCTCTCATACTACTTTGTCTACAAGATGGAGAGATATTGGCTATATGAGAATGCAGTTGGGTAGACTTGGAACTGGTAGAATGCCTGGAATCACAAAGTCAGCATTAATGATTTGATAACAGATTAGAAGGAGACCTCTAGGATAAGGCCCCTAGGAGTTGTGCTTAGCTCTATGTTATTTAACTTTTTTTAATCAATGATTTGGATAAAGGGATAGTTAGCAAGCTTATTAAATGTGCTGGTAAGATGACAAAAAGCTATGGGCAATATAGCCAACCAGCTGGATGATAGAGTCAGGGTCTAAAAAGATCTTGATAAACTTAGCTACTGGGTGGCATCTAATAAAATACAATTTACTTCATAGGACTTAAGAGGTCATGTTGTCCACCTGTCTTATTTGACAGATTTAATATGGGTAAATGGAGTCTTACATTGTGATTAAAAAATCAACTTCACAAGTCCAAGGTGGTGTGAAAGCACGACTAGATAACAGATCATCTGAAAAGGATCTTGGGACTGAAGTGAACGTTATTCTCAACATGAGTAGATGATGTGGGACTTTAGCCGAAAAAACTAATGTGACCTTTGGCAGCATTAAGAGAGGTATGATGACCAGGGATGTGATAGTTCACTGACACATGGGGAGGACTATGTTAAGTTCTGCATGACCTATTTTAAGGAGAACATTAATAACTTAGAAATCTCCAGTGGAGGGCACTGAGGATGTCGTGGACCTCAAAATCATGCTTTGAGAGAAGAAACTAGGGATGGTTGGGTTGGAGAAGAGATGACTTGTGGAAGAGGGGGGGACATAATAGTTATCTTTAGGGTTATTATCATACAATATTATCATATCATCATATGGCCATGATGAATCATGGATATGCCAAGGGCATCCCCAAGATGGGCTGGGCTGCTATAAGTGGTAATGGGTTCTCCTTCACTGGAGGTCATTTACATTGTTGAGTAGAGGGATTGTTATTCGGGTAAGAGTTGGACTAGATGGTGGCCTGGGAGGTCCCTTCCAATGCGCAGATTCTTTCAGTCTATATATTGCTTTATTTGTCTCTCCAAGAAGAACCTCAGGTCTATCCCTCCAAACAAACTTTGTCTTGTTTATTTATAACAAGGATGTCAATATTGATATGGTTTGGTTCCTCCAGTATATGTGAACTCATTAGTTGCTGGGCAAGTAGCTTACATTTAGAGTATCAAGTTTACTGACATTCTATTGGTTAAAAATCAGGAAGTCGAATCAAAAATTATTAAACACCTACTAGGTGCCAGATACCATGCCAAGCACTGGGGATACAGAGAAAGGCAAAACACAGTTCCTGCTCAATCTAGCAGGGGAGACAAACATACAAATAACTTTGTACACATAAGACACATAGAGAATAAATTGGATCATTTCTGATAATAAAGCTCACTTATCCCTCCAATTCCTTATTATAGGTGATCTTAAAAAACCTTGATTTCTAGCACCCTCTGTCCATCTTTTTTGCCATGCTATTGCCACCACCAAGAAAGCAAAAGGAAGTCACATGGGCCCGCGGCCCCACTTAAACATTTTTCTTTGCTTCATGACACAATCATTAAAGAGTTCTTCTCCTTAAGAATGGTGATAAGCCTCGTAATATTTACCTAGATTGAATCTCAGAGAGAAAGCCTTCACTGCTGGCAACACCATCTGATCTGAAGCTCTTCCCATGACAGAAGTTGATCAAGGTTGTGTCTTTGAGAACTCAGCATCACCTCCATGTTGCAAGGAGGCATCAGGACAGAATACGGAAGCTTTTTAGGGGGAAGATGAGGGGAGCTTTATAATCAGAGATGCTCCAATTTGTCCTATGTATCTTATGTGCACAATCATTGGCATGTTATCATCTCTAAGGGCTGGGACTGTCTTTTGTCTTTCTTCACATGCCAGCCCTTACCGCACTGTCTGGCTCATAGGAGGCACTTTATAAATGTTGGTTGGCTTGACTTCCTCTTTTCGAGCCCAAATCTGCCCTCTGAAACTGGGACACATCAGTACCAGTTCTGCCTTCTGGGGCGAACAGAGGCCAGGGCTGTCTCCATGACAGCCCTTCGAAGCACCTTCCTTTCCCATAAGCCTCTACGCTTCCTGAGGCTAAACATGACTGGATCCTTCTCCGGCACCACTTTGACTCTATAATAACCATAACAATGATGGCCACCGTAACAACTGGATTTTATCCAGCCCTTTAGAGTTTTTCAAAGTACCTTCTGAATTATCTCCTTGGACTCTCACAACTCTGTAAGGTGGGTGCCATGACTGTTGTTATTAACAGCAGCAGCAGCACTGAGGCAGGGTCTCCCCACCTAGGCTTGGCCAGAAGGCACTCATGGTCCTGATCCCACTGCGGATCCCCTCTGCTTCTGACCAGGGAGCTTGGCTTTCGCTCCTCCCCATTCCACGAAGCTCACTTCCTTGGTGTGGGACAGTTGAGACGCATGGTAGCTCAGCTCCTTAGCTCAAGGGATCCACCGGGCTCAGCCTCCCTGGTAGCAGGGATCACAGCTGTGTGTCACCAGCTGCTGGTGCTATTGTTCTCATTTTATAGACGACGAAACTGAGGCCAAAGAGAGGTGAAGTGACTTGCCCAGGATCATGCAGCTAGTAAGTGTCTGAGGCAGGATTTGAGCTCAGGTCTTTCTGACACTAAGTCTAACACTATTCATTGTGCCACCCAGCTGCCTCTAGAACATTCACTATCCTGGCTGCTGTCCTCCATATACATTTTATCTTAATGGTTCACATTTATTGCTTGGTCTGGACCTGTGACTTCACTGATATGAGGAACTTCTGGTGTGGAAATTACTTCCAGTGTTTCAGATGGGTATCTTTTCTATAATAGGGTGTTAAAGAGTTAGGCAGGATACCAAAAGGTTGAGAGATCTACCTGTGGTCACACAGATATCATGTGTCTGGAAATATGGAGCAAGGTATTTCTGGAACCAAGGTTGTTGTTTGATCCACTATGGCACCCTGTTATATGAAGTTTTTAAGTTTACAAATGATTTTCTCAGCACACCTTTGGGAGGAGGTAGTGAAATTTCTTCCCTCCCTCCTTTTCCTTCCTTGCCTCTTTTTCTTTCTTCTCTCTTTTTTCCTTCCCTGCCTCCCCTCCTTCCTTCCCTCTCTCCCCTTCCTTTTTGCTCTTCCTCTCCTTTCCTCCCTTTTCCCTTCCCTATAAGATCATTTTTGCCCCTTTCAAGTGCCTAGGAGTGTTCTGGGCACACACCAGGCACTTCATAGATGCTCAATGACTGAGGCTTTAAGTCTAGCTTTATTCTGTGAATGCTATTCTCCCCAAATGCTGCTCTTACAGGTCAGGTGGAACAAATATATTCAAGCACACTGGTGAATTTCTACTAGGCTGGTCTAAAGTCTTATCCATTACAGATGATCTGAATTAAAAACCTGGAAAGCACTAACTTAAAACAGTGGAAAATAATACTGCTTTATATTTATCCAAATCCTTTTTATCTTAGGATCCCAAAGTGATTTATGCTAAGACCAAATAGTCTTGTTCTCATTTTCTTGTTGTAGCCAGGTGATTATTTTTTTCTTCTAAAAGATGGATATAGGAAACAAGGACAAAACTGGACCCAGAGCAGCTAGGCGGCATATTGGACAAAGCAATGGACTTGCAGTCAGTGAGACACTAGCTGTGTGACCCTAGTAATTCACTTAATCTCTGTTTTCCTTAGTCTCCTCATCTGTAAAATGGAGATAACCTCAGGTTTGTTCTAAGGATCAAATGAAACAACATCAGTAACCTTAAAACACCACCATAAATGCTAGTAATTAGTATTGCTAGACAGTAATTTCCTGAATCCCTTATTAACTGAAGGCGCCTCTTTACAGACAATGGTAAAGAAAAACCAGAATCTGGAACTCTTTAACCAGGATTCTATTTCTTTACAACAAATGCTCGCTTCTTCGTCTCAAGTAGGACAATGATGGTGGAGCCTTTGCTAGAAAGCAGCATCGGTTTAGGTAGGGTTTGGTTAACTCATCTGAGCAGCCAGGTGGCACAAGTGATAAGATGATGAGCTTGGAGTCTGGAATATTTTGAGTTCATATCTTGCCTCAGATATTTACTGGTCATACTTCTGACCCTATGCAAGCAGGGTTACCTTTCTCAGCCTCAGTTGGCTCATCTTTAATATAGGGATCAAAAGAGCACCTGCCTCACAGATAATCATGAATGATGATTATGAATTTACGAATAAAAGAAAAGTACTTGGTAAACCTTAAAGCACTAGATAACCATTAGTGAGTAGTATGTGTATCACCAAATTTAGAGCTGGCAAGGGTCTTAGAGACCATCTTCCTGGACCCTCTCATTTTAATTGAGTCCCAGGGTGGTCACATACTTGCCCAATGCCACACAGTAGAAGAGCAGGGATCTCAACCTACCCTTTGGCTACAAATTCAGTGTTCGTTCTACTAAACCTGGCTGCCTCATCCCTGGAGAAAGAAAGAACTAAGGAGAGGCAGAACTAACATCAGATGCCTAAAAATCCCAGAAAATCTTAGTTCCTCTTTCTGACCATTTCAGCAGGTTATTAAAGACTCAGACCCATGGCCTCAAAGGGGACTGTACCAGAGTAAGGCAGCACAGGTATTCTTTAAGGGAAGACTTACATACAACTTTTTATTGTAAGCCTATTATTTTCTTAGAGATTCTTTTCATAAGCAACAAGAATCTTGTGAAAAAAAGAGATCCTTGTGTGCCTCACAAAGACCTCACGCAGGGTGCCCAACCTGGAACTAACAAGGAACTCTAACTGTAGAATCCTGGAACTGGATGGAGGCCGTAGAAATCTTCTACTCTAATCCTTTTATCTGCCAATTCTCTTATGTTTTGGCAGCTGTAGAAAGAGGTTGATGGGGTGGGGAATGAATGAGAGAAGATTGAAAATGAAGGCTGAACTACCAGCAATTCCTAAATTCAATATGCTTTCCCTCACAAAATATGTTTGCACAGGGTGCTTCTTCCTCATGTCTGTACTATCCTCCTGCCCCGTCACCACCTTTCAAAATTCTTCTCTTCTATCAAGACAGCTTAGATGCTACTGCTCTCATAAAACTTTTTTTTTAATACTCTTATTGAAGTATTCACTTATATCCCCCACAAATTTTTCTAGAGAAAAAGGTCTGCAGATTGCCCTTGGCCTCATCAAACTCTACATTGTTTAATATAAATCTGCGTATATGTCCTCTGCCCACCCTCAGGAGACTGGAAGGTCCTTGAGGGCATCTTTGTATCCCTAGCATGATACCTTGCACTTATTAGGCCTTTGTTGTGGTTTGTCCTTCATCTTCAAAGAGGATCAAGGATATCATGGGGGTGATGTTGTGACTCATTCATGAATTGAATTTAAGTGAGGCAAAGTTGTACAAAGTCATCAGCCAACCACCACCACCACCATTACCACCACCACCACCTTTGGGGTATCTTTGTATCCCTAGCATGATCCCTTGCACTTAGTAGGCTTTTAATGTTTGTTGACTTGAATACTAGCCTGTAGTCTTTGTATTATTTGCAAATTTCTATTATCCTTGCTACTGCCATACTGAGATTCTTCAACAGTACAGGTAAATAGGAGTTAGCTAGAAGAGAACAAGATGGACCCATCCTGTAAACCTAATAGATTCACTAAAGTGGCTTTGAAGAATAAATTTTTCATACTCCAAGGAAAGGCAATGGCCGAAAATAATGAATAAGCTTTTATATTAGGCACAAATCTGTTCAAAGAATACATTTACATTTCTGTCTATCAAGGTTATGCGTGCAAGTGGTTTCCACTCCAATCATTAACAGAGCATCAAAGTCTGAAAGGGAAATGCCATCTTAAAAAAAAAAAGCTGCCTTGGAACTTCTGTCTTCTTAAAGAAACCATGCTTGTTAATCATATACACAGAGTCTGGAGGTATTAGCTAATTTTAAAAGTCATGGATTTTTCTTCTCTTTTGCTAGGATCTATCTTGGAAAAAAGTGATTAAGCCTCTTCAATAGACTGCACTTTTATACTAAGTGAATATGCAAAAAGAATAGGATGATAGGATTTAGAGCCAGAAGGGATTTTATACCACATCTAGTCTATTTTACTGAGAAGAAAACTGGTGTGGAGAGGCAAAAATGACTGTCCAAAGTTGCACAGATGCTACACAGTACAGCCATGATTTAAAACTGGATTCAAACTCTGGGATCTTTTCATTACAGCTGAGTCATACTCTTCATTCCCAGAATATAGAGCCCCTACACTATAATGAAATATCTGGCTTTCTCCATCATTTTCTCTGCATCACCATAACTATTTTGTGTCAGATTCTATTGCGAACTCTAAGGAAATCAAGTCACTGAATTTCAGGGTTATTCTACTGACAAAAAGCAGGAGCAAGGAGCCTAGTTTTCCTTTCAAAAATGGCAATTCCAGATTTCCCCTCATTTTCCTTTTGCATATTTTGAAACAAATGTTAAATACTTGTTGAATTTAAATTTCTATAATTCCAAATGAAATTGGCCACCTTGAGGAGTGGAAACCAATAACAATCCTCTACCTTCATTTTCATTTCTGTCTTTCCATTGTTACATTTCTTTCTTCTCCTTTTTAAATATATCACTCCCCTGCAATTCTACGTTGCTTAGGGCTCTTCTTCAAACTAAGCAATAATTTCTCCCCCATTTTTTGGAGGGAAGAGGAACAATTTTCCTGGAATTCAAAAAGTCCACAGTTCCTCTACCTGGCAGCCCTACAGATCATCATTCGGCAATAATGATGGTTGTTTTCTTTTAAAAGGCCAATAAACAATTAGGTGATCCCCAGAAATTTCCCATAGCCCTGGCATGAATGAATACTAGGTTTCTAATGCTATGGGGTTCATTTTGATTTACCAGTAATCATAAACCAGCTGTTCCTAGGTAAACCAAAGGCTGATGGAGATGACTTAAAAAAGGAGGAGGGATCCTTTATCTAGCAGGGCTACAAATTAGTACCTAGATGGATTCTGGAAGTGATATAATGGACTGCAGGAAAAGAAATAAATCTATTAGAACTGAATAGCTGTTTGTTTACATATCTTGCCATGAACATTACCACAAGCAGGAACAGCAGGTGTATGTGCAAGCACCATTTATTTACATAATAATATTGCCGAGTAGATTTGTAGCTTCAGGGCACACTCGCCTCTCCCTGTGTGTGCCTAACTCCCATTAACAGTAATGGCTGTGGCTGTGTGTGCATGGAAGAGCAAATCCTGCTACCCTATTATGCTGGCCCATGGTTAATTTCAACTCAAAAGGAAGAATGCAGAATGGTTGTGTGCTGAACTTCAGCACTCCCACCAACTAACAGCTCCTGCCTCCTCCTGAAGCGCCTTCTCAGTCAAACAGAAGGGTATTAAGATGACACTTGCTTGACTGCCTGTCTTTCTTTCTTCATCCTTCGTGGAGACTGTCAGATAACACTCTCTGAAGGAGGAACAGCATCTCTGGGTGAGAAGGAGTTAAGAAACAGAGCCAAGCTTTCAAAACTTCTCCCAAAGACCCCTGGAGCATACAGCACTAAAATTAAAAAAAAAAAAAAGGAAAAATTTAAAGCTCAAAATGTAATTCTTGTCATGCTCTGAACTAGGGAGTTTGTTTGTATTCTATACACAGCAGCACCAAGCCTTCTGTCGAAGCCACGCTGTGAGAAAGGGCAAAACCCTGCCGAGATGAAAGAACGTGAGGACCTGGTATAGCCTCCCCTGGCATTTACACCTGAAAAAAAAATCACTCAAGGGCATCTTACAGAGAGCTGTGCTAATGAGCAGCTTCTCACCGGAATGGCAATGTAGCTGAGCTGATGAAAGCTGAGATGCAGCAGAATAGAAAATACTTTGGGAGTTTCTTTAAGCATCTGGGGGGCAAAAAGCCTCAGATAAGACAATGCAGATTGCAAATGGCTTCTGTCACCCCATTTTCCTCAGACACTATGTTGTGAGCCAGCTGATTTTGAGTTTAGTTCCCTAATGGGCACTGATGCTTCTTTTAGCCACTCCATTTTATATATCATGATGTATGGTGAATTGTTTTAGATTCTAGGTTAAAATATCCTATCTGGGTTCCCTTGACCTATTCTCTGTGTTCACATTTCTGTCTATCAAGGTTATGCATGCAAATGGTTTACACTTCAATCATTAACAGAGCATCAAAGTCTTCATACAGCAATGCAAAAACACAAGTGCAGTCCATGGTAGGCAGAATCATCCCAAGCCAATGTCTACAAAGTCTATCTCTATTGATGGTTTCTTTCTCCCGGTCCTGATGTCTTTTCTGGTAATGGAATCCATTCAATATTCCTTAGCGTAGACAGTTACGTTGAACACTTAAAATTGTGCCTAGGGGTATCCAGATGACCTTTTCAAATGCTTGTGGTCACTGGAGACTCAGGTCACATCCATTCTCTCAGAGCTGGGAGGGGATGGAAAAGGCTGGTGGATGGGCTATGTTTCAAGATTCCTGATTATTGCAAAACTCACTTCAGAATTATAGGATCATCATTTTAGAGCTGAGAAGAGAACTCTGGTCTGGATCATTCAAGAATAATTTAATCCAAATACTCTCATTTTACAGATGAAGAAATAGAGGCCAAGAGACATGAAGTGATTTGCCAAGATCACAAAAGAAGATTCTGGCAGAAACGGGGGATTAAAATTCAGGTGTCTTGACTCTCCACTCTCTGTTCATCTGATCTTAACTGATGTTTTACAATGACACATAGGGGAATGCTATGGAACCACTCAAGAAATCCAATGTGGAGTCTTTCATAGACATACAAATTGGACACTTAATTTTCCATAGCTATTACTAGTAGTTGGGAATTTGACACCATAGTAATTCTGTCTTCCACCTTCAGCATATATGTAGTGGTGTCCTGTACATTCAGGCTTATTATTCAGTGCCACAGAGCAGATCTGGTATGGCAGAAAGCTAAGCAGCTTGGATTTCTTTGGCTTTGGCAATCTACTGCAAATCATGGTAGTGCTTCCTAAGCTGATTTTCATGTGTGGATGAAGTTTACTTATTACCAGTCAATTAACTGAGAAACTCATAGGATTCAAAGCTGCAAGGGCATCTAATCCAAACTTTTTATTTTACAATTGGGAAACTGAGGCCACCCATGGTGGGGGGGGGAATGACTGGCTCAGGGTCACACAGGAAGTTAAGAAGCAGAGATAAGATTTGGACTCAGGTCCTCTGACTCCAAATCCATTGGTCTTTCTACTCTACCATATAACTTTTCAAGGTAGTAGCAACATTTTTGGTGCTATCATTCAATCAATTTCAGTTATGTCTGACTCTCTGTGGCCCCATTTGGGATTTTCTTGGCAAAGACATCTGAGTAGTTTGCCATTTCCTTCTCCAGCTCATTTTACAGATTGGGAAACTGGAGCAAACAGTGTTAAGTCACCTGCTCAGGTCATATAGTTAATAAGGGTGTATGGCTGGAATTGAACTGAGGGAAATGAGTCTTCCTGTCTCCAGGCCCAGCACTATTCACTACACCACCTAGCTGTCCTATAAATATTTATTATGCATTTGTGCTTTTATCCAAGAATCCTGTTATTTCTTCTTGCTATTTTATGAATACAGGAAAAAGAGCCCAAATAATACAATATTTGACAATACTTTATACTCATTAGCTTCTATTTCTGTCTCCGTTTTTTTTTAATTGTTTTCTACCGACAGTGCTCATGATAGACAGTGCTCATTCAAAATATGGGGCAAAGCAGAGATTCTTAATGACCAATAAACTTGAAGTATTCCATTTATGTATAAGCAAGAACGGAACCTGGTCTGGGGTGGCACTAATTTGGATACAAAGCAACAGCCTTCTTCTTTTTAAGCAACAATGCAGTCTTTACCGTGTGAAACAGAAAACCTCTTTCCCCAGGCTTTTATCTTCGTTGATTCATTTCATTCAATCACCAAATATTAGCAAAAAAGTGGCTTTTTTAAAGGCATGGTAAAAGTGGAAAACACCAGATCACAGAAATCAAAGATACAGAAGAGTGAGAAGTTAAATAGTGAAAGACAAAATCCAAGGTTGAGAATTCTTTCTCCAAATTGTCACTATCTCAGTTTCCCCAGTGGTAATGTAGTCATGGTGCAAAGACCACAGTGCCATGATAGTATAACAGAAGGATTTCCTTCAAAGATCTTTGATCTCGTTGGCTTTTATACTCCCTCCACAGACATGGAACACAAATCACCTTACAGAGAAATGGGCCAAGACCTGCAATGGCTGAAAAATGATCATCTTATGGACAATCTGGTAATAATCATTTCTGAATTTATCTAAACTGGTCTATCACTTGGCCCATATTTGAAACCTTTCAAGTGTGATGAGGTCTTTCAGGACTGGTATGCCATAGCTTTAAAAACACATAGTAGATGCTTAATACATGCTTAGTGGCTGATGGAAGTAGATGACCATAGTGGTAAATATTAAAATATCCAGATAAGAAGGAAAGACATAATAATTGTTAAGTCACCTTATCCTGCTAGGGCATAACTGTTCTCATTATGTCTATAGGGTTTTGTTTGATCCAATTTCACAGGTCATATATGTGATTCTTTAACGGCTAGGAAGCAGTAAGTCATTCAGAGCCTGTATATTTTCAGCTACTTTTTTCACTTGTGAGTTAAGGTTAAAAAGTTCATACTCCCAAGGGGCCATTAAGTCTTGGGTGACCAAAGGCAGTGAAGAAAAAAAACAACTTTTTTTTCTACTTCCTACCTTTGCTAACTCCTTACAGACAAAGGGAGCTCTTCAGGGCCTCTGGCCTTGGTTTCACCTATTCTCACCTCAGTGGCTTTGACTAAAATGATCCAAAATCATCATGTGACTAAGGAGGCAGCTGGCACTGTTGTAAATAGATCTGACAATCAGAAATGGTCTTTGCCTTCTCAGTGTAGCGGTGCCTGTGCAATGTCTGGGGCTATAAGGAACTTTCTGCATCATTGACTTAACAGCCAGGTAGTTTATTTAGACATTCCAGACTGTGTGATTTACATGTAGGGTAGCATAAAAGAAATGCACTGAAATCCTATAGTATTTCCTCACCTGCTAAAATGACAAGTCCATTATTAAGCTGAATAGAAAGGTGACAAGTACACATGGTTTCTGATGATCAGTCAGGGGTGAATTGGGGCTGGTAAAAAATAGATATTATTTGTTAATGGGTAGTTCCTTTTCCTAGTCTACTTGAAGGATAACTCTTGAAGAAACCTATCATTACTATTAATCACTAGATTTCTGATCAGGCTTCTGGGTGGAGTTGAAACCATCATGGACCTCCACAACTAGGGGTAAACATGTAGCAAAGCTGTCTGACTTTACATAGTGCCCTCTAGTGGTCTTCCAGTGGCTTTCTCCAGACCCCGGGAAGAACAAAATGTCTAGCTGTCAGACAGTGTCATTCTCCAAAGTTGGTTTTCTTTCCATTCCATGGAAAAGGGAAGAACACTAAACAATAGGTGCTTCCTCCTCAGGCTCCTGAAGCTTCTCTGGTCTTGGCTTCTAATTATTTTGTTTCCTTTGGGCCTTAGTATAACCACCATTTTTTTTTCTGCCTGCAGGTAACTGATAGACTCTTCTGCCCCTTCCAGGGAAATCAACCCAGTAAGCCATAGAGAGTCAGCAACAAAGAGACACTCTTCTCTTTTCTATATGTCTCCCTTTGCCGACGTCTTGCCTACCAAGTCATCTCTCCAAGGTTTAGTCCCTACAGATTGTTTTAGACACAGTATAAAGCTCCTGTCTGGTCCTAGAGCTGCCTTATAACACAGCAAACTGGCAGCTAGCATTATTATGCCCCTAGCCCATGGAAGCATCACAGAGTTAGTAGGATGCAACTAGGTGCTCAATTTTTACTTTTTATGATTTAGGAGAAAGTGTGCATTATTTCTAAGTAAGATTTTGTGCCATTGGAAAGCAATAGGGTTGTCAGAGCTAACAGATTTTCTGTATGTTGTGTTATCCCTTCCTAAGAGATTGGAGCTTAAGTGTCTATTCCCATTAGGAATTCCCTCTCCTTCCCCTCCCCTCCTCTCTCTCTCTCTCTCTCTCTCTCTCTCTCTCTCTCTCTCTCTCTCTCTCTCTCTCCCCATCTCTGTCTCTATCTCCCTGTCTTCCTCCTCCCCCAGTGATTTATAACATTCCCTGGGATGAAATTTGGTCCATCCTCAGGGGAAGCTTGGCTTTTTTACTCTAAAGAGAAGGCAACGCAGCTTCTCGTATCACCCAGAATCCTGCATTGAATGTCAATGTTAGATGGGTCAGGGTTAGATGAGTTAAAAGCCATTGAGTCCCAACACCTCATTTTACAGATGGGGAAAACTGAAGTTCAGATAGAAGAAAGGACTTGTCCAAATATCACAGTAAACTATAGGCAGACTTAGGACTACAACCTGTCTCCTAACTCTTGTCTCATACTCTTTTTATGAAACACTCAAGAAGGTGTCTCACCTTCCCAGGAATATTTTTTATTTCTAAAGATTTCTATGCTAGGACCCAGCTTTTAGGGTCTTTGCAGAAACCATCAAGGCTTCCTCAACCTTAGCCAATGGGGTCATGATGTGCTTCCCCCCGAAAGTCTTCCACTACACTATTTGTAAACAGTACTGTCTTCATGGGATAGAGAGATAGTCAGGTGGTGCTACGAGTGCTGTGGAATTACTATGCATCCCAAGGAGTCCTTCAATGTGAGCTTCCATGAGAGAATGCTAATAGCCTCCTGGAGCCACCAGTAGCCTCCTTTCCAGTAATTCACATATTAGGAATCCCTGAGTTACTGAGTGAGATTACATCATGGACTTGGTTCAGCGGTGTTTTGATTCAGTGCTATAGTTGCATTAAAAGTTGCCTGCATAACTGGAAGCGCTCTTTTTGGCCCCTCAGAAGAAGTGGCCTTTGACCTTGCTGCTACAGGGAACAGACAGACTCTGGGGGCTCAAATGTTACCTTTCTTCTTATCTTTCCAGGGAAAAAAGAACAAAGGATTTCTGCTGAAAATGTTGATTCTTGCCTCAGTCCAAGTGCTAAATGTTTTTTTCCCCCCAAAGAAAATTGGCCCCTGAACTAGGAGAGAAACTTTAAAACCTGCTATTTACTAACAACACAACTCGTCTCTTTGAGGGACAAATGGATTATTTCCCCAAACAAATGCAGGGTTTCTATAGATTCGGGGTTGGAAAGGTGATTTCTATAGATTAGGTTGAAATTATGTTAACTAAACTTGGCTCCAAAGAAGAGAGATGAATCAAAACCTCCCACCCCTCTGTTTTTTGTTTTTGATTTGCAGAGGTGAGGGACTATGGGGGTTTAATGCTGTGTATGATGACAGATATATTTCCCCCAATATATCGGTTAGTTTTGCTGAACTGCTCATTTCTTCTTTCCTTTCCTCTCTCATTCCACTCAGAAGGACCTTATCAGTTGCCATGGATTCAACGATCCCTTCGAAGCAGATGATCCCCAAATCTATATACCTAGATTTAATCAGAACTCTGAGGTCCAGGCTCACACCAACTGCCTGATAGACATCTGTTTCTATGCTCATGTTCCCAATTAGCATCTAAAACTCACTGTGTCCAAAACAGACCTCATCTTCTTGCTCATAAAACTAATAAAGTCATCAACCAACTTTCTAGTAACCAAGTTGTATAACCTTAGATTCATCCTTAACTCTTCGTTTTCCTTTACCTTCCATATCTGGTCCACTGTCAAGGCTTGTTGGGTCTACCTTCATGAAATCCCCACAATCTGTTATCTTTTCTCTCTAGACATAGACACCACTCCATTTCAGACCTTCTCCAATCCAATTCCACACAAAATCATCTTCTGAAAGCACTGGTCTGACCATGTCACCCTCCACTTTCACCCTGCTTGAGTATCCTCATTTTAAACCCTTATTTAAATCCTGTATTTAAAACTCTTCACATTGATCATTTCAGACTATCTTTCTAGACCTATTTCACATTACTTTCTTTCACAGAACCTGTGCTTCAGTAAAACTGGCTTGTTTACTATTTCCAGAGCTGGATACTCTAACTGTGACCTTTGTGTAGGATTTCCTCCATGTCCAGAGTTCACTCCCTCTTCAAACCCACCTCTTAGAATCCTGAACTTGTTTCAAGGCCCAACTTAGGTGCTCCCTTCTATGGTAAACTTTTCCTGGTCCCTCTGATTTAGGTTCTCTCTCCCTTCTCAAATTATCTTGTATTGACTTAGCCCTGTGCTTGGTATTTGCCCCTAGCAGAATGTAAGATTCTTGTGAGCAAGGACTACCTCACATTTTTATTTTGAATCTCTAGCGTCTGTCATGGGGCTGTGTCTGAAGCCAGGAGAAGACTCATCTTCCTGAATTCCAGCCTCAGATGCTTCCTACCTGGATGACCCTGAGCAAGTCACTTGATCTTGTTTGCCTCAGCTCTTCATTGATAAAAGGAGCTGGAGAAAGAAATGGCGAAGTATCCTAGTGTTTTTGCCAAGAAAACTCCAAACAGGCTCAGAGAGTTGGACACAACTGATTAAGTGTCTATCACAGTGTTTTGCACTTAGATGTTGTTCACCCTTCTTTTTTGAAGAGGACCAGTGACATCCAGGGGAGATGTCCTGATTTATGTGTGAATTGAAGTGAGGCAGAGTTGCACAAATTTCTATTACAGAGTCACTGAAGTCCAATGGCAGGACAAAAATCAAGATGGCCCAAGATTCAGTGGATGACTGACATCTTTGACGTCTGACTAAGCTCTGCTGCCTTCATGGCCATTGGAACAAATTATTTTCATCCACCCATTCTGCAGAGGGGAAACTTTCACATGTTTGGAGTAGACATCCCCCTAACTCATTGATGGGCTTGAGACCTGTCAGTTACCCTCAACCAGGTTTAGCCCATCTTCTGAGACAGCTTACCAGGGTGTGGCCACTGCATATGCTACAGCTTCTTGGAACCACAGGTGAGTGGCAGGTGGACACTAAAGGTGGATAAGCAGTCCTGAAATGGGCTAAACAAGCCCTTTTTGCATGCAGTGAGTGCTTAATAAATGTCTGTTTGAATGTTTCTCCCCCTAAAGCAACAACAACTTTCTATTTGAGAAAGGTTTTTCCAGGAATCACCAAGGAAGTCAGTGTCTGATGGAGATACAGATAGGAGTGCCCTATGAGATACAGACCTAACCAAGCCATTGGTTTAATTGCAAGGGAATCCCATACTTTCTCTGATAACAGCAGTAGACTATTATACTCAAGTAAATATATCCCTCCCTCACCTAGAGGGAAATCTATAGGGACTGCTCTTTCCACAGTAAAGAGCTTTAGGTTACTACTTCCTTTCACACTATCTACTTAATGTTGTAATAGAAGCAACTCTTCACCTTGGGTCTCAAAAATTAGAAGCATTTTTTTCTCATTCTCATCACTCACAACCTTCTAGTTTTGCTTTATGTACATTAAGAAACAAAAACCTCCATTTTCCTTAGACCCATGAAGAGAGAAAAGGCTAAGACAATTTACTTAAATAATATCTGAAAAATGTTTACTTAGTTTAATGTTCTTCTATAAGTTCAGATATACTTGTCAAATTCTGTTATGGCAAGCATCGTTACAATGAAATTCTCCATAAAACAAAAAGATTCCAATGCCCAGGCAGTCTACTTTGTTTCAAGCAATATTTAGTTCAGCAAAATTCATAGGATCATAGATTTACAGTTGGAAGTGATGCCATAGATTATTTAGCTTATTTCCCTCATTTCTACACTCAAGAAAACAGAGGCACAGAGAGCAGTGATTTGCCTGAGAATGCTGATAGACTAGAGGACAGAACCCTGGCCATCAGGGACCATACCCTGAGTCATCTATTTTTCTCACAGGCTTTAGCATTTATAATGAAGATAAACAGGAAACCTTTCTGTAAAGTCAGAGGTGAAGCAAGGATGTCCATTATCACCATTACTAATTGATATTGTACTAGAAATGCAACCTCTAGCAATAAGACAAGAAAAAGAAATAGAAGGAAAAAGCATAGGTAATGAGTAAACAAAACTATATGTTTTTGCAGATGATATGGTAGTTTACAAGGAGAAGCCTAAGAATTAACTAAAAAAAGTTCCTAAAACAATTAACAATTTCAGCAATGTCGCAGGATATAAAATAAACCCATAGAAATTATCAGTATTTCTGTATATTACCAACAAAATCCAATGGGAAGAAAGATAAATTCCTCTTAAAATAAATGCAAACAGTATAAAATACTTGGGAGTCTATCTGCCAAGGCACACAGGAACTATATGAACACAGCTACTAAACACTCTTCACACAAATATAGATCTAAATAATAGGTGAAATAGTAATTGTTCATGCATAAGCCAAGTTAATAATAATAAAAATGACAATGTTTCCTAAATTATTTTATTCAGTGTCATACTAATCAAATTATAAATTTTTACTTTATATAAAAATAGAAAATATTAGAATCTTAAAAATAACAATATTAAAATATATAATACTAGAAGAGAAAAAATAACAACTCATCTGGAGGAACAAAAAGATCAAGGATATCCAGGGATTCACTAAAAAAATGGGAAGGAAGGGAGCGTAGCAGTACCAGATTTCAAACTTTACTGCAATTGTCAAAACAATTTGGTATTGATCAATGGAACAGATTAAGTACACAATATATAGAAGCCAGCGAGCACAGTAACCTAACATTTGATAAAAGCAAATATCTTAACTAGTGGGGCAAGAACTCACTAGTCCAAAAAACAAAGCAAAACAGAAACCCTCCTGGGGAAACTGGAGAGTAGTATGACAGAAAGGAGGCAGAGTCTAACCTTTCATACCATTTGAGCTAAGCTCAAAATGGGCACATGATTCAGATCTAAACAGTGATAAAAGCAAATTAGAAGAACATGAAAGAAGTTACATGTCAGATTTACAGATAGGGGAAGAGCTCATGACAAAACATGGAACAGAGAGGTTCACAGGAGGTAAAATGATTAATTTTGATCACATAAAATTAAAAAAGTTTTTGCACAAAGCCAATGCAGTTAAAATTAGAAGAAAAGCAGGAAACTGGGAGAAAACTTTTGTGGCAAGTCTCTCTAATAAAGTTTCCATTTCTCAAATATATAAGGAACTAAATAAAATTTACCTGAGTAAGAACCATTCCCTAATTAATAAGAGGTAAAAGGATATGAATAGGCAATTTTCAGAGAAATACTCTAAATCATTAATAATTAAAGAGATGCAAATTAAAACAACTCTGAGATTGGCTAACTTTCAGATTGGATAAGATGACAAAAATCGAAAAATGACAAATGCTAGAGGGAAAGTAGAAAAATAGGTACACTGATGTACTACTGATGCAGTTGTAAACTAGTCTAATCATTCTGAAAAGCAATATGGAAACATACCCCAAAAGCTGTTAAACTGTGCATACCCTTTAACTCAGTGATACCACTAATAGGTCTATACCACAGAGAGATCAAAGAAAGATGAAAAGGATCCATATGAAAAAAAAACTTTATAACATCTATCTTTAGGGTGTCAAAGAACTGGAAATTAAGGGGATCCCCATCCATTAGGGAATGACTGAACAAGCTGTGGTTTATGATTATGATGGAATACCACTGTGCTATGAGAAATGATGGGCAGGGTGGTTTAAAAAAAATCTTGGAAGACTTTTATGAACTGATGCAAAGTGATGTGAGGAGAACAAGCTATCCATTGACAGAAGTATTGTAATGATAATCAACTGCGAAAGACTTAGTAACTGGTCAACACAATGACCAACCACAGTTGAAAAGGATTCATGATGAAACATGCTATCCACCTCTACAGAGAGAGAGAGAGAGCACTGATGGACTCAAGAATACAACTGAAGCATATTTTCTTCTTCTTTTTATTGCTTTTTTTTAATATAGCTAATGTAGAAATTTGTTTTAAATGACTATTATTTGCAGTGGGTTTTGATTTATTTTTTCCTTTTCAATGGATAGTAAAGGGGGAGGGGGAAGTAGAGGATTTGGAACTGGAAATAAAACAAAAGTGAATGAAAAAAATGAAAACAAAATAGTTTCCTGCTTCTCTCAAACAAATACTGGCAGAGCAGTATTGAATATTAAAACCATTAACCTGATTTTGTACATTCCAATAGAATACAACAATGTGGACAGTCTCTTGGAATTCATTATGGCAGAATCTGACCAATGTCAGTACTTTCTTTAGGATTTTTCCAATTTTATGCCAAATCTTTTGCTTGATCAATCAAGTGACATTTTTGGTTTTTATTTTATTTTTTTTGAATTTTTTTTACACATATTGACTCAGCATTTGCCAGAAGGAAAAACAAAACTCTGGAATCTGCCAAACCCTGTGTAGAAGCCTAAAGTTCCCCAATTTCACATCACTGATTTTCCCTTTGGAATGAACTTCTGACTTCTGGGTTTTCAGTCCATTTGAGGGTCTTTCCCCTGGAGACAGAAAGAAGGACTTAACTCTTAGAATTCCTAACTAAGAAATTCAGCACCTAAAATTTGAACGGATCAACACCACAGTATTCTGAGGAGGTGTTTTATATTAAAAAGGAAGATATAGGAAGACCAAAAATGATGTTCAAATAGAAAGTAAAAATGAATAGTTATTGTAGATACTGGAAAGGCTCAGATATTGTCAAACTTTTAGTATATTGTCATGATTGGTCTATACCCATTGCCCAGCTTCTTTTTCAGCATGTGGTAATTGATTTGGACATACTAATGAAGAATGAGTTCCTCTTTTTCTCCATCTGCCCTGCTAAACCTACCAAATCATTCACTTTCACACACACACACACACACACACACACACACACACACACATACACTCTCTCTCTCTCTCAATATATGAGATATTCTGCATTTACTCTCTATTGGAGCTATCTCCATTGTTTCCACTACCTCAGTGGCAAAAAAATCTGGCAGAAGAGACTAAGACAACCCAAGAATGTGCAACATATCAAGCACACATTTCTGACATACTAAACTGAGGGAGGGACATAATATGTAGAGCGGTGATCAGAAGCTAGAAAGGGAGTGGGCAGAAAGGAGTCGAAGGTGGTGCCAAAGGGTTTTCTACTGTCCCTTGCATTGGGCTGCTGGACACAGTTTTCCTCTTGGAGTAGTTAAGAAGGCCAGGGGCACATTTGTTGAGACAACAGCTGATTAATCATGGGATAAGATGGCGTTTCTCTGTGTGAGTGTATGCAGGGGTGAGGGACAAATGAATGGAAGGGATCCACTGGTAACTAAGTAATTGTACCAACACTGAATGCTACAGGACAACCAAGCTTAAGTCTGACTTATCCACAGTGGTGTTATATAATTAGAATTCAGCTTTATTGCACATTAAGGGCTAAAGAGCTCAGCCCGATTATAGAGGTAATTTTGGCATCCAATTAAGGGAGCGTTCTGCTTTCAACTCTATCGTGTTTCAGTGAACTTGAAACAACCATGCCAACATGACAGGCTATCTTATTGCAACTTCCTATTTATAATAATGAATATCTAGGCAATGAGGGCAGGAAAAATGACTGCTCTTTTGGAAGCTGCTTACTGGTCCAAAGGAAACCAGCCTGCTTTATGATCCCTGGAAATGCTCTAAGCTGGGAACCACACATAGCACTTCCTCAACTACCTGAAGGTCATTTTTTATAATGAGACAATTTTTAAAAAATGCCAATTGGCAAACATATGTTAACCTACCTTTAAATTTAGATTGTAGTCTCCTTACTACTAAACATACAAGAAAATTATTACTTTAAAACTGCTGTCATGACATATTCCAAAATTCGAGCAGTGTAGGAACTGAGCTAGATTAAGTCTGATTAAATTAGGATTCTCTTTGGGGAGTGTAAATGTGTATAGCTGGTTTAAAACAGGGATGGAATACAGGTTTTGGAAAAATGTATACATGAAGACTTAACTCTGGGACCTCCCTCTGCAAGTTTTTATTGTGAAGTGTCTTTGTCCATTGGATTCAGGCTAATTGTGGACAGGTATTATTTCGCTTGTATAGGAATCCTCAGCACTTAGCACAGAGACTGCCACACAGTAAGTACTTGATAAATTATCTATCTATCTATCTATCCTATCTGCTATCTATCATCTATGGGACCTATGTATCCATCCATCTATAGTATCTATCTGCTATCTATGTATCTGTCTTTGTATGTATGTATCTATCCATCTAATAAAATCCAAATTTCTAGTAATTTGTTTTCACTTCCATCCCTTCCTAAAAGAGGCTTTAATTCACTTGAACCAACATTTATTATGGACTTGGCATATGTTTAGTATTGTGCAAAGTGCTGGGTATACAAGCATAAAACTATATAGCCTTTTTTCTTGAACTTGAAATCTGGGTGGTGGAGGAGAGATAGGAATAAGACACATATACAAATGACTCTAATATAAGTTACTTATATATACATTTGTCATCGCCTCCAATAGCAAAAAGCTCATCAGGGCAGGGACTGTTTCATTATTTGTACTTGTATCCTCAGTTTCTAGCACAATGCCTGGCACATAGTTGGCATTTCATTGAGATAAAGATATAGAGCATTTGTTAAGTGCTTATAATGGGCTAGGTACTTTGCTAAGCAAAGGGCACAAATATGGGCAAGTAACACAGTCCCTATTTGTTACTGATTGAATTACATTGGAGCAACCAGAGAGGAATGAGCCACTGAGGGAGGGAAGGATCAGTGCTGGTGGCGATTGGCTTCATGGTGGAGGCAGCAATGGAAGTGGACCTTGAAAGAATAGAAGGATATTAACTGGCAGAGATGCCAAAGGGATTTGCTTTAGGCAGGGAGCCCTGGAGCCCCTGTATACAGTTTCAGGAGAAGACAGGAAACACAAAAGTATAAGAAGGTGAATATCATGAAATCAGTCTGGGATCATAGGCTTGACCCGAAACAGCACACTGTAAAGAGAGAACTCTTGGATTCAAGCCAAGGAGACCTTGGTTCTGATATGTTATCTTGGGTAAGCCACTAAGTCTCTAGGCTTCAGTTTCCTTATGTGTAAAATCAAGTGGGTAGATGGCATGATTTCTAAGGTCACTCCCTACCAGAGAGGAAGCTCTCTGATTTTAGATTTGACAGTTTATATTTTGTCTTGTGGGCAACAGAGAGCTACACAAGGCTTTGGAGCACAGGAGTGATGGAATCAGACTTTTCATTAGGAAGATTACTTTGATGATACAAAATGGGAAATGGTTGGTATTAGAAACATTATTTTCTTACCTATATTTTCACATAATGCAGTTTCTTAAAAGTTAGAAGTACTGTTAATCTCTAGACTAGAATATCAAGGGTCTATTGTCAGAATAAAATTAAGAAGGGAGAAAGAGGTCATGCGGTTCCAGAATATACTAGGTCTAATTTTAGCCAATGCTAATTGGTTTTTAACACTTTAAAAAAATTTTTGCCTTAGGAAAAAATTCCCCTCTTCAAACTCCAGGAGATCCAATCTTTCCAAGTATGGGTTTACCAAAACGGTAAGTCACTCACAACATCTGCAAGAGATTATAATTAAGCAATAATTTTTTTAAGAAAGAATTTGTATTAACCAAATTTATGACTATGAGAAACAAATGTAGCAAACAAACACAGAAAAATTGCATATTAGGATGCTAATTAGATGCATTTCTATTTATAAGCTGCCTTGATCAGGCTAAAGCATTTTCCGTTTCAGGTGTCAGTGTTACGCCCACAAATGTAAACAATTCCCCTGACTGGAAAACACCTGCTTGTCTCTGGAGATGGGGAGTGTGCTAAGGAAAGACAACTCCCAATCACTTGGAAGGAAGGAGATTATGTGTCTTTTCAAGCAAGATTACTGATTTTTTTTACTATAGGATAAGGCTGAGCTTTACTGTGAGTTGACCATGTTAAGAAATCAATGTAAATGGGCATTCCCCTCTGGGGGAGGCGGGGAGGGAGACACAACTTGAAATGGGTCCCTGGGAATATAGAAAAACATCCTACCTGCCACAACTGAGACACTTGGTTGGTATAACAGTGCTGGCCTTCCTAAGGATCCAGAAATGGGAAGGATAAACCCTGCTCATTCTTGTGCATATAACAGTCAACTCTTCTAGAATTATAAGTAGCTGATGAGTTGCTAGTCTGCATTTGTGGAGGAAGTTTCTACACCAGGAATTCCTTTGCACAGGTGAAATCACAGGACTGGATCACTCCACTCAATGGCTGGCAAATCATAGGGTAATCCTTTATTAAAGTCTTATTCATGCTGCATAATTTCATAACCTGAGGCTAGGCTTTCAAAAGTTATGCTGCCAGAAAGCTAGTTCTGGCATTTCCTGCCAAGATTGAAAGGATCTGAGGACAGGCCTGGTGATTAAATGTTTATCTGTTACCAGAAGATAAGTTGAACACAGGCCCAAGAGTCTCATTCCTTCTTTGAAACAGGTTGATAAATTTCTTGGCAATAGCAGTTCCTGAAAGCCATTCATCCAGGCCTAGTGGGGTTACAACCTGCATCAGTGGACCAACCCCAGTGAAAGTAGAAGTCAGGATATGGCACACATTTGTGAAATACGAACTCTTTCACCAGGAAGGGCAATGCGTTCCAGATTTCACTGTGGGTCCAAAATTACTGATCAATTTTTTTCACATTCAACACCTGCCCCTCCAGACTAAGCCCTCCCTTGTGACAAAGAAAACCAATGCATGACCTCATGACCACATATGACAGTGTCTACAAGAGTTGTCTAACCTGAAGGGAGAAATATGTTCATTATCTGTTCTTTGGGACCTTCATTCATTTTTAAATTGTTCTGAGATCACCATCCTTTTATATGCTATTGTAGCCACTGTATAGATGGTTCTCTTGGTTCTACTTATTGTGTTTTGTATCATGTTATTCAAACTTTCCCATGATTCTTTGAACTCCTCCGCTTCTAATACCATTATATTTATTCATAAAACATCATTTTTCTGAAGTTACATGAAAAGGTAAACATGAGTTTAAGGTTAAACTGCATACATTCAAATATGGGGAGATGATACATGTGTCCCCTCAGATCCCTATCATGTTTGGGAGTTACAGAAAGATTCCAATTAGACAGCACCTAGGAGTAGTTATGTTGTATTTGTTGAATTTTGATGATTTCAAGAAAAGAATTAAGAGTAGAGAAGGAATTCACTCAGTGGGGAGGGAAAGGAAAATTAGGGAAAATAATCTCATGTAATCAGGGTACACAGGTAAACATCCATATGAACACAAAGAGAGCGAGGAGGACAGCTGATGCCTGGACCTCCCTCCTAACTGAACTGGTCAAAACAAGAATACATACACACACACACACACACACACACACACACACACAAGCACACAGAGTTGGGTACAGAAATCCATTTTATTCAATGGGGAGAAAGAGAAGAAACAGGTAAAGGAAGGACTAGAATGGCATCACAAAACCAATGGGAACCATTTTGATTTAAATTCTTTGGTAACACAGTGTTTATTAAATAAAATATTTTAGACAGCTAAGCAGTACAGTCGATAGAACCTTGGGCCCAAAGTCAAGAATTAAAAACTGACCTTAGATACTTACTGGCTGTGTGACCTTGGGCAAGACACTTAATCTCTATTTGCCTTAGTTTTCTCAATTGTAAGATGAGGATATTAATAGCACTCAGCTCCTAGGGTTGTTGCAAGGATCAAATGAGAGAATATTTGTAAAGCACTCAGCACAATGCCTGCATGCAGTGGGCACTATTATAAATGCTATTACGAAAGGAATAGTTTGGTGTTTATTTGACCCACGTTCATGTCTTTGACTTCCTTGGTGTAAAGATCATATTGTTACTTGGGGCAGGTAGGCTTGACTAAGAATGGCTAATAACAATCCACATTTATATGACAATTTTATATTTTTCTTTTATTTCTATTTTTTCCTTTACATTATTATGAACTGTCCTAATGTCAACCTATATGAACATTTTCTTATGCTAAGAAGAATGGAAAAAGTAATCAATTGTTGCCATAAACTTTTAGCTTATTCCCTTTCTCTAAGTAAACTATCATATCATTTGCAAAAAGCAATGATTTTTCCTCTGTGCTTTGACTGACTCCTATGATTTCTTTTTCTTGTCTTATTGCTATAGTAATGGGCATTTCTATAATCATATGAAATAATAGTAGTGACAAGAGATATCCTTGTTTCAGCTTTGAATTTACTGGAAAGGCCTATAGTATTTCACCATTACTACTACTTCTAGCTCTCGCTTTTAAACATTTTATTTACAATCTTAAGGAATAATCCATTTGTGCCATATTTACATTATTTTTTACATAAAAGCATGTATTTTGTCAAAAAGCTTTTTTTACATCTATTGTGATAAAATTGTGATTTTATTTTTTCTTCTTAGTATAATCTATTATGTTTATAGTTTCCTAACATTAAATAAAATCTGCATTCCTGGCCTAGTCACAGTATATATACTCTTTTAAAAAACATATTATTGTGGTTTTCTGCTAATATTTTATCCAATACTTTTATGTTGTTATTCATTACAGGAACTTGTACATAGATTTCTTTCTCTGGCTTTTGCAGTCATCTGTGATAATCATAGGGGGAATCACTGTTTCTCAGTCATTGCCAGCAAGGTTCTTGCCAGATTCCTCTTTAATAGGCTGATTCTTCACCTGGAAGATGGTCATCTACCTGAGAGCCAGTGTGGCTTCAGAAAGGGCTGAAGGATGGTCAACATGGTGTTTGCTGCCCAACAGCTCCAAGAGAAATACCAGGAGCAGAACAGAGGTGCACATTTCTTGATCTGACCAAGGCCTTTGATGCTATCAGTTGTGAAGATTTATGGAAGATCATGGCAAAATTTGATTGCCTGGAAAAGTTCATCAGCATTGTATACCAGTTCCATGATGGTATGCTTGTGCAGGTTCTGGATAATTTAAATTCTTACTTCTCATTCTGCTAATATGGGGATTTTGTTATTTAAAAAAAATACTTATGCATTTCATTCAAATTATCAGTATTACTGGCATTTAATTGGCAAAACAGTTTTAAATAATTTTCCTTATCTCCTCTTCATTTTTTATATTGGCAATTTGTTTCTTTCTCTTTTAAATGATCAGATTAGCTAACTATGTGCCTAGTGCACTAGCTTTTCCCTCTCTTTTTGGTCAATCTGGCACTTTAAAAAATTGTTTCTTTTTTGATTTTCAGAATTTTAACTTTTGTGAGCTTTTTGATTTGTTGTTTTTCTAATTTTTTTTTAACGTTGCATGCCCAATTCACGGATTTGTTCTTTTTCTCTTTTATTTATGAAAGTATTTAGAGATATAAAATTTTTCCTAAGGACTACACCTCAAAAGTTTTGATTTTGTGTCTTGTTGTTTTCTTTGATGAAGTTATTATTTCTAAGATTTATTCTTTCCAATTATTTTATTTATTTTTAGTCCTTTCTTCAAATTCCTTTTTTGATAAGTTTTATTGCAGTGTAGTCTATAAAGGATATGCTTAATTGTTCTTCTTTTCTGCATTTTTTATGAGGTTTTTATGCCCCTAACAGAGTCAACTTTTGAAAAGATGTTTTACCCAGCTGAGAAATATGCATATTCTTTTCTTTTCCCATCTCTTAATCACCATAAATAGATAATTTTTAACTTTAAAGAAGTTTAAAGAAAACCAGGTTAAGTTCTTTCTTACCTATTATTATTTTAGATTTGTCTAGGTCTGGAAGGGGTCACATTGAGGTCCCCAACTATTACAGTTTTGTCTATTTTTCCATGTACTTTGATTAAATATTTTTTGAGTACTTAGATGCCATGTCATTGGGTATATTACATATAACTGATATTAACTCATTGTCTGTGGTATCCTTAAGCATAATGTTTCCTTTATTTCCTCTTTTAATTAACTATTTTTATTATTACCTTGCTTGAGATCATGACTATCTCTGCTTTTCTGAATTCTCCTGAAGCATAAAAAATCCTTTTCTACTACCTCATTTTAAACTCTGTGTGAATCTTTATGCTTCAAATATGTTTCACATAAAGAGCATACTCTTGGATCCTACTTTAAAATCCAATGGTTGAGTTTATCCCATTTACATTCACTATTACGATTGTTAATTATATATTTCACTCTATTACCATCTCTTGTACTCCCCTCTTTCCCCATTTCTTGCAATTTACAAAGAAGGAAGTGGAGAAAGAAAAAGAATAAGATTGATACTAGTTTACAAGACTTTCAATTTTACAAATTACCTTATTCATATAGCCTTGTGAAGCGAGCAATGTATTATTTGCCCTCTCTGATAGTAAAATTGAAACTCAGAAGGGTCAAGTGACGTCCCTGTGGGTTACAGAGCTAATAAGGTCCACCGTCTCCAAACCTATCTATATACTCCTGTCTTCTTTCCACTATACCACAGGTATCTTCTCTTTGAAAGAAAAGATACTACCATTTCCCATTCTCTTCCTCTATAATTTTTCACCTTTCCCCCTCAACTTCTTTCCAGTCTTCTCCTCTCCTGAAGGTACATGTGGAAAATGAGATACTAACAGGAGAACAGTTTAGAGGCTGTCTCTCGAGCAGGTGGGAAGGCCCACACCTCACTCCCAGCTGAGGGAGCTGGAGGTAGTGAAGTAAAGAAGGAAAAAGTTAAGTTAAGCGAATGCCTAAGCCTTGACACTTGAGACTAATTTTTGAAACTATTTTTCAAGCCTTGATGCACATGGCTGGAGCAGAGTTGAGTTGTAGAATTTCTGCATCATGGCTAACCTATTCCCAGGGTAAGGTAGACATGTCCTGGAAATAAGGAGCAGAATGCAGTTGTTTAAGTGCATTAGGAATAACATTTCACTGTGGAGAGCTCAGCTATTATTTAGCATTTTTATCTGCAGTGCACTCTGGCATCATTTCTATTATTTATTCCTTCCGACAATACTGTAAAGGAGATTTGTACAGGGGAGGGCAGTGAGGTCATGGCTTACTTTCTCAGAGTTGCACAGAGGTTGTTTCTACATTACCAGAGTCTTCTTGCAAAACTACCTATGTGCCTTGGTCAGTAACAACTGATCTGTATGTAATCTCCACGGTGAATAAGGAAACAATGAATGGTAAGGCAAAAGTGAAGCTATAATTGTTCAGTACCAGCTTATAACAAAGCATTCAAAAAATTCAACACCCAGAGGCAGCAGTATAGAATGTCATTGCGGAGGGTCTAAGGGGCATTTCTCATGGTCATTTTCCACATAATAATGACCAGCTATTACATAGTGTTTTAAGGTCTGCAAAGTACTTTGTATGTTATCTCATCAGATCTTCAAAACAACCCTGTGAAGTAGGTGCTGTTATTATGTTCGTTTTTACAAATGAGGCAATTGAGGCTATTAGAGGTTAAGTGAATTACTCCATCATATAGATTAGTAAGTATCTGAGGCCAGATTTGATCTCTGGTCTGACTATCTACAAGTCCAGTGCACTGTCCACTGGGCCACTGACTTTGCTTGTTACGTGCAAATTTAAAAAAAAAAATCTGTCTACATTTGCTGCTCAATTTTCTCAACTTCACTCATTTCTCCATCCCTTGCAGTCTGGTTTCTTATCCAATTACTTGACTGAAACTGCTCTCTCTAAAATTACCTGAGATTTCTTTATGGCCAAGTAGATGCTTTTTCTCACTCCTCATTCTTATTAATGCCTCTATAGTTTCCAGTGCTATTGACCATCTCCTCTGCTTGAATATTTTTTCCTTCCTGGATTTCTCACAACATTGCTTTCTCCCAGTTCTTCTCCTACCTGTCTAACTATTCCTTCTCAGTTTTGTTGGCTAGATCTTCATCTCTGTCCCAACCCTTAACTCTGGGTGTATCCTACATCTCAGTCCTGGATGACACCGTGGCACAGAATGAATATTGGGTCTGGAATCATAAAGAACTGAATAAAAATTTGGCCTAACACAGTAGTGGCAAGTTACTTACCTGCTCTCTGCTTCAGTTTACTCAACTGTATAATGGATATAGTAGTATTACCTACTTTTACAGGTTTGTTCTGAGTTTCAAATGGCTCATATTTGTAAAGTTTTCATACTGCCTAACACATAGTAGGTACTTAATACATCCTTCCTTTCCTCCTTCTCTACTTTCATTCTTCCCTCCCTTCCTCCTTCCTTTTCATAGCTTGAGCTCATTATACCATTCTGCATTTCTTAACTACTCTAACCTTTTAACCTAAATATACCTGGTCATTTCCAAAGATCACAAGGCCTCAAATACTCAAAATCAAATTAATTTCAATTTTGTATATGTGTATATGTACAAAACACATGTGTACATACACATGCATACATATATACACACAGATATTTAAAAATATACACATTATATAAAATGTGTATATATACACATATACATACACATACGTATATGTGCATATATATATATATATATATATATATATATTTATATATGATCTACCTATGGAAGTTTGGAGATTGAGTACAGAGAGATAAATGTTCACATTTCTCCCAAAAGTCTCTTAACATGGTCCCAATATACTACAGCTTCTTAGCATTCTCTCCCGTATTTTTTTTCTCCATTGGGAAGAGACTTCGAGTTTGCCAGCTGTTTAGAAATTTTGTTTAGGGAGTAAAGGAGAAAGATGATTTGTGTATGAGGAAGGAGGCTGGATGAAAAAGAGTCTCGAAGGGACCCTTCCAACTCAAATATTCTATCATTCTCTATTCATCGGGGTTCTAACCCCTCAATCAAGTGAATTAGGGTCTTCAGAATAAGTTTTCATCCCAGTTCATGAGAACTGCAGTACAATCTCAGAGAGATCTGCAAAGAACTCAAGAATGCAAAGAAGAAAGGCTTAAAAATATGAAATTGTCCCAGGGTTTCTCTGCACAGCCCAAGTAAGAAGCTTCAAAGACATGAGTCATCGTTTTCAAACGCACATCAAACAAGTTAAATAACTCTTACTTTCTTAACAACATATTAATCAAAGGGCATTGATTCCTGAATCAGATTCTACTACCAATGAGCCTCCTATCTTCTCAGCTCGGATGCATGCATTAAGTGAATTTTATTCTGACAGATACAATATAGCAATCAATAAAATCTTATTATATGGGGCTGAGATACAGGGATTTAGAGCAGGATTTATGCACTGCTTTCAAATCCAGTGCTATTTCATGTCTCTGCCTTAACCTGTAATTGAAAATAAATCTCCCCAAATACACCAGATTCTAATTTTCTGGATGTATGGGCAAATTTTAACGGCAGCCCGCGTTCCCTCAGGGAAACTGTGCCTATGTGATCTTATCGTCTACCGCTGTTGCAGTTCCCTGAGGTACTAGATTCCTTAGGACAAGGCTGCTGTGCCCTATCCTGGACTGTAAGAAAAGAGCATACTTGGGAAAGTAGCTGAGATTTCTGTTTCTATACATATTTTTAGAACAGAAGTGTCAAGTTAAAGGCTCAACCAGCAAAACTCCCAGCCCTGACCAGATTAAAATGTAACTGGGATATATTTAACAAAACAAATAAAAACACACTATAACACAGATAATGTTAATTTGTGGTTTTCTAAGTGAATATGTAAGCTGACTTCTATTTGAGTTAGATACAGGGCTGGAATTCCTGAGTCACGTTCATCTACCTTAGACACTAAGTGGACAAATCAGCGTTAGCTGTGTTTGTCAGATGGCCTTGACTTTAAATTCCAGTATGCCCAGCACTTATAAGAGGAGCACATAGAATGGGGAGCTCATGGCATTTGGGACATTCAAAGAATCTCAACAAGTTAGACGCCTCTATGAGTTTTGTGCTGGATATAGAGGAGACAAGAGGGAAAGCAGAGAATATAGATAGAACCATGTAAATAAAGCATGCTTCCTGCCCTCAAGGACTTACACAGAGTTTATTCTACTGAACAAAATAGAGAGCACAATATTAAGTCCCCACATTAGTGGAATAGACAAAAGGGTTGGGGAAACTCAGAAGAGAGATGTCTGGGTGGGAGGTGGGGGGTGGAGTGATTGAGGAAAAGCCAAATGAAGTAAAATGGGAAACCATGGGTCTGCATCACCCACTGGGAAGGACTCTTTATTAGGAAGTGACTGTAGAAAAGAACAATTCTGTCTTTGGCCGAGGTGGCTTGGCAGTCACACGGAAGGGTTCTGATACCAGCTCTCCTCTTGTGCTGGGAGACTCAGATCATTTGCCAAGGGGTTGGCAAGAAAAATGCTAGCAATGAAGTCCTCTAAAGAGGAACTGTCAAATCATATTCATCTGGCCTTTCAACACACCTCTTGGCCTTTTCCCCTTCCTCTAAGCTGGGGGTCTGAATCTGGGATCTGTGACCTTGGTTTTTAAAAATAATAACAGCTAACAATAGTCACTGTTTATGTAGTGATTTAAGGTTTACTAAGAAATTTACACCTATCACTCCTCATGATCCTCATACCAGCCCTGGGAGGCAGGTGCTAGTATTATCTAATGCATTTTACCTTATGCATTTAAAAACAAGATTCTGAGAAGAGGCCCATAGACTTCACCAGACTGACTGCCAAAGGGATCCATGACAAAGCTTAAGAATCTGGAACCAAGATGGTAGAGTAACAACACAGAATTTCTAGAGCACTCCCGCCAAACCCAGCCAAATACCTGTAAAAAATGGCTCAAAACAAATTCTGGAGCTGCAGAAACCACAGACCAAGGCAGCCTGGAAGGTTGCTGGGAAATGTCCATTGTGTCATGCTGGAAACAGAGCTCAGTCCAGCTTGGGCTACGTCAGTAAAGACAGGACCTGAGCAGGACCTGAATCACTCACACCTGTGGTGGTTTTCAGACTTCATGGCCCCAAAACACTGAGGATAAATTTGAAGGTCAGTAGGAAAAGCCTGTGGGACCAGTGCAGAAGAGTGGAGTGCTCTGGCCCTAGTCCTAGGGTGACAGAAGGGGGAGGGGGGGTGGAAGAACCGGTGGTAGCCATGGCAGCAGCAGGGGCAACTGCAGCCACCGGTTTCTGGAGCTCTAGGCCCACAGATTGTGGGAGGATAGAGTGGTTGATAGTACACCCCCCCACCCCCACTGGAAGCAGAGAACTACCTTGACAAAGAGCTCAAAAGTCAAGTAAAAGGCTGGGGAAATAAGCAAAAACTGGAAAAATAATTAGACTACAGAATCTGACTTTGGTGACAAGAAAGACCAAAGCATGCAAACAGAAGAAAATAAAGTCAAAGCTCCTCCATCCAAAGCCTCCAAGAAAAATATGAACTGGTCTCAGGCCATGGAAGCGCTCAAAAAGGATTTTGAAAATCAAGTAAGAGAAATAGAGCAAAAATTGGGAAAACAAATGAGAGTGATACAAGAAAATCATGAAAAACGAGTCAACTGCTCGCTGAAGGAAACCCAAAAAATGCTGAAGAAAATAACACTGTAAAAAATAGCCTAACTCAAATGACAAAAGAGATTCAAAAAACCAATGAGGAGAAGAATGCCCTAAAAAGCAGAATTGACCAGATGGAAAAGCTCACTGAAGAAAATAATTCCTTAAAGATTTGAACAGAGCAGATGAAAGCTAATGACTTTATGAAAAATCAAGTAATTATAAAGCAAAACCATAGGAATGAAAAAAATAGAAGATAATGTGAAATATCTCATTGGGAAAACAAATGACCTGGAAAACAGATCCAGGAGAGATAATTGAAAAATTATGGGACTACCCAAAAGCCATGATTAAAAAAAGAGCCTAGACATCATTTTTCATGAAATTATCAAGGAAAATTGCCTGGATAGTCTAGAACCAGAGGGTAAAATAAATACTGAAAGACTCCACTGATCACCGCCTGAAAGAGATCCCAAAAGAAAAACTCCTAGGAATATTGTAGCCAAATTCCAGAGTTCTCGGGTCAAGGAGAAAATATTGCAAGCAGCCAGAAAGAAACAATTCAAGTATTGTGGAAATACAATCAAGATAACACAGCAGCTGGCAGCTTCTACATTAAGGGATTGAAGGACTTGGAATAGGACATTCCAGAAGTCAAAGAAGTTAGGATTAAAACCAAGAATCACCTATCCAGCAAAACTGAGTATAATACTTGAGGAGGAAAAATGGTCGTTCAATGAAATAGAGGACTTTCAAGCATTCTTCATGAAAAGACCAGAGCTGAATAGAAAATCTGACTTTCAAACGCAAGAATCAAGAGAAGCATGAAAAGGTACACAAAAAAGAAAAATCATAAGGGACTTACTAAAGTTGAATTGTTTACATTCCTACATGGAAAGATAATATTTGTAATTTTTGAGACTTTTCTCAGTTTTGGGTACTTAGAGGGATTATATACATATAGACAGAGGGTACAGGGGGACTGGAATAGGAAGGGATGATATCTAAAAAAATAAAATTAAGGGATGAGAGAGGAATCTATTGGGAGTAGAAAGGGACAAACAGAATGGGGCAACTTCTTTCTCATAAAAGAGGCAAGAAAAAGTCTTTTCAATGGAGGGGGAAAGAAAGATGAGAGGGAAAAAGTGAAACTTATTGTCATCACATTTGTGTTAAGGAGTGAATAACATGCATGCTCAATTTGGTATGAAAATCTATCTTACACTACAGGAAAGTAGGGAAGAAGGAGAGAATTGGGGGGCATGATAGAAGGGAGGGCAAATGGGAGGAGGGGGTAATTACAGTAAACACTTTTGGGGAGGGACAAGGTCAAAAGAGAATAGAATAAATGGGGGGCAGGATGGGATGGAGGGAAATATAATTAGTCTTTCACAACATGACTTTTATGGAAGTGTGCATAACTACACATGTACAGACTATATTGAATTGCTTGCCTTCTCAGTGGAGATGAGTGGGGAGGGAGGAAGAGAAGTTGGAACTTAAAATTTTAAAAACAAATGTTAAAAATTGTTTTTACATGCAACTGGGAAATAAGAAATACAAGTAATAGGGTATAGACATCTATTTTGCCCTACAAGAAAACAGAGGAGAGGGGGATAAGGGGAAGGAGGGGTGTGATAGGAGGGAGGGAAGATTCGGGTAAGGGGTAATCAGAATGCAGTCTCTTGGGGTGGGTGGAGGGGAGAGATGAGGAGAAAATTTGGAACTCAAAATCTTCTGGAAATGAATGTTGAAAACTAAAAATAAACCAATTTTAAAAAAAAGAATCCCTGCTCTAAATGTTTTGGCCGTTGCCTGTTTTCTCTGTCCCATTTACACTCCAGGCCTACTGAGTCCTTGGAGAGAAAGTGCCATGTATGCATCCCTTGATAGGGCATGGGGCACAGAGCACTTCTGGCACTTGATGCTGCTGGTCAAACACTGGCACTGCTGATCACTGTCTCTTCTTCGATACTCTCCTGTCTTTAGGTTTTTGGGGCACCACTCTCTCCTACCTCTCCAAAGGCTCCTCCTCTGTTTCCTTTGTTGGATCCTCTTCCAGATCACACCCTCTATCTGTAGGTGTCCCTTCGGAGTCCTGTTCTGGGCCCCTCTTCTCCCTCCATATTATCTCACATGGGGATTTCATCAGCTACCATGAACTTAATTATCATCTGTGTGCTGATGATTCTCCAAGTTATCTTTCCTGCCCCAGTCTCTCTGCTGATCCCCAATCATGCATCTCTTCCTGCCTTTTCAATATGTAGAACCTGATGTCCAGTAGACATTTTAAACTAAATATGTCCAAAACAGAACTCACTGTCTTTTCCCCTAAACACCACTCCCACCTCTACCTTCCTTGTTATTAACTGGAGGAGCACCATCCTTCTAATCCCTCAAACCCAAAACCTAGGAATCATCCTCAACTATTCCCTATCCTGAATTGCCCCTCCCCACCCATATAAAATATGTTGCCAAGGCTTATTGATTTCATCTTAGCAGTTTCTCTCATATGCCCTCTTCTCTCCTCTGATACTAACACTGGCCTCTCCCTCCCCTCCAACTATACATGCTCTCAGCACCTCATGCCTGGACCACAGCAATAGCTGCTGTTGGGTCTGCCTGCTTCAAGTCTCTCCCACTCCAATCCATTCTCCAGCCACCAGTGATGTTTCTAAGACACAGGTCCAATTGTGTTCCCTGCTCCCCTCCCCCCCAACTAAGTAAACCACACTGATTCCCTATTGCCTCTATATCAAATATAAAGCATTTTGTATTTGAAAGACATTCAAAGCCTTTCCTAACCTAGCCCTCCTACCCTTCCAGTCTTCTTATACCTTATTCTCCTCCATGAACCCTTCAATCCAGTGTCACTGACCTCTTGGCTATTCACAAACAAGATGTGCCATTTCTCTACTGCAAATATTCTCTCTGGCTGTTCTTCATGCCTGGAATGCCCTTCCTCTTCATCTCTACTTGCTGACTTCCCTGGCATCCTTAAGTCCCAACTAAAATACTATTTTATAGGAAGCCTTTTCTACCCCTCTTAACTCATGTCCTCCCTTTGTTATTTTCTATTTGATATGGTCTGCTTTGTATGTGTTTGTTTGCATGCTGTCTCCCCAATTAGATTGTAAGCTCCTTGAGGGCAAGGATTAGTTTTTCAAACTTCTTCTTTGTACCCTGAGCACTTAGCACAGTATTTGGCACACAACAGTCTCTTAGTAAATGCTCATTTTATTATTATTAATCATTATTAAACCAGAATCTTTCAACGAAGCAAAATTGCCATTACTTGTTAAAGTAAACTGAGTAGCAAAAAGAATTTTCACAGCTAGCTTCTTCCTTGCTTTGGAATGCTCAGGAGAAAGTTGTATCCTTTACAAGTTGTATTTACTCTTAGAAAAATACTCTCATAGATACTTCTTGTCCTTTCATAATTTCACATCTTTCTCCAGACTGAACCCCACCCTGTGACAAAGAAAAACAGTTCAGCAAAAACATCGAATACTGGGACCCAATATGACAATGAATGCAACAATATTCTGTCCTAGTGGTTCCTCACCTCTCCATCATGAAAGATGAAATATGTTTCAATATCTATCTGTTCTCCTAAGAACTACACGGACTTTTCAATAATGTAGAGCTCAATTTCCTTTGGTGATGCTTTCTTTAACACTGTTCAGGTCATTATATAGACTGTTCTCTTGTTTCTCTCCCTGCCCCCCGCCCCCTATCAGTTCATATAAATTTTCCCAAATTTCTCTAAATTCTTCTTATAGGTAATTTCCTACTGAACAATAATATTCCACTAAATTTATATATTAATTTCCCCCAGGCATAGCCTAATCAGTGGGCAGTTGTTTGATCCCAGTTCTTTATTATACCACAATGTATTGCTATAAAGAGCTTAACAAATATTTATTGATTGATTGAGTTACATATTGTGATCTTTGTCTCTGTCTTTGACTTTTAGCAGGTATGTAGGTTCCTACAGGGATCACTAGGTCAAAGGTTATGAATAAGTTAGTCATTTTTTTTGGCGTATAATTCAAAAATGAAGTCCAGAATGATTTAACCACTTCCTACTTGCACCAATGGTGCACAGGTGTGCCTGTCTTCCTCCAACATCTTATGTGAATCCTTTAGGATCATGAGAACATTGATGAATAACAGCCACAGTTCCCATGTCTAGAAAGCTATACAAATCAATTTCCTTATAAAAATCCTGCTAAGTAGTCAGTACAAGTTTGATTCTATCCAATGTATAGGTTATGAAATTGGAGCTCAGAGAAGGGAAAGGAGTAACCCAGGGACACACAATTGGTAAATCTCTGAGTCAGAATTCAAACTCAGATCTCTTCCCAGTTCAACACTCTCTCCCCTCTACCACACTGCTACCCCTGCCTGCTATTCTATGTCTGGGCAGGAGGAAGAGCAATGACAGATCCCCTTAGTCCATTAAGTGGCACCAGTGCCTATGGTTTTGAAAGGCCAATGTGCCCAGATCAGTTGTACTTATTAATACATCATGAAGGGGCTTTACTAAATATAATAGAACACAGAGCCTTCCACCCATCTACTCTGTTTCCCAAGGCCAAAGGCAAAAGAGAAATCAAGATCCCTTGTTATCAATCAGTGACTGTTTCACATAGCACCCATCTGAAGCACTAAAGGTAACAACTCCCATTGTTTACAAGTCATTTCCCTCCCTACTACCCTGTGAGGTAGGTAGTAAAAGAATTATCATCCCATTTGGAAGAAAACGAAACTGAAGCTCAGAGGGATACAAGACTTACATAGGGTCACACAGTTAGCAAGCGCCCAGGTCGGGATTTAAACTGTGGTCCTTCCTGAGTCCAAGTCAAACACGTTTTCCATTTCGCCATACTGCCTCTAAACTCCTCTTTTTCCTTTCTGCTCTTCCTTTGAACGTCTTTTTATATTGGTTTAATGGACAGAGCACGGACTTGACTCTGGGGTTGGGAAACCCAGAGGTCAAATCCAGCCTCAGATACTCAAGTCACTTAACCTCTGTTTTCCTCAGTTGTTTCATCCTTAAAATGGGGATAACAATACCAGCTACCTCCCAGGGTTATTGTGAAGATCAAAACTAGCTACCACACTCTCTACTCTGTGTCTGCAAAGAGGGCTTTATAGTTGAGATAAGGGAAAAGAAAGAGAGTGAAAAGATCAAGAAATGGCCAATTGATGGGAACAAAAATACAACTGCACCTCTGGAAACTCTGAGATTAGACTGCATAGTCCAAAGTGGTGTGTGGATTCTTGGCCCTTCATGCCGGTCTCATGTGAACCCCAGGAAGGTCCCAGCAGATACTACGGTCCTATAGGAAAAGTGAAGGCAGTTTAGGAATTTGCAGTGAATGGGGGTAGGAAATGCTGCCCCCAAAGCTGCTATCTGGTTGGAGATACGTACAATTACCAGATAACAGAGTCGATGAAGAGTTGTGTCATAAGCACTTATTAAATGTTTATTGTATGCCAGACTTTTATCTAATGAATGTTTCCTGCCTTAATGTTCTGCAAATAACAATGGCCAGAGATCTGATGCTGCCCAACAGGGGAGCCTGACATTGATGGTGGTGGAAGAAGCCGCAGTCACCTCTAATTCTGAGTTCTCACAAATTCAGGCAAGATGTCCAGATTCTGAGTGAATTTCAAAAGAGACATGAAAGGCTTTGGGACTAAAGGGGTTTGAAATGAAGGATGTTATTGCTAAGTACTCCTGAGTCTTCAGAGACCAAGGAATGAAGGATCTTTTTCAGAGGCATTAATTTTCCATGCTCTTCCCTCTGATGGAGCGGGGTGGGGTGGGGGTGGGGGGCTCCCAGGGAAGTGAATGGTAAGAATCATCTTGGCTTGTGTCTTGGAAAGCTCAAAGGAAAGTCCTTAGGAAAACTCTCATTTAACTGCATGATATTAGAAGGGATGAACCACAACCACTGAAGGCAAGTGAAGAGACGTTATGGGCTCTTCTTAAACAAAAGGGAGAAATGATTCCCTCTGCTAGAGCAAATGGAATTTTATCCACCCATTTATCTCCTTTTTTTTATTTATCCCCCCCAGATCCTTAAATAAGGAAGAAGTGTTGCACAACCAATTCTTAATTAGGCAGGGACCAGATATTGCAGCTGGTCCAGGTCTGCTGGCTCAGCTTCCCACTCTAAATTTGGGGTGATCAGGCTTGAGTGATAGTGTGACACATACTGATTGTGTGACTCTGGGCAAGTCTCTTAACACTGCAGCTCGTTGAGGAATGCACCAAGGTTCCAAGTTGCAGGAAAGATGTTGACCTGCACAGGTGAAGTTCTTTTCTGGAATTCTTTCTACCTGTGAAATCTGTTCTGTCCTTATTATTCTTCTTGTGTGGCTCTTTAGAGTCTTTGGCAGGTAAGACAGAGGCCAAGAGAAAAGCCCAAATTCTCCTCATTTCACCAAATGATTGCCTAGTGTCTCTGGGATGAAATTTTATGGGCAGGTCAAGAGCACCGGCTAATAAGGAGGAATGGGATTGACTACTTATGGATCTCTAACACATAGAGATTAAATAGGTGATCTCAATTCTACATCTCTTCTGAATTCTAAAATTACAGTTTACTATCCAAAAGAATACTCCTTGCCACAAAAGGGCAAAGTTCCCTAATTAATTTGAATAGCCACAAATAACTCCAGTGGACAAGGTATTAATGGACTGAATGGAAGCCTGCCTCTATTGGCTAAATTATGAGTGAGAGTCACAACCATCCACAAGGTCATCCAAGGGCCTCCACAAGGCTCTGGCTTAGGCCCCCACTTTCATTTGAACAAAGTTTTGACTTAAAGTAATTTTCATGATACCAACTGAGCTGCAGAATTTGGAAGACTAACCTTAGAGGGAAATACAATTAGAGTTTGCACTTATTAAAATGAGTTGGAATCATAGGTGAGATTGTTGCTCCTCTTTCTCAATTTTTGGTGACTGATCTCTTAAAATGATGAGGATGGCACGTTAAATGTGGGGAGGGTCCCTGGAACTTTTTCTCTTCTACTTATGCATTTTCACCTGGTCATTAACATCTTGATTCCTGGAGCATAGCCACTCTCCCAATCCTAGTGAAGGTCTAATTTGAGATGGAATGAGGGCACGCTGAAGGTTTTTCCATTCAGTGATTATTTGCCAATCCTAAGCCTCCTGATCTTCTAATGGTTGTGAGTGATCCTGAGTGTGCTACAACATGGTTATGGTGATAGAGTGACCACATCCTATGCTGGTTCCAACTTTATCCCTCTCTCATTCTTCCTCTAGCTGAGTGCTAGCTCCCACAGGTTCCTGAAGGGTTCTCAACAAATGCTGTCAATGGCCCACCACGATCACCCTGGTTGGGCTGGATATCAGCGTGTAGCCACAGACTGACACAGATGAAGGTCTTGCTGCGATCGTGCTCAAATTGCCTCTCATCAGCAGTAGGGACACATTAAAACAGTTTGGCACGTGCAGAATCGGAAATAAAGCCACTTCTCTGATTCAAGAGCTGCCAGTGGGTGTGGGTATGAGGCGAAGGGGGGGAGGGTGGTAGGCTTAAAAAAACACAACAAAATCAAACAGGGTATTACTGTGACAAGGGAGTTAGAGATGGGGTGGAGAAGACCAGAATGCACATGACTTAGCCCCTCTAAAAATGACCACAGGGTTGGAGAAAGCCTCATTGACTGAGAAGTGATGGTGCTATGGAATAAATACTCTAGCAAATGTCACTTAGCTTCCCCATCCCTCTAACCAAGGAAAACTGCAAATCAGGCTCAGTTTCACAGGACTGGATCTGTAACCCGAAGGGATAACAGAGAATGATACTCATCTTTGAGAGTAAGCAGGAGAAGTAAAGGTCACAAGGGCTTTTGCTCCATGGAGTCTGACTCAATCCTCCCCGTATGGTCTACTCTGAATTTGGAGGTGATAATGAAGGCTATGTCAGCAGAATATAAACCTAGCTGGAGAGGCTTACAGTTGAAGCCTAGCAATGGTGTGGGGCTGGGGTCTGAAGGCTAATCCTGTGGAACTCAGAGAGGGTCCTCATCAGAGTTGGCCACCAGGTAATGAATATGTTTGGTCTCAACCACTCATAAAGATTGTCCATTAAAGCATGAAGTAGGACAACTGAGGCACTCCCCATGCTGATGAAAGAAAGCATGGTTGTCCTGACATGAATGCCTTGCTATGGATGGGTCTTCCAAAGGACCCATACCCAAGGACAGTGATGACTGCCCTACATATCGGTCTGCTCCACTTACACCCAGTGGGTCGGTATTCCTAGAAAGCAGGGGATTATCAATGCATTGAATGGACACAGTTGTCCAGAAGACTGCTGCATCTTCAGAGCACAGCTCCCTAGATGTTCTGAATTGGTGGGGGCCAGATGAGTCAGATGCCCTGCTGGGTGGCTGCAGCAACTATCATGGAGTCAGTCAGCTACAAGTGGGAAGCTACAACCAAAGGGACTGAGGGCCTCAAGTGGATCATGAGGATGTTTTCCCCTTTCACTCATGGAATCCACTCAAGAGTTTAAGGGAGGAAGGATGGAAAGATGTTAAAAAAAAAAAAAGCACCGTGTGGAAAGTTCAGTGAACAAAGAAACCCTATAACTGTCTCATGCAGGTACGAAAGATTCATAAATTCCCAAAGCCTGCATTTCTCTTTCATCATGGTCTAGTATCTCTGGGGAGGGATTGATTGATCAATCAGCTGTTATTTCACCCTCTGGGCTTTCTGGCTACTATGGTACTGTATCTGGGGCCATCTTCCTCCCTCAAACTTGTTGCATTAAATTAGAGATTCTTAATCTGGGATCCATGAACTTTTTTTTCCTTTCTAAATATTGGTAACTGTATTTCAATAGCATTGGCTTTCTTTGTGATCCACTATATTTTATTTTATACATTTAAAAATGTTATTCTGAGAAAGCTTCACCAGAGTTCCAAGAGTCCATGATACAAAACAGGTTAAGATGTGCTGATTTTAGGCCATGGCCTTTTTACTTCCTCACCTTCCCTTCATTCCTCATGTCCATCTCTTTCTTTCCCACTCCTCACCTCATGCTTTTCCCTTCAGTAACTCCTGGTGACCTTTACTGAGATTTTCTGGGATAATTTCTTAGCATATACTACATAGTTTAGCCTGGGGGGAGGGAGAGCAGACTTTTCTGGTTGACTTACTGGACCCTGCCCTTCCCACAAAGTCTAGTAACTCTAGTCTCAGCAAATTATTTCCTCCCCCAATCTCTGGATGTCTGATAATCACAGACAGTCAGCAGGGCATCTAACTCATCTGCCCCCTACCAATTCAGAACACCTAGGGAGCCATGCTATGAAGATGCCAGCAGTCTTCTGGACAACTGTGTCCATTCAACGCATTGATAATCCCCTACTTTCTAGGAATACCGACCGCCTGAGTGTAAGTGCAACCTGTGGCTTTGTTGAGGGGGTTCTTTCAGTTCTCCTTTGGCATCTGGAATAGAAGCCAGGGGCAGAAGAAAGAATTCTGCTTGGTAGTCTTGAGTATCAAATGGCAAGAGGACAATTCCTCATTGTTGAGGAAGAGACTGGTGCTTCATTGGCATCTGGAGACAAGGAAAGGGTTAATGAAAGCCAAGTACAAGTATTCCTCTTTAAATTTCTAAAAATACTTGACAGATGGAAGGGGCTAGGCAGAAAGGTGAGGGAGCTAACCAGTGGTTTTGAGACCCCTTTAGGAAATCACTCTTTCTACAGTTGTCTGGCTCCCTTTAGTATTTCTGAATTGCAAATTTGATTTGGCCAAGGAAAGGGTTAAGTTTAATTTATACTGATTCCTATTTAATATCATTCTCTCCCCGTCGGAGCCAGCAGCTGTGAGCTGATTGTACTCTCTCATTATGCAGTCTGTATCGCTAATGGCCTGTGACAAAGGCATGCCATCTTCCAGGCCTTACCCCCGAGAGCCAATTAAACACACATACTCCCTTCCTGTTTGCAGCGCATTACAATGAAATTAAACTGAATTTCAAAATCATTTTCTCCTAAAGACATCTCTTTACAATAATTAATGCATGCTATTCCTTTTCAACTGAAATATTCATCAGGAGTGTTGACTAAAAAAAAATTTTTTTTAAAGCTGACTGCCCCACATTTCCCATTGCTTGCTGCCATCATCAACTCACTGAACCTCACTGTTGGCAAAATTCACAGGGTTTCAGTTCCAGTGTTTTTAAAGGAAGGGAAAAAAATATTTGCAGGTTTTCTTTTTTAAAATATGAAGTTAAAAATAATGAAGATGGACACAAAGGGAGTGACATTGGAAAGTCAAGTTTCCAATTCTGGGCTATTTGTGAAGCTGCAGCAGTGATATACTAAGATGAAAATGAGAAGTGGTTTCATTGCCATGCTTCTTATACATGGAATTAAAATCATAATAAAAGTGGAGTTCTGTATCCACTAGATTAGCTTGCTTTAATGAGGTGGAATGAACAAAAGAAAAACAGGATATATGAGTAGAATGCATGTCAGTAAGCTCACACTGTACCACCATGGACAGAGGCATCAGGGAATAAATTAATGCAAAGGTATTTATTTACCAGAAGCTTTCAAGTACTAAAGAACTTCTGGTACTGGGGCAAATCTATTAGGAGTGGAGTGATATGGGTTTTTATTTCGCCATATTTGACATTCTATTTTTTTTTAGGCACTCCAGTGTACTGGACACATATAGACACATATAATGTGTGTAAGTTATATATAAGATTTATAAATTTATAATATAAACATTACACACATACATATATACATCTATATATCTCTCTATATATATGAAATATATTTTTGAGATGGTAGGTGGGAAAGTCTTGAACCTACTTTCCCTGGGGGTTAGGTATAAACATTCATCCTCCAAAGTCTACAAATAATCCTCTCCCAGTTCAGTAAACCCTATCCTCTTCCACTTCAAGCCAGTAAGAAATGGGAGCCCAGACCCTCTTACAGGGACCCTCCTCACCTTTACTCTGCTGTGATGCACCAAGAAGGCCAAGCTAACTCTTTCTGACCACAGTTGCTGAGTTGGAGAGGAGAGGAGGAGAAGAAAAATGGGGATGGGAAATTGTGTGTGCCTGGGTGGGGTTCTGGTCAGAGCTGGGGAGAGAAGACAAATAAAGACATGTCTAAACCCCAGCCCTGCCTCCCTTCTCGGGGGACTTCGTCAAGTGGGACACATTCTCCTTGTTTTAAGATGGGAGCTCGGAGGCTCAGGAAGGGTGGTGATTCCCTGCGATCCAGGAGGCACTTGCTGGGCTCTCGCTCTCCCGAATTTCTGTCCCTGGCCCCATGTTCATTCATTGGCCCTTACCAAGAGCTCCAATCATGCAAGGGGAAAGGTTTTGGCCATAGCAGCAAAGTAATCTAAATCCCTGAGTACCAGAACAATGTCCTCCAAAGGGACCACAGGAACTATTTACTATTTATTATTAAAAAACTACAACAGCCTCCTCCCTGTCATCCACATATGTACCTTTATCACTAGGACATCTCAATCCCTCTCCAGCTTGCAGTGGGGGCAAGCTGCTTGTTTGAATAGGAAGGAAGACCATGTCTGGGAAAGGGAAGGAAGGAAGAGGAGGGTTCACTGCAGTGGCCAGGAGGGTCTCATTTGCAGAGTTCCCTTTGCAAGGAGTGAGGTGGCTTTGTGTACAGCAACCAGGAAGAATCCACCTTGAAAATAAAGTTTCTAAAAATAGACTCTTCTGTGGTGCAGAAAGAATGCAGACCATTTAAGAGTTAAGAATGGCTCCTTTTTCTTGCAAACTTCTGGTATCCTTGTGAAGTGAATGTCAAGAGCATCCCCTTCTCTTCTCCTTGTGGTCAGAGCCTGATGGAAACCCCATAAAGAAATGTATTGGGGGTTCGGCTTGAAGCATGAACCTGCCTTCCCATTAGGACGTTTCCTTATGTGTGGTGGCAGTACCATGACAAGATCAGCTTGGGGCTGTGGGTCTATCAGAGCAGGGATTCTTAAGTTGTTTTTGTGCCATGGACCCTCTGGAAGTCTGGTGAAGTCTCTTCTCAGAACTTCCTTTGGAAATGCAGAAAATAAGATACAGAGAACTACAGAGGAAACCAATTATACTGAGAATTATCAAAATATTTTTTTAAAAAGCTCACAGACATCAGGTTAATTCTCACCAACCTCCCCCCATCCCCTGCCTCAAGTAGGACTGGAATTGGGTTTTATTCTAAATGCTGGCCTTTCTTCCTATTTGTGGTTATTTCTTCGTATGCATTAATTGGTTGTGTGATCAACAATTGTCAATAAAGGGAATGGAAAAAGATTTGGGATATGAAGGCTTAAAAATCAGAACTATATAGTATGTAAGTGGATTGGGACCCTCAACAGTAGTTTGCACTAGATAACTACTACCTACCAGGAATGCTGTAAGTGGGGATTCCTTTTGGGATCTAGGTTGGACTAGATGGCTATGGAGTGAGGACCCTTCCAGAATGAAAATTCTGTGACCGAATTTGTCAAATGAACGGTGGGCACATTTCTCTGGTTATAGCAATGGCGAGTTACAAAGAGGCAAAAAACTGGATCTGTCTTCCAATTTCTGACATCACCATTCTGTTCTCATTGACAAAGGGCCTAGACCCTGATCAGCTTCTCACGCAGTAGATAAGAGCTTTGGAGGGAGGAGTGACGGGAAGGAGAAAGAAGGTGCCCCCAGAACGTTTTGCTCTGGAAGCAGACGTTTCCCAAAGGCTCCAAGTCGAAAGAATGCACTGACACGCAGCAATGAGACCTGCAGGTAAATTCCAGAGGTGCCGTGACATCCCCAAATGAACAAAACAAACTGTCTGAGACCCCATGGAAATTACTCCTGGCTGCTCTTCGGCTTTCACTGATGAGTGCTGCATGATGCACTGTCATCCTTGATCATTCTGAATAACAGACCAGGCCTGTCTCTGCCAGGCTACACACAAGAAGAGGTTTTAATGTATGGAAAAAATATTAAGTAAAATAATGATGATGATGATAGCCAGCATTTATACAGTGCTTGTTACAATGCATTATCTCAGCTGATTTTCATAACAGTCCCATGAAGCAGGTGTTAATATTAATTCCATTTTGTAGATGAGAAAAGGTTAAGTCACTTGCCCAGGATCACAAGGATAATAAATGACTGAGCCAACATTTGAACTCAGGTATTACGTACTCCTGGACAGCTTGGTGGCACAGTAGATAGAATGCTAGGCCTGGAGTCAGGAGGAATCATTTTTTGGAGTTCAAATTTGACCTCAGACATTTACTAACTGTGTGACCCTGGGCAAGTCACTTCACCCTATTTGCCTTAGTTTTCTCATCTGTAAAGTGAGCTAGAGAAAGAAATGGCAAACCACTCCAGTATCTTTGCCAAGAAAACTCCCAATGGGGTCATGGAGAGTTTGGATACGATTGGTAAATGACTGAACAACAACTTACTAACTCCAAGTCCAATATCCTTTCCTCTATGCTATCCAGATGAAAACTGCTTTAGATCCTAGTTAGCAGCAGGAAGAGGTCAGAGGGAATGACTGAATGGGGTTCTTCATGGTGTGAGGCTTTTGATGACATGAGAGATAGGCCCAAGACTCATTCCACTGGGGTCATGGGGGTAGAGTGGGAGAAATAGAGAAGACCAAAAAATGATCCATTAGGAACAAGCTGATCTCACCGATTTGACCTTTTCAATGATCAAGCAGACCTTAGAGTCCAAAATGACCTATAAATGGAGACAACCGAAATTTCACACAGATCTGCCTCACTTTAAAGAACAAAATAAAAAAAAAAACAGCACCCCCTGATGTAAGAAAAGACTGATTTACAAAACAAGAGAGTTGAGGATGGGTCAGGGTGATTGCTTACATTTCAAGAAGATTCTTTGTAGTGCATCCAAAATGACTGAACTTCCATATACTTTTTTAGAAAACATGTCACAGAAAGTGAGTCATGTTCCCAGCTACCTGGAAAGCCAGAGCTCCTGGAGTAGCTTCCATTTTGAAAATGGCAGTCAGAGAGAACCCACAGACAGGACCTACATGAGTCAATCGTAGACACTTCCATTTTACCCTGCTCCATGGAATTAGGTCATTTCACCTCATCTGGTCATAATATTTTCCCACTAAATGCCCATGTTCTTTAGAGATGGTCTGAGAGGGAACACAGGGCAATCTCCAAGAAAATGCAAAGAATGCAAGACAGTTTCTGGTGTCTTCCTTTTTCTTAATCATCATCAGAATATATCAACACATGCATGTACACACGTACATATATGTATATGTGCATGCATGTGTCTGCATATACACACGAGGTTTTAAGCTTAAAACTGCACTAATATTTTCTGGACACATTGTATGTATAGGTAGACATATGTGCATATACATATATATATATATATATATATATGAACATATAGGCATATATCTTAATAGCTTAAATGGCACTAAAACTTAGGGGACCTTAAAAAAAGTTTTTAAAATATATTTTAAAATGAAATAAATATATAATATTTTAGAAATTTTTAAAAACCACACCGTGTGTGTGTATGTGAAGTAAAAACTCCTCGTACAAGTACAATCATATCCATTTTACGAATGAGGAAACTAAATCACAGAGAAGTAAGGGGACTTGTTCAGAATCCCGCACCCTGCAAATTTCAACACTGACCAGGCCAAGGCCACTGCTCTTTCCACTCTTGATGAATCCTCTTTTCAGACTAAGTAACTGAAAAGTATAACTGGGTCATACCTGTTTTAAACCAGCCATCATGTGTGAAAGCACTCCTGGTTTCTTCAGGTTTGTTCCAGTATTCTCGAAATACTGTGGGGCCTCTCACCAAAAGTTCCCCTTCTTTACCCTCTGAGCCCAGAGTCACCTAAAGAAAAGCAGGGGGGAAGAAGGTGAACCTTATTTTTGAAGCAAGGCAAGAGAAGCATTTCTGCCTGGCCCTGGCCCAACACAGGTCACACTAAGGTGTGGTCAGCTCTGATACTAAATCACTTCTTCCACTGTACGGAACACTTGTTCATTAAGTGATAATAGCATGGGACACTCTCTCCAGTGCTATGTGGGGTATGGAGGACACATGCATGCATGCTGCCTTCAGGTAGCTTAGAATCAATCATACAAAGTAGTCTGCGTATCTGGACAAGAAGCTTGGGCAGCTTCTCTCTATACCCTCTGTTTGCTGGATTTTGAATTTAAATCAAGACAAGAGTCACTCTGAGTTCTTTCTTTCTAGGACTGCTCTTCCAATATAGGTGGGCTTGATAGTCACTGGCTCCCTTGGATAGACTAGGGGGTCCAGTTACTGCCATTTCTATCCTGAGGCTTTATCCTTGACAGTTAATATAGGAGGACTGATTTTCTTTATGCTTCAGGAATTAAGGGCATTCAGTTGTGAAGCCAAATGGTGCCCAGAACACATGGCGAGCCTTGCCCCCAGAATGGAGCTGGGGGGCAAGTAGCTTTCAACCCAAGCATGCAAAGAAGGGATGAACCCTAGGGTCTGCTCTAGACATCAGGAGGCAGGTGGGCCAGGGAGGGAGTAGGGGTTAGGAGTAGGGAGTGGAGAAGGGAAAGACTGTCACAACAGGTGAGACCTGGGTCAGCAGATAGTAGAGGCATGTCACAGGATGAGAACAGCAAATTACGAAACTGTTAATTATACTTTTATTAACCAACTACTTGGTTGCAAGATGCCATATTAGCTGGAATGGATATGAAAATAAAGACAAAATAGGCCTTTTTCTAGAAGAACTTATAATTTAATAGGAGAAAAGTAAAACACATGCACAAATACATATATATATATATATATATATATACACATGCATACATATATATACATATATGCATACACACACAAATAATCATGATACTTGAATAGAACTCTTGGCCTGTTGGTAAGAAGTGAGTTCAAATCCAGCCTCAGACACTTACTAGTTGTATGACCTTGGGCATATCACTTAACCATTGTCTGCCTCAGTTTCCTTCTTTGTAAAAGGAGGATATTTAATAACTACCCCTAACTTCCAGGGTTGCTGTGAGGAGGAGATGATATTTATAAAGCACAGTGCCTGACATATAAATGTGAATTGTTATCACCATCATCACCACCCCAGGAAAATGGTATAACAAATATGAGGAGAGGGAGAGTCCCTTTACTTGAAGTATTCATAGTGGAGGTGGCAACTGACTTGGGCCTTGAAGGGAGTGACTTCAATAGATGCATATGGCATGGGGGATGAAGGTAAAAAAGGAGGGTTCTTTCTAGCCATGCAGAATTCCATAAGCAAAGGAATGGGGAGAATGCAAAGAAGGACTATCTGGAGCATTAAAAACAATGACAGGATGTCTTATAAAAGGAAAAGACAGGCATTGAGGAGCTGGTGTTGGCTGATATTTAGAGCTGATGGTTTTCCTAGCTGTGGGAATCTGCTTCTCATCCCTATAACCATGGACTGATAGACTCTAGATAAAAACCTCTTTCATTCCCCTTAGCAAATAATCTTGTTGTCCCTCCAATTACAAAATTACTCATGGCCAGGACAACCTACATTATGACTAGAGTGATACTGAAGATACCACAATTCTTTCTGTTTTGAATCTTAATAAGATACATAGCTCTGAATCCCCAAGTATTGCCCTTAATTGGTTGGATTTTCCCTAAGAAAGCTCGTATTCAAGGTCTTATCCTGTTTTACATTCTGCAGCAGTCCACAACAATTTGGACTAAAGGATCTTGCTGGCATTTTCAATAAATTTCCTAGGGTTTTTAAAATGTTTTTGTTGAAACTTAGGATATACAATTTCAGGTCATGTGAACAACAAACCGGAGGGGGAGAGAGCCTGAAATTACCAAAAATGTTAGGGAGAAGAAAACTCAAAGACCTTGAATATAAATAGATAAAGCAATAGGTAAATATTAACAACAGAAGGAACCACAGCCTCCAGATCTATTAAACAAGTTCAGGTATCTATGAATAAATAATGCAAAATAAAAATGATACAGCATTTGATGAAATAGAGGACCATGAGGAAGGTAAGAATACAGAACCATAACATATTCTTCCTGATGGGTTCAAAAGAGAAATAAGAAGTAGGAGAACAGAATTTACAACCTGCATAGCAAAAAAACAGGCAGAACAGAAAAACTGGAATGTCCTGCCAAAAAAACAAAAGAGAAAACAATAGATAGGGAATGCAAATATATAGAAGTGAAGGGCAATCTAAAAGAAAAAAAGCAAAAAATAGTGACATTAAAAGAAAATATGCTCACCATACAAGGAAAATATACTACTCTTGAAGACAGGATTTAGAAAAACATCTAAAAGGTCTCCCATGACAGGACAAAAAACCCTTAACACTATTATGCAGGAAATAATAGAAGAAAACTGCCCAGAACCTCTGAACATAGAAAATGAAATACCAATGGAAAGAATTCACAAATCAACTCCAGAAAAATAAAATAAAACAAAACAAACCCAAGGTTGCAAACTCCAAGATACATAGTAGTTAAATTGAACAATTCAACTCAGAAACAACAAATTCTACAAAAGATCAAGAGAAAGACTTTCAAATACAAAAATAGGCCCAAATGTCACAAGACCATGCTGCACACACTAGAAAACATAGTGGGGACTGGAAACTTAAGATACTAGAAGGTTATTGTGCAATGGCTATACTAACATCCAAGACAAGAAATCCAGTTCCTCATAATTCTCTATAACACTGTGGATTCCATAGATACAAAATATTTATTATAGCTCTTTTTCTGTAGTGGTAAAGAAGTAAAAACTAAGAGGGTGCCCATCAAACAGAGAAAGTTTCATTCCAAATTAATGGCATATGAATGTAATGGAATACTATTGTGATATAAAAAAATGACAAAAGGGATAGCATTAGAGAAGCTTGGAAGACTTGTATGGACTGATGCAAAGTAAAGTAAGCAGAGCCAGGAAAACTTATACTAAAACATCAATATTGTAAAAATTAACAATTTTGAAAGACTTAATTACTCTGATCAACCCAATAATCAATCATGACTCCAGAGGACTGATCATGAAGCATGACATCCCATGTACTAATGGAAAGAGGACAGACTAATATGCAGACTGAGACACACATCTGTGCACGTGGCTAATGTGGGAATTTTCCATTTGCTTGATTATGTTTATTTCTTACAAGGGTTTTTGTTTTCTTTTTTTTAGTCGTGGAGGAGGGAGAAAAAAATGCTTAATATTTGAAAAGAAAAGACAGAGTTGTGGAGTATGGGAACATAGGGAAGTCACTTGTAACTACATTAGTAAAGAAACCAGAGGGCTTATATTCTACGAGAGACATTGTCTAAGATGGTCAGTCTCCTTTGTAGTACATGGAGGCCAAAACAAACACATCACCTATCACTTTCAACAGAGGAGCCTCAGTTGAAGGTTATGTTGTGGGATTATTTATACATATGAAGTTTTACTCTCTATCTACAATCCTGCTGGCCTGCTTCTCGAAGAGAATCACCTTTCTCATGTGGATCCTATTACCAAACTCCCTGGTAAATATAACAAAAACAGTAACATCAGAATAGTCTTTATTTCCTGGAATAATTTTAATTTCCTTCCTACTTTCTTCTTTTTTCTCTCTCTTTCTTTCCTTTTTCTTCCTTCCTCCTTCCCTTCCTTTTCTCCCTCTTTCCCATTTTTATTCTTTTCTTTCTTCTCTCTTTCTCTCCTGCCCCTCTCTGAAGTTAGAAGCAATATTTCTAAAATCTCGATTCTCTGCCATTGTAGACAGAAAAACATTCTATATTTTTGAGATCAGCCTAACAGTGAACTGAGGACTGCTGCTGGGGATCTCATTACTTGATAAAGTGACTTCTGGAACAAATCTGGTGAGACATAGTTTGTTTTTCATGTCTTCTTCTCTAAATACACCTTGGACTCAGTGGGCAAAATGGGTTCTGCTAAGTTTCCCACTCCCTGGTCACTGGACCCAGTAATCTCCTCCCCAGGAAGGGGTCTGTTCCACCTTCAGGAATCTGCCAAGAAACTGCATTGGCCTTTTCAACGATCAGATTCAGTGGTGACTGTGGCTGACTTAATTGGAATAATTTTTGTTGTTGGGAAAAGGCCCAGAATTTGAAATGACAGCTGTAGAGGATACCAGCTGGCAGGTGTGGCACTTGGCACTACCAGCTACCAAGTGTCCATCTTATGGGAAAAGTGTGATTCCCCTTCTTTATCCAGAGAAGTTAGCTGAGGAGCAGTTCCAATGGAGAGCATATGATACTTCTTTTCCAATCCTATAGTCATTGCTGAAAATATCATGAAACTTACTTTAAAATAAGTCGATCAAAACAGACCAATACCTGTAAGCATCAATCATTACCTTGTATGCCACACTTATTAAGGATTGAACTGCTCAAGAAATCACTGTGGCTAAGTCCAACTTAGTCATGGACCTTAAGATGACTCCAGCTTTAGTGACTAATAACTAAGACCAACCTGGCAACTACAAGACAACCTCCCTCTTGGTGTTAATTCTTTGAGGCTTTGGGGAATAAGTCCCAGTCCACTCAGGCAAAGGGGAAGGCAATTACCTGCAGCCATCAGCAGGGGGCACCTATGGTCCTTGACCCTACAAGGCCTCAATGATGAGATGTGAATGACATCTCAGATCAGTCTGGTTCTGCAAGAAAGTTCTTAAGAAGGTCTTAAGATGGTTTGATAGATGGGCATTGTTGGGCTGCTGTCATATCATTCAAGACATAAGGCTATGTGGATCAGTTATATAACAAGCAAACTTGACTCAGTAAACATTTACTGAGCATTCTGGATAGAGATGAGAGATCCGAAGTAGAAATTGAGAAAGTCTTTGTCCCCAAGGAACTTACGTTCTACTGGGACAGCAGGTATTGGCCCACAGATCTTAGCCCCCAAGTTATGGACTATTATTTGTATTTCATTACCATCCATGACATGAATTAAATCTGAACAGTAGATAAAAATATCAGGGCCACAAACATTTTTTTGCTTTTCTTAATGCTGGTTGATCCTGTCTGAAAGGTTTCTTTTCACCTACACTTTTGTTTTGTGGGGTTTCCTCACCGCTCTTTAGCTACGCTAAAGAAATTCAAAGGTAGGGGCAGAGCCAAGATGGCGGAGTAGAAAGACTCACATACGCTAGCTCCGAACCCACAGCCCATAATTATCTATAAAAAGAACTCCCAACGAATTCTGGAACAGTGGAGCCACGCAACAACGGGGTGAAGGAGATTTCTGTTCCAGAGAGCCCTGAAAAACCGATCCCAAAGGTCTGTTGCACACTGGATGGGAGCGCAGCCCAGCCCTGCCCTAGTTGCGTGGCACTGAGAGGAGCGGGCAGATCCAAGCAGGCTTCAGGGACGGAATCTCCAGTGGCCGCGAGGGTCCCTCCACCCACAGACGCACAGGTCAGTGAGAGAGACGTCTGGATGGGCTGAGAGGGGAGCGGGGTGTCTCTGTGACTTGGGCCCCCTTGGGAGGCAGCAGCAGAGGCAGCGGGCAGCCAGAGGCTCCCAGAGTAGGCAGGAGCTCCATTACGGAAGGTCTCTGCATAAACCCCCTGAGGGAACTGAGCCTGGGAGAGGGCCCTGCCCCCACCTGAGAACCTGATTTAATCTTACCCTGAATAGCAGCCAGGCCTGCTGCCAAAAGCCCTGAGGCTTGGGAGCAGCATTTGAATCTCAGACCCCAAGCACTACCTGGGCAAATCTGGGGTGGAGAGGAATCTCAGAAGTCAAGTAACTCTCTGGGAAAATGCCCAGAAAAGGGGAAAAAAAATAAGACAATAGAAGGTTACTTTCTTGGTGAAGAGATGTTTCCACCCTTCCTCTCTGATGAGGAAGAGCAATGCTTACCATCAGGTAAAGACATAGGAGTCAAGGCCTCTGTATCCCAAACATCTGAAATAGATATCCACTGGGCTCAGGCCTTGGAAGAGCTCAAAAAGGATTTTGAAAATCAAGTT
>CM053769.1:129148882-129235248 GCA_028658325.1 Potorous gilbertii
GATAGGGGAAATTAGAATGCTCAGTGTACTGGGGTGGGGGGAGGGGACAAAAGGGGAGAAAATTTTGGAACCCAAAATCTTCTGAAAATGAATGTAAAAAGTTAAATAAATAAATTTATATTAAAAAAAAAAGTAAAAAAAAAAAAAAGAAATTCAAAGGTAGATAAGTATTTGCCAGACTCCATTTTAAAGACCATCGGGCAATGGGTTCTCTGTGTCCTTGCCCTACCTTAGGGTTGTCCCTCCCCATCCCTTCCCTTCACATACACACACATATACATATTTGTGTATGTGCATATACATAAATGTAAATACAAGTATATTTATATATAGCATATATACATACACATGCATATGCCTGTGTATATTCATATCTATACACATGTGTTCCTTACATGTGGCACTTCATCTTCAGACTAAGAGTATTTTCTCTTGTCTGTTCCCAATACTTAAAACTCTCTCCCTCTTCCCCTTGGCCTTCTGGCTTCCCTCAAGTCTCAGCTGAAGACACATTTTTGGGAAGAAGTCTTTCTCAGTCCTCCTCAATCTCAGTGCTTTCCCTCTGTGATCACGTCCCAGTTATCCCATATGTAGCTTTTTTATACACAGCCATTTGCTCGTTGTCTCTCCCATTAGATTGTGAGCTCCCTGAGAGCAGGGGCTGTTTTTTGTTTTGCTTGGCCTTCCTTTTAATTTCGCAGCCTTAGCACAGTGCCTAGCACTGAGACATCTGCCTACCTGGCTGTGTTTTGTGTGTGTGAGCAAATAAAACCGATGCAAACATACATATAAAATCCCCTTTAATATACTTTATAACAGGAAAAATTTCTGCATATGGGGATAGGACCTAGGACTTAAACATTCACTCTCTCTTTCTGTGTGTGTATATATAAAACATATATACATATATGTGTATATGTGTGTAAGTGTGTATATATATGTACATATGTATGCATCATGTGACAGTGACCTTAAACAGATTTCCCCATCATCATGTGCCTGGCTCCCTGTCTGAAGTGGCCTATTCAATAGAAATGTGCAGAGGACCCAAGCATGGTCTTGGCCTTGAACCCTTGGCCTTGAACAGTGTCTCTGTGCCACAGAACACAACCTAAATGGAATTTCTATCTTTTTTGCAGCTTTGACTGATTTTCAGCAGAACCCTTTAATGTTCTTTCTTGGATCCTTGAAAACCCAGCCAACAGTTTAGTGCCTGCTCCAGAGGTGAACTGCTTGGTGCTTTAGAAAGATCTGTTGCCCTACTGGGCAGAAATATGACCCATTATTTCTGCCTGCAGCTACAAAAGATCAATACAGAACTCTTGACATGTCCCCAAAAGGAGGGCTGGGTGTCGATCTTTGGGAAATACTGTACCCTGAGCCTTTACCTGTCCACTCCTTCATCTCAGAGGAATCGGATGCTGAATGAACTCCAAATTTCTCGTCATATCTACTCAGATTTTGGCAGAGGCTCAATCCACATCTTATCTAGAGTGGAACTCCTTGGCAGCAGGCACCTCCCTGTTGTGTAATTTAATGATGTTATGGCTGGCTTGCAAACAGTAAAACAGAAAGGCCGTGACGTTATCTTAATAGGATTTTGCTTGCAGAACTCGCAATGTCACTGGCACCATTCCCTGGTGTCCAAAGAGGATGCAACCAGTTTGGTGCCAGCATCCCCATTCCTTGAAGTGGCATAAATTAAAATGTAGGTTTAAGGCTTTGCAAACTGACAGATCATTCACACCTGATTCACACGGTCTGCACACTAATGTTCTGCGCCTTCCTGGTAATCTAAGTTCAAAACTAAACAATGTCATATATTTCAACAATAGCACACAGGCTGTTGGTCATAAAGGAGGCTAGGCAAAAGATTGAAGATGGATTAGAATATGTCCATTGCCACCAGTGAAGAAATAAGTCAGAGCACACAATTTTTTGACAATGGAGCAGTCAAGTCATCTGTCATTTTTTAAAGGAAGATGGCTATCTTACTTTGCAAAATCTTGAAGGCCTCCCCCTACCTCCCTGATCTAAGTTATAAGTGGATATTGAATGAATTAGGTCATTTCACTAAAAAATAAATTAGTATTTGTTAAATATATCACAACAGTCTGAGCCTCAGTTTCCTCATATGCAAAATGAGAAGGCTAGACTAGATATCTCTAATGTCTCTTTTACTTCATAGTCCTGTAAATTATTAATACACATTTTAAACTCCTTTAATGCCATAATTTTACCCTTCAGCTACTCAGAGTCCAGTTAGAAAAGTGTTTGATGTCTGCCAACTGGAAGATGGATTCACCTGGTTGCACTTGAATAACACAGTGTGCAGGATAAGAGTTGATTTTCCTTTTGGGAAAACAAGAAGTTGCCTTGATTTTACCTCTTAATGAGAGGGCAACAAAAATGAGTTATACTTACAAGCGAATCCTTATCTGGCAAAAAAAGCCTTGCTTGACTAGGGCTACTGTGATCGTTGTTCAGTCACTTTTCATTTGAATCCAAGTCTTCATAACTCCACTGAGATTTTTTTGGCAAATGTTGGAGTGATTTGTCATTTCCTTCTCCAGCTCATTTTACAGATGAGGAAACTGAGACAAACAGGGTGATAACACCTCAAGATGGCCTCCAAAGTCTTCTTGAGAAAGAAGGATGTCATTGATGGAGTTCAGAGAACCCCTATGCTCTGTGATTGGGGTAGGACAACTAGCTACCATATTAGCAGGGAGGGAAGCCCAGAGTCCATTGACAGTTCTAAGAAACACTCAGAAGCTGATGTCCTTTCAAGGTTTTTCCAGGTCAGCTTCAAATTTTATCATACCTTTTGAGGTGGCTACTGAACAAAGCAGACCCCTGAGACGCGACAAATTTGGGGGTAGCCCAAAAAATCTTTGATGCTTAAGTCTTTAGGCTAATTATTCAGTAACCTAAATATGGCTAATAATGACAGAAAGCTTGAAAAGAGGTAGCTCAAGGAAGTCATGGGTTTCTAGTGGCCAAAGAAAAACAGTTGGCTCACAAAGAAGTCCTTAATTAATCTTTGCTTCCAGGAGCAAGGGATAGGGCTCCCTGTTATTAATAGGAATGCAAATGGAACATGAAAAAAATCTATTCCTGTAGGAGACTGAAGCAACAGTAATATAAAGTTAAGAGGGTATATTAGTTTTCTAGATAACAAAGAAAGTTACATAAAAAAGGGAGATCCTTGTTATGACAAAATATAAATAACTATATATTTGCTTTGAAGTTTCCACTAGTAAAGCTGGAGTTCTTATTTATAATAATGACACTATAATAAATGAAGAGAATATATTAATAAAGGTTGCTATACTATGGTTGTATGATAACATGGTGTAGTAGAAAGAGCTCTGAACTTGGAAGCTGGGAGAGATCTGGGTCTGAATCACATCTTTGACACTTATAAGCTGTGTGACCATGAGCCCATCAATAAGTATATATTTACTAAGTACCTACTATGTGCCAGGAACTATACTAAATGCTGGGGGGTACAAAAAAGAAGCACTCTCTGCCCTTAATCTAATTACAATCTAATGGGAGAGACAAGATGCCAGCAAATATACACAAAGCAAGCTAGATACTGGATAGGTCAGAAATAATTAACAGAGGGAAGGTACTAGAATTAAGAGGGGTTGGGGAAGGTTTCCCTTAGAAAGTGGGTTTTAGTTGTTACTTAAAGAAAGTCAGGGAGGTCAGCAGTCAGAGCAGAGAGGGAGAGAATTCCAGGACTGGAGAACAACCAGAGAAAATGCCAGAGTTGAGAGATGGAGCGTCTTGTTTGTGCAACAGCCAGGAGGCCAGTGTCACTGAATGGAAGTGTCCATGATGGGGAGTAAAATATAAGAAGCCCGGAAAGGTAGGAGGGGGTTATCTCGTGAAGGCTTTAAAGGCCAAGAAAGCATTTTGTATTTGACACTGGAGGAAATAGGGAGTCACTGCAGTTTACTGAGTAGGAGAATGACTTGGGGCAGGTAGACATGCCCAGCAGGCTAGTGTAACAGTCCAGGTGTGATGTGATGAGGGTGACCAGAGTGAGGAAGTTGTGAGAGGAGAGAATGTGTGTATTTGAGACATGTTGCAAAGATGAAATCTCTGACTCCTACTTATCAATTTCTAATATGGGGATAACACCTATTGCACCTAATGCACAGGGATATTTGCAAAGATCAAAGGAGATCAATGGATAATGATGGCAAGCAAAGCACTTTACCCACAGGGTGTCCCCAAAGTCTTGGTGCAGTTTTAAGCTTTAATAGCTTCAGTTATTCAATAGCTTAAAATATTTAAAATAGCTTTTAAACTTATTACAGCTTAAAACTGCACCAGGACTCTGGGGACACCCTGTATATGATCTCATTTGATAAGCCTTGGAGGTTAACCCTCTTTTACAGATGAGGAGACTGAAATGGGCAAAAGTCAGGTGACTTGCCCAGGGTGACACCACTCATAAGTGTCTGAGGGGGAAATCAAACTCCGATCTTTCTGACCTCACTTCTGACGCTCCATTCACCCACGTCACTTAGCTGTCTCTTTGAGATTATGCATGTAGAATGCTTTGTGAAGCGGAAGGCATTTTATAAATGTCAGTTATTATTCTGAGTGACGAAAGAGTCTGAGTTCATAAGAGGCTGATTTAGGGTTTGTGAGATTACTAGCTAAAGTATAAGGCATGGGAAGATGATCTGTTTTCAATAAAAAACAAATGTAGGCACAATCTAGTTTCCTAATTATGGGATAAATGCCATAAAGATACTAAATGTTCCTTCTAAGCCTTCCAATAACTTAGGGGAAAGAAGATGGATGGAGAGAAGAGAAAAAGATTGCTGAATGAACAAAAAAATTCTTGTAACAGTTTATGACCAAATTTGTAATCATTTCATCATACTGGGCTAATAAAAATTGTCTATTTTGATCCAAGTAATCAATTTAGTGATTTATATCTATTTTGATTCATGCTAACCAATAGTAATTTCAAATAGATTTACCTTTTTTTAAAAAAACAATTCATTTTGAGAGTGGGTTAAAAAAAAAAGACAAGACTTTTCAAATAGGCCGTAAAAATTTCCAACTAGTTTATCTATAATGGAGAGAAAGTTCAAATCTCCCTAGTGCAGCAGAGACCACATAGCAGGGCTGTATGTTACTGTCCACATCGCAGCCTCTATTCACTGTGTTAGACTGAACACTAATTAGCCATATGCTACTATAAGAAAGGAGTTAATTCAATCACCCAGAGAAGAAATAAAAAATTTTCCTTTCTGAAGCTGTCAGTGGCTAGTGGGGGTCCAAATGTAATGGCCCACTTGGCAAGCACAGGTCATGTTCATTTGCCTTCCTGAGGCCTGCTTTGTCCAGTTACTGATGGACATCATCCCTTCTCCCTGCCACCTCAGCTCGTTAACTGTAATATCTTTTCACTGCTACAAACTTTGCCTAGTCAAGTCGGAATCTAATCCTATTTTCCCTGGTGTTCACCATTCAACTAAAAGGATGATGACATTTGCAGACTTCACAGTGGGCAATAAAGACTCAGCCTTAAGAAAACCAACACAATCAATCAGCAAAGGTATTACATGCCTGCTACGTGCCAGGTGCTGTGTTAGGTGCAACCTAAACTTAACTCTTTTAAAGACTGAGTCTTTATTTCCCACTTGTTGAAGCTTGTGTCACCACCTTGGGTGAGATGATTAACACCAGAGACAATGGGATGAGATAGGCAAAGCTTGTAGATGTGAGAAGATGTTAGTTACAGTTAACAAAGGACAGAATGAAGATAATTCACTGGGGGTGGGAGAGAACATTCCTGGAGAAGTATAAGATGAAATGAGATTAGATTTTCACAAATATTGCAAAAAATATTGGGGGGAGGGGAAGGGTGGGTCATTGTAACTAAAAACTAAATCTATGTGTCTCTCTCTCTACATATCTATATCTATGTCTATCTATCTATCTATCAGTCATGTTGTTTAAAAAAAAACCCATCAACTATCATGTTGCTTACTTTCTCAGTGGTGGGAGGGGGGGGTGGAAGGAAGAAGGAGAATTTGGAACTAAAAATTTAAAAAGAAAAGAATGCTAAAAATAAATAAGAAAATAAGAAATAAACTTTAAAAAACTGAGATTTACAAATAGAAGAATGTGCGAAGGGTGCAGAAATTCTCTGTTGATATTTAGTCCTGGTCAGTCATTACTACAAAACTATGTTCACAGTTGGATCAAGTTAGGGAATCTGTAGAAGATTTAGAGGGCTTAGAGAAAGAGAAGTATGATAAAAGGATTTAAAAAAGGAATATTATAAGGAAATGGAATACTACTGTTACTACTCCTACTAGCTAGCATGTACATAGGTCTTTACATATGTAAATGTGATAATATGTATAAAGTACTTATCATAGTGTCTGGTGCACAATAAACACTATATAAATGCTTATTACATGAATGCCTATATAGTAGGTACTATATAAATGCTTTATTATGTGGATGCTTATATAGTAAGTACTATATAAATGCTTATTCCCTATTTCCTTCCCCTTTGCAGCTCTTCCTTCCTCCCCCCCAACTCCTTCACACTTTGATGTTCAAAGCAATCTGGTGAGGTAGGTATTATTGCTACCTCCTATTACAGATAAGGAAATGGAGGCTGAGGGAAAGTGAAGTGAATTCTCCAAGGTCACACAGCTAGGAAGTATTTTAGGAAGATCCAAACTCAGAGACATCCTGAGTCCAAGGCCAGCACTCTGTGCATTATATCACACAGTTGTTTTACTTTTTTTCACTAAGGAAAAATCAAGAAAGAATGGGTTTTTATTAAATTACAAAGAATTTAGGTCAATTCTTAAGAAGAACCTTGTACTAATAAGGATGAAAGACACTGATTTTGGGCAGGTAGGCAGTACAGTGGATATAGTGTTGGACCTGAAGACAGAAAGACTCATTTAAGTGAATTCAAATCCAGCCTCAGACATTTAATAGCAGTGTGACCCTGGGCAAGTCACTTAACTCTGATGGCTCAGTTTCCTCATCTGTAAAAAGAGTTGGAGAAGGAAATGGCAAACCTCTCCTGTATCGGCCAAGAAGACCTCAAATGGGGTCACAAAGAGTTGGACACAACTCAAATGATTGCACAATGAAGCCCTGGAATGGATTACTAAGGGAAGCTATGAGGCTTCCTTGTAGAAAGGTTTAGGCAAAAGCCCTGCAACTGGATGATCCCTTGAGGGTTGTTCCAGCACCATGATCCCAAATCTCTATGATTATGTTTTCTCAATTATACTCTCCTTACTCCTTATATCTCCTAGATCACTGATTCTCAAAGTGTGCTGTGAGGGCCCTTGATGGTCCCTAGATGCTCTCTGGGCATTCATAATGTCAAAGCTATTTCCATAATGATGTCAATACATTTTCATTTCTAAAGCTGCAAACAGCGATAGATAAAACCCACACAAATAATGTTCTTTGGGTTCTCAATAATTTTTAAGAGTGTAAAGGGATAAAAACCAAATAAATAAAAACCAAAATAGGCTTTATATCTTTGTCTCATCTTATGCAAGACATAGGTTCTTGAAAAGCCTGTGAATTGAATTTTTATTAATACGGGTAATATTTTAAATAAACTGTGGAAAGCAGAAAAAAAAAATGTAAAGGAACCGGGAACCATGTTTGAGAACTACTGTCCTAGATCAATGGTACATATCACAAGTTGGACAACAGTGAGAGATTCTAAATGCTGAACACTCATTCTGCCTTGTGCACAATGAACTTCTCAAAATTTCCACTGAACAACCTACCACTATTTCTTCCAGGGTTTCAACTTTTCTCATCAATAACCTTAGGTGACTTTTCGGATACAAAAGACATGTACCACAGTGTAGACAAACCAACAGGGACAAAGAAAGGAAAGGGTTTGTTTGATGTTAGGGTAAATCAGGAATGAGGAAGTGGGCTTCTAATTTTATTCAGCCAATCAGAGCTGAGAAGTTTTTTCTCAATCACTTTGAAACTCAACTTCATCTATAAACAACAACAAGAAGAATCTAATCTACCCCTCAAGTTGTAAGGAGAGATGAGATGAGATTCATAAGTTGCTTGAGTCCCTCAGAGGACAGTCCCCCCGAACCACAACACGTAATCATCGGAGAATACAATCATCATTTATGACCCCTTCCTGGTACGCACAGATCGGCAGCTGAATACAAACAGCTGTCTGATCAATCCACAGACAGGCACTCTCCTGGGGGATGGATTTTCACTGCTGATAGGCACAGTTACTTACTGGACTTCTGGAATGGAAACAAAGACATACAAATGCTGCCTGGACAATTCAATTCAAATCTCAAAAAGCTCCATCCAATTTATTTTTAATTGGTTTATGGACCTGTAGAACTTGACCTAATTCTTCCATTACCATAAAAACTCATACCAATAAATCCTACTGTTTGTATGAATGTTCATCTTGCCAGGGGCAAGCACTCTGAGAGAAGGCTAGTGTGAAGTAATTTAGATAGATGGCTATTTTCCTCTTCCTGAAAAGGAGACAAGTTTTGCTTTGTTTTAAATCAGGGAGGGGGAAAGAGGAAAAGAACTCTCCAAATCCAATCCTGTCCAGGCCACACTCTACATGTTTTTCAGAGAATCCTAGTTTAGAATATTCACTTTTAGTAAAAGGCTCTGAATGATAACATTCATTTACTTTCCACTTGAGAGGACTATCAGTGATAAGGCAAAAAACCTGGGAAGATGCTAGGAATTGTACATCAGGAGAGGGTACTGATCTGAAGAGAAAAGAAACACACCCCCCCCACACACACACACGCGCACGCACGCACACATATACACACATATACGCGCGCGCGCACACACACACACAGACACCCACACCCACACACACACTGCACTAGATCTTTAAAAAAAAAAAGCAGACATATTCTTGGGTTATAAACAAAAGATAACCACTGTAAAGCAGCAGCCTACGACAAAGTTAGCTTAGACAAGACTGTGGATGCTTGGCCATACCAGTTATAAAGGGACTCCACTGAGCTTTTCAGGATGTTACCTTTTTTGAGACAGATTTTGACATCATAAATCAGTTCTGAGCTACCATCTAGCCAAGAACTTTGTACTCCAGAGTTCAAGATTTTCTTGGTAGCGAGCTTGGAGAGGCAATAAATACGGTGAGCTATCAGGTCTTCTTCCCACTTTCTAGACCCTGCTCATTAAAGATGTGTAAAAGGTCACTTCAGAAGGCACATCTCAACTCCTGTGGAAGCCAGCCAGAACTGGGCAAGGATACAAAGAATTCCATGCCATTATCCTCTTTACCTGCTCCTTATTTAGAAATATAGCTTGTCTTAACCAAGACTATTTGTGCGGGTCAGGGGGAAGCACAATTAATCAATATATAAGTATTTATTAGGCATCTATCTACCACTGTGTGTGCTAGGCAAGGAATTTTGGGAATGCAAAGAAAAAAGCATCAATTTTCACATTGGGGGGCTTTTATATTTCAGAGTACTTACTTTTTCCTACAATCTACTGTTAGATAATGGTCCTTAATATACTATTTTGATCACAAAATTTCCTTTTAAATGGTTCTACTATAGTGAGCAGGGCCATAAAATGGCACTATAGTTCACTGAGCACAGGACCTGAAGTCAGAAGTCCTGAGTTCAAATTTAGCTTTAGATACTAGCTGTGTGACCTTGGCCAAGTCCCTTAACTGCTGTAAAATGGAGATCACCTAATTACCAGGGTTGTTGCAAGGATCAAATGAGATGATATTTGTAAAGTGTTTAGAACAAAGCCTGGCACTTAGTAGGTGCTTCATAAATTCTAGCCATGATGATGATGATGATGGTAGAGAATAAGTTTTACTATAATAACAACACCAAAAAGGAACACTTTTGAAAGACTCAAGGATACTGAAGGATACGATGATCAGCCATGGTTCCCCAGAACAATGAAGAATGTCTACCTCCTCACAGAGCGGTGATGAGACTAAATATGCAGAATTAGCCACACATTTCTCAAAGTAGCCAATGTAGATATTTGTTTGGCCTCACCATGTATGTGTATTTTTCTTAACTATCTATATTTGTTTTAAGGGTTTATCTTTTTTCTTTTCTAGTAGGGAAGGGGAAGGAATAAGAGAGAGAAAAAAATCAACTGCTTTTTAAATTTGAAAAATTCTTTCAATAAAACTTAAAAATGTAATGGTTCTACAAAAAGAGATCAGGGGGCTTCATGAATTCTAAGTTATTATATAATATGAATTGTTATTGTGACAACAGCAGCCAAAAAAGCTAATGTAATTTTAAGCTTCATTAAAAGGGGTATAGGGGCTAATACTGTGGTTGCCGTTCATTCATTCAGTCATGTGCAACTCTTTGTAGACTGTAGCACACCAATATTGATCCCTGGGGTTTTCTTGGCAATGATAATAGAGTGTTTTGCCATTTCCTTCACCAGTGGATGAAGGCAAACAGAGGGTAAGTGACTTGCCCAAGGTCACACAGCTAATAAGTGTCTGAGGTCAGCTTGGAACTCAGGTCTTACTGACTCTAGACCCAGTGCTCTATCCACTGGGACATCTAGCTGCCCCTATATATACAGGGGTTCCTATAAAGCTCCTATAATCCTCTTAGACTTCTGGCTAGTGAGACCCCTTCTGAAACCTTGTGTTGTATTCTGGGCATCACACTTGAGGAAAGTCACCATCCAACTGTTAGTACACCCATAAGAAGGCATCTAGGATGTTGAAGGGGTTGGAGGTCATGCTATTAAGGGATCAACCAAATAGACTAATATTCAATTTGGACAAGAGAAAAGCTGGGAAGATGATGATGGCAGTCTCCAAGTATCTGAAAAATTACCATGTGTAAGAGAAATTAAAGTTGGCATGCTTGACCCCAGAGGGCGGAACCAGAACAGCGAAGAGAAGCTGCAGAGAGGCTGACTTAGGATTGATGTAAGGGAAAACCTCCTCACAAGGAGAGAAGCCCCCAGATAATAGGAGTTGGCTCAGGAGGCAGCGGACTAGGTCTCCATTTCTGGAGGTGGAAGCTGGATACAAGGGATCCTTGATTGGGTAGGGATTGGGCTAGATGGATTTTAAGGTTGCTTTTATCTCTGTGATTCTGTGAAAATTTTGATGATTATTTTAGGGGCTGTGATTAAGGGCTGGAAATATTAACTTCTAGGACTGTTGAGAGGAGTAAAGGAAATAATGTTTATAGAGCACTTTGTGCATAGTAGGTATTTAATACACCTTCCTTCCTTCCTCTCTTCCTTCTTTCCTTTCTTCCTTCCACCTCTCCCTCCCCTCCTTCTTCTATCCTTCCTTCCTTGCTTCCCTCCATTCCTGTCTCCCTCCCATCAAGAAAGGTAAGATCAACATGTGCCAAGTGACTCTAAGCCTTTTTCCCCTGTGCCTATGATATTGCTTCCCACACAGTATAGCTTCTGTACCCCTTCAAGATGACATCTGGGCAATAGATTTGGAAGAAATACCTTTTAGAGATTTCTTTGGTATTGTCCATAACTGTTGAAGTTCTATTGCCATTAAATGACAGAAGATAGGTTCGACCCCTCCCTGATGCTTTTTGTTTTTAATTTTGTTTTTATTATTTTTACAAAAAACTTAACATTAAAAATCAGTACAACTAGCTAAAGGTTCTTAGAGATAATGAACATTTGCAATAATTAACTGTGAAGAATAAAGTAACATTTTCAGTTCTCCCCTATAAGTCATCATCAAGGTCTTTTGACAATTCATTCTTGATCACTTTTTCTTCTCTATGGCTGAAAGGGTACCCTCTATTCTTCTACCTCTGCTGTTTTTTTTCCCCTTCGCATTATTTCACAGAAGTCTTTCCAGATTTCTTCGTACTTCTCATAAATACTGGTCTGAATGGCGTGTTGGTAATCCATTATGTTAATGTCCCATAGTTAACTATTTCCCTACTGCTGGAGATTTAGGTCATTTTCAGTTTGGGGAGGGTTTTTTTTTTTTTTGGTTGTGCACAATGTTACAGTGAAAATCTTCAAACAGCTTTCAAAAAAACTCACAAGACATTCAGGATAATGGAATTACTGGGGTATGATCATTTGGTACTCTCCAAAAAGATTTTACCGGTTAGTGATTTTTCTTTACTGGTAGATAAATCTGCTCATCTGCTAGTGTCAGAAGAGACAATAATTGCCCATATAGGGAATCTAGTCTTTTCCTTTTTAGAGATATTATAGTGTAGCTGTGATTTAAAAGTTTGACTTACTTCTTTTACCACTAGTTACTTCAAGCAAAATGCCCTAAGGTATTAAAATGCCCCTAGGTATACAGGGAAGAAAGTCATCGAAAGCTACTAAGAAGCTCATGAAAATGTACCATATATGTGATTGCAATAGGAATGAGAAATATAATTCGTTTGCAGGTCTGGGCTTTTTTGCCCTTCTTTTTTCTTCTTTGTTATAATGGGATAGCTCTTAGAGGGCATGGGGAAGAAGGGATTCTTTTGGAAATGTAGGATAGAAGAAAACCAAACTCTATTAATGAAAATTTATTTTTAAAAAATATGGATGAATCGGTCATAGTCCGAGTGATTCTTAAAATTCCCCAGATTTTTGGAGAGTAGTGTCATACAGGACCTATGGCATCATGGAGAGGACTGGGAAGGCATTCTACCGCTCCTACTCTGTACATGAAAAAAGAAGACATGGAGAAATTAAGTGACAGACCAAGTCAATGGCAAAATGAGGAGAGTATACAGATAAGACAAATATAAAGACTTGGGACAGCCAAGAGATTACCTACAATTCTAAATCAGGATAAGAGGAGAGCTGGACTGTTGCTGTAGAGATGGAATGACTTCAGATATAGGTTTTTTTGGATTCCTTACTCAGCCTAAGAGCTATCTCCTGACCATTTCTTTTCTTTGTTTTTTCATATAGGTGGTAAATATACCACACCCCCAAAGTCAAGGTACACACCGCCAAGTTTATGGTTTCTAGTGCGTATGAGAGTGGGTGCCTTCTGTTCTCCCCTATCACAGAAAACAGTACTGTCCGGCCCCTGCTGGGCTCTCTTCCCAATAGGTTCCGTCCTCCCCCCACTCCCCCTACCACTTCCCTCTGCGTGTATGCGAAGGTACAGCAGTTGGTCACACTCAACCAAGTAACAGATGGTGGCGATAGAGGGAGGTGGGGGATGGGGAAGAGAAGGAAATGGAGGGAAGGAGAGGATGGGAGATATTGGTGACTGTAGTAAGGAGAACCAGTAACAGAGCAGTTTGCTGTGCAGAATGACAGCTTGCATATGGATAAACAACAAGATAATTAATTTTTTTTTAAAAGGGAAGAAATAAAGAGAGAAGCAGAGACCCATCGTGGCAGTGTCCTCCTGCTGCCAGCTCCTATGATCTACACATCCTGTGTGGATCTCTTTGCATCCTCAGCACGAGAAAATTATTTCATATAAAAGCCCTGGTTATAGTGTAGCATTATATACAGCTGTGAAACCATTTATCTATTGATAGACCCCTATTGTCAATGACTGGTGTTTGGCTCTCGTGTAAGTGAGCGATTTGGAAAAAAAAAATAAAAAATAAATAAATAAAGAGACAATGCCCGATATGCTTACAAGGTTTACAGGCTTCTGCCAGCTGGGAAGCTACAGCATATGAAATATGCATCATACCAAACAAAGCAAACAAATATTTGACGCTGGGGAAAGTTAACCCCCTCCTGCATGGAATCTGGAGAAGAGATGCAAAAGATCAGGGATAGCCAAGTAGTTAGTTGTTGGCAGTCCTAGGTCGGTGGAAAAGGAAATGCAGATGGGAGCCATGAGGACAGGATATTTTTCAATTCAAAGCCCCCAAATTTCATTTTATGTGGGGAAAGGTGGGGTGACTTCAGGAGCAGGCTTTCTCCAGGACTTAGTGATGTGTTCAGAGAAGGAGATAAGACTTCTAAATTTCTTCCTCAGGACTCACAGGCACCTTCTCAGAAAGGGAAGAAAACTCTTGAGAGAAGTTTGCTGAGGAAGCTGTAGCACGATATTCTTGAAAAAACTAGCTGTCCTCATTAAGACAAAAAGCAGATGACTGGAGTCCCAAAATTTGGTGAATAGGGATGAGGATGTAAATGGTCTCAGCTCATTAAAGGTCCAAATAAACAAGCAATCAAATTGAATGTCTTAATGTTTGTCTCCCCCCACTACTTTTTTTTTTTAAAGGATCAAGAGATCTGTTCATTTTATTTCAGAAACAATCAAGCCCAGCTGGGTCATTTTTAAGAGGAGATGGACTCAATCTGCAGCTCATGTACACACCCCATTAACTCCATCTCCTAATTCCAGGAACAAACTTCCATTAGCCCAGACAGTCTGTAGATTATAAAAGGCTGTCTGGCTAAGGATGAGTAAGGGGATAGACTGAAGTATATCTTAGGAACTTAAGAGTCCAGGGCATTTTGCTGGTTGAAGGATTCGCCTGAAGGTGAAGATAAAGAATGCTTTCAGGGGAACCTGTCCTTCCTAACATGAGTAGTGAATGGGTGAATAAGGGAAACCAATACAGAAAACATACCCCAAAGAGGAACTTTTTAAAGCTTTTTGGTCTCAGGCAAAAGGGGGCTGTATTTAGACTACTTACAGAAAGAATTTTTAACCTGAGGTCTATGAACTCGTTAAAAAAAATTCCTTTTCATAACCTCATAACAACATAATTAATTTTCTTTATAATCCTATGTATTTTATTCTGTATTTATTTATTCTGTATTTTATTTGATGCATTTAAAAATATGACTCAGAAAGGCAGAGGTTACACCAAACTGCCAGCAGGATAAAGGACACAAAAAGATTTGAAGAGTCCCTGCCTTGATGTTAAAATGAGAACAGAAAGCTTTCATGTATATTATTCCTTTCTCTCTCCCATCCTGTCACACCACCAAACCATCTGATTTCAGAATCTTCTTCCAACTACTTCAACTTAACTTTAGTAGACTAAGAACATAGGTTCATCTTCACTAAGAAGTTATTAAGACAAAGAAAAGCCTAGGGGATTGGTTCTGTCAGCATCGCTAAGAACAAGGGCTCCCTGGCCCTTAAAAAAATATGCCTGGCATTAATGCTTTACTAAAAACTTATTATTGAACATTGATATAATCAAACAAACTTAGTAGCTATTTAAATTCAAATTAATTAATTTCAATGCATAAAGTATTGCAAGGATTTTTCAGTTACTCCCTCTAAGTCTTCGTTAGGCTTTGTTTATCAATTCATTCCTTTCTACTGGTGTATAGTTAAAGTTCATGTGTATTCCATTCTTTCTTTTTTAAAGACTTTCATTATTTCATAAAGGTATTTTTAGGTTTCTTTCTTTTCCTCATATTTTTTGGCCTTAATGATATTATATTTCATTATATGAAAGTATTACATTTTATTCAGTCATTCTTTTATTGTTGAATGTCTAAGTTGTTCCCAATTTGCTTTTTGCAATTACATATAATGCCGCTATCTTTGTACAAAAATTTTTTTTGTTGTTTTTAAATAACTTTTTTTGTAATAACACTCTTAGAGAACATTCCCAATAGTGGAATCACTGGATGAAAGAGCATCATTATTTTTTGTAACTTTTATTCTGTCCAAAAGCTTCTCCAAGTTTGTATTCTGCCCATATTGACTGAGTTTCCCTGCATCATCGCAATCTTAACATTGACCTCTGTTGGTTTTTTTCGGTTTTAAGCCTATAACGGAAGAATGGCATAGGACTGGGGGAGGGAACCTGTGGCCTAGAGGCCATGTATGGTCCTCTAGGGCAGCCCTTTGATTGCATCCAAATTTCACAGAACAAATTCTCTTCATAAAAGGATTGTTCCGTCAAACTTGGACTCAGTCAAGAGGCCACACCCAAGGACCTAGAAGGCCACATGTGGCCTCTAGGGTGCAGGTTCCCCACCCCTGGCACAGGGGCTACTTATATCTATGCATGTAATGTTTCCAAAGAGTAATCTTAACCTCCTGGGTGTGTCTGAAAAGTGAGTTGGAAATGACTGCTCTATCATTCTCACCTCCAGCCCATATACACAAAACCACACCATGGCAATGAGTCTCAACCCCTTGCTCAAACACATACATCCTTTCCCAAACACCATCTGTGACAGATTATGTATTGAATACCTACTCAGAAAAATTATTCTAAGCTCTTCTTATATCTTTGGCTCGACCAGAGGGGAAAAAAAAGTAGAAGAAAAACAACTGGTGATTGAATGAGAAAATGGAAAGTGTTCCTGGGCCTGGTGATATACTGCTAAGATAATGTTGATATCTTATTTTTTAGGATGTGACAGTAGGGAATAAATTTTAAAATCACTGCAAAACACAAGCAGGACAGAAAAATGATCTTGCATCATTTTTAAGTGTTTTCTATATAAAGTGCCCTATAAACCTTAAAGCCCTATGTAAATGTCAGCTGTTATTATTGTTTGGTGAATAAGAAAAGCAGCTGTTTTAAGAAATGAGATTTTAACACTATGGTGGGCTAACCTTTGCCAAATTCTTTGGGAATCTAGGTACTTCAAACACTGACACATCACAGTTTCCTTTTATCAACAGCATTTGGGAGTTTTCAATACACAAAATATATTGAGAATAGAATTGAGAGTATTCCATTACCATCTGAAGTCACAATTCTAATGAGAGGAATGAAGTGGAAAGCGCAGAGGTGCCGATCAGAATGTTCAGTGCCATGGCATATAGCAAGGTCCAGTGATGTAGAGGATCTAATGGCAGAAGGGCACAGCGAAGCCCAGTGGGCTTTAGAGTGAAGTTTCACCAACATGCTCAAAGGTAGAGGAGCATGGGTTGAGATCAAGAGAAGATCTCAGAGGTCATATAATCCAATATACTAATTTCATAGATGAGGGAAACTGAGGCTCAGGGAAATTAAGGGACTTGCCCAAGATCACATAGACAGTGAAGTGTCAGAGGTGGAATCTGAACCCCTCACTCCTCTGGCTCCTCCTCACATGTGCACCACATTATTTCATTCATTTGTGTCTGTAATGTGTTGCTTGATTTAGGCCAACACTTCACACACTGGAGTAAGCATTTGGATAATTGATGTTTCTAAGATGTGTGCTAGTTTCTAGGCCATTAGTAAATACTATATATTTATATATTTAAGATTAAGATTTCTGCCTAACAGACCATTCTTAGACATTATCTGTTGGTTTGGATCCATTGGAAAATCATGTATGCCCAACTGCCTCAATTTTAATCCTATCTCAATAACACATGGTCAGAGCAGAGGGTCCGTAGAGGTGAGGATCCAAAGATGGGCATTCTAGAAAGACACTCAAATAGTGAGATTTACTCTGCAGGGATTCTGAAGCAAGGGAGTGATGGAACAAGTATCTCATTTCCCTCTTGATTTTTTAGGTAGCAGTTACCTATTGCTCTTTTGACCCATTTCCCTTTTCCTTCCTTCTTTATAGTCACTGATGAATTACTTATATTGCTCTGGAACTCCAACATAAAGCCAGGATGAGGCACCGGAAGACCCTTGGAAAGGTCTGAAAACTGCATCCCCTCCAGAGCTGCAAGCATGTTTCTTGACTCCTGCAGGCCCCAGTCCCATCCAGCTGGGTGGCAAGCAAAAGAGTCAGTGCTTTGACCCTAACAAAACTATCTCATAATCCCGTGTGTTTCCTCTACCAATGGGGTTATTCTAGAGCAGTAGTGGGGCCCTTATCAGTCAAAGGGCTGCACCTGAAGACCTAGAGGGCCACATGTGGCCTCAGATTCCATACCCGTTCTAGAGTCTTCTCTTTCCATCTTCATGGTTTCTGCTCTCCCCTTTGTTCCCAGGATTTAGAAGTAAGTGGTGGCTGGTCTTTGCATTAAAGCTTTCTCACCTACCATATTCCTTACAATATGACCTAAACTCTTTTCCTTCATCTTCAGAATTATTTTTAGTAATGTGGTCTCAGGAGTAGGTTGGGACCATGCCTGGAGATGACAACTAGTCATGGTTTCTGCGTATGTTCTGTTGCAAGCATAGAATTATAGTGAGGGCTTCAGACATTACAATCAGTTCATTTACATATCACTGTCCAATTGGCTCCAAAAAGTCTTTGGCAGTTCATTTGCTTACTGCTGTATAATGCATTTTTGCATCTGCAGATTCCAGTCCAGGGGGTTGTTGATCAGCAAGCTGAGAATAATGATGAGGCCTCTCACGTGCTCAGAGCGATTCTTAGCTTTAACACTGCAACACAATAAATCCCCTTCTCTCAGTACTTCACCAATAGGGAAGGAGGAGGGGCAAAGAAGTCTGACTTTGTTCATCAAATCCTTTCTTTAGATACAGTGGAAATTAATTGTGCAAACAAGATTAGGAGAGAGGATTATTTTAAAATATTTAAGAGAGCAAATTATTTTTCAGGTATAATTTGGCTGTCCACTATTGTCCTACTTGGATAACTTATCCTAACATGGAGGTCATGCTGGGTTCTCTCGGTCTATGCCAGCAGCACGGATCCTTCAGCAGGTTCTACCAAGGTGGAAAGGCTTCAAGGATAGACCTGGTGATGGGTACCTCTGTTTGGCTTTGAAAATTCTGAGTAATCTGACCACTTTCTACCTTTCTGGTCATGTTACACCTTATACCTCTAAAATACTCTACAGCTCTATTGACATAGGCCTCAGTACTATACCTTATGGAAGACACTTCATCTCCAGACTTTGAGCATTTTCACTGGCTCACCCCCATGCCTGGAATGTTCTCCCTCCTCATCTCTGCCTCAGAAATTCCCTGTCTTCCTTCAAGATTCAGCTGAAATTCCACCTTCTAAAGAAGCCATTCCTCCTTAATCATAATGCCTTCCTCTTGAGACTGTCTCCAGTTAGTCCTGTCTGTATACTGTGTGTACATAGTTACTTGTATGTGGCCTCACCCATTAGATTGTGAGCTCTTGGCAGATAGGGACAGTGTTTTGTGCCTTTCTTGGTATCTGGCACATGGGGCACTTAAGGAAGTTTTGCTGATTTGCCTGATGTTCAAGGATCAGCCTAATTCATTATGGAGAAGGGCATCTTATGATTGGCTACAGGGTGATGCATATTTCACCTATAACAAATCTTAAAGTGAACCATCTACCAAGTCATACAGAATTGAGGAGGAAGGAGTACTGACCCTGCAATAATCACAGGACACCAAAGTATTGAGATACTTTTCAGTCTTTCAGAATATATTATTTACATTAATAGTTGTTGGTATGCTAATCACAAATTAAAAGGGCAGTGAGGGAATGCAATGGAGAGAGCAATGAACATGGAGTCAGGAAGACCCAAGTTCACATCATGTGTCAGGCATATACTATTTGTATGACCCTGAAAAAAAGTGACTTAACTTTTGTCTGCCTTTGTTTCATCATCTGTAAAATGGGAATAATGATGGCACCTCCTGCCTCCCCCAAGTTGTCATGAAGATAAAATGAGATAATATATTTAAAACTCTTTGCAAACCTTAAAACATATAAATGCTCTCATTATTACTGCTACAAATAATACCAATCTCTTTATTAAAGGAGGTCCCCCCTAGACAATACTTTGTTGGCCAAACCTCAGTTACGAGACATCTCAAAAAGTAATAAAACTAATTTCACTCTCCCCTCTCTCTACCCCCAAATATTATAGAATTCTGATTTTTTTAATTACTTCAGGTCTAGTTCCTTTCCCCAGCTTGTCTGGTCTAGCGAGGTTTCACTGTATACTTAATAATAATATGATGGTGACAGCAAGAGAGTGAGGAGACTTTCTGGGAAACATGGGAAATATGGAAAAGCCTGGAGCATGAATATATAACACACTCACAAGCTGTTATTTTATCTCTGAAAGATAATACCCGTTCTTGAAGCATGTGGAAATGCCCAAATGGATGGTGAGATTGACCTGATTTGCTGTTATCAGTTCCGTTTTCCCTTCTCAAAAGGCCAGGGTGATCATGGCACAAATATTTTAGCAGCTCTTTCCTTTGAGTATGGTGAGGGGTTTAGCAAACACTGACAGAAACTAACCCGTCAAAGTGACACTATTTTTCAGAGAGGACAAAGCCCTTAAACAGACTGGAAAGAAAATGAAAAGTCCTGTTTTGAAGGTGGTGTTTTCAATTCCAGATGACACTCATGCACCATGACCATCATCCTGTGCTCTACCCTACAAAGCTATGTTCAAAGCATCTTCCCTTGAACCCTGGCATTCCTTATGATTGGATTAGAAAACTTCTATACCGTTTTTTCCTTCTGAAATATCATATGTGGACTCATGTATCCCAAAGACCTTTGCTATGTGGCTTTTTCCTGGCCATGAAAATAGAGTTAATTTCTTCTAATTTGGTTCAAAATGTCTCCTTTAACTCTAGGGGCATCCATACCCCTTTGGCCCCAGGCAGCAGTGAAAGCTTCTGTCATCACATGTCAGACCCAAGTTTTCTGTTGCCAGATGACTTTGGGAAATGCTTCCCTGGCCCATTTGATCCCAGAATCAAATGGACTAGGTTAGAGGCCTAGGTATTTTGATCTTTAAGTGAAACCAATGTGATAAAAACACGTATTAGCTCTCATGCCTTCAAATACAACCTGTGCATTCTAAAACATCAGGCAGCACCAAAGTCCTTGACTAATATAGGTTTTATACACCAGTTAAAGCAGAAAGACCTGGAGGTAGATTTCAAATTGAAGAGTGAGTACACTGATTTTTTGAGGCCTGTGGATGTGTGACCCAGGCACTTGGTCCAAGGGCCAGACTATGTTCTATGAGTTGCATTCTTTAACTGTTCTGCGACTGTGGAGAAGAAAATAGGCATCCTTTATTTTATTTCATATCAATTAAGTGCTGTCCGTAGCTTTTGGGTAAGATGCCAGGGTGGCTATCACCAAAGCAGTCTTTGGGGCCATCTCATAATTCTCCTGGCCCAACACGTGGGCTCTCTAGAAGCAGCTGCCACTGACTCAATATCCACAGTGTTTTGATATTTAAATACCCAAGAATTCTGTCTTTAAGGCAGGTGGCTGGGCCAGGAACATGATAATAAATTTCCATTTCTTTATTTCCTCCTATTTTTACAAATAAGGAGGGATAGAAGAGCCCATGAGTACCAACCAATACACCCAACACCATCTTTACCAGTCAAATGGATTCCTCTTTTCATCTGAGCTATTTCATCATGTGGAAATAAGTGTAGGCTTATTTCCCTTTGATTGTGAAGACGATAAGGGGATTGGGACTGCCAGGTTTTTTCCTATTTTAAGTATGTTTCAGGGAAGAACTCTCTGTAGATATAAATGATTAAAGAAACACGGGCAAACAGGAAGAAGACTGCAGAAAAATAATCAGGTGGAGGCTTTAGCTTGCCACTGCAGGTGTGAAGTAGTTAAATTTTATTTTTAATTTAAAGCTAGAAGACACACTCCCTTCTCCCACTCCCAAACATCACCCCCACCCTTCTCGCTCTCTTTCTGGCAATGTTATAGTCATTTCCAGGAGAACAGGTGCACCATGAGAGCCCCTGAGCTCATCAGGTGACTAGCACCTGGCGGCCGGGACAAATACAGAATATGAAGTTATATTGTTTGTGCTATTAACATCTTATTTATTTAATGAACTAGACACTTAAATAAATCACTCACCATTTCTATCTCTGTTAGTGATGTTCCTGACTAAATAGCACTATCAAAACTCAGCACCACAGAGCACTCTGCCTTTTGTAGAATAGGATCAAAGTTAAATCTGAGTGGAAAAACTTACTGGCTAAGTCTTCCTTCTAGCCTCCCTCCCATGGCCTCCTTTCCTCAGAGAGCACAAGGCAGGGTGGCACAAAGCAAGGTGTGCTGAATGGCAGAGGAAGTGGAACCCAAGGATCCCAGAGCTAGAGTTGGAAGGGACCCCAGAGGTCCTCTAGTTCAACCTCCAAATTCAACAGAGGAGGAAACTGAGACCAGGGGCAGTACAGTGACTTCTTCAAGGCCACACACTTTGTAAACATCAAAGTCAAACTCTGAACTTGCATCCTTGAATATAGAGCCAGTATTCTTTCCATTCGAAGCTAGGTAGAACAGTGGATAGAGTGTTGGGCCTAGAACTGAGAGGACTCATCCTCCTGAATTCAAATTCAGCCTCAAACACTTGCTAGCTATGTGACCCTGGGCAAGTCAGTTAAGCCCATTTTCCTCAATTTCCTTATCTGTAAAATGAGCTGGAGAAGGAAATGGAAACCACTCCAGTATCTTTCCCAGGAAAATTCCAAATGGGGTCACCAAGAGTCAGACACAACCAAAAAGTACTGAGCAACAGCATTCTTTTCATTGCACTACATCACCCCTCAGGGGTTAGAATCATAGTTCCTGATACTTCATCTTTGAATGACCTTGAGCAAACTGCTTCATGCGTACAGATCTGAGTTCCTTCAATTGTGCAGTGAGTGGTTTATAAGCATGGCCAGTTAGCCACCCCAGCATCAGACATGAACCCAGGCGTATTCGGCCACACTTGGTACTAATGAATCACATCACACTGTTTATCAGGTAAAGGTGACAGGCAGAAACATATGCTACACCTGTCCCATGGGCACCCCAGGTCCTGAGGTTCCTGCACTCTAGGCAGGCAATAGCAAGGATGTGGTTATAGCTTTTACCAGCAAGGAGATATTTAGGACCAATGGCCCTGGGTTGAGGTGACTCGGGCAGTAAAGGGGTCAGTGAATATTAGTGTGGGATTTTTACTTGCTTGTTAGCACAAATATAATCAATCAGTTTGGAAAATGGAGAAATGGGCCAACAGGGATCATGAACCATGGCGTGATGAATCCCAAGGGAATGGGGCATTTTAACTCTGAGGCTACAAACTTGAGCCAAGTACACACATAATTCAAAGTCCAGTCTGTCTGTCCCAAGCACTTCTCAGAAACAGAGACAAGCTAACGTCACCACAAGGAGGCTGGATTAGATAATCTATGTGGCTCCTTCCAGTTCTAAATATATGGATCAATTCTACTGCACTTCTAAAGTATGTGCAGTCTTCTTACTTTTATACATTTTTTACGGTTCAGCTCCTAGCAATATGGCAAAAATAGCTCTTTGTTCCTGACCGTGGCTAGATATCTAGATGCCTAAAAAGATCAGTTTTATTTCCCATTTCCCCTACTGGGGTCCTACTGTGATACCTCCTCATGTGATAGAGGAGACTATGGGTTCCCAAAGGCTATGCCAGAAGCATATGAGTGCTGGAGGGGTCTCTCAAGCTAGAGGGGCCTGGCAAAGGACCATATGACTATCCTTTGAGGACAAGCTCAGCTAAGCTCAGGGACTGGGCTGGTCAGAGTCTGAAATTTTGGTCACATCAGCCCACAAAGACTATGGTGCAGGCTTCTGATGATGGCTAGGCACTTACAGTGTCTAGCACACATTAAATGTTTAATAAATGCTTGCTGATGAGGATGGTATATCAGTGGAGGAAGTATCCAGAGTGACAAAATCACAGATTCTTAAATGACTAATGTCTAAATGTTCCCATGGATAACCAAAATCACACCAGTTCCAAGGACAGAAAACACTCAAACTACCAACAAATGAATGCTTAGTTTGAAATAAGGGCAAACAATTTTTAACAATGACAAGATAGCGAGCACAAACTAAGATGAAAAAAAAACTGCAAGATCAGGACTTATTAGCGGAAGCAATAAGAAAAACACAAAATTCTTATCAGAGAGGAAAAAATGACATTCATCTAATATGTTAATCACCAAGGAGCAGATGTCCCTTATACAATGATAACTGATAAAGTTTTTCAAAACAAAGCTGTACCACAGCTAGATTTCTTTTGCTTTTATATTTTCTCCAGCAAATAATATCTTTTCCCAAAGTATTGAAATGTAAATAATGTTCTCAGGCAGCCTTGTAAGTAGTGCCAAAATTTAACTAGTCCTCAAAAGTGTATAGCAGCCCCCTCAGCCTCCTGCAGGGTGCAAAAGGAGATTATACTTCACTTCGTCCTGCCAGCTGTGGCTCAAAGAAGAAAACTACTGACCCTTCTGTTCTAATTAACAAGATAAGAGAATACACTTTCTGGGGGTAGTGGTTTCTCCTTCTCAAAGAGGACCCATGACATCAGAGGGTGATGTCTTGACTTGTAAGTGAATGGGGATTTAAGTGAGGCAGGGCTGTGTAGAGTCATCAGCCTCACTCTCCTCCAGAGCCTTAGACCCCATGAGGAAGTGGAAGATTATGAATCACACCAGTGAGAAAGGACACATTACTTTGGGGAACTCATATTCTTGACAGAATGTCATCTCCTTGAGAGCAAGAACTGTTTCATTTTTGTCTTTGTTTTCCCAGTGCATAACGGAAGATAAATGCTTGCTGATTGATTGCTAGTGGTACTATAAATTGGCAGAATCTTTTGCAGAGAACAATCTGGCAGCATATAACAAGAATCACAATGATAATTAGAACTTTTGACTCAATAACCAAGTTATTCAAAATATACCAAGATACCCTGAGTGTGGGCAAAAAGAAAAAAATAGAAACATCTCTTATACATGAATGCGTCTACACACACACACTCATCCATATAAACACATCAGCATTATTAGTAGTTGAAAAGAATTGGTAACAACTTAACTTAAATGTCCAACAGTTGGTAAATGGCTGAATAATCTATGGTAAATTAATGTAATGAAATGCTACAATGCCATTAAAATGATGAATAGAAGGATAATAAAGAAACAGGGAAAGATTTATATGAAGTAAAATTAAGTAGAGGTAACAGATCAGAAAAACAGTATACATACCATGACTTTATTCAAATAAAAATTTATACCCAAATATTCAATGAACCAACAGAAAACAGGAAGGAGATAAAGACTACAGAGATATACCCTACGGAGAAATTCATTTTTTTAAGTGCAAATAATTGTAAATGTCTGGGTTTGTTTTTTTTATTTTTTGGTTTGCTGTTGTTTAAAATCATATCCACAATAAATAACTATATTAAAAATAAAGGTAGTACCAGACCATCAGTACTTGAGTTCTCCAAATCAGTGGCCTTAAACTTTTGAGCATGTGTATGTGTGTATACACACATACCCATAAACACATATGCATGTGTATATGTATGCATGTATGTATATGTGTATGGGTGTGTGTACACACACGTGTATGTGTGTGTGTGTGTGTGTGTGTGTGTGTGTATATTTAAAGATTACTCTATCTGTACCACTATTAAACCTTTGTTTCTTATCACAAAGACTTATTTAGAAAGATTACATACTTGTCTAAACAAGGGTTCAAAGGGCTATACAGTATGACTTGGGGTAGACAAGTAGCTATTAGCAGCCTAATGTCTTGGGTTTCTGACTCCTGTTCATGATCTCTCAAAATGTAACCCTAACCTCTGGCAGTCTACCTAGATAAGTTTCACACTCAAAACTTGTAACTTTTGCTCTCCTAAGGTGAACTCTTTATTTTAAAAATAAATATATTTAACTTTAAACAAATGGTACAGTAGATAGAGTGCTAGGCCTGGAATCATGAAGACTCATCTTCCTGAGTTCACATCCAGCCTCAAACACTTATTACTTATGTGACCCTGGGCAAGCCACTCACCCTATTTGCCTCAGTTTCCTCATCTATAAAATGAGCTGGAGAAGGAAATGGCAAACCACTCCAGTATCTTTGCCAAGAAAACTAAGTGGGGTCAGAAAAAGTCAGACATTACTGAAAAACAAAACAGCTTTAAACAACAAAATAAATTCAAAGTATATTTACAAATATTTACATTTAAAATTAATTTATATATATGTGTGTGTCCTTGAAAAATTATTGTTTCATGTATCTCTTCCTATTCTCTATTTGTTAATTCACCTCTAGATTAGTGTACAGTTTTTAAAAAAAAATATGAAAGTAAGAAATGGGAGGAGAGGCTAAAAGAGAGGAAAGAAGCACTAGGGAAAAAGGAGATTAAAAGGGAGGAGGGCTGGAAGAAGGGAGGGAAGACTAAGGGAGACAGTGATCAAAAATTAAAACTCTATTGTGGAGGGAAAGGGAGAACTAAAAGCATAAATGGGGTAAAAAGAGATGGAGGGGAAGACACAGATAGTAATCATAACTATGAATGTGAATGGGATGAACTCTCCCATAAAATGGAGATGGATACCAGAATGAATTACAACCATAATCCAACAGTATCTTGCTCACAAGAAACATTTGAAATAGGACACACACACACAGGGTAAAGGCAAAAGGCTGGAGTAGAATATTTTGTGCTTCAGCTGATGTAAAAAAAGCAGGAGTAGCAATCCTAATCTTAGGCAAAGCAAAAGCAGAAACAGATCCAATCAAAAGAGATAAGGAAGGAAACTATATCCTGCTAAAAGCACTATAGACAATGAAGTAATTTCATTACTAAACATGTATGCTTCAAGTGGTATAGCATCCAAATTCTTAGAGGAAAAGTTAAGGGAGTCATAGAAGGAATAGACAGCATAACTATACTAGTGGGGGTCCTCAACCTCATCTTCTCTGAACTTGATAAATCTAACCTTAAAATGAACAAGAAAGAAGTTAAGGAAGTGAATAAAACTCTGGGTAAGATAGATTATAATAGACCCCTGGAGAAAACTGAGTGGGAATAGAAAGGAATATACTTTTTTCTCAGTAGTACATGGTACATATACAAAAACTGACAATGTCACTAGGCCATAAAAACCTCACAATTCAGTATAGAAAGGCAGAGATAGTGCACCCTTCTCAGATCATAATGCAATAAAAATTATGTGTAATCAAAGGCCATGGAACTATAAAACAAAAATTAATTAGAAACTAAACAATCTAATCCTAAAGAAAGAGTGGGTTAAACAACAAATTATAGAAACATCAACAACTTCATTCAAGAGAATGACAATAAGACAACCTACCAAATCTTATGGGACACTGCAAAAGCAGTTCTTAGGGGAAGTTTTATATCTTTGAATGCCTACATGAATAAAATAGAGAAAGAGAAGATCAGTGAATTGGGTATGCAACTGAAAAAGCTAGAAAAAGAACAAATTGAAAATCCCCAAGTAAATACCAAATTAGAAATACTGAAAACCAAAGGAGAGATTAACAAAATTGAAATTAAGAAAACTATTGAACTAATAAATAAAACTAAGAGTAGGTTTTATGAAAAAACCAATAAAATTGATAAACTTTTGGTCAATTTGATTAAAAAAAAGAAGAAAACCAAATTACCAATATCAAAAATGAAAAGGGTGAACTAACCTCCAAAGAGGAGGAAATTAAAACAATAATTAGAAATTACTTTGCCCAACTATATGCCCATATATTCCACAATCTAAATGAGATAGATGATTATTTTAAAAAAAAATTGCCCAGATTAACAGAAGAGGAGTTGAATACTTAAATAACCCCATCTCAGAAAAAGAAACTAAACAAGCCATCAATGAACTCCCTAGGAAAAAATCTCCAGGACCAGATGGATTTATAAGTGAATTCTATCAAACATTTAAAGAACAGTTAATTCCAGTACTACATAGACTATTTGGGAAAAGTGCCGAAGAAGGAGTCCTCCCAAATTCTTTTTATGATACAAATATGGTTCTGATTTCAAAACCAGGAAGAGTCAAAACAAAAAAAGAAAATTATAGACCAATTTCTCTAATGAATATAGACGCAAAAATTTTAAATAAGATATTACCAAAAGAATACAGCAACTAATTATCAGAACAATATGTTATAATCAGGTAGGATTTATACCAGGAATGCACGGCTGGTTCAATGTTAGGGAAACTATTAACATTATTGATCATATCAACAACAAAACTAACAGAAATCACATGATTATCTCAATAGATGCAGAAAAAGCTTTTGACAAAATACAATACCCATTCCTTTTGATAACATTGGAAAGCATGGGAACAAATGGAACTTTCCATAAAATAATAAGCAATATCTACCTAAAGCCATCAGCAAGAATTATATGCAATGGGGAGAAGCTAGATACATTTCCAATAAGAACAAAGGTGAAACAAGGATGTTTATTATCACCACTGTTATTCAATATGTTACTAGAAATATTAGCTTTAGCAATAAGAAAAAGAAATTGAAAGAATTACAATAGGCAAAGAAGAAACTAAGTTATCACTCTTTGCAGATGATATGATGATATACTTAGAGAATCCCAGCGAAACAAGTAAAAAGCTACAAACAACTCTGGCAAAGTTGCAGGTTACAAAATAAACAGATAAATCATCAGCATTTCTATATATTACTAACAAAGCCCAACAGCAAGAGATAGAAAGAGAAATCTCATTTAAAGTTACAGAAGACACTATAAAATACCTGGGAGCGTACCTGCCAAAACCAACCCAGGGACTATATGAACACAATTACAAAACACTTTTCACACAAATAAAGTCAGATCTAAATAAGTGGAAAAACATTAGTTGCTCATGGGTAGGTCATGTAAACATAAAAAAAGTGGCAATTCAACCTAAATTAATTTACTTGTTCAGTGCCATACCAATCAAACTACCAGATAATTATTTTCTAGAGCTAGAAAAAACAATATCAAAATTCATCTGGAAAGGTCCAGAAAATCAAGGAAACTAATGAAAAGAAATGGTAGGGAAGGGGGCCTAGCCCTACCAGATCTCAAATTGTATTATAAAGCAGCAATCATCAAAACCACTTAGTACTGGCTAAGAAACAGAAAGGTAAAGCAGTGGAATAAGTTAGGAACTCAAGACACAGTAGTCAATGAATACAGCAATCTACTGTTTGATAAACCCAAGGACCCCAGCTTCGGAGATGAGAACTCACTGTTTGACAAAAATTATTGGGATAACTGGATAACTGTGTGGTGGAAACTGGGCATAGACTAATGCCTGATACCATACACAAGAAAAAAGTCCACACGGATACATGATCTAGGTATAAAGACTGATACTATAAACAAATTAGAGAGCAAGGAATAGTGTATTTGTCAGATCTATGGAAAATGGAGAAATTTATGACCCAACAAGAGATAGAAAACATTATGAAGTGCAAAATGGATAATTTTGATTACATTAAATTGAAAAGCTTTTGCACAAACAAACCCATGCAACCAAAATTAAGAGGGAAGGAGAAAACTGAGAAAGACTTTTTGCAATGAGTTCTGTGATAAAGGCCTCATTTCTACAATATATAGAGAACTGAGTCAAATGTACAACAATACAAGTCATCCCCCAGTTGATAAATGGTCAAAGGATATGAACAGGGAGTTTTCAGAGGAAGAAATTAAAGCTATCTATAATCATATGAAAAAAATGCTCTAAATCACTATAGATTAGAGAGATGCAAATCAAAACAACTCTGAGGTACCACATCACACCTATCAGATTGGCTAACATGACAAAACAGGAAGAGGATAAATGTTGGAGAAGATGTGGGAGAGTTAGAACACTTATTCATTTTTGGTGGAGCTATGAACTGATCCAATCATTCTGGAGAGCAATTTGGAACCATGCCCAAAGGGTTACAAAAATGTGCAAACCTTTGACCCAGTAATATCACTTCTGGGGCTCTATCCCAAATAGATCATAGAAATGAGAAAGGGTCCCACATGCACAAAAATATTTATAGCAGCTTTCTTTGTGGTGGCCAAAAACTGGAAATCAAGGCGATACCCATCAACTGGGGAGTGGCTGAACAAGTTGTGGTATATGAATGTAATGGAATACTATTGTGCTATAAGAAATGATGAACAGGAAGACTTCAGGGAAGCCTGGAAAGACTTATATGAACTGATGCTGACTGAAAGGAGCAGAACCAGGTGAACTTTGTACACAGCAACAACCATAGTGTGTGAGGAATTTTTCTGGTAGACTTAGTACTTCATTGCAATGCATGGACTTAAAATATTTCCAATGAGCTTTTGAGGCAAAATGCCTTCCATATCCAGAGAAAGAACTCTGGAATTGGATGGCAGATAGAAACGGACCATTTTCTTTTGTGGTTTCTCTCATTCATTTTAATTCTTCTATGAAACATGTATTTAATAGGAATGTACATGTAGAACCTACGTAAGATTATATACTGTCTCAGGGAGGGAGTGTGAAGGGAAGGGGAAATGAGGGAAAGGGAAGAGAAAAAAAATCTAAGAAATATGGAAGTGATGTCGAACACTGAAAACAAATAAAATAATTTAATTTGAAAAAATTTATCAAAGTATTCTATTATGCCAACGACTGAGATAGTGACACTGAAGATGGGTTAATGCATCACTTTTCTCTCTCCTCCATACTTCAGCAAGATTTAGACCAGTGGCCTTTACCATTAGACTTTCTGGTCACCTGTTCTGTAACTTCACCTTGAGGACCACTGGATCTTGCCCTCTGTGTTACTGCTGGGGTCTTCTACATATTCTGCAGTGAAATCCATATAGATATATAGCTTGATAGAGATATCTATATATAGATATTTGTATATTCTTTTATATAAATATCTATATATAGGTTATCAATATATAGATATCTTTATAATAGATATCTACATATATGTTATCTATTACAGGATATCATATATATAATGTATATATCTATTATAGATATATCTGTATATCCACAGCCTACATATAGATATTTATTATAGATATATCTATATGTAGAGGGTCAGCTAGGTGGTACAGTGGATAGAGCACCAGTGCAGGAGTCAGGAGGACCTGAGTTCAAATCTCACCTCAGACACTTGACACTCACAAGCTGTGTAACCTTGAACAAGTCACTTAACCCCAATTGCCTCATCCTGGGTCATCTCCAGTCACCCTGATTAATATCTGGTCACTGGATTCAGATGACTCTGGAGGAGAAGTGAGGCTGGTGACCTGCACAGGCCTCCCTCACTCAAAACAAAGTCACGTGCAAGTCATGTCATTATTTCTCTGATGGCATGGTCTTCTTTGGCAACGAAGGATGAACACATATCTATATGTAGATAACCTATATATAGATATACATTATAGATATCTATATATAGATAAACCATAGATATCTACCTACCAATCTTTCTATCTATCTAGTCTTCCTCTATTAGAATGTGAGCAGCTTAAGAGTAGGGACCATTTTGGTATCTCTAGCACACTGCACATAGGAAGAGCCAAAAAATCTCTTTTATTCATTTGGAGTTTATTCAGGCACTTAGATGTAACCCTAAACACTCTATATAGGAAAATGTAGGCGAAGATGAAAGAATTTTCATCTGGAAAAGGACTTTCTTGGTCCTTTTTTTGGATAAAGGAAGACCTAGATGTTAATTTTTTACTGAATTTTCTCCCATAAAATGACAAATAAATGCCATTTAATTCCCCTTCCTCTTTACTCATGAAAATCCAACTCATCCTATCAGTTCCAGCTCAATTAAAGTCACACCTCCTCCAAGGTGCATTCAATTACTCTGGTCACACTGATATTCCTCTTTATTTCTCTTCCAGATAGATAGGTAGAGAGATGGGTAGATGAAAAAGGAATGGATGGATAGTACCTTTCTCAATATATATAGTACCACCATATGACTTGAAGTCTCACATCTCCAATGGCCTATTATACATCTCAAAATGAATGTCCTATAGACATTTTAACTCAACATGTTCAAAACTGAATTAATTACCTTCTATTTCCTCCCCACCCCCTGCCAATTTCCTTATTATTGGTGAGGGTACCACCATTCTCCTAGTCAACCCAGTCCTAGATATTGGACTCAACTCCTTAGTCTCTCTCACATCTCCTTTCCAATATATTGCTAAATCTTCTTGATTCTTCCCTTGAAACAACCCTCAGAAGAGCCCCCTTCTCTCCTCTGAACTGCCAGCACCAGTTAGCCAGTCAAGCCAAGGTCACACACTACTTCCCAGGCCACCACCAGACATTCTGACTTTTGTCCTCTCACTGGACTTGGATGATTCAAGAAGAGAGAGAAAGGCTATTGCTTTGTGCAACTCTGCCTCACTTAAATCCAGCTGACACACAAGTCATGGATTTACCCCATGAGGTCACTGGTCGTCTTTGAAAATGAAGGGCAAACCACAGTCAGTCAATAAACATTTACTAAGTGCCTGCTATATGCTGGGCATTATGCTGAGCTCTGGGGATGCAAAAAGGCAGTCCCTAGCCTCACAGAGCTCACAGTCTACTGGGGAGGACCACAAGCAAAGCAAGCTATGTACAGGATAAATAGGGAATAATTAGAAGAGAGAAGAGACTAGAAGAAGGCCAAGGAAGTCAGTATTTTTATACTACAATAATGACAACCATCACTATTATTGTTAGTATGTAACACTATTATGAGCATATTATACATGCCCAAGGCATTGTGCTAAGGTAAGAGCTTTACAGATATTTTCTCATTTAATTCTCACAACAACCTGAGAGGTAGGTGCTGTTATGATCCTTACTTTACAGTTGAGGAAACTACGGGAAAGAGATAAAGTGACTTGTCCAAGGTCAAACAACTAGTAAGAGCCTGAGGATGAATTTGAACTCAGGCCTGGCACTCTCTCCACTGATCAACTAATTACCTAGATAAGTAATCTTTACTTATATTTGCATTGTTCTCTGATTCTGACATGTGTGGTGATCTTATCTTCCTGATTTGATGGAAACTCCTTAATGCCAAGAACTGGGGTTAACAATAATACTGGAATGAGCATTTTAAGAGCAGCCGGTCTGACATGCTCTGTAGTACCTTAGTGCCGTTCTGATCCCCTTGGGCATGAATGAGGTAAGGTTGCCTCTCATTCCTGGAGTTCTCAGAGACAATCCGCACCTCCACTCCAGGTAACGGAGTACCCACAGCACCTTGAGGAAAAAGAGAAGAAAATGGGAAAACAAAGAAAATTCATGTTATGTGGAAGGAACTGGATGAGTGGAAAATCTTGATTCCCCCCCCAAAACCTTCAGGAGCTGTACTCATAAGGGGAAATTTATGTACCTATTTATCTATGGGAAACTTCATATCACTGGGAATCCAAGGGGCTTTAATACCCCATCCACACATATTAGTGAAGTTACTATTAATATAGCTTATTATCAATTATTAATATAATTTATTATTATTACAGCATGATCCAAAGCATTTCTTGGACAGTGTACCAGTTTGAAAGTCTTTTGCAGATATGAAAGAGAGGCTTTTCACCATCTACTCATATCAGAAACACAATTCTACAGTTCTGACCTCAAGTGTCCATGTGTAGACAAGAAAGACAAGAAATGATTGCTACATAGTCTATTATTTCTGGGCCACCCTGAATTGACAGGAAAGGCAAGGCTGAACAATGTAAGAACTGGCAAAGAATTTTCTTGATTTTATATTACATCAATATGTTATGTATAAAACACAACAGGAACAAACCAGAGTTCAAAACACTCATTAATCTATAAGCTTCATTTTTCAAAGCAAGAGAAATCTGACATAGTGTCAAGACCAATTGCCTATTAAGTTGTACTGATCTGGTATTTCCCAACTCTGCAGCATTCAAGAATCTAATGGTCCACTTTAATAAAGCATCCTTCATGGCTAAGAATGAGTTGCCCTGAAGAAAATCAGAGACCAGAGGTTGGTTTATTTACAAAAATGGAGACTGGAAAGAGATTTCACTGGTATAGGGAACTCTCAGACAAGAAAACTCCCTCTACAAATGCTGGTCCACCTTCTTGCAAATGACTGTTCTGGAGAATTACCTTAGAGGACTGAGAGAGGTCACACAGCTAGCATGTCTCAGAGGTAGAACCTGAAATCAGGTTTCCTTGGCTTTGAGACCAGTTCTTCATCCATTATGTAAGCTGCCTCTCACAAGCATCATGGTCTATGAAAATTCACTTCTGTATTTCAAGCACTTCATTTAAATGATTTCTAACTAATAGGAAAGAGAGAAAAGAAGAAAAGGAAAGAAAAAGAAAGGAAGGAAGAGAAGCAAGGAACAAGGAGATAATTCTACTGCCTCCCTAGATAATTTGTTCTAGGGCTTAATAATACTCACTCTTGTTAAGTTCTTTATATAGAATTCCAATTCCTCTTGCTAAAATTAGAGTCTATTTCTTTTTTCTTTGTGGCCAGTTTGTTCATAAAGAGGAGAAAGCTAATGAGATTTGGAGTTTGATTCCTTTAAATTCCAGTTTGTTGCACTCAGTTCCAGAACTATAAACTGTCCCCTCCACACCTCCAGCAGTTAACTCATAAATTTATGTTACCGATGCCAAGAGAAAGTAAGAAAACCAGCACAAATCCATCACCACCACTTTGAGAAGGACTCGAAACTGCTGGTCAGTAGCAACATCTTGGCATGTAAAATAAAGCACAAGAGATATTTTTCTTCTCCTGACTAAGTAATTCTAGTGGTTCTAAGCTTTTCTTCCCAAATTCCATTTGTGGAGCTTGACCAAAAAAAAAAATTAACCATTTGCTAAATATTCACTATGTGTGAAGCACTGTCCTAGGTGCAGGGGAGAAACAGGAAATCTGGATAAGATATAATTTCTGTCTTCATGGAGGGGCTCATCAGTTTAGTAGCTTGCAGACATCTCTTACTGCTGGAGTGGCCGGGTAATGCAGCAGATAGAGTATAGGCCCAAAGTCCAGACGACCCATCTTCCTAAGTCCAAATCTGGCCTCAGACACTTACTAGCTGGATAAATCATTTAACTCTGTTGGCCTCAGTTTCCTCATCTGTAAAATAAGCTGCATTAGGAAATGACAAAGCACTCCAGTATCTCTGCCCAAGAAAATACCAAATGGGATCATGAAGAGGCAGAAATGACTGAAACAACTGAATGACAACAGCAAAAATATTATTAGGGAATTATAGAGTTACAAGAAAAGTATTATGGGAAGTACAAGAGGGATGGTCATGTTCAACAAGGCGAATCAGGGAAGACCATTAAAATTACTTGTGGATTCTGAATGACACATTCTTAAGTATACATCCCTGTAATGCACTTACTTCCTTAATAACAGTGCTATAATGCTGAATCATACTCAGTTTAGGGCATACTATGGTCTTCTCATATTTTTCTATTATACATTTAGTACACTTAAAATTTAGCAGAGCTGATCCTTTCCCCCCCATCAGTACCTAAGATCTACTTACTAATTTAAATAGACTAGAGGACGTTGGGCGTAGAGGTGGGGTTGTCTGAATTAGGTAGGCCAGACACAAAGTCACCACCAGCCTAGAGCAGGGTGTCTGTATATGTCCACAGACAGTTCTAAACAGAAATAGGACAGGGAAAATGTTTTGAGGAAGGGGAAAGAACAGGATATCAGGAAAATTTGTAAGCTATGGCTTCTGAAAACTGTGACAACCTCAGCATTGGGTGTTAAAATGAAGAAGGGCAGGCTAAACTAACTAGATTTCAAGTCCAATGTTCACTGATACTATTAATAAATTTTACTTGGCTGGTATCTGCTCATTTATTTTGTAGCCACAAGTCTCTTACTTGTTGTCTGAAAGAGGCAGGATGCAAAGGCTGGTGGGGAGTTTATGAGCCTGAATATTGAGAAACCATCAAATGCTAGAAATTGATTTATTATCTTCTGGAACAGGTTAGATACGATAACCAAAAAAAGTACCTGTCAAAGAAAAAGAATTCTAGAAACCCAAGTTATCAAATGGAATATGATTATGCCACTAGGAGGTTGTTGATAGGTTTATACAAAATTTTACCATATCTTTAACATTAGGAAATGAAATCCATTCTTCTTTCTGCTTTCTTCTGAGTATATTCTTTAACACTTATATAGCACCTACTCTCTTCCTGAGTCAAGGTAGAAAATGCTCAGTGGGCATGAGGCCAAGCAGGGTAATAACGTAATCCAAAATGGAGAGACTTTCTCCAGTGGGTAATTCAGCAGCACTCACCAGAGGACACCCTTTTAACAGGTATAGATTAGCTCTATGTACTGATAGTCTAAAGGAACCATAGAGAGAAGGGCATTGGAGGGAGCAAAGGGGAATGCTGGAAGCCATCAGAAGCAACCAGAGGCACCCTTTCCAAAATAATACTGGATGAGCCAGCAGTAAAAATGGTTTTATATTAAGGGTCCTCTACCACTTTAAGTCATTGCTGCATCTAGAAGGCCCACCCACAGGGTTGTCAGATTGGGTGCAGCCCCAACAAAACAGAACAAATATTCCCTGTTTTCTTGGGGAATTCTTTAGGCTTTCCTAGCTTTACAATAGTAACTAAAGAGATCACCCCAGTCCCCTGCTTGCTCCAAATATATTTTTCCCTTCCTGAAAGGGTTCAGCTAAATATAAAAGGCACTCAATGCTATGATGGCTGAGGACCTGATCCAGTCACTAACAGGAATCAAACTGACAAAAAATGTCTCAACCCACTGTTAGTTTCTCGCTCCCCCCTTTATCCAGGCATCACTGAGAAAGGAAACGAGAAGCAAAGCCTTCTCTCAGAAGTGATGCTCCAGTTGTATCAGAGTATTGTGTATTGCAGGTGCTCCCAATTCCTTTCACTGAAGGCACTCCTGTCTGTCATTACAGACATTAACCATTTGGGTCTTTTTTATACTATCTTCTCCATAGCCAAGAACACCTCTCCTGCCTCCCCCCTTCACTGATTTTTTTCCTTAAACACAACAAACCAGACACACCCATAAAATTCCTTCCTCGGCTCTGAACACGCTAATCTCCAGCTTTGTACAGAAAGGGTGTTTTTCTCCCCCTCTTCCAAAAGCAAAAGTTACAAACCGTTGAGAAACGAGATCCATAATGAAAGTGCTGACAGAATCTTAATTATAGCATCACAAATGCAACAATATAATTAAAATCTCCAGGCAAAGATAATGACTTGAGTTTCACAGGCCCTGTGATATTTTAAAATAAAGTTCACACTGGTAACTAACGGCTCAGACCTCAAGCAGATGGTAAGCATAAAGTGGGCCCAGTGTCTGCCTCCCAGCCCCCTCCATCAGGGGGCACATTCGGAGCCCAAACTGCGACCACTACACCTTCTTCCCTCCTTTCCGCCCTCGTCCAAGGCTCATGAATCTTAAGAAATGTTGGCAGCCTGCCCACCGAGTGTCGAACTCCAGGCAGCAGTCAGAAGAAGGGGCGCTATTATTCTTGCAACAGTTCTCTTTTTAAAAAAGTTGTCAGCTCTTCTCAGATAAATTTAATTGGCCCTGCGGTCTCTGTCCCTTGGTATCTGGGGACCTTGATGCGGTTCTCTGTGGTGGTGTCCTGGGAGAATTGAAACAGGCCAACGATAAGGTACTCAGCGAGCTCACTGTCAACACCGAGTCCGCAGCAGAGCTATTAGCCGCCTCTGATCTAAGCCTCCAATTAAAGTGGTGATTAGGCCCAGGGAGGCATTCGGACCATGAATTATTCATCTCCCTTCACAGTAATAGCACCAGGGGGATTAGAAGGAGAATTGGTGAAAACAGAGGCATTTTAAACAGGGCTTTAACCATATACAAGCAAACATTGCTTTCACATCTTTTTTTCCTTTTTCAACCTCACCCCCTCGTTCCTCGATTTCGTTTTTTTAAGATTTCAGAGAATCATGCAATAATCTTGGACTGGAAAGGGACCTTGGAAGCCATCCGTGTCAACTTCCCAAGAATCCTAGGGTGGGCGGAAGGAGTACTGGATTTGGAGACAGATGCCCTGGGTTCGAATCCTAGTTCAGCTACTTGTTCCCTGAGTGACTTCAGGCAGGTCACCTTCTCTCTCTGGGCCTCAGTTTTTTGTTAAATGAAAATGGAAAGATGGTCTCTAAGGTCCTTTCCAGCTTGGAATGTATGGAATGAGCTAATCAAAGCTTCAGGGGTACAGGAGCAAGAAGCACATTAACTGACCAGAGGCAAGTCAGCCAAAAACGGGTCAGAAGCCCCGGGAAGTGGATGAGGAGATTTTTTTTGATTGTTTCCCAGCACAGGGAAGAGTCCAGGAAAGAGTCTAGTGCAAGGAGAACTGTCGATTACAGGGTATATCTCTCTGTGTTAGAATTAGGGTGACAGAGTAAGGGGGCAATGCACCGACCCCAAGGGATCAGTAAGTGGGATTCTGGATCCTTTGAGCCTCCAAGAAATCTCATGATATAAGGGATTGAAAATAAATAAAAGGTTTAGGGAGAAGAGCCAGGGGAGCTTATGGAGAAAAACCCATTTAAACCTTTTTGTTTCCTCAACAGCAGGACAAAACGGCCTAGGACCACGACCACCACAAGATAAGAGTCAGGTCTCATCTCTGGAGATGGGGACTGATGAAAAAAATCTCTTCTTCTTGTTGATGTGCATCATGAATAGAAAAAGAGTATTTTGGATGGGGTCTTATGTTTTCCCTTGAAATCAAAGAATTAACATAAAAATGAAATTTGTCACAAAGCCAACTTGGTCTTTTTGGTGGTTTAAGGTAAAAGAACAAACAATTACAATTAATTCACAATTCTAGCAGCCAGAAAACCTTCCCCATTCCTACTCCTCGTTTTCCACTCACTGTCTTTGTGTCTCGAGTAAATGCTTAAAGCCAGTAATTTAGGATTTCAAGGATTTCTGCGCTATAATTTCTTTCCAGATAACTTTCCATTTCCAGAAGTGTATAATCATTCGCCTTGCCTCAATTAGCAGAGAGTTACAACGATCATTTTGCAATGAAGGCGTTAATGGGGACAGGGGATGATCACTGGGTCCAGTGAGCTTAGCCTTCCAATCTAACGTCCATCCCTGCAGTGCTGGTGTCTTTCCCCAAGTGTCTGGGTAATTCTGACTTGAGGTTGTAGCTCCCACATTTACCGTGGGGAAATCTGTTCTATACTTTAATTACCCTTTGTGTAAAGTTCTTCCTCTTTGCCTCCCTCAGAGCCTTTCAGAGTCTCAGCTTCTTATCCTTTCTAATAATTATGGCCCAAGAGGCCCCTTGCCACCCTCCTTGTCTTTTTCAAATTTTGGATATCCCTCAGGTGCCTAGGGTTGTATAAACTTCCCTCAATGTGATCTTTCCAACAGCATGCTCTAATATATGTTCTGTCTCAATACAGACATTATTGTTGTTTCAGATTTGGGTAGCACTTTCACTCCAATAAGCTCAGGGTGAAGGGAGGAATGAAAGAGTGGGTAAGAGGGTCTCTAAGTCAAGCGGGACAAGAAGTTGATGGTCCTGCCCTTTCAAACTGCATCCAACTGAATCATACTTATCTAAGCAATTCTGATTACTGGGAGCTGAATCCTTTCCCAGAAAGGAAACAGCATAGTGCAATGCACATAGCACTAGAGTGGAAGTTGAAAGACTCAAGGTTCTGCCCGAAGATGAAAGACCTGCCATCAACTGGGCCAGACAATTCACCTTTCTCACCTCCATTTCCTTACCTGCATAAAAATGTCATGGAACCAGAATGAGGGGTTCTTAATCTGGGGTCTATAAACTTGGTTTTTAAGTATGTTGATAAGTGTATTTCAACATTACTGATTCCCTTTATAGTCCCGGTATTTTATTTTATGCATCTAAAAATATTATTCTGAGTAGGGGTCTATAGGCTTTACCAGGATGGCCCAAGGGGTCCAGGACATCAAAAAAGGCTAAGAAGCCCAACACTAAATAATGTTTAAGGCCTATTTTCAATCTAATCTCAGACTCAATGGATATTATACTCAAATTTTGATCTGCAAATCATAACTCACCATACATGAACTAGACAAAGGAAAAGAGTCTTGGCAATGGGATCAATACTCCAGCTTAGCCAAAAGGAGAGAGAAAATTCACAAATAACCTAAGTGAAAGTTTCTTCCCCACCAAAACTTAACGAAGAGTTTGTAACATAGTGAGATGAATTGATTCAAGGTTCCCTCCTGTATGTTAAAGGCAACCCAATAACAAAGTAAAATAGACTAAGCAGGGGAAAAAGTAGGCAGATGCCTCTGCGATAATCTGTAACCAGGATAATCAGTCACCTGATAATAAAAAGATAAATGTACTCTGAAATAGGATGATGCTAAAACCCAGTTTTAACCAGTGACACAGTCTTTCTTTCTATGATTTAGTCTTAGCTGTTTAGTCTAAGTGAGCCTGCCTATAATTTTGCCAAAGTCTCTATTCAACTGATAGTATATGAATAAACAAGTTCAGTGCTTAAATATCGTTACTGTCCCATTTCCTGTTCCAAAATGGCTCCCTTCAGCTCCTTGGCTCTTCTTTATATCTAGCTCTTAACCTGTCAAAGTTTAATTACTGACACTATCTATGGGTTTGGTTTTGAAAGGCCGTAAAAGTAAATGATCACAGTGGTTTCACCTTTGCCTAATTCTTTTGTGCACATGTCAGTGGGATTCTAACCAAGTTCATCAAGCATGACCTCCTATTTAGTATATCCATGCAAACTAAATAATGGGCACTTGTCCAAGAAGGGAGTAAGAGAAATGTGAACAATTCACTTTGGCCTAATAAATGCAGGGTACCATGACAGACACTAAATTTATGACAGCATAGGAAATAGGTAGAGGGAATTTCAGAACTTACCTGTGCAAGGTTTTATCTTTCGGGAAGCAGTTGACTGGAAAAAAAAAATCTTTGTAACAAGTTTCTTGGATAAGGGTTTGGTATCTATGATATATGGCCAACTAAGAGAAATATACACTCAAGCCAAATGCTATTTCCCAACAGATGTGTTCAAGAGATATGAACAAATATTTCTCAAAAGAGCTACAAACCATTAATAATCATATGAAAGAATGCTCCAAATTGTTAATAAAAGAAACACAAATCAAAACAACCCCGAAGTTTCACTTCACACCCAACAAATTGGCTAAGATGACAAAAGATGAGAATACTTAATGTTGGAGAATTGTGGAAAGCCAGGAACATGCATTGTGGGTAAAACTATATGAATGAGTACTACAGTTCTGGAACCTTAGAATTATTAAAGTGACTACAATTTCTATATATCTTTTGACTCAGAGATTTCATAAGCCCCAAGGAGGTCACTGATAAAGAGATCTCCATATGCACCAAAATATTTATGGCAACACTTTTTTTTGTGGCAATAGAGAACTGGAAACAAAGTAGAAGACCATCAGCTGGGGAATGGCTAAATAAATTGGGGCACAGTAATGTAATGAAATATTACTGTGCTATAAGAAAACAAATATGATGAATATGGAGAACCATAAAAGATGCACTGATTCAAAGTGAAATAAGCAGAGCCAGTAAAATTATGTATATATGTATATATATATGTGTGTGTATGTATGTATACATAAAATGACTATAACAATGTGAATGGAAAAGAACCACCACAAGAGAAAAAAAAAATTAATGTCAAAAATAAGAAGCTCAGCCACCAAAAAGAGATATGAGAAGACACCTGCCCCGACATCTCTGAAGAGGAGTGTATGTGTGAGGGGAAGGCAGTGTTGTCCACGGTTATAGAACACAATTGGTATATCTGATTTTTAAAAAATCAATTAAATGGCCTTCTGAATTTTTCTCTTCTTCTATTCACTTAAAAAAAATTCTGTTTTAAGTTTGGCTTTATGAGAGGGGGAAGGGAATGATACACAGAGGGAACTTAGATATATTAAAAATAATAACAGCTAGTATTCATATAATATTTTAAGATTTGCAAAGTGATTTACATATGTTTTCACATGTGTTCACAATAACCCTGTGAGATAAATACTTTTAAGCTCTTTTTCTGTTCTGACTCTTCCCTGCTCTAAGGATCAACACCAGATTTGTATCTCTCCCTCCCTCTTGCCTCACCCCCTCCTTGAGAAGTAAGCAATTTGATATGATTATACACGGGGTAGCTAAACGGAGCAGTGGATATAGAGGCAAGCCTGGAACCAGGAAGACCTGAGTTCAAATCCAGCTTCAGACACTTACTAGCTGTGTAACCCTGCAGGAGTCACCTGTTAACCCTGTTTCCTTCAGTTTTCTCATCTGTAAAATGAGCTAGAGGAGGAAATAGCAAACCATTCCAGTATCTTTGCCAAGAAAACCCCAAATGGGGTCAATAAGAATTGGACATACCTGAATAACAACATACATGCAAAACATGTTGCAGAAGAAAAAGAAAACAATAAAAATAAAGAAAATGAAAAACAGTATGCTTTGATCTGCATTCAGTCTCCATCAATTCTTTCTCTGGATATCATTTTTCTTTATGAATCTTTTGGAATTGTCTTAGATCACGGTCTTGTTAAGAATAGTGAAGTCATTTACAGTGGTTCATCCTTGCAATATAGTTGTTACTGTGTACAATGTTTTCCTGGTTCTGCTGCCTTCATTTTGCATCAGTTCACATAAGTCTTCCTAGGTTTCTCTGAAACGATCCTGTCATTTCTTATAGCACAAAAGTCACACAATTATATACCACAATTTGTTCAGCCACTCTCCAATTTATGGGCATTCCTTTGATTTCCTTACAACAACAACAATAACAAAAAAAGAGGAGATTGTTGTATAAGTCATTTTCCCTTTCCTTTGGTCACTTTGGAGTATAAACCTAGTAGCGGTATTGCTTGGTCAAAGGGTGTACACAGTTTTATAGCCTTTTGGGCATACTTCCAAATTGTTCTCCAGAATGGTTGGATTACTCCACTATAATAGTGCATTAGCTCCCACATCCCCTCCAGAATTTGTTATTTTCCTTTTCTGTCATCTTGGCCAATCTGATAGGTGCCAAGTGCTATTTCAGAGTCTTTTAATTTGCCTTTCTCTGATCAGTAGTGATTTAGAGTACTTTTTTCCATCTGACTGTTGATAATTTTGATTTCTTCATCCGAAAACTGCCTGTTCATATCTTTTGATCATTTATTAACTGCAGAATGGTTCTTGTTTTTATAAATTTGGCTCAATTCTCTATATATTTGAGAAATTATGTTTTTAAAAGAGAAACGTTATAAAATTTCCCCCCAATTTCCTGTTTTCCTTTTAATTTTGGCTGCATTAGTAATGTCTGTTTAAAAAGTTTTAATTTCATGTAATAAAAATTATGTTTTACTTCCCATAAACCCCTCTATCTCATACTGTTAAAATTGATTATCTGAAATAAAAAGGAAACTGAGGCCAAAGTTACTGTGCCACCTATGATTTAATTTGCAAAGCCTTGCCTACCATATCAAGTCACCTGACTCCTCAGAGGTCAGACACAAGGAGTTATTTACTGAGATGGTTTTTATAACAAAAAAAGGGAATTGGAAAAATTATAGAAATTTGTTTTGGACATAATTCTATTGGACAAGGCAAGTCACCTAACTAGTTAGCTTCTCCTAGACTTTCTTAATCCTATGCCAGAAGTCCTTTCCTGTAGGTGGTGTCTTTTGTAACCATAAAGTGTACTGGGACAGAGGAACTTATGGTCAGTGGTTAGCATCTTCCTTAGAATATTCCATTACTCAACTTAGATCCTAGCTCAAGAAAAAAAAAAAGCCTATCCATTAAGACTAGAAAGAGGAACTTAAGCTCTGGCTAACCTTTCCCCAGATGCCAGAGAGGGAGGCTTAGTCCCTAGTCAACCCCCCTTACTGCAAGAAAGGGAAACTTAGCTTTTTAAAAGAGTAATCCTATGATTATTTTACAGTCTTATTCTAAACTACCTACTAGTAAATGATAAAGTCTTCTCAATCTCTCTCTTCAACTAAATCTATAGGTAACCTAGACTTAAGAGGCTATCTGACTTAGTTTAGGGCTAGTTCTTCCTAAAGAAAAGTGTTTAATCCTATAATCAAACAAAAACTAAATCAAAGTAACCAAAAATTGCTGATTTCTTTTTCAAAATTTGGTCATAAACTCTTACCTTTACATAAATCTGACAGGTACATTATCCCATGTTCCCCTAATTTACTTATAAGCAAATTTTATTAAAGTATTCATTTTATTTTAAATTACTTAAATTTTATTAAAGTATTACTTTACCAATTTATCTTTTATATCTAAGTCATTTATTCATGTTTGCCTATGCCTAGTTTCTGCCAAATTGTTATCCAGTTTTCTCAGAAATTTTTGTCAAATCATGAGTTCTTGTCCCCAAAGCTTGGATCTTTGGGTTTAATCTAACACTAGATTACTATTTCAAGACCACAAGGGAGGGTTTAACCTTGGCAAGAGGGCCCAACTCTGACTCAGATACTGAAACAAAGGATCAGAGGATGGAGAATGATGAGTTGTTTTGATGTGAATAGGGGACATGAAGGAATTCATCATGGGCAGTGAGATGCTTTCTTGATATCTCCTTAGCTTGTATATCAACTCCCTAATGGCTAATGTGTTCTGCCCTTTTAGCCCAAATATCATTCATGAACTTATACTATCTAAGTGCTTTGAGATCTTTGAAAATTTCCCTAAGCAGCAGTATAACAAAGGGGAAAGATCACTGGACATGGACTCAAGAGACATTAGCTCTGGGCTGATCTCAAACATGTACGTGCTGTGCGACTGTGGGCAATTTCCATGATGTAAGTTTCCTCATCTGTAAAATGAAAATAATAATGTTTGTGCCTACATACCCCACAAGGTTTGTCTGGCAATCTTAAATTAATATATGAATGTGAGCTGTTAATTCTTACTAGATAAAAGGCACTATATAAGAGCAAATTATCATCAATATTTCTAAGACAGTAGAACAACAACAGTTCTGAAACTGCTTGTATTAGAGGCTCAAAGAGTAACTGAACAACACGATTTACCCCATGAGAGCATTGCAGTATACAGCATGCATGTCTATAGGACGAAGAGTGTGATGTTTAAGCAAAGGTTTATGAGAAAGTGGAAAGACTCAAGTAACTGCCAACATTCAAACAACTTATGCTAACACATTCAAACAACTTAAATTTCGGACATTTGCCAATTATATTTTAGACCTGGGGGCTTTCATGATGGTACTAAATCTCAGAGTCACTAAACCTATGGGAGGTTTCAACTTCTACAGATTTATCTCATTGTGAAAACCATTTGCAGTCCAATGACATAACACTCCTTTCCTACAGTTTTGAGCTCTATTTACGCCTCTGAACCACGTTTGAATTGGCACTATTTACTGAGACTAAGAAAAATGGGACTGTTATAAATTTGGATAAACAGAGGAAAGATCCCATCTGAATGAGCAGAGTACAAATAATATTATTCTAAAGGAAAGACAATAAATAAGTTATATATACGAACATAAATGGATGGATTGAGTTACATGCTGAGGTTCTGGAATACCTCCTTTAAAGAGTAAGCGGCATCTATGATTTATAAAATGCTTATGGCTGACTGGTGCTGACAAAGTCGTTTTAAGGTAATAATATATTAGGAAATGAAGGTAATGTAAAAACAAAATGGATCAATAAAATTATTTTTAAAAAAATATAAAATATATTTATTATATACAAATATATAATAAAATATACAAAATGTATACATAATGCATAATAAAGCCACATAGATATATAATAAAATGTATTTATCATATATAGGCATATGGTAAAATATATTCATTATACACAAATATATAGTAAAATATATTACATATAAATATATAGTAAAATATAAATAAAAATATAAAGCTTATAGGTGGGATAAATATCCCTCTTAATTTAAATTTTTAAAAAACTCTCTTTGAATACACAGTGAAAACCAGTCAACAAATATTTGCATAAATGAAAATGTAAACTTCATCCCAGTCCATGTCCAAAACCATCATAAATTTCATATTGGCAAAGTTCAAATTCACTACTATGAAATCAGTCATCCTCTAGGTTGCATTTGTTCAGCGTTCCCACTCCCATCATTCCAGTCAAAGGACAAATAGAGTTCTGACACTCCAAATAAGCAATCTGTCTTACTGGGGAGAGCAGAGTTCTCTCACTCACTGCATATCTTTATGAAGGAGCACCTCTATAAGTGAGCTGGCATGGCTGTGAGGAATCTGGATCTGCTAGTAAAGGAAAGCTCATTTTTCTGATTGTGGATAAAACCACCACCTCTAGAAATAAAGCACATGAAACATGAACAGCCTCATAAAAACGAGCTAAAAATTCGAGGGCAATAGCAAGAAACTAATGACACTGAACCCTGTGCATCTGATCATGAGTATTCCTATCTATAAATGGATGGATAAATCCCAGCGAATGCATATAGCTCCACGGCTCCATAAGTTCCAGTGGCTATATAAACTCAATGGCTATATAAATTGCCATGGTTGTATGACTACCAAACGGATAAACGAACCTCCAAGAGGATTTACTAGCTAGATCCTACATTCTGGTATTTGATTCTATATTGCTATCTAATTATCACAGTCTCATTATAATAATATAATAATAATAGCTAACAATTATGTAGCACTTTAAAATTTGAAAAATGTTTTACATAATATATCATTAGTACATAGAATGAGACAACTGGAATCAAGGACAGAAGAAAATGAAACTAAGGTTCAGAGATGTAAAATGACTTGTCCATTCAGAGCACAGGTCAGAAGTCTGCCGGTTCAGTCCTTTTTCTTCTATATCATGATGCTTCCCATAGAATTCCTAACAATTCTTAACAGTTCAACTCAAATGCTACCAGGAAGTTTTCCCTCTTTCCCCCTCATATCTGAAACAAGATTTTTTTCATAATTCTCTAAAATAATCACACAGTTGCCTATAATTTCTGTTGGGGTCATCCTTCTACCAGTTTATAAGCTCTCTGAAGGACTGGCAATGTGTCAAATGTTCTAAACTTTGTATCACACTAAAACAGAGTTCTGAAGACACCTGATAAATATGTATTGTGTTTCACAGTGCATCTTCCATGATGTCAACAATTATAGGCACATAACAGGTTCTAGATAAATAAACTTTGAATTAAATTGAATTATTGTGTTAAAGTAATGGCTCTACACTTTTTTTAAAAACTTTTATTTTTCTTAGGTTTTTGTGAGGTTTCTTTTGCAAAATGGCTAATACAAAAGTATATTTTGTATGACTTCACATGTATAATCAGTATCATAGTATCTGCCTCCTCAAGAGGTGGGAGAAGGGAAGGAACTTGAAACAAAACTTTTAAAAGTGAAATGTCAAAAATTTTAACAGGTAATTGGGAAATATTTAATTAAATATATATAATATATATAAGAGATAACACATAGACACAGACACACACACACACACACCACTTTTATATAGATTTGGGAGTGGCAAAGGTCAAATTTTATATTCAGAGAGCCTGGACATGGGGTGAAAAGGTCTGATTTTCAGCCCTGTCTCTACCACTTAATAGCTGTGTGACTATTTAGTCCCTCAAATAAGCTGGCTCATATGGTTGTGATGAAAGAATTTTGTAACCTCTCTATTATTTTAAAAGACTGTTGGGAAAATGAGAGCTAAAGAATACATCTATTGAACTGAGTTGCTGAGTTGCAAGTGTGTTTGTACATGTTGGGTGCAAGCGTGATATTCAACTGGAGTCAAACGTGGTACAAGAATGTCATGCACATCTTGATATTCCCTTTACAGAGTTTGGCGCCTCCTAGTTTTCCCAGGTATCACCAAGATTCATTTCCTTGTCACCACCCTCCCCAAGAAACCCTTCTATCAACTATTAGGTTCATAAAACAAAGAATCCATCCAAATACATGCATTTTGGCCACCATATTTCCATTTCTAAGTGATAGAAGTAGTCAGATAATGACTCTGGTTCAATTCTTTCATATCCAGTTCCCTCTCTCGGATGACCTCTCTTTTTTTCCAAGATCACGGTCCCACTGTCCAATGACTTTGGTTGCTGAGAGTCATTCTCTTGAGCTCTTACTAACTACAAAACAAGTGGTCCTGTTTTCAACCTAGCAAAGCACATGGGGACCTGGAACAGTTGAGGACTAGTGTTAGAAGGGATGTATACAATTTTCTTAGGAAAACAAACGAGCTCCATTCCTGTAAAATTAAGTGCAAGGATCAACTCTTGAAGAAACTGTCCAAATTAACCTTGGTCTGTTGTTCCCAGAGTCTGTGGGCCTGAGAAGGTAACAGGCCTCAGAAAGGAAAAGTTCATCTTTCTGTCTCTCTTTGCAAAGTTTTTCTGCTGCTGTTTTACACATCATTCCTGCTTAAATTATTCCATCACTGAACTGTCCCTTGTAACAGAGAAAAATACTTAAGCAGAGGCATCTAATATTTCCCACGAATATCTTTTAAAAATGTTACCGGAAGAAAATATTTCAAAAGGGAAAAGTTCTTTTCAATTGTTTTGAACAATCTTTTCACCTAGGCAAGGGAGTGCTTTTCAGTTTTACCCCCAAAAAGCCTTATAACATTTTTGGTTATCATAGACACCTCCTGGCATGGTAACTCTTCTGGAATTTGGAGTTGTGTCTGGAGCACTGAGAAGCTGTTATTTGCCCATGATCAAAAAGCTAATATAGTTTGAACCCGAGTTCAAACTTGGGAGTCTTACTAACTCCCAAGCTGACCCTCTCTCTTCTAGGCCACGCTTCTTCCAACACAAAGCTCTTTAAACAAAAGAATTAGACAGCAGTCAACATGTGCTATATATTATGTTTCTAGGAAATTAGGCAACAGCTGACACAACACTATATGCAGTGTTTTTAGAAAATCAGACAACAGTCTACACAATGATGTATACCAGGTTTATAGTTTATCAACTATGAAGTTAACAGAACTAAACTTCTGGAATGGGAGGGGTGAACTCTCTTCAGATGCAATCTTCCAACTATGGATTTGGGTGTTTGACAATGGTCTAATTGCTAACTTGCCATAATCTTAACTAGTCTTACAACTGTGTCCAGAAGAAAAGTGACAAAGCTCTCAGGTTAAAGGAAAAAGTGAATCCCTATTGACTGAGCTGCATAAATCAAATGAGGGTTCAAGAGGTCCTAACTTCAGGTAAGGTACAGGAAAAATTATTAGCACAACCCAAATTCTTAGGATTCATGTTCAACAGTTAAGGCTTTAGGCACATGAAATAAACAATACAGATAAGAAATCATGGGATTAGACTACATTGAGGATTAGAATCCTGAGAGACAAAGACAGGGACCCACAAGGGCTAAGATCCAGGCATTCACAATGGCCCAGAAAGAACAAATCAAAATTGTTTTTTGGCTTCTCAGTCCTCCTTTCTAAACCCCTGTAGCTCAGAATTCACAGGTCAAGGAAAGCAGTGAAAAGAATGTACAGTATGTGCTTGGCAAGAATTCAGGACTAAAATATGGAGCAAAATAAAAGATTTAGAATTGGAAATAGATGAGGCACAGGTGGTTTGGTAGCAAGAGAAACATTGCCTTCTGGACTTATTGCAAGGACCAGAATGCTGTTGTCGTTGACGTATTATTCAGGACAGCGGCAGCTTCTGGTGAAGGTGTGAGGTTCAACATTGTCAAACGATCCAAACTAACGAAGGTTTTAAGTTCATTCCCAGGGCTACCAGGTGACATATGGGGCTATGGCGGCTATTCTCTCCATTCCTCTGTTCCATTCTAGAAGCACAGAAAGACCATTGGTACAAGGAGCACCTCTCCACACAATCATCTGTATTACCACTACAGGCTCTCAGGAAAAAAGCAGGGCAAAAACGTTTGACAGATGGCTTATCTCTGGTGTCATGGCAACACAGGTAGGGCTTCTGAGGGAATTGAAATCAGAACCCTGGCTGGCAGGTTTGCCATCTTGCCATGGGTTACTTTTACTTATAGCTGCAGTCTAACAGCTAGAGAACCTTACTAGTTCTATTTTCATGACAGCCAACCAACTTGAGTAGGGGGAAAATTCACATCACATAAAGAAGAAGATCCAAAACCAAATAGGAAAGAGGCTTCTGTGACTTCAAAGTGATCATACCTGGGACACGAATACCCTTCAGGGGATTAGAGAGTGCCATGCCAATCTCTGTCATTCCATATCTCTCCAGCAAAGTGTGTCCTGTGAGCTTCTTCCACCTCTCTAGGATGGGCACGGGTAGAGCAGCAGATCCTGACACCATTAACCTAAGCATTGAGAGCCAAAGGGAAAAGGAAAAATATTTAAATCCTAAGAGATCTTGATATTCTTCCTCAAAAAAACACATACAAAATTTTAAAGAAAGAGTCAACAATTCCTTCCAAGTGCAATAAAAACACATGAGGACTTCATTAATTTGTACCTTGTTATTTTAAAATTCATGATCGAGTTTGCAGGTTGGCCTGGAGTTTACCTTGGTATGGTTTTGTTTTGTGTTTTTCTTTTTTTAAAAGGTTTATTCTGCAGATTATAAGAGTGTAAACAAGAAGGAAAGGGGCCTGGTTAGCCAGCTCATAAGAGCAAATTATTTTCAGAAGCACCCATTTGCATGTACTAATTACAAACGATTCCTCAAGCGTGCTAATTACAAACGATTCCGTAAATACACTAACTACAAATCATTCTTGATTCTCAATCTTAATTCTTTAAAGTAGGTCCAAAAGGAACTTCACTAGAGAATGCTTATTTAGCTATTCCTCCTAGCAAATGCTGGAACTTGCAAGTACTAAGTACTGTATTTCCTTAAATAAAATCTATAATTCTGATTGGCTTTCTCCAACCGGTATAAATTAGTAAGGATTTACAGTATATTTCAGTATCACTTTTATTTCTTCTCTTTCCATTGATGTGATTTCTATTTTTAGTTACACATATTTCAGTAGGACCTGCTACTTAATTCAAATCTCTGGCCCAGGACATCTGACATCTCAATCAATAGCTACACAACACCAGCATGTCACACAAGAGACCAAGTTCAGGTAAGTGAGAAGCAGCAGGGAATGTCAGTAACAAGGATTCTATTTTCACTGAAATATCCCCACAAAGAAATGGAAAAATAGAAGTAAAGTCAAATGAATTTCTTCTGGCCATTTTCAAATTTAATTGGTAAAATCTAATCCATCTACCACCCTGGCCTTTCCAAAGCCATCAATTCAGTTGTATGGAATAGAAGAACACCGATGTCAATATGTGCTTATGATTTAGGTAAGTATGCCCAAATTATGCCCTCTGCTTCCAGGGGTTTAGATTTTCAAAAATCTTATTACTGTGTTTAAAAAGACTCCATTCTTTCTACCTCCCTGCCTTACAAGGAAAAATTGGCTCCATCAGACACATAAAACTCTACAGTTTCAATAGAGAAGAGAATTTTGGGTAGTTCTTAAACAGTAACCATGAAGTAAGGATCCTGTAAGCTACCCTGATCTGGAGGTAAGGTCATAAAAGGAGAGAAGGAGGAATAATTAGAATTTACATTTGTAATAACAATAATCGTTGAAGAGTGTTTTAAGTCTTACAAAGCACTTTCTATATGGAGTCTCAATGACCCTGTGAGGTAGGTACTGTGGGTATCATTATCTCCACCTAAAGCATGAGGACCAACTGAGGTTCAGAGAGATGCTGCCCAGTGAATTGTCCATGGTCTCACAGATAATAAGGATTAGAAATGAGGGTGAGACCTAGACCTTTCCTGACTCCCAATCCAGTGTCTAGTCAGCTGGTGGCTCAGTAGATAGAAGAGCCAGAAAGACCTGAGTTTGAGTCTGGCCTCAGACACTTAACTAGCTGTGTCACCCTGAGCAAGTCACTTAACATATTTGCCTCAGTTTTCTCATCTTTAAAATGGGCACAATAATTGTACCTGGCTCTCAGAGTTGTTTTGAGGACCTGGAACATAGTAGGTACTTTACAAATGACTAGTCTCTTCCTTTTTTCACTACACCACATTGCCTCTCATTAGTTTTACAGCACTTTAAGGTTACCATGGGAGAGAGAATATTAGCTCAGAAGGGAGACAGAAAGTCTGAACTGTAGAAAAGGAAAAAGAAAGCATAGTAGCCAAGGTTGGTTCATGCAGAAACAAACTGAAATTAGGACAGGCAAACAAATTAAGTACATAAAAAGAACAAGTGGCTAAAACTGATTTAAGTACTAACAATGGGCCAAGAAAAACAATGGATAAACCAATTCACCATCCTTCTTCACCAATTCAAACAACTTCCTCATAACTTCCCACAAAACTATATCAAAAAAAACTTTTTCTTAAAAAAAGTAGTTTTTGAACTATCAATAAAGCAACACCAAAAACCAGGAAGCTTTTGGTTGGCAGATTTCCACAATAGAGGCAGAACCATGGGCCAAGAGGGTGGAGGGCAAAGACTTTGCCTTCTTTGCTTAGCTTTTGTCCTGGCTTATATTTATTTGTCTATTGAACTGCAGAGTATCTAGAGGATAAAAAAGATGTTATAGCCCAAGTATCAACACAGTTCCTGTGGGTTCTCTTTAGCAAAGTAACTTGATAAAGATTTTTCTTTTTTGAGCATTTAACAGAATTTATGAAAAACTGCTATCCTTAATTCAGATAATGCATCTGGGAAATTGTACTTTAACACAGCACCAGACACATTCAGTCAAAAGAATAGATTTAATCTTAGCCTGAGGATACACAGGCTGGCATCTGATAGTCATCCTTAGCTGGGTGTGGTGATTTGGAGTCCTACCTTATGGACTAAAGGTCTGTCAGCCTGGCTTTGTCAGGAAGAAATTTTCTAGTCCTTATAGATGAGATGACCAGTATCTGACCCTGAAGAAGTAAAGCCCAGAAGATGGCAGCAAAAAAAAAAAAAAAAAATAGAGGCTTGGCTACAACACACAGAAGAAACAATACATCAAGAGTAAAATGTAGCAGAAAATAGCATAATGACATCATCATAGGATAGCAGAAGCCCTACAATAATGAAATTATGAATTGTTAGGGCCATGCATGAATTCCTTAATGAATGTGATCTGGTCACAGGTGCTCCCTATGTATATGTTCTCCATGTGTCATGCGTGGTCATCTGTGCTCTCTGAATGCGTCTCCTCCAACTAATGGACACTAGGTGTTCCACAGAGTTCAAATGTGGGCCCTCTTCTCTTCTCCCTTTATATTACTTCACTTGGTGATCTTTTATCAGGTCCCATGGATTAAATTACCATCTTTATCCTGATGATTCTCAAATCTACCTATCTTGCCTTAAACTCTCTTAAACTCTCTTAAAATCTCATGTCTCCAACTGCCTTTCAGGCATCTTGAACCCAATGTCCAGTAGACAACTTAAACTAAACATGTTGAAAATAGAACTTATCATCTTTTCCCCTAAAGCTTCCCTTCTCCTACCTTCCCTATAATTGTAAAGGGTAACACCATATTTCCAGTTGCTCGGACTCACAACCCAGGGTCATCCTGAACTCCTTACAATCTCTCATCACCCCTCTACCCCCAACACATCCAAGCTATTGCCAAGGCCTGTCACTTTCATGCCATCTCTCAGATATACCCTCTTCTCTCCTCTGACACTGTCCCTACCCTGGTACAGGTGCTCATCACCTCATGCCAAGCTACACTCCAATCCATCCTATGGCCACCAAAGTGATCTTCCTAAAGCATAAGTCTGACCATGTCATAAACTCCAGCAGCTTCCAATCATCTCCAGGATCAATTACAAAACTCTCTGCCTAGTCTCCTCCTACCTTTCCAATCTTATAACTTACTCTTTGCTACAGTGTTACTATCTTTGCCAGAGACGCTGGACTAAGTGATTTTCTAGGAAACAGACAACCTATCTCTTAGTTCTGGGCATTTTCTTCAGCTGTCCCCCATGCCTAGAATGCCCTCCCTCAACATCTCCACCTCTTAGCTTCCTTGGCTTCATTCAAGTCCCAAATAAAATCTCACCTTCTACAGGAAGCCTTTCCCAACCCCCTTTAACTCTCAGTCAATGTCATCATTTCCTTGATTTCATGGTCCTCCTTGAAAATAAAGTATAAAAATATGTACACGCACACACAGATGTTTGTTGCCTTGTTGTTTCCTCCATTAGAACGGAAGTTCCTTGAGGGTTGGGACTGTGTTTTGCCTCTTTTTGTATCTGCACAGTGCCTGGCAATACAATAGGTACTTCACACATATTTATTGACTGACTAGTGGTATATTAACCTGTGGGAAAAGATAGTCCTTTTTTGCATGTGGGAATCTTTGTGGTTAAATTCATTTTCTATAGAGCTTGATTAATGTCTTTTGCTTAAAATTAATGTCTCTTGGTAAAAGTAAACACATTGTTTGGGGGCTCATGAACTATAGTTTTTGAATGGCATTACCTTGAAGAACTAACGTTCTCAGAAACAAACTATAGACTCAAAGAATCAGAGTGCCTCGAGATAGAAGAATTATAGAAATTATTTAAGAGAGCATTTCATAGGAAACTGGGGAAACTGAGGCCTGAAGAAGCTGGATAACTGCTCTGAGGTCCTGCAGTTACTTATCAGCAGAGCTTGGACTTGAACACAAGTTTTCTGATCCCAGAGTTGATTACATTCATCTCTTCCTTAAGCCTTAAGACTTTCTGGGCCCTTCAGTTACCTGATTTTCTCTTCACAGACTGCACGTATAAAATCCTGGATGTGAGGCTGGGTAAAATGTTTATCATAATAATCCATCAATTTGGAATAAATCGTAGGCACTGCCATGAAAACATTGATTCGTGGCTTTTCAGAGCTTAGAAACTTTTCCCAAACCTAAAAAGGAAAGGAAGAAGATTTTCTGAATAGGAAAGAGACTAAAACGATCATATTGCACCAATAAATTACACAGACATCACCACTCTCCAACTTTTAAGCCTTTCCTTAAGCATGAAAACCCTGATAAGCATATTCCTTCCAGAACATGGTTGCTCATTTGAAAATAGTCAAATAATCACCTCATCTATTACCAAAATGGGACAGTCTATACTAAGCCAATAATTAGCATTTGACTCTGATGACTATAGTCAAAGGTTAGTCCTTGTGGTTTGTAAGGAAAATACCAACAGAACATATTAAATGAATCTGGATCTTTTTTTTTTTTTAAGGTTAGGGAACTTTATTTAGATTAACACCATTACTGTCTCCCTGGCTGGGGATCAGCAAACAAGAAATATGTATTTGGTAGGAGACAGCCAGAATGAAATTCACTAGAATGCCCCTACATTATAAAGCAGTTGCAATCTATAAACCAGAATGAAAAGCAGTAATTTACTGAAAGATATATGATATGTGTGTATGCATACATACGCCTGCATGTAGGCATAGACATGCACATGCTGGTATACACAGACATATGCATACATTCATGTGCATATCTGTATAGTCAAGCTTGGACTCAATATAACAAAATGACTCAATATTGAGAACCGGTGCTTTCCTGAAATTCTACAGCAGAATTACCAAATGTTATATCCTAGTCTTCTGATTAAAGAAATTAGGAGGCATGTCAACATTTGATGGTCTGTTAGGATTTGCTTCTGAGAAGTACAGGTAATTCTCTACCACCAAAGGGACTGACTTCCTGGGCAATACTAGTACTGCCTCTCACTCTTCATTAAAAATACATCTCATGTTGAAAACTAAAAATTAATAAATTAGTTAATTGGGGAAAATTTTTTTTAAGCCCTACATCCAGAGTTAGTTTAAAATGGAAAACTTCCAGGTCACCAAATGATTGCTTCAGAGTCACTGAATTTTTCTTAGCACATGTTTTAGGTTCTAGGACCACAGAATCAGATGAAGAAATTGTGGGTAAAATTGTCAGTGCCATGCAAACTGATACCAAAACTAAAACGTTTTGGAACCAACAAGGGCTCCCTTGCTGGTGAACTCAATAAACCCTTCTTGGTTCCTAAACTTTCTCATTCTGGTATATTGTTCAGCGTTGACAATTTTACCCACAAGATACTACAGATGTTACTTAGCCTTTTAATCTGGCGAGTTTACCTACCACCATCACTTTACCCCTAAGTGAACAGATGACTGACCTCTCTTTCTAATTCCTTCTCTATACTCTATACTATTCCTCTCCTCAAAGGATCATCATTTCTAGCGCTGGAGTGGGTGAATGGGGTTGATTTTTTTTAACCTTTTCTCCTCAATGCCCACCTCACTCCATAGTGGATATGCCCTAACATCACCTTTACTCACTCCCAGCTAGAGTGGAACATGAGGATAAGAAAAAAACCACAACAAAATATAAACTTATTGAAGGTAAACAAGAGATTCTCCAACATCACCTTGTTGACCAGTTGTTGTATGCTCAATCCTGCTCCCTGGCTCAGTTTCATTACTGTCTACTTCAGTGAAGCCCCCACTTTCTCCCGCTCTCTCTCACATGCTTTGTCTTTTGTTCCACTGCTTGAGAACAATCAGCCCTCTTTTGATATGTTGTCACCCTTAATACAGGAAGACACATTTAACAAAGGCACTTACCCTGGGGGAGGGGGAGCTCTGAAATTTGGCTCCTTTCCTCCTTCTACTCATCAAGGGATTGTTTCCTGCCATTAGGGTTTAGAAAAGTGGATGCATAAAAGGCACAGGCTTAAATCGTACCATGGATCATACACTGAATTATGATAGGGATTATTTTTCCCATAGATGCCTCCCATGTAGGGAGCAAAGGAAGTTATCAGCTATGGGAGAAATCAGAAATCAGACCAATGAAAGTAATTGGTGGCTCCTACTCTGGATGACCTTTGGGGCTAGTCTTCCATGCTCACCTGCTTCAAGAGAGCATGCCTCTGAGCGGGTAAACACCAAAAGGCAAAGATGAAACTGAGAGGAAGAAACAAAGAGTGACTGAGATTTCATATTTGACCCACAAGTAGCAAAAGTCAGCTCTCTTCTGGAAAGGCTGAATAAAGCAGATCCGTGAGGCATTCCTAGTTCAGTAATATTAAAAAAAGTAGACATCCTTTGCCTTTGTTTGCTTTCCATTAATTAATTAATTCATCTTCAATAACTTCAAGGATCGTGGGTAAATTGACGAGCAGAAAAGAGAGGACCCACAGTTGATCCATGAGACTGTGATCTCTGGGAAGGAAGCGCTATTTTCACCTTTCTTGTTAAACCCAATGTTTAGCACAATACCTGACAACACAGTAGGTACTTAATAAGAACTCTGTTATACTAAGACATGATACTAGAGGGAATAGGGATCCTTGCATGGACTAAACACAAATTTCTCTTTAAATGAGCTAAGTTTTCTACAGTAGCCCCCTAACTTGGAAAATACTGAAGATGCTGGGTCAGCATAAGCTAAGAAAACACTCCCCAGTTACAATTATATTGATGAAAGTTAATTTGGCATTAAATAATCAATAATAATGAAAACAATAAAATTTAGAAAGTGCCATTGTGAAAACAATCCTATGCAGTATGGAATACAAAAAGTGTGATTATCTGAATTTTATAGATGAGGACAGTGAACATCTGAGAGATTAAGTAATTGGCCTGTACCACAAGTACCACAAGTAGCCATCAGAGCCAGGTTTTGAAGCCAGGAAATTGAACACTAAATTCAATGTTCTTTTTGCTGCTGCCTGCTGCCACAAGTATAAAGGATCAGGTCAAACCAGGGGTTGGCAATCATTTTTTCATAAATCACAAGAAATGCTTATTAAGGCCCTACTATGTGCTATGCACTGTGCTTAGTGCAGGGGATACAAAAAGAGCCAAAAGACAGTTCCTGCCCTCCAGGGGCTCACAATATAAAAATGTAAAAATCATTCTTAACTTGCAAAAGATCTTGGGCCCCTATGCTCCTTGGTTTCTGCTTAAAAAAAATCACATGCCACTTCAATTACCCTCCAAAAGGTCAAAGAACTGATAAATTTCCGCAGTAAAAACATGCCCCTCCTTTGCAAATGAACTCCCTCCCCAGAGGTGCCCTGTGAAAGACTTGTAAGAGACGTCTTTTTGTCTCTCTGCTAATTTCAAAGGTTCCTCTTCATTCTGGCTCCGTGGAAATGCATTTTTTGGCACAGTTACACCCAAAGTCCATCTAGGGACCATGATCTGCAAGGGAAGGGAGCACTCTCAATGTTGAAATCCTCAATCCTGGATGTTTTTAAGCATAAAAATAGAACCACAGCATTTACTTCACCAGTACTAAAAGAATGGAATTTTAATTAATATCCACATTTCAAAGTGTCTAGGGAAATAACCATTTTTAACTAAGGATGTATCAAGACTCAAAGTTCCAAAGACCCAACAAAATACCATGCTACCAACAGAATGCAATGCATGGAGAGTCCTCCATCTTTACTCTCACAATGTTCAAGACAAGACAAGAAAGACCCCCAAGGTCAGGTTCCCAAGTGGACCTCCTATAGCAAGCTTATGGAAAGATATGACTCAGTCACTCAATAAAGATTTCTTAAGAGTCTACTATGTGTCAGTGTAACACCAATGTGATACCCATAGCAGCCACTATGAATATGTATATGTATTTCCAGGGCAAATGCACAAAATATAATAAACTCTCTTCCTCAAAGGCAAAACCAAAATATTTATTTGAGACATCATTAGAATACCAGGAGGTAAGATTTAACAGGGCACTTATCACTAATCCAGGGAGCTGTCAACATCTTAAACCTTCTTTTTGGCAGGCCTCCCCATAAAAACCAGTTCCCCTAGACAAATTCCTCCTCCACCCACTCACAGCTTGCTTTTCTCTCTCTGTCTCTGTCTCTCTCCCTCATCCCCTTGGGTAAGCTCCTCCTACACTGAGCTCCATGTGACCACAGACTCCATGTGATCATAGGCTCCACGTGCTAGGCCTATTAATGGGTGGGAAAGATCTTCCAATTCTATTAACATTACAATCAGACACTGTGCTAAGTACTGGAGTACTGGGGATACAAAAAGGGGGAGAAGACAATTCCTGCTCTCAAGGCTACAGTCTAATAAGACATACAAACAACTATGAACAAACACAATAAAGACAGAATAAATTACACATAATCAACAGAGGGAAAGCTCCAGTATCAAGAAATATCAGGAAAAGCTTCTTGTAAGAAGGTGGTATTTTAGCTGAGACTTGAAGGAAGACAGACAAGAGACTGATGGGAAAGAAGGGAATTTCATGGGGACAGCCGGCAAAAATGTCTAGAGTTAGGAAATGTATCTTGTGTAAGGGATAGCAAGGAGAACAGTGTCACTGGATTACAGAGTACATGGGCATTGGGGGGCAGGGGGAGTGGTTAAGGTATAAGGTGAAGGGGTGAGGATGAAATTGCAAGAAGATTAGCAAGGTGGGAGAGGACAGGTTACAAAGGACTTGGAAAGCCAGAGGATTTAATATTTGATCCTTGAGTTGTGAAGGAGTGACCAGAGTTTACTGAGTGGGGCAGGGTATATGTATGACATGATCAGATCTACCCCTTAGAAGATCACTTTGACAGCTGAGTGGAAGATGGACTGGAATGGGGAGAGACCTGTGTGTGGGCTATGATGTGCATCACTGGAGGGAATACTGAAACTGCTAACAGATGCACTGTGGGTACTGTAATATATAACACAACAGTAATTAAACTTGCAAACTTATTTCCTGACTGAGCCTTGCAGATGCAATAAAAATTTGCCATCTGACACAAAGTTGAGTCTTGCTTCTGACACTAGTTTGATATAAGGGGTCCCACAGTATCATGTCTGTATTTTTTCATTTTACAAGGAAGTTCATTAAACTTTGCTTTACATCATCTCCCATATCTGCACCTAAGACTGCTGTAAGGCAGGCAAAGGGCAGATATCAAAGGTGAATTAATTTCCCCAGGGTCCTCCTGTGAGTTCAGCCAGTAGAGTAACTGAGGACTAAGTCTGGTCATCAATCCCTGACTCGGTGCCCAATCCACTAGAAACTATTCCCTCTCAATGAAATGTTTCAAATCCAAATTAAGGAGTGGAATTACCTAAGGCAATTAATTGATCCTGGACTTTGGATAATCTAATAAGCCATTTTGCTTTTCAGAGTATGACATCACTAGTGACTTTCTTCTGGTTTACAGCAGCACAATTTATCTTTCCTGGTCTATTCTATTGCCTGTCTCTGTCAATTCATCAATCACAAGCAGAGAATATCGACAACCCATCACTCTGTTTTTATTATTTTGTTCTCTTTGGCTGGATAACATGCTGAATGCCAGGGGCTCTAAAAACAGCTAAATGTAACAAAGAATTTCTGGTCCTCCAATAAATGTCATGATAGGACTTTTATTTTTAGGTTTGTGTTTTGTATTTAAGGTACATCAATCATATGCAAGAGACTGTATGACCTATGAACACTGGAAGAACCAAGATCTAATGTGCCCTTGAACTTGACTGTAGACTTCAAGGGCTAATCCTGTTGAGTTATGGTTGTCAGTTCAATGTTTCAGAAAAAAGGCAAACCACTCCCACAGGCCCCCATATAAATGGCCCTTCTAAACCTTAATGCAGTTATTAACTAAAATCCCATTTCTCCAGGGAGGAGTGAATGTTTCCAGCTACTCTACCTTTAACTGGCATAGTCATATAGCTGTAGGAATGACAGGTAGTCATAAAACAAACAGAAAAACCATCACCATAGTTCAAAATTAGAAATCCTAGTCCCCAGTTAGAAATGTCTAAAATTAGAAAATCTTATTTGAATACGTGCAAAGAGCTTCTTAAGCAACTAAGAGAGCCAGTGAGCTTGGAAACCAGTTTCTGCATTTGTCTTAATGGCTTCTCAACAGTTCTCCCTGGTAGTCTTAGCCTCATTTGAGATACAGGATTTCTAGTAACCATGCTGCAAAATAGCATGTTGGTTCATGACTGATTCAGAAAGACAATCACTAATGAATCACCAACATGACTCCTGGCAATGTCTTTGTGTATTGCTTAAAAATCATCATACGGATTCAGCCCACTTAGGTCTGCTTAGCTTGTAGCGTTCAATGGGCTATCACACAAGATGATAAAAGGATAGGCATAAATAAGCCACATGGTAAAAACAGGATTATTTAGCTAAGAAGAAGGAAATAAAATTGAAAGGAATTTAGTTGACATATTAAAAAATGATGAAGACAACAGTAAAAATTAATCAGTCCTTGCTTTCATTCTGTTTTATAATATGAGAACAAGGGAATTTACAATGAAATTAATGGACAGAAAAATTTAGGCTGCATGTGCAATTCACTGCTGTAGAAGGTCATGGAGTAAATCACTTGGGGAGACTTTTATTTCTCTAAAAGGATGGGTAACTTCATAACTATTAACAGTACCTAAAGTTAAGACTTAAAAAAAAATAGTACAATCAATCATCACACATCTGGATGTAAACCAACTACTGTCCTCTCCAAGTAGAGAAAGCTACTTTCTGAGAGTCTCAAGTCTTCTTTGGGAACTAATACATCAGCCACTGGCTACTGCTGGAAGGATACAATAGTCTTTGGTTTTGCTGAAAAATAGCCATTCAGCTTTCCAATGACTAGCACTGTGCATTTCTTCTTATAAGCTCCTGAATTCGTCATGCATTTGTGGATTTGATTTCGTTTGGTGTGTAAGTTTATTTGTGCGCTCATAGGAGCGCTAGAATCAACATCACTGAGTTTCAACCCAAAGGCTGATTCTGTGATTACTTTTGCCATATGTCTGTCAAAAGTAGGTTTCAACAAAAATTGAGGGAGTAGTGCACTGTTGGGGGAGTTGTGAACTGATCCAACCATTCTGGAGGGCAATTTGGAACTATGTCCAAATGGCTGTAAAACTGTGCATGCTCTTTGACTCAGTAATACTACTGCTATGTCTGTATCCCAAAGAGATTTTTAAAAAAGAGAGGATAGGACCTATTTGGATAAAAATATTTATAGCACCCTTTTTTTGAGAAGATGCCCATCAATTGGGGAAAGACTGAACAAGTTGTGGTATGTGATTGTAATGGAATACTACTGTGCTATAAGAAATGATGAGCAGGATTATTTGAGAAAAACCTGAACTTGATGAAATGATACAAAATGATGTGAGCAAAACCAAGAGAACATTGTATATCGTAACAGCAATATTGTACAATTATCGATTGTGAATGACTCAGCTATTCTCAGCAATACAATGATCTAAGACAATACCAAAGGACTCATGTGAAAAATGCTATCCATATCCAGCAAAAGAATTGGAGTCTGAATATAGATTGAGGCATATTATTTTTCGCTTTATTTTTTTCATGGATTTTTTTTGTTTTGTTTTCTTTCACATGAATAATATGGAAATATGTTTTGCATGATTACATACGTATAACCTATATCAAACTGCTTACTGTCTCAGGGAAAGAGGAAGAGAGAATTTAGGACTCAAAATTTTTAAAAATGAATTAAAAATTGTTTTTACATATAATCGGGAAAAACTAAAATATTATTTTTAAAAAATAACTTTCAAAAGTGGATATGGGGAAAGGGATGCCAAGATGAAGAAGCGAAAAGAAGCAAGGAAGCCATAAAACTCCTCTAAATTGAACTAGAAAATGCCTCAGGATAAATTCTGATAAAGAAATCCAGAAAAGGTCACAGTGAGTCCTTTGTCTGTCTTAAGTCAGTATAGAGAGATAAATAGGATCTGTTGACATGAGAGGCAGGGCTGAAGTAGGATCACACTGGCAGGTGGAGCATTCTACTTCCCAAGGAAAGACTGTGCACCCAGGGCAAGAAGAGGTCTCAGACCCATACTGGGGCACTCCCAGGCCAATAGCAGGTAACTATGACTAGGACAGGTTGCCTGGCAATTTTGTTACCCACTACCCAGTTTTGGGTCACAGATCGAGGACAGACTGAGAAGACCTTTACAAAGGGGTGGCATTTCTGGACAGGGAGGCCCTGGACAATAGGAGGAAGTTCAGAAGCAAGCAGCAGTCATTTGGCTCAGACCCCTAGGGACAGAATGAGATGTCAGTTCCATCCAGCATCTAGACCAAACTGCAGAGGAATAACCAAGCAAGGAATCTCAGACAAGTGACTAGGGTGAGAGGAAGTATAATTTTGTTACTCTGAACCAACAGCAACAGAGCTTTCCATCTGGCTGATGGGGCTGAGTCCAGTAGTATCTACTCTTGCTCAGACCCAAAGCCAGGTCAGGAACTTGTAGAGATCAGGACCAGGGAACCAGAATTTGCCCTCGATCAGACCATTCTGCAGGTTCCCAGCCTGTTCTTGAAATCTTGCAATAATACAACATTCCATACCCCAAGAAAGCAAGCAACAATACCATCCTGGACTTTCCTTCCAAAAGTGCTGCAGAGCCCAGCCTTAACATCAAATTCAAGTTCAATCAAGAAGCAGGCAAGAAGAAAGGGCAAACAAAAAAAACCCCCTACCATAATGGGCTCTTTTGGTGTCAGGGATACTCAAGACACAAAAGCAAATATGGAACTTTTGCGTCTTCATGAGTTGGGTGCAAGGAGGCCACACTATTTTTCTGATAGGGACTGTAAGGATTAATAACAAAGAAATGAGTAATCATAAAAGGGAGTTGGCCCATTATATAGGAAAAGGTAGGATAACAAATAGCCTGACTGCTTCACTGGTACTAAGAAAATTTTTTTTAAACTTAGAGGAAGGTCTCTACCATACTGGGGAGATTTTCGGACATATGGGAGAACATGGAAATGATCCCCACAGAATGAGAAGGCATGGATAAGCTGTGATATATTTCAAGGAAGGCAATATCCAAAACATTAAGATGGGAAATCTAGTGAAATACTGTACTATTCTTGTGGACAAGATAGAAAAATGTTAATATTAATAAAAATGGTTGAATGACTGAATCCACCAGGGAGTCATGAGTGGGTCAATGTCACCTTCAAGGTAAGTCTCTCTCTACTGGAGTATCCTGACCTTGGCCTGACTACTTCTCAACATGATTATGTTCACAAGTCAATTTTATCACCATCCCCATCTAAAATGCATGTGCTCTAAGAGCAATTTCAATGGACATTTGTTAAGTACTAAGAACAAAACAAAACAAAACAAAAAACCCCACTACCTAAAAATATGTCAAGCAATAAACCCTTAAAAATGAGAAGGTTGGTGAAAGGGCAACAACAGGCCAAAATTAAATGATGGGACATGGAAGAAAGCAATCAAACTGATAAGAAAAAAGGTCCTGCTAACCCAAAATAAAAAATTTTTTTTTTAAATTTCAAATTCTACTCACTTGGTTTCTATCAGGAGTGCAGCACCTGAAGAAAAGACAAACAAATGTTTTTCTTTCAAATGGAGTGCTGATATTGTACCAAAGACAAGTTCAGAAGAGGTCAAGAAAAATTAATCTGTAGACAGCCTAAATAATCTCAAGATCAAGACTACTAAGGGATCAGGGTGAGGAGGAAATGTGGCTGAAGTGAAAAAATCACGTGAGAATGACAAACTAATATTTTCCATTGAGTTTTACATCTAAAAGGTAGAAGAAAATAAAAAGCAAATTGGAAGGAAGCAATGATCCCATCAGAATTGGCTCCAACCTGCTGAGAGGCAATCTGAAGGCATCTCCCATGTAACCAGGAGATCAAACCAACCAAACGATATTGGCAATTTCACTGCACAAAAATGAACTCTTCCGGTTTGTTCAAATGAAAATTGGTTTCAACTTTGCTGAAAATCACTAAGGAAGATGTTAATCTTTGTCAAATAACCCCGCAGTAGGAATTCTACCAACAGGCAAGAAATGCTACCATGCAGCAACAGAGATGAGGTACAAGGTTTTCTTTCATTGAGAATTCACTAGAAAGCAGGTAATGGAACGTCCTGGGGACCAAGTTGGAAACTGGGTGCTCTAAATAACTGCCTGAGCAGATATTGTAGCAAAGTTTGGCAGCTCTTATTTACCCCAATGTTCAAATTATTTTTTATTACTAAATTACTATTTACTAAATATTACTAAATTAAAGGGAAACACTTGTTTCTTAAGTGGCAATTTCACTAATAAGCAGCTAGATGGCATAGCAGATATGGCACTGGACCTGGAGTCAAGAAGATACAAGTCCAAAGGTGACCTGGGAACTCACTTAACTTCTGTCTCCGTTTCCTTATTTGTAAAAAAGTTAATAACACCTACACCCTAGGGCAGCTGTAAGGATAAAATGAGATAATATGTGTAAGGTACTTTATAAATTTTAAAGCACTATATAAATAATAGCTATTTTTGTTACTAATGAAAGCTAAGCTGTTTTCTTTCTCTCCTCAAGCCTTCATTGTTACTACCAAACTTATTCATAGAAATGGTCATATCACACCTCTGTTCAAAATTTTTTAGTAGAAAACTATCAGCATAATTAATCATATCAACAACAAAACTAACAGAAATACTGATTATCTCAATAGATGCAGAAAAAGCTTTTGACAAAATACAACACCCATTCCTATTAAAAATATTATAGAGCATGGGAATAAATGGAGCCACCCTTAAAATGGTAACTAGCATCTACCTAAAATCATCAGTAAGCATTATATGTAATGGGGATAAGCTGGAAGCATTTCCAATACGGTCAGGGGTGAAACAAAGATGTCCACTCTCACCACTGTGCTACAAATGTTAGCTTTAGCAATAAGAGACAAAAAATAAATTGAAGGAATTAGAATAGGCAAAGAAGAAACAAAATTCTAACTCTCTGCAGATGATAAGATGGTATACTTAGAAAATCCTAGAGAATCAAGTAAAAAAATACTTGAAATAATAAACAATTTTAGCAAAATTACAAGATATAAAATAAACCCACACAAATCTTCAGCATTTCTATATATTACTAACAAAGTCCAACAGCAAGAAATAGAAAGAAAAGTTCCATTTTAAGTTATTGTAAATACTATAAAATATTCAGGAGTCTACCTGCCAAAACAAACCCAGGAACTATATTGATACAATTACAAAACACTTTTCACACAAATAAATTCAGATCTAAATAACTGGAAAAAATCAGTAGTTCATGGGTAGATTCAGCTAACATAATAAAAATGACAATTTTACCTAAATTAACTTACTTATTAAGTGCCATACCAATCAAACTACCAAAAACTTATTTTATAGCGATAGAAAAAATAATAACAAAACTCATCTGGAAGAATGAATATCAAGGGAATTAATGAAAATAAATACTAGGGAATGTAGCCCAGCCATACCAGATCTTAAATTGTATTATAAAGCAGCAATCATTATTTGGTACTGGCTAAGAAACAGAATGGTGAATAGTGGAATAGGTTAGGTACACAAGATACAGAAGTCAATGCCTATAGTAATCTACTGTTTGATAAACCCAAAGATCCCAGCTTCTGGGATAAGAAGTCACTATCTGATAAAAACTGCTCGGAAAACTGGAAACTAGTATGGCAGAAACTGGGCACAGAACAACGTCTTACACTGTACACCAAAATAAAGTCCAAATGGGTACATAATTTAGACATAAAGGCTGATATTATAAGCATATTAGGAGAGCAAGGAATAGTTTACCTGTCAGATTTATGGAAAACAGAGGAATTTATGACCAAATAAGAGACAGAGGACATTATGAAATGCAAAATGGATAATTGTGATTACATTAAATTGAAAAGTTTTTGCACAAACAAAGCCAATACAACCAAGATTTGGAGGGAAGCAGAAAATTGGGAAAGAATTTTTACAACCAGTATCTCTGAAAAAGGCCTTATTTCTAAAATATATAGAGAACTGAGTCAAAGTTACTAGAATACAAATCATTCTCCAACTGATAGTTAAAGGATACGAACAGTCAGTTTTCAAAGGAAGAAATTAAAACTATCTATAGTCATGTGAAAAAAATGCTCTAAATCACTTGATTAGAGAAATGCAAATCAAAACAGCTCTGAGGTACCGTATCATACCTATCAGACTAGCTAACATGACAAAACTGGAAAAGCATAAATTCTGGAGAAAATATGGGAAAATTGGAATATTAATTCATCACTGTTGGAGTTGTGAATTGATGCAACCATTCTGGAGAGCAATTTGGAACTATGCCCAAAGGGCTATAAAAATGTGCATACCCTTTGACCCAGCAATACCATTTCTAGAGTTGTATCTCAAAGAGATCATAAAAATGGGAAAAGGACCCACATGAACAAAAATATTTATAGCAGCACTTTTTGTGGTGGCCAAGAACTGGAAATTATAGTGATGTCCATTAACTGGGGAATGGCTGAACAAGTTGTGGTATATGAATGTAATGAAATATTACTGTATATAAGAAATAATGAGCAAGTGAACTTCAGTACAACCTGGAAAGACTTATATGAACTGATGCTGAGGGAAGTGAGAAGAACCAGGAGAACATTGTACACACTGACAGCCATACTGTTCGATGACTGACTTGGATAGACTTAGCTCTTCTGAGTAATACAAGGTCCTAAAGCAACTCCAAAAGATTCACGATGGAAAATGCCATCCACATCCAAGGAAAGAGTTATAGAGTCTGAATGCAGATGTAGCATACTATTTCCTCTCTTTTTCGTTTAGTTTAGTGTTTTCTTTCTCAAGTTTCCTCCCATTTGTTCTAATTCTTATATACAACATGACTAATGTGAAAATGTTTAGCAAAAATGTATATGTAGAATCTACATCAGATTGCACACTACCTGGGAGGTGAGGGGAGGGAAGGGGAAAAAATTTAGAAATTATGGAAGCGAATATTGAAAACTAAAAATAAATTAATTTATCTATTTAAAGAAATATTCAGTGACTCCCTACTATCTTCTGAAAAAAGTTTGTCTTTTTGTTTAGTATTTAAAGTTTTTTCACAAACTAGTGCTACTTAATCTCTTATGATTTCAAACCTGAAACTTTTCACTCACCATATCTCTGGTTTTCATCATTTATTCATCAATGAGGGCATTATGATGATCTTTCTGCATTCAGTCAGTTGATAAAGATTTATTAAGTACCTACTATGTGGCTGGCACTCTACTAGGCTCTAGGGATAAATAAAGAGGCAAAAGACAGTCCCTGATGTTAAGGAGCTTACAATCTTATTGGAGAGATAACATGCAAACAAATATGTACACACACAAACTAGGTGTAGGATAAATAGGAAATAATTAACAGAGGGCAGGCACTGGAATTAAGAGGGGTTGGGGAAGCCTTCCTGCAGAAAACATTTGAGTTGGGACTTAAAGGAAGCCAGGGGGGTCAGCAGTCAGAACAGAGGAGGGAGAACATTCCAGATATGGGGTAGAGCTGGAAAAAATGCCCAGAGATCCCATCTGCTGTTAGGTTATCTCAGCTAACTTTATCTAGCATTATTCCTTCCTTGCACTTCACCCTCTGAATAAATTATAATATGCCCTGCTCTTTCTTGATCCTATATCTTTGCTCATGCAGTCCCCCATACGTAGAATGTCTTAACTCTTCATTCTCATTGTGGAATTCCCCTCCAGCAAAGCCCAACTCAAATGGTTTCAACTCCATGAATGTCGGGTAATGGCCTTTTCACCACACAGCACCTCCTTTTAGACCTTGATGCATGCAGCAGTTATTTCCACACTTGGAATGGATCTATCCATTCATTCATCTGTGGGAGTGTGCTTTCCCTTTCACCCATGAGCTTCACAGGGTAGGGTACATGGCTTTTCTAAACTTGGTATATCCCCCAGCACCCAGCACAGTGCTCTGAATGCTCTGAAAACTTTAGTGAATGTTGAAATAAACTACATTGAAAATCACCATGCTATCACAGGAAGGGTACTTAGTAGCACAGTTTGAGCCCCAGTGATGTTACTTAACACAAGCCACCTAACTCTTTTGGGCTTCAGTTTCTTCCTCTGTAAACTGACAGTTAGACTAGATCATTCTCTCTAAATCTTATTAATTGGTATTAATAAAAATAAATTTACAAATCAAATAAATTCTGTACAATTGAATTGAAAAGTGGCTCATAGTTGTGGAAGATTCTTTTTTTCTCTCTCCTAGGTTTCAAAAGTTTTGCTGTTTTTAGGGAAACAACACTGTTTGTTAAGATGTCATGCAGGATCCTAGGGTTGTATGCAACTCAGCTGTAAAAGGGAATCCATTTTCAGAAGATTACAAGATCTAGAGAAATCGCAAATATGCAGGAATTCTAGCAGACTGCCCAACACTGACTAACATGTGGAAGAGAATGGTACAGTTTCTACACTGCTCTATTAAATTTATTTTTCTATTCACATGAGAACCAAGTCTTCACGCAGTGTTCAAAGAATTCTGTTCTCTCTTAAATGATGGAAATCCCAGTGGTTAGCTCAACACAAGCTGTTCTCAGCAATCTGAGAGAGAAACAGCCCTTTCTTCAAAAGAAAATCAGGTCATCAGTGGCTTCATTCTCGTGTCTGTTAGAACTTGAAACTGCTTGCGCTCCCTATGACTTGGGTTTTCATCATTTATTCATCAGTGTTACTTGATGGTCCCTCTGCATTCCAGGCTGAAGCTTTTAAACCCCTTACTATGCTACAGGCATGCTGAAAGAGAAGCAAATGCTTTCCCTGGGATCTGGAAATATAAATGCACATGACAGGCTCTGGCTTTCATTTTTTATTTTATACCCACACATCAAAAGGCATTACTTCGGAAAGAATGCTAAGGGCTAAAGACAGATTTACAGAGAAGCAAAACTTTATCGCTTGTTTGAGTCAAGGTTTGCAAGAAATTATCAAATCCAATTCATTCATCTATTACCTACCCTTCCTCCAAATTTCCTTTTTTTTGAGTTTTAACTGAATTATTTCACTATCAAGTCACAGATAACTTGTTCAACACTGCCCAGAAAAAGTACCCAGTGTTCTTATGGCCAATAAGTCCAGGGGTTGGAATTCTTACTTCTGGAAGGATAACAAATGCTTCTGAGTGGAAGAACCTGATTCTTCCCTCAGCAATGCTCTGGAAGAGTGAGAACCAATGTAAGGTTTGTGCTTCCTTCTGGCAACCAAAATGTAGATTTGGTGTTTCACCTTATGGTTATCCTTTTATTCCACAACAGAACTCTTCAGTATCCCAACCAGGATAAAAAAAAAAAAAACCATAAAAGAAAACAACAACAACAAAAAACCTTAAATGAGGCCTAGGTGAAAAGTGAATACACCTACTTGTGGCCCACCTGGATGAGTGTACGAGCTAGTGGAACTACTACAAGATTTCAGAGAGCAGCTGGTTTTGAATTCCAGATCTGTTACTTACGTGACCATGGTTACTACTGTGTAGGTCTAGGGAAAAACCACTTCATTGTTTAAGGTCTTTGTTTCTCCATCTGTAAAATGAGGTGAGACTAGCTGATCTCCAAGTTTCCTTTCATCTCTAAACTATATTCCTATACTGGAAATAGCCACACACAAGTTTCAACATGGAAGCAAAGCACATTTATTGACCACCATCCAAGAGATAGGCACTCAGATGACTGCCTAAAAATATCCAACAGATCATTGATTTTCAAAGAAACAAAGAAATAACTGGGGAAAATGGGAGCAAAATTTCCAAAATTTCATTTTAATATGGGTAATAGAAGAATCATAATAACAGCCAATTAGGCAGTGTAGAATAATGGGCAGAAGGCAGGAAGAGAAGTGAAGAAAACCTGGGCACAAATCTCAGCTCTGACACTCAGTAGGCATGTGTCCCTTCACCACTCTGACCTTTGGTCTCCTCATCAATAAAATGAGGAGAAGACTTCCCAAAGTCCCTACCTAACAAGTGATATATTGCATATAAAGTATTTTGCCAGCTTTCAAGTGCTATATAAATGCCAGTTAGGGCTATTATCAGGCATACTGGATGATATGAACTGTTAAAGTTAACGAGAATCCTTTTGTACTCTGAACCACATAGAAATCAGGTAGGACTATAATTAGTGGCAAGGAAGGTAAGATATTACACACACACACACACACACACACACACACACACACACACACACACACACATACAGAGTAAAATTCCAATTTTCCAGCTGCTGCAACCTCACTATCAACACTGAAAAATTAACAGGCTATGTGTCCTCCCTCCCTCTCTTTCCCTTCTTCTCCTCCTCCTCCTCCTTCTTTACTTCCTTCTCCTCCTTGCTTCTTTCCTTTCCTGCTTCTTCCCTTCTCCTGCTTTCTCTCTATCTCTATCCTCTCTCTCTCCCTCCTTTCTCCCTGTTCCTTCTTTTTCCCTCCTTCTCTCTCCTCTCCAAAACAGGGATGAGGTTCATAGGGTGATTAAATAAGGAAAATCTGTCCAGTGAAGATCTTTACTTCAGGTGCTTGGTGAATACACATACCTTACTTCACAGTACAGGCATATTCTGGAAAACTGTGTGCAAATCAAATTATATTTATTAATGTATGAAGACAGCTGGCTGTTTAAAGGAATCCTACAGGGAATCATTTTGTAAAGTATAGAGTAAATAAGAACCATACAACTTATCCTTTGTATACATCCAGATGGTGGATCTAGGCCTGCTTCTTTGATGCTTGGCCGGATCCATAACCTCATTAACATGGGGACTTTTCTTGCGCTAGTATATATTGCCAATATTCAGGGCCTTCTCATTCTGAAGGAGTCTTCTCTGTGTCTTTCTATTCTACTTCTCTGAAGGACCGACTTACCTAGGGGTCTTTAACATTTTGTAAATACACACACAAGGCCCAAATGGAAACAGGATCCCTGATAGTGAGGTTCAGTAGAAACTGCTATTTATGGATGATGTTGTGCTGACTGCATCAAGCCTTAGTAAATGCTATGGAGCTTCCACAAGGAGATCCATGATTATTCAAAAGAAATCAATGTAATACTCCATGTCTGAATAATGAATGAATAAGCATTTATTAAGCACTTATTACACGTGAATGACTGAATAAAAATTTATTAATTATTGAATAAGCATTTATTATTATGATGTCAAACACCATGATAGGCACTGGGGATACAAAAATAGTTCTAGCCTTTAAAGATTTTATATTACATGCTGGAGAGTTCATACTTTATGCTGGCAAAGATGTGGAAAACTGGAACACTAATGCATTGTTGGTGGAGTTGTGAACTAATCCAACCATTTTGGAGAGCAAATTGGCCAATATACATACCATTTGACCCAGAAATACTGGGTTCCAAAGACATCATACAAATGGGGAAACAACCCACATGCACAAAAGTATCTATAGCAACTCTTTTTGTGGTGGCAAAGAATGGGAAATTGAAGAGATGTCCATTAATTGGGGAAATGACTGGACAAGTTGTGCTATATGAATGTAATGGAATAATACTGTTGTGCTATAAGAAATGATGAGCAGACAGATTTCAGAAAAACCTGGAAAGACTTATATGAACTGATGCTGAGTGAGGGTAGCAGAACCAGGAAAAATGGCACTCAATTACAGTCACATTGTGTGATAACCAACTTTGATAGACCTAACTCTTCTCAATAATGCAAGGTTTTAAGACAACTCCAGAAGACTTATAATGGAAAATGCTATCCACATATAGAAAAAGAATTATGGAGTTTGAGTGAGGATCAAAGCCTATTATTTCTTCTCTCTCTTTTTTGTTTTATTTTCTTTTCATTTCTTCTTTCTTGTGGTTCAATCCATGGGTTAAATTCTTGTTTGCAACATGACTAATGTGAGAATATGTTGAATGTGAATGCATATGTACAGCCTATATCAGATTGCATGCTCTCTTGGGTGGGGGGGGAAGGGAGTGGGAGGGTGAAAATTTGGAACTCAAAAGCTTGTGGAACTCAATGTTGAAAACCAAAAATAAATAAATGTCTTTTAAAAAATGAGTTCAAGGGGGCAAAGCCAAGACAGCAGAGTATAAAGATGCACATACTCTAGCTCTTCCCCCACAGCCCATAAAATATCTGTAAAGAAAGACTCAACAAATTCTAGAGCAGCAGAAATCATAGAACAATGGAGTGGAGGAGATTTCCAAGCTAGGGTGACCTGGAAGGATGGGAAAGGTCTGTTGCACCAGATGCAGAGTGGAGCCCAGCCCAGCCTTGGCAATGTGGCACTGGGAGGAGCATGACCAAGCAGGCTTCAGGGCAGAATCCCTGGCAGCAGTGGTAGTTTGCAGATCCCTTAACCCACAGGTGCCAAAAGTCAGTTAGAGGGCTTTCTCAACCACAGCAAGAAGGGACCAGAGTCCTCCCCTAGCCCTGGCCCCAGGCGGCAGCAGTGGCAGCGACCTCAGCGGGCAGCTGCAGCAACAGCCATGGTCCATTGTTGGAGCAGCTCAGTTTAAAGCCCTGGGAGGAACTGAGCAGCTGATCTGAACCTCAGCCCTGAGCATGGTCCTGGGGTATGGCAGAGCTGGAGGCCCCTGAGGAATAAACTCCTCTCCTTTGATTGTACCACCTTGGAGGAACTGAGAACTTACAGGTCCCCAGAGAGTACCCTACTCTTGACAAAGGACTCAAAAGTCAAGTAACTGGTTGAGAAAATGCCCAAAAAAGGGAGGAAAAAATAAGACCATAGAAGGTTACTTTCTTGGTGAATAGGTATCTCCTTCCATCCTTTCAGATGAGGAAGAACAAGGCATACTATCAGAGGAAAGCAAGGCTTCTGCCTCCAGTACCTCCAAAATGAATATCAAATGGGTTCAGGCCAAAAAAGACCTTGAAAAGTGAGTCAGCAGCTTGCTAAAGGAGAGCCAAAAAAATGCTGAGGAAAATAATACCTTTAAAAATAGGCTAACTCTATTGGAAAAAGAGGTCCAAAAAGCCAGCGAAGAGAAGGAAGTTTTAAAAAGCAGAATTAGCCAAATGGAAAAAAAGATTCAAAATCTCACTGAACAATATAGTTCTTTAAAAGAGAGAGTGGAATTCAGGGAAGCTAATGACTATGAGATAAACCAAGACACAGACAGGAGGTGAGTAGGCCTTAGAGAGACTGCATCTCTCACATCTGTGGTGGTTTCCAGACTTCAGGACCCCAAAAGCCTGAGGACAAATTGGAAAGTCTGTGGAAAAAGCCTGAGGGACCAGTGTGGGAGAGTGGAGTGGTCCAGCCGTAGCCCCAGGGTAGCCGAAGGGGGAAGGGGATGGAGGAACCCACAGCAGCAGCAAGAGCAGAGAGAGTGACTGATTCTGGAGATCTAGGCCCACAGATTCAAGCAGCTGACAGTACAACCCCCATCCTCACTGGACACAGAGATCTACCTTGACAAAGAGCTCAAAAGGCAAATAAATGGTTGGGCAAATGAGCAAAAACAGGAAAATAGACTATAGAATCTTACTTTGATGACAAGGAAGCCCAAAACATGCAAACAGAAGAAAACAAAGTCAAAGCTCCTCCATCCAAAGCCTCCAAGAAAAATATGAATGAGTCTCAGGCCATGGAAGAGCTCAAAAAGGATTTTGAAAATCAAATAACAGAAGTAGAGCAAAAATTGGGAAAAGAAATGAGAGTGATGCAAGAAAATTATGAAAAACGAGTCAACTGCTTGCTAAAGAAGACCCAAAAAATGTGGAAGAAAATAACACTGTAAAAAATAGACTAACCTAAATGACAAAAGAGATCCAAAAAGTCAATGAGCAGAAGAATGTCCTAAAAAGCAGAATTGTCCAGATGAAAAAGGAGGTCCAAATGCTCACTGAAGAAAATAATTCCTTAAAGATTAGAATGGAGCAGATAGAAGCTAATGATTTCATGAAAAATCAAGAAATTATAAAACAAAATCAAAGGAATGAAAAAAAAATAGAAGACAATGTGAAATATCTCATTGGGAAAACAACTGATCTGGAAAATAGGTCCAGCAGAGACAATTTAAAAATTATGGGACCACCTGAAAGCCATGATCAAAAAAAGAGCCTAGACATCATCTTTCAAGAAATTTATTCAGGAAAACTGCCCTGATATACTAGAACCAGAGGGTAAAATAAATATTGAAAGACTCTACTAATCTCCTCCTAAAAGAGATCCCAAAAAGAAAATTCCTACAAGTATTGTAGCCAAATTCCAGAGCTCCCAAGTTAAGGGCAAAATACTGCAAGCAGCCAAGAAAAAATTCAAATATTGTAGAAATACAATCAGGATAACACAAGATCTAGAACCTGCTACATTAAAGGATCAGAGGGCTTGGGATATGATATTCCAGAAGTCAAAGGAACTAGGATTAAAACCAAAAATCACCTACCCAGCAACACTGAGTATAAATACTACAAGGTAAAAAAAATGGTTAATGAAACAGAGGCCTTTCAAGCATTCTTGATGAAAAGACCAGAGCTGAATAGAAAATCTGATTTTCAAATACAAAAATCAAGAGAAACATGAAAAGGTAAACAAGAAAGAAAAATCATATGGAACTTACTAAAGTTGAATTGTTTACATTCCTACAAGGAAAGATAATATTCGTAACTCTTGAGACTTTTCTCAGTACTAGGGTAGGTGGAGGGATTATATACATATAGACAGAGAGCACAAGGTGAGCTGACTAGGAAGAAATGATATCTAAAAAAAATTGAATTAGGGGGTGAGAGGAGAAAGGGAAAAATAAAATAGAGCAAATTATCTCTCACATAAAAGAAGCAAGAAAAAGCTTTTTCAATGGAAGGGAAGAGAGGAGGTGAAAGGGAAAAAGTGAACCTTACTGTCATCACATAAGAAGGGAATAACAAGCATACTCAATTTGCTATGAAATTCTATTTTACAGTACAGAAAAGAAGGGGAATGATAGAAAGGAGGGCACATGGGAGGATGGTGTAATTAGAGGTAAATATTTTTGTGGAGGGATAGTATCAAAAGAGAGAATAAATGGGGGACAGGATAGAATGGAGGGAAATATAGTTAGTCTTTCACAACATGACTTTTATGGAAGTCTTTTGCATAACTCATATGTATAATATATATCGAATTGCTTGCCTTCTCAGTGGGGATGGGTGAGAAGAGAGGAAGGGAGAGAAGTTGGAACTCAAAGTTTTAAAAACAAATGTTAAAAACTGTTTTTACATGCAACTGGGAAATAAGATATACAGGCAATGGGGTACAGAAATCTATCTTACCCTCCAAAAAAATAGAGGGGATGGGGATAAGAGAAGGTAGGGTTGTGATAGAAGGGAGGGCAGATTGGGGGATGGGGTAATCAGAATGCACGCTGTCTTGGGGTGGGCACAGGAGAGAGAGAGGGAGAAAATTTGAAATTCAAAATCTTGTGGAAATGAATGTTGAAAACTAAAAGTAAATAAATAAATTAGAATTTAAAAAAATATTAGCCATAGCAATAAGAGAAGAAAAAGAAATCAAAGGAATTTAAAAGAGACAATGAGGAAACAAATTCTTTGCAGATGATATGATCTAGAACCCTAGAGAATCAACTAAAAAAACTACTTGAAATAATTAACAATTTCCACAAAGTTGCAGGATATAGGATAAGCTCACATAAATCATCAGCATTTCTTTATATGATCAACAAAGTCCAGCAGCAAGAGATAGAAAGAGAAATTCTGTTTAAAATAAGTGCAAACAATATAAAATACTTGGCAGTCAACCCGCCAAGATGAATCCAGGACTATTGTGACCACAATTATAAAATTTCACATAAATAAAGTCAGGTCTAAACAACTGGAAAAATATCAGTTGCTCATGGGTAAGTTCAGTCAATATAATAAAAGTGACAATTCTGTCTAAATTAATTTACTTACTCAGTGCCACACCAATCAGACGACTAAAAAATTATTTCATAAAGCTGGAAAAAAACAACAAAATTCATCTGGAAGAATAAAAGGTCAAGGATATAAGGAAATGAATGAAAAAAGAAATACAAAGGAAGGTGGTCTAGCAATACTAGATCTTAAACTATATTATAAAGGAGTAATCATCAAAACTATCTGGTAATGACCGAGAAATACAGCGGTGACCAGGGGGAGAGGTTAGATACAGAAGACACGTTACTCAAGGGCCGGAGTAACCTAGTGTTGGAGAAACCCAAAGAAAGACCCCAGCCTTTGGGACGAGAATTCATTATTTAACAAACACTGCTGGGAAAACTAGAAAACAACAGGACTGAAACTAGGTACAATCCAACATTTCACACCATATACCAAGATAAGATCAAAATGGGTACATGACTTAGATATAAAGGGTGACACCATAAGCAAATTAGAAGAGCAAGGAACAGTCTACCTGTCAGATCTATGGCAAGGGAAGAATTCATTACCAAACAAGAGGTAAGAGAGCATTACAAAATATAAAACAGAACATCTTGATTATATTAAAATAAAAAGCTTTTGTACAAACAAAACAAGCAAGATCAGAAGGAAAGCAGAAGGCTGTTTCTCAAATATATGGAGAATTGAGTAAAATTTTATAAGAATACAAAGCCACTCCCCAAAGGATATGAATGGGCAGTTTTCAGATGAAGAAATCAAAGCTATGAAGTGTATGAAAAAGTTCTCTAAATCACTTTTGATTATCGAAATGCAAATTAAAACAACTCTGAGATACCACCTCACATCTATCAGATAGGCTAATATGACAAAAAAGGAAAATGATAAATGTTGGAGAAGATGTGGGAAAATTGGAACACGAATACATTGTTGGAACTGATCTCATCATTCTGGAGATCAATCTAGAACTACACCCAAAGGGCAATCAAACTATGCATACCCTTTGATCCAGCAATACCACTACTAGATCTACACATAACGTTTATAGATCTGACCAAGGCCTTTGACACTGTTAGTTGTGAGGGCTTATGGAAAAGTATGTTAAAATTTGGCTGCCCAGAGAAGTTCTTCAGTATTGTATGTCAATTTCGTGATGGCGTGTTTGCCCGGCCGTGTTGTCCAATGTTTTCAATGAGGATGAACAAAACATCATGGTCAGTTACCACAATGATGGTAAATTCTTCAATTTGAAAAGGTTACAAGCCAAGACCAAAGTGGAGGGAGTATTGGTGCATGATTTTCTGTTTGCAGATGACCGTTCGATGCAGCCTCTGAAGCTGAGATGTAACAAAGTATAGATCAATTCTCTGCTGGCTGTGCTAATTTTGGCCTAATAATTAGCACCAAGAAAACACAGGGGCTCCCTCAGCCACACAATACATGTTTAGATTAAGAATTTGCATTACACAAACATCATTTCTGATGTTTTCCTCCTATTCCTTCTTACTTAACCACTGCTGCTTGTCCAGATCCCCATCTTCCAGAAAAGAATCTTATAGGACTGGTACAAATGTAAGCGGAGACAATGACGGCCATCAGTAACCTTTCCTGGGCTACTAAAGTCCAATAGCTCACAGTTTAGAAAATGCTGTTCTCTAGACTGAGAATCTGCCTTAAAGGAAGAGGAAAATCAGCCATGCTTAGTTCCATTTTAATCTTTCATTTTCCTGGGATATTTTAGTATTTGATTTTTATCAGCATTCATCTAGAAACACAAAGCCCTACATGTCATTCCAAAGGACCCCATCCTGTGAAGTTCGTTCTCTCTACCTGTGTAGGTATCAGTGCAGCTCAGCCTGGCAAGATCTCACAGACACTAAGCAAACATCAGATCTGGACCTGGGCATTCATTATGATAATGAACGATTCTTTTTATATAATGAAATGCTACAAATTAAGGCTCAACCCACCATGACTCTCCTGATTCGCCTTCACATAAGGCCATATATGTACCTGAAGTAGGCTAGCCCCTTACCCCGTTTCGGTCCATGTGTCAAGTGATTTAATTCCCATTCAGGTTGTTTTCTTTTCTCATCAAACTCTAATCGACTGGTTTCTTAAGGAGTAGCAGGAGAAAAACCTAAAGCAGCAAAACTCCCATTCCTTCTGAGAAAACCTTGACTGGGATTGTGCTTCTTTTTTGAAAGTTGATTTCAGTAGCAAAGGGCATTCTGTAAACAGCTGGTGCAAATAGGCTCCAACTGAAAGGAGCTTGCATTAAATCACACAAGAAAGTCTGATTTACCCTTGTGGGCTTCTTTGTAGTGCCAATCAAACCACTCTACTCCCAGGGGAGGCCCTCAAAACAGGGGGGAAGGAGGCAAGGGGGGAAAGGGCAATTTACATCCTTCAGAGACCCAACAGCCCAGGAGAGCTCTGGAGACCAAGCTGCCCGTGGCATCTGCATCACAAACAGCTCCTCAGCAAACCCTCACCTGCACAAGGTCAGCTTTCAGGGTCAATATAAAATGTCCTCAATTGCTGTCCTCTCTTGCCCTTAGCTGTCAATCCCCGCTGAGTGCTGTGAGCAGCCTCAGGTGCCCCTCTTCCCTCCCTGCTCCAGAATCCATTCTTCAACGTCAGCTCATTGATCCAAGGATGTCGGGAGAGCGGCACTGAGAAACATGAGTGCGGAAGGGGCCATCAATCACAAAATGCCACAGGACGTAAAGAAGTATGCATACAGTTTTGGTCATCTCACCTTTGAGGCTAACACTTCCTCATCCCTCCATTAATTACTCCAAAACATCATTTAGGCTGAAGTGGCTCATCACTGGGATGAACTATGGTAGGAAGAGACAGAAAAGCGGTGCTCACAGAAGACTTCAAAAGCAATGGGAATTGAGAGCACTGGAATCTCAAATATTCAGATATCTCTAATACTTTAGGCAATATTTATCTGCTGCATATGTGTTTTGTAATATTTAATGTATCCTTTTTAATAGGGAAAATATTTCCACTGACATCAAGAAACAGATAAACCATTGATTTACTTTGATGAGGCTTTTATGTACACCTGTATACAGGTCCCAGACAACCTCAAAAAGCATATTTGAGCCATAACTGAGATGAGCAGTAGGCAAAGAGTAAATGAATGCTAGGCAAAGAGTAAATGAATGCTGGACTCAGGAAACCCAAGTTCAAATACAGGCTCTAGCACTCAAGAACAAAATGACCAAGGTCAAGGCCAACTCATCTCTCTGAATATCGATTTTCTCATTTGTAAAATGTAAATAATGATACTGGCACTACGTAGTACATCAGAGTTGCTATGAGCAAAGTGCTTTGCAAATCTTGAAACAATATAAATTTGAATTGTTATTATGATAAAATTATCATACAAACAGCTCCAGGAAAGGGCAATGCTATATACCGTTCAACTGATGAAATTCACACATCCCAGAAAAAAAGGTCATGGGGCAAATCCTCCCCAGGAGAGATGATCCTTATAGTGAAGGAGGGCATGTAAACTAAATTAGACCTCTTCAAATAAATTGTGTACTTTAAGAAATCCCAGTGGTTCTTTTCTTTAATCTCTTAACAAAATAAATGGGGCAACTGGCACAGTGGATAAAGTGCCAAGCATAGAACCAGGAAGATTGGTTCAGACACTTACATCTGTGTGACCCTGGGCAAGTCACCTAACCCTCCTTGCCTCAGTTTCCTCATCTGTAAGATAGGCTGGAGAAGGAAATGGTAAACTACTCCAGTATCTTTGCCAAATGGGATCACCAAGAGCCAGAAACAACAGAACAACAACAAAAACAAAATAAATACCAGTTTTCATATTTTTAAAGAGAAAACTCACTATGGACAAAGAAATCCAGCTTGTTCTCATAAGCTGTCAAGTCTACTAAAACCAACGAGCATTTAAGCGCCTACTACGTTCCAGGCATTGAGCTATGTGCAAGTAGGAAGCAGAGATGTCCTTCCTTGGCAGACAATCTTTAAAGAGACAGGAAGCCTTCTTGGCCTCTCTGGCTCACAACAATTGAGCCAAATGCCAATAGTTTCAGGTATAATATTTGTTAAAAAAAAATTTTGTATTTTGTGATATTTGAGAGCTGTTACTAATGTTTGGTCATAAAATTAAGATTTTTTTCTTCAAAAATGCTAAACCTTTTTTCCATGAATGAAACTTACTTGAGGTGGTGTAACATTATAAGGCAAATGGGATCCTCTTAACATGACATAAATGTGTTTTAGGGTCATTTGTTCAGGTAAGTGCAATCTGCCTTTACTAGACAGCATATTCAGTTCCTCTGATCACCTAAGCAGTGCCCTAACCCACTTAGGAAGGCCTAGGATCTGAGACCTAGAGGGACATTCTATTGTATACTCTAATGAAATCCACACAGGGCACCACATGAGAACTATCAGTTTTCCTTGATGAAGTTCAGGGATACTGTGACTACGTGACGGGCTCACAGCATCACAGATTTAGAGCTGGAAGAGACTGATTGGTCATCTAGACGGTGCTCACTCCCTTATGGCTGAATAAACTGAGGCTCAGAGAGATCAATAGCTTGTAAGTGTCTGAGGCAGGATTTGAACCCAAGTCTTTCTGACTCCAAGTCTAGTGTTCTACCCACTACACTCCAATGTCTCATGCTGGTAAAAATGCTGACTGGAATTTCCTCTCCTCTCTGAGATCTTGCTCATCTTCTCGAAGAAATGCTAAAAAGTTACAGAATGCCCAAGAGGTAGAAAACAAGGAGAGAAGGACACTCCTCCCCTGCAAAAAAATTTACATACAAGATCTGGCAACACAGCTGTGAATTCCATAAGCCACAGAATATCATCTGACTCTTGTGGGCTGTGAAACCATACAATACAGATGGGCATTGAAGACTCTTTCCCAGGCCAATCTCCAATTTTCTCAGACTTACCACTTTGGCACTGAATTCAGGTAGCATAACACAGGTAGCTCCCACCCAGAGGGGACAAAGCAACTTGTTGACCACGCCGTGGACATGGTGCAATGGAAGGACATGAAGGATCACATCATCTTTCTTCCATGCCCACTTGTCAACGAGCCCTGTTATCTGGAAGGAAGCACAAACAAGGCCTTGGAGTGAGCTGAATGACAGACAGGTGTCAAGGAGTGCTGCTATGACTTAAATAAGGGATGCCTCTACAAAATGTCAGTCCCTACCTAAAGCTACTAATTATTGGTAGCTTTTTGATCTGAAATATACACATTGGACAATAAGCAAATTTCCAGGGAAATACCCACCAAAAATGACTAAAGAAAGAATAATGATGTGATTTAAAATATTTCCTTAAAAATGATAAAAAAAATACTTACACATAAATGACAACTGTTAAAGCTGGAAGAAATTTCAGAGACAACTAAACCAATCTTCCATTTTACAGATGAGGAAAATGGTACCCAGGGAGTCACAGGGCTAATAAGGATCAGAGGCAGGATTTGAACTCAGCACTCTTTCCATACCACTTCCCATAAAGTCACTATTTAAAATAAGTTTCTGCCATTTAATGCATTTATTGTCTTAATTATTTTACTTTATTGATCTTCCAAAAGTGATATTATTGGTAAATAAAAATGATACATAACTATCTTTTAATCAATTAGGAAGCATTTATTAAGTGTTTAACAGGACTGTGCCAGGCAGTGGGTCAGCATGAGAGGAAATAAAGACAAACTTGGAATAACACGTTCTCTCAGGGAGACAACAGGTACATAATATAGATCTAGACAAAATTGGTAGAAGTAAATTTAAGGTTAAGGAGGCGCAAGGAGTTGGGGGTATCAGGAAAGGCTCCATTTACAAGGTGATTCCAAAATTGCAACCTAGCACAAGGGAGGGATACTTTCAGGTTGAGGGCAGCAAGCAAGAAGGCCAGCACAAAGGCAAAGATCCTGGGAGTGGTGTGCATCATATATGAGGAACAGAGAACATCAGTTTGGTAGCACCACAGTATGCAGAATGCGGGTAATGTGCAGTTAGTCTGATATGATAGGCTGGAGTCAGATTGTGAACATCTTTAAAAGCCAGACAGAGAAGTTCATATTTTGTCCTAGAGAAAAGAAAGAGTCACTGAAATTTATGGGGTAGGAGGACAACATGGTCTGATCTGTGCTTAAAGAAAATCACTTGTAACTGTGTGGAGGGTTAGTTAGAAAGGGAAGATATTATTCAGTTAAATGACATGTGATCTTTACATGATTCGAATTAACCATTACCTAACTCAGCTAAGGAGGCATCTAGACAGTGCGCTGGATAGCATGCCAAGCCTAGAGTCAAGAAGTTCTGAGTTCAAATGTGGCCTCAGACACTTACTGGCTATGTGACTCTGAGCAAGTCACTTAACCCTGTTTGCCTCTTTTCCTCGTCTGTAAAATGAGCCGAAGAAGAAAATGGCAAAACACTCGAGTGTCTTTGCAAGAAAACCCAAATTGGGGTCACAAAGAGTCGAAGACAGCTGAACAACAAAAGCAACAACAATTCAGCTAAGACAGCAGTACCTTTAGAGTTAGTTATCCTACAGAAAATTAAACGAACAGCCCTCCAAAGCTGACTTCAGGTTATTAGCTCATAAATCCATCATCTAAGTCAAGGAACTCTGAGACAACAGCTGACTAGTCACAAACCCTCTCCTGAACACTTCCCACCAGGACAGATACTATAGCAACAACACAAACAAGTCAACTCACCACCGCTTTTAGATTCTGATGGGTACTTAGGACCCCCTTGGGTCTTCCTGTTGTCCCACTTGTGTAGATGATCATTGCCCCTCTATCTTTCCACTCTAACTGGGGAGCACGCTCTTGTGTTAGTTCATCAGCTTCTCCATCATAGACCTTGGATGTAAGGGGCAAAAATGATACGCCTATCTTGTTAACAATGGGCATTATAAGATCCACATACTCATGACCAGCAATGACCAAAGAACTCTGTGAGTCCTGAATGACATACTCTAGGTCAGACGCTGGATGCTTCTTATACAGAGGAACAGCAATGCCTCCACTCATCCAGGATGCCCACTGGGCAATGACATAAGACATGTCATTGGAGCAGATGAAGGAGATTCTTTCTCCCTTAATGTCTCCACTTGGACAGTTATGAATCTTGCATATTTCCTGGGACAAGCGAAGACTTCTATAGTACAGGTCTTTGTATGTATACTGTCCACGGTGGTCAACTAAAGCGACTTTGTCCCCATATGCCAAGGCTCTGGTGAACACTGGAGTGATCTTTTCTGAATAAATTTCCCTGGTTGTATGCAGATAATTCCTGAGATGGCCATGTTTTTTGAGTCTTAAGGAACCCTGCGTATAACAGGCCAGAGCGTGAACCAGACGTTGGAATGACAAGCTCATACGGAGAGGTTTCAAGCTGATAAACATTTCACCTAGATTTATCTAGGTACAAGGCTGCAAAAAGAAATATGAACAAACATATTATTAGCTATGTTACCATTTAAAGAAACATAAGTATTTTCCTTACCACATAAAAGAGGCAAATCAGAGTCAGAATTCTCTTCATTTTTAAAGCCTTACAAATAACATTAAAATGAAATTTAGCTTAGTTTTCAAAGCTTAAGGTGACACATACAAATGAACTGAGGATTCTTTTGCAATGTACTATTTTTGAGTATTTAAATATTCGTGGATCAATTCTTAGCACTCTCTTCCCTCTTTTCCACCAGATGGTCAATGAGCCAGGCCCAGAGCTGAAGAGGAGGATATTGGGCAGGATCCTATTTGGGAAACTACCACATTTTCAATGATCCCAATTTGCTCTCTAACAAAATCCCACTTTGTTTCATTCTGGTGCCACTAGCATACCTATGTATTTTGTCATACCAAGAGCTCAGAAGAATGAAAATCTCAGGAAAATCCTCAAAGCAGTGAAGAGATTCATGGTAGGTATTAGGAAGGCTAACCTGAACACAAAAAATAATGGAAAAGTCATCATGAAGGGCATGAATGACTGGAAAAGGAGGCAGGTCAATTGTGTAGGAGGAATGATAGACGGCCTGAGCACTGCATAGTATCCATATTCAGTCAATTAATAAACATTTATTAAGTACCTACTATATGCCAGGCACTGTGCACAAAGGAAAGCTAAAAATGGTCCCTGCCCTCAAGAAGCTTAAAATCTAACATGCAAATAACAATGTACAAACAAGATATACACAAGGACCAGTTGGAGATGATCAACAGAGGAAAAGGCACCAGAACTAGGGAGAGGCAGGGATTGAGAAAACCTTCTTGTAAAAGGTAGAATTTTAGCTGAGATTTGAAGGAAGCCAGGGAAGCCAGGAGGCAGAGATGAGGTTGGAGAGAATTTCAGGCACAAAGGATAGCCAGTGAAAATGCCCAGGGGTAAGGAGATGGATTGTCTTATGTGGGGTGCAGCAAGGAGACCAGTCACTGGACTGCAGTGTACACAGTTGGGGTAAGGGGTATAGGGTACAAGAAGACTGGAAAGATGGAGGTGGGGAAGGGAGGGCTAGGTTATGTGAGGCTTTGAATGCCAGAGTAGTCAATATTTGATCCCAGAGGTGAGAAGAAACTGTTGCAGTTTACTGAATAGGGGTTTGACATGAGTGTGTCTGGGCTTTAGGAAGATTACTTTGGCAGATGGGGAGAACTAGAATGGGGAGGACATGAGACATATCCGTCATAATGATATTGTATCATTTTGAATTATATCGTATCAATTATATCATATTGAAAGACCTGGCCAAAGCACATTACATTAGACAGAGCCTCCATGGAAGCATTAGGGAAAGATGTGGATAAGAACTACAAATGATGAGGAGAAGCTGACAGACAGCCACATGCACAAGCTGGTGGAAAGAGACTGAATCCTGGGAGCACAGATCCCGGGAAGCACCGAAGGATGAGAATGTCTCGCATCTAGCTTTGTGAACCTCACCCAGAAGGCACATTAGTTTAGGGGGTTTTTAAACACATGACCAATAAATACCACATCCCAGAACAGATTCAAAATGGATACATGACCTAAATATTAAAGGTTAAATTAGAAGAGAAGCAAATCATAATTACCTCTCACAACTTTGGTGGGAAGGGGAGGAAGGTGAAAGTTTAACCGAACGAGAGGCAGAGACGATAAAAGAAGAAAGAGAGTAATGATTACATGAAAATGTTAAGTTTTACGTAAATTGCAAGTTCTTGCATGATCTTCCGTGACAGCCAAAGATGGTAACAAAGCAGGCGTCCATCAACTGGAAATGCCTAAAATTGTGGCGTATGTATGTAATGGAACACTGCCATGCTACAAGGAACAGTGAACAGGAGGAATGCAGAGAAGGCTGGAAAGGCTTAAATGAACTGATTCAGGCAGAAGTAAACAGTCAAGAAAACAATATACAAAATGAGTTCAAGAGTAGAAACGGAAAGAAACACTAACACAACACACACGCACGCGCACACACACGCATGCACACACACACACGCACGCACACACACACGCACGCACACACACATGCACGCACACACACATGCACGCACGCACACACACATGCACGCACGCACACACGCATGCACACACACACGCACGCACACACACACACATGCACGCACGCACACACACGCACACACACATGCACGCACACGCACACGCATGCACACACACACGCACGCACACACACACGCACGCACGCACACACATGCACGCACGCACACACACGCACACACACACATGCACGCACACGCACACGCATGCACACACACACGCACGCACACACACACACATGCACGCACGCACACACACGCACACACACACACATGCACGCACACACACACGCACGCACACACACACATGCACGCACACACACACGCATGCACACACACACACGCATGCAC
>CM053769.1:129235748-129267014 GCA_028658325.1 Potorous gilbertii
CTTTTCTTGCATCTCTCTCATTTCTCTTCCCAGTTTTTCCTCCACCTGTCTAACCTGATTTTCAAAATCCTTTTTGACCTCTTCCAAGGCCTGAGCCCATTGGATATCTATTTCAGATGTTTGGGGTACAGAGGCCTTGACTCCTATGTCTTTACCTAATGGTAAGCATTGGTCTTCTTCGTCAGAGAGGAATGGCGCAATCATCTGTTCCCCAAGAAAATAACCTTCTATGGTCTTATTTTTTCCCCTTTTCTGGGCATTTTCCCAGGCAGTTACTTGACTTCTGAGAGTCCTCTCCACCCCTGGCCTAGGTCCGCCCAGCTAGTGTTTGGGGTCTGAGATTCAAATGCTGCTCTCCAGCCTCAGGGCTTTCGGCGGCTGGCCTGGCTGCTATTCAGGGTAAGATTAAATCAGGTTCTCATGTGGGGGCAGGGCCGCCTCCCAGGCTCAGTTCCCTCAGGTTGTTTATGCAGAGACCTTTTGTAATGGAGCTGCTGCAGAGCTCCTGCCTGCTCCAGGAGCCTCTGTCCACCGGCTGCCTCTGCTGCTGCCTCCTGAGGGGGCCCGAGTCATGGAGACCCCTGCTCCCCTCTCAGCCCATCCAGACATCTCTCTCACTGGCCTGTGCGCCTGTGGGTGGAGGGACCTTCGTGGCTGCTGGAGATTCCGTCCCTGAAGTCTGCTTGGATCTGCTCACTCCTCTCAGTGCCGCAGGGCCAGGCCAGGGCTGGGCTCCACTCCCGTTGGGTACGCAACGGACCTTTGGGGTCGGTTTTTCAGGGCTCTCTGGAACGGAAATCTCCTTCACCCCGTTGCTGCGTGGCTCCACTGTTCCAGAATTTGTTGGGAGTTCTTTTTATAGATAATTATTGGCTGTGGGTTCGGAGCTAGCATATGTGAGTCTTTCTACTCCACCATCTTGGCTCTGCCCCGCTAAGTTATCACTCTTTGCAGACGATATGATGATATACTCGGAGAATCCCAGAGAATCAAGTAAAAAACTACTTGAAATAATAAACAACTCTGGCAAAGCTGCAGGTTACAAAATAAACCCAGATAAACCACCTGCATTTCTATACATTACTAACAAAGCCCAACAGCAAGATAGAAAGAGAAACCTCATTTAAAGCTACAGTAGACACTATAAATTATCTGGAAGTCTACCTGCCAAAACCAACCCAGGGACTATATGAACACAATTACAAAACACTTTTCACACAAATAAAGTCAGATCTAAGTAAAGGGAAAAAACATCAGTTGCTTGTGGGTAGGTCGAATTAATATAGTAAAAGTGACAATTCAATCAAAATTAATTTACTTATTCAGTGTCATACCAATCAAACTACCAGATAATTATTTTCTAGAGATAGAAAAAATAATATCAAAATCCATTTGGAAGAAAAAAAAAGGTCCAGCATATCAAGAGAACTAATGAAAAGAAATGCTAGGGAAGGTGGCCTAGCCCTACCAGATCTCAAATTGTATTATATAGCAGCAATTCTCAAAACCACTTGGTACTGCTAAGAAACATAGGGGTAGATCAGTGGAATAGGTTAAGTAGTCAAGACACAGTAGTCAATGACAACAGCAATCTACTCTTTGATAAACCCAAGGACCCCAACTTCTGGGATGAGAACTCAGTATTTGACAAAAATTGCTGGGAAAACTGGATAGCAGTGTGGTAGAAACTGGGCATAGACCAATGTCTGATACCATACACAAGAATAGAGTTCAAATGAATACATGACTTAGGTATAAAGATTGATACTATAAACAAATTAGGGGAGCCAGGAATAATGTATTTGTCAGATTTATGGAGAATAGAGAAATTTTTGACAAAACAAGAGATAGAGAACATTATGAAGTGCAAAACGGATAATTTTGATTACATTAAATTGAAAAGTTTTTGCACAAACTCAACGTAACTAAGATTAGGAGGAAAGCAGAAAACGGAAAGAATTTTTGCAAGTAGTATCTGTGATAAAGATCTCATTTCTAAAATACATAGAGAACTGAGTCAAATGTACAAGAATACAAGTCATTCCTCAATTGATAAATGGTCAAAGAATACGAACAGGGAGGTCTCAGAGAAAGAAATTAAAGCTATCTATAATCATATGAAAAAATGTTTAAATCACTATTGATTAGAGATGCAAATCAAAACAACTCTGAGGTACCACATCACACCTATCAGATTGGCTAACATGGCAAAACAGGAAGAGGATAAATGTTGGAGAAGATGTGGGAGAGTTGGAACACTAATTCATCGCTGGTGGAGCTGTGAGCTGACCCAACCATTCTGGAGAGCAATTTGAAACTATGCCCAAAAGGCTACAAAAATGTGCATACCCTTTGACCCAGTAATATTGCTTCTGGAACTCTATTTCAAAGAGATCACAGAAATAGGAAAGGATCCCACATTTACAAAAATATTTATAGCAGCTCTCTTTGTGGTAGTCAAAAACCAGAAATCAAGGGGATGACCATCATTTGGAGAACGGTTGAACAAGCTGTGGTATATGAATGTAATGGAATACTATTGTGCTATGAGAAATGATGAACAAGAAGACTTCAGAGAAGCCTGGAAAGACATAGATGAACTGATGCTGAGTGAAAGAAGCAGAACCAGGTGAACTTTGTACACAGCAACAACCATAGTGTGTGAGGAATTTTTCTGGTAGACTTAGTACTTCATTGCAATGCAAGGACTTAAAAAATTTCCAATGGACTCTTGAGGCAAAACACCTTCCACATCCAGAGAAAGAACTATGGAATTGGATCACAGATAGAAGCAGACTATTTTCTTCTGTATTATGTTTTGTTTTGTTTTGTTCTATGGTTCCTCTCATTCATTTTAATGCTTCTACGAAACAAGTATTTAATAGGAATGTAAGTGTAGAACCTATATAAGATTGTATGCCATCTCAGGGAAGGAATGGTGAGGAAGGGGGAATGAAGGGGAGCAAGGGGAAAAAAATCTAAGATATATGGAAGTTATTGTTGAACACTGAAAACATAAAATAATTAAATTAAAAAAGGAAATTTCAATTAATATCAATTAATTATGCTTATTACTTCAGATTTTTATTATGAAATCACATCAATGTTAAAAAAAATACTTTGCCAACGGGTACAAGTTTTAATATATTTTTCAGGTTTTCTTACTGTTTACATTTAGTAACAACTGGAAATATAGTGAAAAGACGCAACTCTTGTCTCACATGACAAACAGGAGAGAGTGTGTAGTTGGCAACACACCCACCAAGTTACATGATGGGCACAACAGTGACTAGTGGAAAGTGGGTTAAATAAGGCATGTATAAAGCACCTGTGACATTTTTACTTTCTTTTACATCCTCTACATTTTTTGCAGGCTGTCTGAAATCCTTTGGCAGGTCCCACACGGGCCTTTGTGCAGCCCTGACAGATACTCAGTTGGGTATAAAAATCTATCTTACCATACAGGAAAGTGGGAGAGGAGGAGATAAAAGAAAAGGAGTGGAGAGGTTGTGGAGAAGGGAGTGTAGATTGGGGGAGGTGGTAGTCAGAAGCTAAACACTTTTGAGGATGGATAGAGCAAAAGGAGAGAAAGTAGGATAAACAGGGAAAATATGATGGAGGGAAATACGCAATAATCCTAAGTGTGTAAAGAATTTTACATCAAGTTTCTCTGGTAAAACTGTCATTTCTCAAATATATAGAGAACTGAGTCAAATTTATAAAAATAAGAGCCATTCCTCAGTTAATAAATGGTCAAAGGATATGAACAGTTTTCAGAAAAAGAAATCAAAACTATCTATAGTCATTTGAAAAAATGCTCTAAATCACTGATGAGTAAAATGCAAATTAAAATAATTGTCACCCAACATCTATCCAATACGACAGAAAATGAAAATGACAAATGTTGAAAAGGATGTGGGAAAACTGGGCCACTACAGCATTGTTGGTGGAATTGTAAACTAATTCAACCATACTGCAGGGCAATTTGGAAGTATGCTCAAAAAGCTATCAAATCATTCATATCCTTTCACCCAATAATACCACAACTAGGTCTCTATTCCAAAGAGATAAAAAACAAAAAGGAAAAGGACCTACATTTACAGAAATATTTATAGCAACTCCTTTTTGGTGCCAAAGAATTGGAAATGGAGGGGACGCCCATCAATATCGGAATGGCTGAACATGTTGTGGTATGATTGCGATGGAATATCATACTATAAGAAATGATATTCTGAAAAACTTGGAAAGACTTACATAAAATGATACAGAGTGAACTGGGCATAACCAGGAGAACACTGTACATAGTAATAACAATGATGAACAACGGTCAACTTTGAATGACTTAGATATTTTCAGCGACAGAATGAGCCAAGATAATTCCTAAAGGACCTAAGATGAAAAATACTGTCCACCTACAGATGAAGAATTGATGGAGACTGAATGCAACTCGAAGCATACTTTTTTTTTTAACTTTATTTTCCTTGGTTTTTTCTTTAGGTCTGACCTTTTATTCAAAACATGATTAATATGGAAATGTTTTACATGGATGCACATGTATAACATATGTCAAACTACTTGCCTTTTCAATGAGGGAGGGAAGGAGGGAATTTGAAACTCAAAATTTTAAAAAACGAATGTTTAAAATTGTTTTTACAAGTAATGAGAGGGAAATAAAAAATTTCCTCTTTTTAAAAAGACTAATTACAATATTCATACCTATTTAATCCCACTGCATGACATATACCCCATAGAGGTCAAAGACAGAAAGACGATCATATATATGTGTATATATACATATATATGTATATATATACATGTATATATATATGTTATGTATATACACGCTAAAATAGCGAAAGGACTTACTTATGAACTTTACATGGTAGCAAAGAAATGGAAACAAAAGTAGGGCTCAATCTATTGGGGAATGAATAAACAAACCATAAATACAATGGATGTGCTCATAATACGCTCATAAAAAATGGAGACTACCATGACTTCAGAGAAGCATGAGAAGACTTATATGAAATCGTTCAGACTAAAATACGCAGAACCAGGAAAACAACATAAACAGTGACAACAACAACGTCAAAAGAAAGAATGAAAGTATGAAACTGACACTGGGTAATTGTAACGATCAGCCTTGGCCGTGCAGTTGAGAGAGTGCACCTTCCTCACCCTCACTTAAGTAACAGAGGACGATGGGTACGAAACACTGCATACGTTGGAGGACATGGTTGATGAGTTAGTTAATCTAACCCTGATCTCAAGGGTTTTCCTCTGGTACATTTTTCAACTAGATGGATGGGGAGGTAATAGGGATCTATTTGGAAATGAAGGTAATATCAAAGTAAAAAGCATCAATAAAAATAAGTTAGTTTGTTCTAAATAAACAAAGGCCTGGGGGTGCTGGACAGTTAGACATTTCAAAGGACAATGAATGCATGATAACGCATTCCGCTCCCTGCGGCACAAGAACAAGGTGTCACCTAAACAATTTACCTTCACCTTTAAGTCACCTCTGCCTGTCTGCTCACTACGTCCATCTCTCACTTTCTCTACATTAGGCTCTCTCAAGTTCTCTGGCTGTCTCTGATGTCTCTTCACTGTGCTTCTTTTTCTCTATTTTTTCCAGCACTTTTGTCTTTCTTTTCTTATTTATTTTCTCATAGCACAGAACTGAAATACATGTATTATTGTTTACCATGTACATACATGATGAACAGTTTTATGTTCTTAATTTTTAAAGCCAGTAAACAGAACCAATTCAATCTACAGCTTTTGCCCACCCCAAAAAGTATATTAAATTGCTTTTTATTAATCTATATCCTTCTCCTGAATTATTTCTCTGGGTCAGTGGACCTAACCAGGAGTAACTGCTATTTCTAGCCTCCTCAGAAGGTTGGGAGAAGATGAACAGCTTAGATATGCCATTCCCCAAAGGCATTACAGAAGACTCCTGAGGTAAAATTTTGGCAAAAAAACAGAAGCACACTTATGCAAACCCTATTTCTAGCTTCAACAATGCTGCTTTGAACATTATACAGGATTCTTACTTCTTACAGCTAAAGTCACATTATCTCACCAGGCTCTACCAAGTATATAGTTACTGAAATAGCCAATATTTAAATAAGCGAGATGCTGACACACAGAACCAAATTATGCCTCAGGCTTAACAGAGTAATGGTGTATTGGAAGGAAAAATATACTATAATTTTTTTTAAAAGTCACATTAACATATCTGTTTTGTCCCATTAATAAAGTTTCAAAATGCATTGCTTCTTTCTACAAAACCCTTGAATTTTTTTTTACACTAAAGAAAATCTCCATATTATAAGGAAACATCTGGGGGTAGACTTCAGAAAAGAAGAAGATAAGAAAAGCAATAAACACATGGGATATTTTTGTGGAAAGAAAATAATAGTGAAAACCAAACCATGATAGCTGAACATGCTTTCCACTCTCATGCCTAACAAATTCTTACAAATCCTCTGGTATTTGCTTTGCAGGCTGGAGAGAAATATGAAAACAAAGTGAGCCTACAAATAGAAAAGAGACTATTACAGTCTTCCTAGGTTATGGCTTCAAGGACAGATTCTTGCTGATGAAAGAGAAAGAGATGTTAACAGGGGTGTTAATTGGAAGAGCTCCACTTACCAGAGTCAAGCTAAAAAGCCCAGTTTTCCTGGCAGACACTTCACTGTTCCAACAGAAGGTCTGTAACCGTGGAGTGAAATTCGATCAGATTATTCCATTTGTCCCTGTAAGGCACAAAGAGCAGGTGTTGGCTGCAATGTCACAACTCAGGGACTCCAAAAATCACATTATTGTCTTTTCACTATGGAATCCTTTCCAATGAACTAGAACAAGGAACTTCAACATGACCTGATCCAATGCTCTTAAAAGACTTCAAAAAGTATGAATGGTATAATACCCCCATGGCAGCCTCAGTACCAACACCGTAAGGAAAAGGCATTTTCCCAATTATTTAATCCTATGGTTAACAAAAGTTATGATGTGCTAACTGGCCAGGAAGGAACTGGAACTCTAGGTTGTTTGGGGCAGTTTATTTGTGAGCATTGATCTTGAGATGGAAGGAAGGGCTCTCTCTGAATCTCAGTTTCCTCATCTAATTTTGAGCTAATAAATCTCTACAGTCCTATACAATTCCAGATCTATGATCTGATGAGCCTCCAACTCAGAGAGATCTGTGCTCTTATCCTAGGTTAGCACATTAACTGACTAGGTGACCTATGTGTTTCCTGATAAATCAAATGGAGGGGCAGACCTGCTGTCCACTTTCTACTTTTAATCCTGTATTTTCCTATAACTGTAGTAGGCTCTTAGCACTGACTTGCTTTTTACCTTCTAGCAAATCTTGAGAGTAGAAATCTAGATAAATTTTTCCATAAAAAAAATATGATACAAAATAACTTTTCAAAGTAGCTATGATGGGGAATTAAACGACAATAAAGAACTCTTAAAAGTGATATTATAAATGATCAGGCATTTCATAAATATCATTCAGACTTCAAGAGTAAATTAAACCCTAGAAAGGCATGAAATGCAGATACAAATCCAGACTTACTGGAACAAATGACATAAATTCCACAGTTCCCCCTCTGGCATGAGTGGATGCTGCAAAAATCACTTGAAAAATATCATAGCTGGTATGCTGAAAGTTTTGTGGTGTTAGCTAAGATCTGAGTTTGCACAGAGTAAGATGAAGCAAATACTAAACTAGGGGAATGAACACAAAATGTAATAGGAGGCAAACATCATTAAAAAGCAAAATAAAAACTTCATGTTAGTGCCAGGGTACCAAACGCCACACCTTCAAATATAACCTTGGACAACTCTACTCTGCAGAGACATAATCTGGTGCCATAGGAAAAAAGACAGACTTGTTGACAGCAGAGCTTGAGTGTCAGATATTAATTTAGGCACAAAACAAGGCAAAATAAGTAGAGGTATTCATGTTCCAGGTTCAGCACTTACTAGATATGTGAGAACGGAGAAATCAATTTACCTCCTAGAGATTATTTCCATATTTGTAAAATGGGAATAACACTTCTACTACCTCCCTCACAAGGTGGTGAGGAAGAAAGAGGTTTGTAAATCTTTAATAGCTAGATAAGTGTGCGCCATTGCTATTAAGTATGAGTGGGAAAGGAATTCAACTTGGTCTGTCTGGCCCTAGAGAGCAGGAGAAGCAAAAGAAAACAAAAAGGACAAATTTAGGCTTGGTGTCAAGAAAATTAGAGCTGCCAAAGAAAAGAGTGTCAATAACACACAAAAACACGCAGAGACAAAGAAATGAAAAAAAGTTTTCCTCTATTGGAAGTGTGGCACAAACATTCAGGACAATTTTGTTACTACCTTGTCAAATTAAACATAAACTTAAAAAAAAACTACATAGGAAAAAGTCACAGTTTCATATACATTCTTCTTTCTTCTTCGTATTTTGGAGTTTTGTGTTTATTTGATGATTAAGTTCATAATTAAAAAGAAATCAAAAGAGAATACTCAACCAGAGCTATGAAAATTGGTAATGGTGGCCTCCCACTGGAGGTCTGAGCAAAGGCAGGATCACCATTTGTCATCAGTGTTGAAGATAAGATTCTTGTTCTAAGAAACCAGCTGTCATCTGAGGTCCTTTTCAAGTCTGTAATCATTACCCCTACTTCTATTATTCAGAGAAGGAGAGAGATGAGGAAACGCCTTCTCCCAATGGTGGACAGCACCTGAATGGTGGAGAGCTGCCTGAAAGATGGAAACGCTAGATGGCTTGGCCAGGGTCACACAGCCACAGCATGCTGGGAGCAGGACTTGAAACCGGGGCTTCCTGGATCTGAGGCTGGCTGTCTAGCTAGGATACTATAGAGCCTCTCACAATGATGTCTATTCCAATTTGAGGTTTACAGCTGAGAAACCAGGGCAAGTAGCTGAGAACAGGAGGGATTCTGTAGTTTAATCATTTTGAACCTGCAAAGTCTTCCAGCTAAATGACAGGGGGTTAGGTCAGCAGCAGTTAACCAGGTACAAACCTAATCAGTCAGTCAATAAACATTTATTAAGCACCTACTAGGTGCCAGGCATTGTACACAGGGATACAAAAAGAGGCAAAAGAAAGCCCTTGCCCTCGAGAAGCTCACAATCTCCCAGACTCAACTGGGTCTAGGAGCTTGCAAAGTTCGACCAGGCCAGTGATCAGATTGGGTCAGAACACTTGGTACACATGTTGGTAAGACTCTGGTCTGGGTTGCCCCTGAGATTCTGACAGAAAACAACATTCATTGTGTTGATAAAGTAGTAGTAGGACCCCAAGCAACACAAATCAGGACCAAACAAGACCCAGAGATTCCCACCCGAAGTATACGAATAAACAGAGATTCCCACCATAAAGGGTTATGTATGGTGCTGGGGATACCCCAGACATAAACCCAGAAGAAAAGCCTACCTGCAAAATATTTATAAACAAAGCCTAATAGGCAGTTAGGTGGTACAATGGATAGAGTGCTGGGTCTGGAGTCAGAAAGAACTGAGTTCAAAGGAAACCTAGGACACTTACTAGCTATCTGCCCCCAGGCAAGTCACTCCATCTCTGTCTACCCCAGTCTCTTTAACTTTAAAATGGGGATAATAACACATTTGCTTCCTAGAATCTGTAAGGATCAAGTGAGATAATATTTGCAAAGTGCTTAGCATGGTATCTGGAACATACTAAGCACTTAGGAGAGAGTTATTGTCTTCCCTCTCCCCCAGGAAAAACAACCTAGATATAAGGTCAACTAGAATTCCCAGAATAAACAAATCGAGTTAAAAACTTATTCTGTAGATAAAATGGGAATGTTAGAAGAAAGAATGAGAAAAGAAGTGATAGTCTGGGAGAAAAGACTTAAAGGTGAGTTATCATCTTTGAAATAATAGATACAAAACCTTGCCCATGTAATAGACTCTTTGAAAATTAGAATGGGAGACACAGACGTTAATGACTCCATGAGACAACCAGAAATATTAAAACAACGTCAAAGGACTAAAAACACAGGAGAAAATGTAAGGCATCTTATTTCAAAAACAACTGACCTGGAAAACAAGTCAAGGAGACATAATTTAAGAATCACTGCATTCTCTGAGACTCATGACTAAGGAAAAAAGAAACAGCCTGAGCACCATATTCCAGGAAATCATAAAAGGAAACTGTCCATATCCACTAGAACCAAAGGAGAGAGTGAAAATAGCAAGAATTCACCAGTCATCTCCTAAAACAAACCCCAAAGTGAAAACTCTTGAGTTTCCAGATCAATGAAAAACTACTGCAGGCAGCTACAAAGAAAGAATTCAGGTACCAAGGAGCTGTGGTGGGAGGGGAAAATGCAAGGGTCAGGATTTGGAAGACTGGAGGTACTTATCTCATATAATTGGGATATGTGAGAAATAGACTATTCAGACAAGGAGGAAAGGGTGGGAAGAACAGGCAATACCTGAACCTTACTTTCATCTGAACTTGTCAAGGAAAGATAGAACACACACACACACACACACATATAGACACACACATAGACACACACAAAGAAATTGTGCAGAAATATACTTAAGAAGAAAATGGAAGGGAAAGAAGAGGAGAAGTAGGAATAAAAGGGAAGGAAAATTCTGGGAAGTATTAATTATAAGCAAAACAAATTCTCACCACAGTGAATGAAGAATAAAGTAGAGTTTGAAAGGGTAAGAACCTGTGACTATGGTCTGGGAGAGGAGAAGAAAAGCACGGATGCATAGACTGACATCACTGAACACAGCTCCCTCACTTCTTTTTTGTAAAGAGGTGACAGAGAAAAAAGGAAAAAAGTATAAGACAAATAGGAAGAAGAGAAATACATAATTAACAATCATAACTGTTGATGGGACAAATTTACCCAGAAAACAGAGGAGGATAGCAGAATGATTTAGAAAACAATGTGCTATTTGCAAGAAATATGAAGATTCAAAAAGAGTTAAAAGAAAGGGCTGAAGCAAAATCTAGTATAATTCAGCTTAAGTCAAAAAAGCAGAAATAGCCATCAAATTTTCACTCAAGACAACAGTAAAAATAGAGTTGTTTAAAACAGATAAGCAGAGAAACTACATTCTTCTGAATGGTCTGTTAATTCATAGACAAAGAACTAATATTGATACTTAACATATATGCACCAAAAGGCACAGCATCTAAATTCTTCAATGAAAATCTAAAGGTGTTATAAGGAGAAATAGACATTAAAACTCTAATAGTCAGGGGTCTCAAAGTATTCCCTTTCAGACCTAGAGAAATCTAATAAAAAGAAAGAAAGAAATTAAGGGCCTAATATGTATATTTTTAATGTTAGAAATGATACATCTCAGATAATTACTGGATGGATATAAAAAAGTGTACTTTCCCCACCTATGCAAGGCATTTTTACTAGAAATGTCCATAAAAACCTCACAATGGGCTCTCTCTTCGCAGGCGCCATGCCCACCCTCAGGCCCCTCGTGAAGCCCAAGATCGTCAAGAAGAGGACCAAGAAGTTCATCCGGCACCAGTCCGACAGATATGTCAAGATCAAGAGAAACTGGCGTAAACCAAGAGGCACTGACAACAGCGTGCGAAGGTGATTCAAGGGCCAGATCTTGATGCCCAGTGTTGGTTATAGAGGCAATAAGAAGACAAAACACATGCTACCAAGTGGATTCAGGAAGTTTTTGATGCAGTGTCAAAGAGCTGGAAGTGCTTCTGATGTGCAACAAATCTTACTGTGCTGAAATTGCTCATAATGTTTCCTCTAAAAATGGAAAAGTTATTGTTGAGAGAGCAGCTCATCTAGCCATCAAGATCACCAATCCAAATGCTAGACTGAAGAGTGAAGAAAACGAGTAAAAAGCTTTGCATGGTTTTTTTGTGTTAAATAAACCTTGAAACCACCAAAAAAACAAACAAAAAACCTCACAATGCAGAAAAGCAGAAATATTAAAGAGCTTTTACTTATATTCAATAAAATTATATTTAATAAAAGCCCACTGAATAAGGAACCAAAAACTAACTGGAGGATAATTTATTTGTTTCAGAGAACAAACTGTAGAAACAACAGCTAATCTAAGTAATAATGACAAGAGAATGACAAACCAAGATGTGGAACATGTGGCCAAAGAAGTCTTAGGGGAACATGTGCATCTCTAAACAGTTTCATCAACAAAAGCAAGGGCGAAAAAACCCAGATAAATGATTCGGACACACAACTAATAAAACTACAAAACCAAAAAATTTAAAGCCCCATTAAACAACAAAAGGAAAATCCCAAAAATCAAAGATGAGATTTTACAAAACTGGAAACAAATATACCATCGACTTAATAAATAGACTAAGAGCTGGTGTTTGGGGGGAAAATAATAATAGATAAATCAATGAAAATATATCAATATAAAAAGCAGAATTCATAGCAAATGAAAAAATTATTAGAAACTACTTTCTCAATTATACATCACTTAAATGAAATGGATTCCTTTAGTGCACTTACCATGTGCAAGGCACTGTGTTAATCACTGGGGATACAAAAAAGTCAAACGACAGTCATTAACTTTAAGCTCATAATCTAATGGGGGAAACAACAAACAGACAAACAAGCAAAAAAATGTACAAAACAAGATATAAAGTTACAGAATAAACAGGAAATAATTCCGAGAGAGAAGGCACTAGAATTAAGAAGGGCTGAGAAAGGATTCTTAGAGAGATACAATTTTAATGGATTATTGGATAAATATCTACAAAATATATGATGCCCAGGCTAACAGAATATGAAACAGAGAATCTGAAATAACTCAGAAAAATACATTACAAAGATATAAATGAGCGCACAAAGAAAAAACAAATGAACCCTAGCACCAGATAGATTTACAAGTGAATTCTTTCAGATGTTCAAAGAACAATTAATTCAAAAATTGCCTGAATGGTTTCAAAAAATAGAAAGAATCCTACCAAAATCCTTCTATGATACAAATATAATCTTGATACCTAAGCCAGGAGGTGTCAGAAGAGAGAAAGAAAACTATAGATCAATATTTCTAAAGAACACTGATGCAAAAACTAAAAGTAAAATATTGTCAAAAAGGTTACAGCAACATATTGCAAAGAGTATATACCATGAACTGCATAGGTTTACCCAGAAATGCACAGTTGGTTCGATATTAGGGTCATATTAACAACAACAAAAATGCTATTATTGGAGTGACATATTTAGAAAAAGTTTTTAAAAACCAATTCCCTTAACATTCATTTCTCTTAAAAGCACTAGAAAATATAAAAAGAAATGAACCTTTCCTTAATATAAATAGCATATATCTAAAACCAAGAGCTAGCTTTATATATTTGTTGTTACTGAATATTGTCTGATATTTGTGAGCCCATTTGGGGTTTTCTTGGCAAAGATACTGGAGAAGTTTTTCATTTTCTTCTCCAGTTCATTTTACCAATGAGGAAATTGAGGCAAACAGGGTTAAGAGACTTGCTCAGGGTCCCAATGCTAGCAAGTGTCTAAGGCTACATTTGAACTCAGGACAATGAATGAGTCTTCCTGACTAGGCCCATTGTGCCCCTAGCTGCCATATGTAATAGGGGGGATTAAAGGCCTTTCCAAAAAAATCAGGGGTAAAACAGAGATATATAGTGCTAGAAATTCTAGCTATGACAATATGACAAGAAAAAGAAACTGGGGGAACAAACACAGGCAAAGAGAAAGCAAAATTGTCACATTTGCAGATGATATGATGATTTGCTTAAACAATCCTAGAAAGTCAACAATAAAATTAACTTTGTAAGTTATTCTGATAAAGGCCTTATTTTCAAATCTATAAGAATAAGAGTCATTACCTAATTGATAAATGGTCAAAGGATATGAATGGGCAGCTCTCAAAAGAAGAAATGCAAATATGCGTGTGTGTACACAAATATATATTTATACACACATGCACACACACATATATACTCCAAATCTCTAATAAGTAGAGGAATGCAAATGAAAGTAATTCTGAGGTTCCACTTCACACCTGTCTGACTGGCAAATCTGATAAAAAAAATGCAAGGGACAAATGCTGTAGAGTTGTGGGAATACAAACACATTAATGGACTGTTGCTGGGACTTGTGAACTGGCATAGACATTCTAGAAAGCAATTTGGAACTCTGCCCTAAAAACTCTTTGACCCAAAAATACCAGTTCAAGGCCTACATACCAGGTTGTGTTTGTCCTTCATTCTGCAAGAGGACCATGACTCCAGGGACAAGATGATATGACTTACAGTTGACTTTGATTTGAGTAAGGGAAGGCTGTGTAAAGTCATCAGCCTCACTTTCTCCTCCAGAACCATCTGGGTCCAGTAGCCAGATATTTATCAGGATGACTGGAGATGGCTCAGAATGCAATGAGAGATCATCTATATACCAATGAGATCAAAAAAAGGAGAAAAGGTCCTATATGGACAAATATGCTAATAGCAGGTCTTTTGTGGTTGCAAAGTATTAAAAACTAATGGGGATCACAAAATGGAAAATGATTGAATAAATTATGGTATATGAATGTATTGGAATTTTATTGTACTATAAAAAATGATGAATGGTATGACTTCATCAAAACCTGGGAAGATGGGTATAAGCTAGTGAAGAATGAAGTTATCAGAACTAAGAGAACAATTAATACAATAACAACACTGAAAAAACAAACAACTCGATAGACTTATGAACTCTGTTTAATGCAATGATCAAATATAATTCTAGGAGACTAGAATTAAGCCTGTTATCCACTTCTTGACAAGAGGTGATGAACTCAGGGTATGGGGTAAAAAAAAAATTTTTTTATGTCAGTGTGAAGATTTGTTTTTCTTGACTTCTGCAATATTTACTACAACAGCTTTGTTTTTCCTTTTTTTATGTTAGGAGGGGTAAGATTTTTTTGTTTTGCTTACCAAAAAAAAGCAATTAAAAAAAGGGAGAAGGGAAGGAGTTGGGGGAGAAGGCAAGATAAAAAGGGGGAAAAGAGAAAAAGAGAAAGAAGGAAGGAGGGAAAGGGAATGGGGGAAGGATATCATAGAAGGAATACCTGTTCAGGTATAGGTTAGAGAAGATGAACTTTGAAGACTCAATTCTAGATTTCTGTGATTCTATAATTCTGGATCTATCCTTAGTTCTTCTTTGGTCAGCATTTTTATCACATGCCCAGAAAAAAGGTATCCATGATTTATCAAGTTTTCAGAAGACAGGCATAGTTAACATGTTACATAATAGTATCTGCAAAGATCTCAACAGAGCAGAATGATGGACTACATGTAATAAGATGAAATTTAATAGGAATGGGTATAAAGTCCTACAGTTACTTTTAAAAATCTGCCACACAAATGACTCACAAGAGTGCAAAATCAACATGAATCAACCATCTAAAATGTAATGCAATGAAACAATATTATTTATTAAGTGCCTCTTCTGGGTAAGATACTGTGGCACATTAGTCAAAAAAAAAGCTAACACAATTTTAGGCTGCATTAATAGAGGCAAAGTATCCAAAATGAGAGCGATAAGAATCCTGCGGTACCTGGAATATTGTGCAAGATTCTGGGCTCCATGTTTTAGGAAGACACTGACAAATGTGCTCTACATTCAGAAAACAGAAAGGTAAGATGATTAGAGACTATCTGGGGAATCAAGCAGTCCCTTCCCCATTCCAAACTGTTCTCTCCTAGCAGTACAAAGGAAACACACACAAAAGAATCTTAAATTACATCTTTTCAATATAAGGGAAAACTTCTTAACAATTAGAATTGCCCCAAAGTAGATGTGTTGCCTGAGAATAACAATAATTCTCATGAACTTTTAAGTTTTACAAAACCTTTTCCTTACAACAACTTTATATTATAGATAGTATAAGTATCATCATTTTCATTTTACAGAAGAGGAAAATAAAGATCAGAAGCGAGAAGTAACTAACTCATGATCACACAGCAAAATAATACGGTAAAGGAATGAGTTCCCCATAACTAGAGATTTTCAAGTAAAGACTGAATTACTGGTTTTCAGGGGCATTAAAGATGATTCCTACTGAGGTAGAGGTTGAAATGGATGTTCTCTAACGTCCCTTCTAACTCAAAGACTGCAATTTTGCAACATTATAAATCAGTTATTATTCCCCTTACAACCTGGAAATCCCATCAACATCCATTAGAAAATGCAACATAAAGAATTCAACTGCTGACAATACAGTTCAAGTGACATCCAAATGATATTTTTCTAGTCTCATAAAAAAGATGTCCTGTAAACAATAATTTTGAAATGGCTAGTTTAAAAAACAACCACAACACAAAATGTCTGTATTATTTTCTTCCAAAGAATTCTATTTCATAAATATGTCTTACCTACTTTACTTCCTTAGGACATGTTCCTTTACGATTCCATTGCCCACATGGGAATTTTTCTCAATTCACAAGCAAATGCAGCTATTATAGAAAAAGCAAGAATGGTTCCAATACCATTATACCAAAGGGGACTCATGAAACATTTACTTTATAGTTAAACCATCAAATATGTCCCACCTTCCACCTTTATCTTCCCAATTTCAAGTGTCTGAACAACATAGAATCTACTCCCATGTACTGTTAACCCAGTTCCCATGGGACCAACTAGGCAGAAAGCAGATCTCTCTTCTGGCTAAGTGCCCTTCGTGACTTTTTTTCCTTTGATTTTTCTCCTTGCATGCTGGCTTCAACCACCATAAATAATTCTTCCCTGGTCTTAATTAGTATTTAATATCCCAGTACCAACAATGCACTAAATATTTGTAGACAGTTATTAAATTCTTCTCAATTATGCAATTTAAGTATTCAGTGGCAAGTGAAGAAAATAAATCACTAAATGTCTTTTAGAGACATCCTCACCCATTAACCAATTTCCAAGGTCATTGGAATTGGGTGTGTCGGAGGTGGGTTGGGGGTGTGACTAAAATGTCTACCATCGGACATAGTGATCCTATCAAAGCAAAAAGGAAAACTCAAGTAGTTAGCAAGAAAATTAACAATAGCACTATTTGTGGTAGTAAAAACCTGGAAACAAAGAAGATGACCACTATTTGGGAAACAGCTGAAAAAAAAGTAGGATATGAATAATTTGCACCAAAAAAATATTTTGCAAAACAAATATAAAGAATTCAAAGAAACATGGGAAGACATGCAAAATGACAGCCTGAAAGCAGCAGAACCAAAAAAAACAACATATATAATAACCATAGAAAGGACAAAAGAAAAAGAACCTGAACACTAAGACTTTTAATGACCAAGAATGACCAACTGAACAAGCAAGCTTTGGGCACTGAAATCACAATCAGCATGACTTGCCTCATACACTTACTGGCCTGGTAAACCCAGGAAAAATACTGAGCCTCTCTGTGACTCAATTTCCTTACCTATATAATGAGGAGACTGGATTTGACAGCCTTGAAAGTCCCTCTCAGCTGTAAGTTCACCCTCCTATGTGGTTTGGTTTTGCTGAACTGGTTTTTTCCTTTTTTTTTTGATTCTCTGAAATTAATGGCAGCTCATTGGTTGGGGATTGAAAAGCTGTATCTAGCAAAAGAAAGGTGATGGGAAAATAAAAGCTATAGATAAAAATATTTTGAGTGTCAGACTCAATGATAACACAGAAAGATAAATGGGTAACATAATAATAATAGCATTTATATAGTAGTGTAGGTATATAATGTGCTTATACATTATCTCATTTGATCCTCACAACAACCCTACGAGGTTATAGATGAGGAAACTGAGGCAGATAGAGGTTAATGACTTGATGAGTTTCATACAATTTGAATTTGAATTCAGGTTTTCCTGATTCCAGGCCCAGGGCTCTACCCACTGAGCCACTTAGCTGACCCCCAACTATGTCTGTACCTGTGAATTTATCCTTCATCACTTCTGCCTTTTATAGTCCCTGGCTTCCTTCAAGACTCTAAACACCTCCACCTGCTAGGAAAGTCATTACCTCCGACAGACTCTACCATGTTAGAAAGGCTCCAGATATGGTCCAGGCAACAGAATGAGGTTATCGGTGTATATTTGTCCTTGGTTGCCAAAGAAGACCACGCCATCAGAGAAATAATGACATGACTTGCACTTGACTTTGTTTTGAGTGAGGGAGGGCTGTGCAGGTCACCAGCCTCACTTCTCCTCCAGAACCATCTGAATCCAGTGACCAGATATTCATCAGGATGACCGGATATGACCCAGGATGAGGCGATTGGGTTAAGTGACTTGCCCAAGGTCACACAGCTAGTGAGCCTCAAGTGAGATTTGAACTCAGGTCCTCCTGACTCCTGCACTGGTGCTCTAAGCACTGTACCACCTAACTGCCCCGGCTAACAGTAGTCTCATGACCAAATGAACTAAGTACAGAGAAGCTCACCATCAGAAGACGGCCTATTAGATAGTGAATTATCTGACCACGGCAAGCCATGAAACAAAGAGAGATCAACTGCACTCCATCCTGAGAAGCCCCCCCTCCATTTCCACAATAATGAGAACAGAATTGCAGAAAAGGAGGGTGAGGATGATGAGTCCCACCTAGCTTTAGGTTGTTCATGAACACTAAATTCATAGTTAGCATATAAAATATGAGGTCTTTGTCCACTGGCCAACAAATTAATGCCCTGTTGGAAGAAGAAGATATCAACAATGGCATTCTCATGAAAACTAAAAGCAGAAGACAAAAGGATATTACAGCTACATAGAAGCCTGGCTCAATGTTACTCTTTGGAAGGGCAAAAAAAAAAAAAAAGGAAAGAGAAAGGAGCAGGTAGAGTGAGGTTCCTGAAAAATCATAAGAAATATACTATGCCCAAAGGGCTACAAAAATGTGCATACCCTTTGACCCAGCAATATCACTTCCAGGTGTGTATCCCAAAGAGATCATACAAATAGGAAAAGGACTCTCAAGGACAAAAATATTTATAGCAGCTTTTTGTGGTGTTAAAGAATTGGAAATCGAGGGAATACTCATTAATTGGGGAAAGGCTGAACAAATTGTGGTATATGAATGTAACGGAATACTATTGTGCTGTAAGAAATGAATGAACAGACTTCAAAAAAACCTGGAAAGACTTATATGAACTGATACTGGGTGAGGGGAACGGAAGCAGAAGAACGTTATACACAGTTACAAGTCACATTGTGTGATGACTGACTTTGATAGACTTGGCTCTTCTCAGCAATGCAAGGTTCTAAAACAACTCCAAAAGGCTCATGATGGAAAATGCTATCCACATGCAGAGAAAGAATTATGAAGTTTGAATGCAGATAGAAGTATATTATTTGCTCTGTTGTTTTGTTTTGTTTCTTCTTTCTTGTGGTTCATTCCATTGGTTATAATGTGAAAATATGTTTAATATGAATGTATATGTAGAGCCTATATCAGATTGTACACCATCTTGGGGAAGGGGAGGAGATGGCAGGGGAGAAAATTTAAAACTCAAAAGTTTGTAGAACTGAATGTTGCAAACTAAAAATAAATTTTAAAAAATTTTTTAAAATCATAAGACGTTTCTTAATCCCATCATTTGCAGTACTCATGTCATTGTTTAGTTGTTTCAGTTGTGTCCAACTCTTCATGACCCCATTTAGGATTTTCTTGGCAAAGATACTGGAGTAGTTTGCCATTTTCTTCTCCAGCTCATTTTATAGATGACAGAACTGAGGCAAACAGGGTTAAGTTACTTGCCCAGGATCATGTGGCTAGTGTCTGAGGCTGGATTGGAACTCAGGAAGAGGAGTCTTCCTGACTCCAGGCCCAGCGCTCTATCTAATGCACCACCTAGCTACCCCACAGTACCCATAGGCATAAACAGAAAGGCCACCAGGAAGGAAATGAAGATAATTTGTTACACAGTATAAAAAGGTAGAGAGATTTTCTAAAGAGCTTGAGAAGATCATTCAAATGAAGGGAAAAAATGTACTTTGATACTTAGTGACTTTAAAGCAAACACTGGTGAAGAAGAGTCAGAAAGTGTTTGTTAATTTCCAATTTTTGTTAATTTTTGTATGCCAGGCCCTGGGATAAGCCCTAGGATGATAAAGGAGGATGTTGAAAAGTATGTTGGAAACTCTGACTCAAAATGACCAACAATGATCCCAGAAAATGGGGAGGAAACAAACTTTTCTTAGTAAATAGGGAATCATAGGTGCAGAACCTTGCATACTGCCAGGTGTGGTTAGCAGTGTTAATTGTTTTTGCTTAACTGGTTTTCTTCATTAAAAAGGAAGATCGTGTTGGGAAACTGGTAGAGTTTTTGTTTTGTCTAGTGAATTCACTGCTATTAGGCAATGTGTGCAATATTTTTTAAAAAGCATCTTTATTGATAACAATAAGGAATACAGTAACAAAAGGAAAATATGTCTCAGGTTTGAGAAATGAAAAAATGTAGATTTCTGTAGTACTGTGAAAAGAATGTTGACTGAAGTCCGAGGATTTGGATCTAAATGATCTCTGATATTTATTATTTATATGGCCTTGGGCATAGAATGTAAGGCCTCAGTTTCTCCATCTATAAAATGAGGGGATTCAAATTACTGGTCACTGAGATCCTGTCCGCTGTAAATCTATGACTCTGTAATTCTATGCAGACTCAATCAATAAATATTTTTTAAGTCTCCCTACTACCTAATCAATACATTAAAAAGCATGTATTAAGTGTTTCCTATGTACCAGGTTTACAGTGCTAAGTCATACGTAGATGGGAAAAGACTGTGTCATCAGAGATACTTCCTAAGAGAGGAGACAATGTCTATAGACAACATGTAGGAGACAATCTATATAAGTATTTGCAGAATGAACGCAAAATGAATACAAGGTAGTTTTGGAGGGGAAGGTCCTCCAGTGGAAGTAGGAGGAGAAGGTGCATTGTAGAAACATGTTTCACTGTGGAAAGAACTTGAGCTCAATTTCCAAACCAGAGGTGAGAAATTATTCCAGGTATGAGGGCTAGATATAGACAAAGACACAGAGATAAGAGACACAGTATTGTGTATCTTCCTGAAAAGAGTTGGAAGGGACTGAGTACTACATATCACAACAAAATGAAATTAACTATATCTTTAACAGGCAAAACACAATGAGTTACTGATGAGGAAGTCACAGAAGAAATCTGCTAGTTCTCAACTAATAGAGCAAAGGTCAAAATAAACATCAAAGCAGACAGAAGGACAAATATGAGAAAACATACACTGATTTCAGTTGCAACAACTTTAACCTGACCTATTCAAACAATAATGTTGGAAATAAGGAAAGTAAAAAAGCAGGTTGGAATACAAACTTATTTATACAACACTAAAGGGGAATCAATAGCTGCTGCTGCTGCTTCCAGAGCTTTTAGCCTACAAACACTAAGGGGGTAGAACAACTTATCAGAAGGAGATTACAGGAGTCTCTTTGCTGGCAATGGGGGCAGGACTCTGTTGCTTTGCCCATACTCAGATATGGGTTTCTGTGCTGGGTGGTAGACCCTGGGAGAGGAGGAACACTAGCACACGAGAGCTTTCAGCCCTAGTAGAGGAAAGACCCTGGTCACAGTTCCAGGGAAGAAAAGAGTGCTTGTGGTCACTCACAGACCAGAACATAGACCAAGAGAGTAGTAATCACATCTAGCCTTAGATCATACCACATTGGAAGCACTGAAAACTTACAGGTCCCTAGAAGTGTCTCTGAAAACAGCTGCACAAAACCCCTTAAATTTGGGACAGTGCACCCTCCACCCTGGAAGCAGAGCCCTACTTTAACAACAAATTAAAAGTTATGAAATAGGCTGGGAAAAATGAGCAAAAAACAAACAAAAAAAAATTCTGACCACAGAAAGTTACTGTGGTGACAAGGAAAATCAAAACAGATATCTGAAGAAGATAAGAAAGTCAAAGCTCCTACATACAAAGCTTCCAAGAAAAGTATGAATTGGTCTCAGGCCATGGAAGAGCTCAAAAAGACTCAAGAGAAGCATAAAAAGGTAAACAGAAAAGGGAAACCATAAGGGACTTAATAAGAGGGGTTTACATTCCTAGATGGGAAGGTGATAATTGTTACTTATAAGAACCTTCTCGTTATTAGGGCAATTTGAAGGAGTATATATAGACAGGGGCACAGCTGTGAGTTGAATATGTAAAGATATCTTAAAAAATAAAGGGGAGAGAAAGAGGAATGTACTAGGAGAAAGGGAAAAGGAGAGGTTGAATGGGTAAATTATCTCACATAAAAGAGGCAAGAAGTTTATTGTATATGGGGGATGAAAAGGTCAGTTCTGCACTTTAGGAAAATCAATTTGACAGTTGAGTGGAGGGTGGACTGGGGAGAGGCAAGAAAAAGCTTTGACAGTAGAGAGGAAGAGGGAAGAAGTGAGGGGAAATGCTCTCATTGGAATTGGTTCAAAGAGGGAATAACATATACAGTCATTTGAGTATAGAAATCTATCTTACCCCACTGGAAAATAGTAGGGAAGGGAATAAGAGAAGGCCAGGAGTGGGGGTAGTGGGGGGAGGGAGGTATGATAGAAGGGAGGGTAGAGTGAGGGAGAGGTAAATCAGAAGCAAAACACTTTTGAGGAAAGACAGGATAAAAGGCATAGAATAAATGGGGCAAGAGGAGACCAACCACAAGGCTACTCAAGTAGGAGGTGATATGGCCTTCACCAGGGTGGTAGCAGTGTCAGAGGAGAGAAGGGGGAATATATGAGAGATATTATGAAGGTAGAAATGACAGACTAGATATGAGTGAGAGAGAGAGAAGATTAGAGTATGTTAGCCTAAGGGACCGGGAGGATGGTGGTGCATTTGACAATAGTAAGAAAGTGAGAAGAAGAGGAAAAGACAATGAGTTCAGGTTTCACACTCAAGTTCTAAATGGAAGAGAGGTTCTTTATAGATGGTGAGTTATTCCTGAGGCTCCATCTTGCAGATGTGGTGTTATAACCATCTCAAGCTCCAAAACATTACATGAGCTATTCAATGAAATCTGCAATCAAAAGTGTAAGCTAATAATTTATGGAAGTGATGTTTTAAAAGTTTGAGAGATGTAATTTCTGGGTAATCATGTTCTTAGTAATGCTATTAATAATGTTTTTATTAATAAAAGGGTCAGTGACACTCTTGAATGCCAAAGGGGAGGGGCCTCATTGTTTAGAAGCCCATGGAAGAGTTGGTGTTCCTGAAGGTGGTAATCAATTCTGATTGGCTAACAAGTAATCAGAAGAAATGACTTTAAAATGAGGGGCTGGTGGGGAAGAGGATATAACTTTGATCAGGTCATTATTTCTAAATTGCCCAGCCTTGGGACACCTAATAATAGAATTTATCCCAACCCAAACAAATGTAGAGCACATTAGGCTTCCACACCTTAGATTAAATTCCTTGTAATGTTGGGTGGGGTCCGACCAAGATTGAGAAGAATGTTAATTCAACCTTCAGAGACTGAGCTTTGAAATGAGGACTTTAGAAAAAGGGGGAACTCTGGCTCTCCCCACATCATCAGTTATTAATAAGTACTTCTCTCAGAGGAAAAGCAAAAATGGACTTACCGTCCATTCAAGACCATAATATATGGTGAACTGGCCAGTCCACTGAGTTAGCATAGAAATACAAATAACTCCACAAAATCCTGGTCCAGTGTCTCATAATGGTGTAGAGATGACTCTGGCTTCTCAAATGCTACATCAGTGGAACACAATCTTTGGCAGGATCTAATATGGTGGCTCAGCAACAGGTTACATCAGCTTCCCAAGGACCAACCTAGGTAACTACATAGAGACCAATCATCCATAGTATGGCCATGGATGATCAATTCTTTGTCCATGTCAACTGTGTCCCTGCCAAACTGTGTTTCGGCATATCATAATCACCTTGTTACTAATGTAGTAGTAACAAATTAGCTTTGCAGTTAGACTATTAATTTAATAGAGAAAAGATGAAAATTTTTTATTTTTTCTCACTTGGCTATACTACTTTAGGACTTCTCTGAGCAACTTCTCCATCATACTGCAGGAAGCTCGCTTTTGGGAAAATATCACCCTACAAGATCCTATCAGCTTTGGGACCTCACCTTATCACCACTTTCTGCCTCCCTAATTGGAGGGTGGAGCTGTGAACTCCAAACCTCCATTGAAGGAGGGAGCTCAGTTCAGACATCTCACTTCTTACCTGGCTGCACTGACTTTTTCACCATGCTCCCAAGGTCAGGTACCTTCTCCCTGCCCCATCTTTTCAGCTTCTTTTTGTGGACAGTCTTCCCCCATTAGATTGTAAGTTCCTTGAGAGAAGGGACTGCCATCCTTTGTTCAAATATGAATCCTCAGCATTTAGCACAGTGTCTTCTACATAGCAAGTGCTCCATAAATATTTATTTGATGAAACTCAATCCAAAAAAAAGAATTAAAATGATGCAATATGGAGTACAAATGAGGCAACTTTAATCAGACCTATTTAAATATGCTACTAAGGTTGAAATATGTGGAATGAAAAAATGTTGTGTATATGGAATCATTCTATTTCCTAAAAAAGTTTAGCTCAATTGCCACAATGAGAAGAATTTACCACCTAGTAAATGTCTTGGCCAGCAAATTACCTAACTTTCTAAGTAGAGAGATAGAGCAACTCAGAGAAACTCATTTGTAAGATCTTACAGAAGAAAGCAGTGGAAGATTATGAGCAACACCATTTTATAAAACAGCAAGCCTTGAAGAAAAGAAAATCTAAAGAAAACTTGGCAAGAGACTCAACTAAGTCATATCAATCTGAGGGCATTTAAGGATGGAATTGGAGAGAAGCCAAGGAATACCACATTTGTACTGTAAGATCATAGTCCCAGATGTGTTACATGAGGAAGCAGAAATGAAGCTAGAGAAAACCAAGGCAGAAAGGGCAAGTGGACTAGAATAAGTCTACACAGAGGAAATCTATGAAGAAAGCGACACAATTTTCAGGAATTTGAAAGTTCAATCCTCATGATATTGATGAAGGTAGGTGAATTTCTTAGGGAAAAAAATAGTCCTTATTACTATACAAAAAGGTAACTGAAAAAATACCAGTAAATACCAACTCATATAACTACTTTCCCTTCTCTACAAAATCTTTATGAGATTAATTTACACATATATGAAGGGAATCCTTGATGAAGGCATGATATTACAAGTGAATAGGCAAACTTTCACAAGTAGTATTACATAGCAAATCACATCTTTACAATCAACTAACTGATAGAAATGCTCCTGTTTATACATGATATTGTACTGATTACACCAAGCCCCACAACAATAGAGCTTCCTAACTGTGCCTAACTGCTCCATAAAAAAAGGCTTAACTACTCACACAATAAAAACCAAGTGGATGATGGCTGCCTAATGTTAAACCATGATGCAGTGTTAGATGGACAACTCAGAGAGTTAATCCATTAGCACATATATGTTGGATAGCCACTGTAAATGGCTAATGAACTAGGCTCAAAAGTAGAACGCAAAAGAGTATTGGCTTTAGGATAAATTGGCTTTAGGAAATTTTACAGTGTTTTTAATGACTCTAAACTTCTTCCTGAAACAAAGGCTCCTCTTCCAACATCAATATTCTTCTGGTGATGCTCCATGGCTAAGGATCATGGACTATCACGTTCTCCAAAGAATTAAAATTGGGAGTCATCCAAGGGGCAATGGCCTAGTGCCTTAATGGGCTGCCACAGATTACTAAGAACAGCATGGAGAGTAAAAAAGCTATCATCAGAGAGATGCACACCATAAAAGAAGGTGAGCTGGTCACACAGTGCGAGAGCCTGTGTTCCCACAGCATGTTGACAGACTCCCTGGGGAGTCTTTAGAGAAGAACAAGGGGTGGAGATGGACGTGATGAGAAGGCGAGGATGTGTTGTAATCTGCACTGTTGGAGGGAGCACAAGCATCAGTGAGATCACAGACTCATCAAAGAATTCACTTCAGACTGTCATCTTTGATGACAGTCTGAAGCACTATGTGAGCAGCTCGTTTTTCTCACTTCAAGGGTGTGAGTCCCGTGGCTGGAACAGTTGTTCTAACAAATGTGAACATTTGGTCGGTAAACGGATGGGGCAAGAGAGTAGATGTTCAATAACCTCCATCTTCACAATGTGAAGAACAGAACAGCAAACCATATTTTTAACTTTATTGTCTCTCCTTGCTCCAGATGGACCAACTACCTGTGCAGACTAGCCTCGGAGTGCCAAGAGTGGAAACCTCGTTCATTCCCCTGACTTAGAACTAGAGGGAATCCTCAAAGAGTCTCAGAAAAATAAGTAAGGGCTGCTTACATTCACACAGAAGTTTAATGTTAGAAAGGTATATCACATGTGATGTTATCTCATTTGATCACAGGAATAACCCTGCGAAGGAGGTGGGGTTAGTATCCCCCCTTTAAAGGGGAAGAAACTGAGGTTGCAGTAGTCGTACAATTATCACATTTGTGAGGAGAGGTTCAATCACAGATCTTCCTGACTCAAAGTCCAGCACTCAAACTGCTATGTGATGGTGCTTCTCAGTTAATACGTAAACTAACAAGTCAGGTGACTGTCCATCAGCTTCCTGAGTATTTCTAGGTATAGAAACTCCATAACCAACCTATGTAAAAGTCTTATGAAAGTTAAAAAAAAACACCTCCTCTTTATGTTAAATTCTACCCCATCTTAGCTTAAATCAATTGTTTTCTCTCTACTTTCCTTAGGGGCAACTGATTCAACTAACATTTATTAATTAGGTGCAAGTCTCATATGTTAGGCACTGAAAACACAAAGACAACAACAAAACAGTCCCTGCCCTCAGGGAGCTTATGTTCTACTCAGGGGATAAAGATTTTACTCTGATGAGCAGAGTACAATGAAGGGGGGGCGGGCAGGGCATTGGCACCTGGGTAAATGGGGAAGGCGTCATGGAGGCAGCAGCACTTGAAGTGAGCCTTCAACGTGTTTCTTGATGATGTCTTGTTTTTGATACCTGTGGCTGAAGGGCCAGCTATCCATCTCAGGAGGACTCAACAGAAAGTGAACTAAATCAGAGGTCATGAATATGCCAATGAAGATAGACACCTATTATTTGCTAACAATACCACCCTCCAAACGAAAAAGGATGTTTTCTAAATGAATAGAAAGACACCAAATTTGCTGGACACCACACCTAACCTTCAACCAAATGTGTACCTCAAGAATGTTTCCCTCAATTACATCTTGTTTACAAAGCGAAGGTGCAAGAATGAGATTAATCTGTGCTATTTCCACCGGCAGCCAAATATTACTATCAGTCTGATATCTGCTGGTGCAGTGGAAAGGGTTGTTCTTAAAGCTTTAATTTTAAGTAGCAGACATTTACCCAGCACTTATAGCCACTACATTCAACACAAGAAAATCAAGACAAAAAACACATTTGAAACTCAGTCATTCCTAAATAGCTCATCATTAAGGAAGTAAAAATACTGTTGTTTTGTATTGACCAGATAGTTTAAAGTTTTGTGTTTGGCTTAATTCAGGCCCACCAACTTAATGCACCAATTCACTAATCCAGTCATGGCAACTTGCTTCCTGTCTGGCCATGGGGAAATAACTTTTTTGATCCTCAGTTTCCTGACTTGTAAGATGAGAAGGTTGAAATTGGTGGCCTCTAAGCTCCCTGTTAGCTCAAAATCTATGTTCTTTCAATCTCTTTCACTTGGCTCTTGAGAGAAGCTAGAAAATACAACCCACACTACAGAACATATTTATACAGTTCCTGAAATATAAATTAAATTCCAAGTGATGGAGAGATTCCAGAGAAGCAGCCTGAAATTATGGGCCCTTAGTGCATAGGACTACAGGTCTAGGCCTGGAAGAGAATTCAGAGACCACCTACAACAATCCCTCCATTTCACAGATGAAGAGACAAAGGACAGGGAAGTTGAGGTTGTTTCCAAAACTGTGCAAGTAAGAATTTCCAGAGCGGGAGGACGCAAACCCAGGACCTCTTATTTCAGAACTAATGCTCTTTCAACTACCCTATATGAGCTATGGGTTATCCAACCTGGAAAAAAAGAAAAGAAAGAAGGCTAGGGATGGAGCCAAGATGGTGGAATAAAAGCACAGACTTGCTACAGCTCTTCCCCCAAGCCCAGACAAACACCTGTAAAAAATGACTCTAAACATATTCTGGAGCACAGAACCCACAGAATGATAGAGCAAAGCAAATCTCCAGCCCAAGACAGGTCACAAGGAAGTGTCCATCACACTGGGCTGGGAGCAGAGTATGGGCTGCCCAGATACAGATGGGACCTGAGCAGGCCTAGGGGGAACTCCATCTCCAGCCACTGTGGCAGTTTCCAGAATTCATGACCCCAAAACACTGAGGACAAATTACAAGGTCAGTGGAAAAACCTGTGGGACCTCTGTGAGAGAGGAGAGTGGTCAGCTCCCAGTTCCAGGGTGGAGGAGGGGACAGAGGAGACCACAGCAGCCACAGCAGTGGCAGTGGCAAGGCAGCAGATGTTTCTATAGCTCTAAGCCCACAGATTGTGGGGGGATTTAGTGGCTGACAGTATACTTCCCACATCCACTGGAAGCAGAGTACTACCTTGACAAAGAGCTCAAAAGTCAAGTAAATGGCTGGGGAAATTATCAAAAACCAGAAAAAGAATCAGACTAGAGAATCTTATTTTGGAAGACCAAAATATACAAATATAAGATAATAAAGTCAAATATCCTACATCTAAAGCCTCCAAGAAAGATATGAATTGGTCTCAGGTCATGGAAGAACCCAAAAAGGATTTTGAAAATCAAGTAAGAGAAGTAGAGGAAAAATTGGAAAGAGAAATGAGAGTGATGCAAGAAAATCATGAAAAAACAAATCAACTGCTTGCTAAAGGAGACTCAAAAAAATGCTGAAAAAAATAAAACTTTAAAAAATAAACTAATCCAAATGGCAAAAGAGATCCAAAAAGCCAATGAGGAGAAGAATGCCTTAAAAAGCAGAATTGGGTAGATGGAAAAGGAGTACCAAAAGTTCACTAAAGAAAATAGTTCCTTAAAAGATTAGAAGGGAGCAGAGAGAAGCTAATAACTTTATGAAAAATCAAGGAATTGTAAAATAAAACTAAAGGAATGAAATCATAGCAGACAATGTGAAATGTCTCACTGGAAAAACAACTGACCTGGAAAATAGATCCAGGAGAGATAATTTAAAATTTATTGGACTACCTAAAAGCCATTATCAAAAAAAGATCCTAGACATCATCTTTCAAGAAATTATCAAGGAAAATTGCCCTGATATTCTAGAACTAGAGGGCAAAATAGATATTGAAAGAATCCACTGGTCACCTCCTGAAAGAGACCTCAAAAGGAAAACTACTAGGAATATTGTAGCCAAATTCCAGAGCTCCCAGGTCAAGGAGAAAATATTCTAAGCAGCCAGAAACAAACAATTCAACTATTGTGGAAATACAATCAGGATAATATATGATCTACCAGGTTCTACATTAAGGGATGAGAGGGCCTGGAATATGATATTCCAGAGGTCTAAGAAGCTAAGATTAAAACCAAGAATCACCTACCCAATAAAAGTGAGTATACTTCAGGGGAAAAAAATGGTCATTCAATGATATAGAGGACTTTCAAGTATTCTAGAGAAAAAGACCAGAGGTGAATTAGAAATTTGATTTTCAAACCCAAGAATCAAGAGAAGCATGAAAAGGTAAACAAGAAAGAGAAATCATAAGGGACTTACTAAAGTTGAAATGTTTACATTCCTACATGAAAAGATAATATTTGTAACTCTTGAGATGTTTCTCAGTATTAGGGTGGTTGGAGGAATTATATACATATAGACATAGGGCACAGGTTGAGTTGCATATGAAGGTATTTCAAAAAATAAAATTAAGGGGGCAGAGCAAAGATGATGGAGTAGAAAGAAGCACATATACTAGCTCTTCCCCACAGCCCATAAAATACTTGTAAAGACTCTCAACAAATTCTAGAGCAACAGAAGCCACAGAAAAAAGGAGTGGAGGAGATTTCCAGTCCAGAGCGACCTGAAAGGCCCACAGGAAACATCTGTTGCACAGGATGCAGAGTGGAGCCTATTCCAGCCTTGGCTATAAAACATGTGGCTCTGAGAGGAGGACAAGAGCAGGCCTTGGGGGCGGAATCCCCAGTTACAGTAGCAGTGGTTCTCAGATCCCTCAATCCACAGTCACCAAAGGTCAGTGACAGAAGGGAAAAGGGCCTTCCCATAGCTCCAGCCTCAGGTTGCGGTGGCAGAGGCCGTATCAGGTGGGCAGCTTCCACAGCAGCCCCTACAGCAGCCTGCATGCATTGTTGGATTGTAAAATCCCTGGGGGAACTGAGCAGCTGATTCTTACATCAGCACTGTGTAGAGGCCCTGCCCCTACCTAATACTCCTGGGGAATTTGAGCAGCTGATTTTTATCTCACACTGAATGGTGGCCCTGATCCCACAGCTTATCTGAATCTCAGCCCCCAGTGCTGACTTGGTGGAACTGGAGGTGAGGTGGTTGCGAAGAGGAAACTCTACTAATATTCTGGGCACAAAAATCTCTCTCTACTCCCAGATCAGTGTACACACCTGATTGTACCACCTTGGAAGAACTGAGATCTTACAGATTCCCAGAGTACACCCTACTCTTGACAAAGGACCCAAAAGTCAAGTAACTGGTTGGGAAAATGCCCAAAAAAGGGAAAAAAGTAAGACTACACAAGATTACTTTCTAGGTGAACAGATATCTTCTCCCATCCTTTCACATGAGGAAGAACAATGCTTACCATCAGGGAAAGACATAAAAGTCAAGGTTTCTGTATCCCAAACATCCAAAATAAATATTCAGTTGTCTCAGGCCATGGAAGAGCTCAAAAAGGATTTTGAAAATCAAGTTAGAGATGTGGAGGAAAAATTGGGAAGAAAAATGAAAGAGATGCAAAAAAAATCATGAAAAGCAGGTCAACAATTTGCTAAAGGAGACCCCAAAAATGCTGAAGAAAATAACACCTTGAAAAATAGGCTAACTCAATTGGCAAAAAAGGTTCAAAAAGCCAATAAGGAGAAGAATGCTTTAAAAAGCAGAATTAGCCAAGTGGAAAAAGAGGTTCAAAAGCTCACTGAAGAAAATAGTTCTCTCAAAATTAGAATGGAACAAATGGAAGCTAATGACTTTCTGAGAAACCAAGAAATCACAAAACAAAACCAAAAGAATGAAAAAATG
>CM053769.1:129267514-129408504 GCA_028658325.1 Potorous gilbertii
AAGCTGTTAGATCTTCTGTTATCCTGATTGTATTTCCACAATACTTGAATTGTTTCTTTCTTGCTGCTTGCAATATTTTCTCCTTGACCTGGGAACTCCGGAATTTGACCACAGTGTTCCTAGGAGTTTCTTTTTTTGGTTCTTTTTCAGGAGGTGATTGGTGGACTCTTTCACTATTTATTTGCCCCCTGGCTCTAGAATATCAGGGCAGTTTTCCTTGATAATTTCATGAAAGATGATGTCTAGGCTCTTCTTTGGATCATGATTTTTAGATAGTCCCATAATTTTTAAATTGTCTCTCCTGGATCTATTTTGCAGGTCAGTTGTTTTTACAATGAGATATTTCACATTCTCTTCCATTTTTTCATTCTTTTGGTTTTGTTTTGTGATTTCTTGGTTTCTCAGAAAGTCATTAGCCTTCATCTATTCCATTCTAATTTTTAAAGAACAATTTTCTTCATTGAGCTTTTGAACCCCTTTTCATTTGGCTAATTTGGCTTTTTCATTGGCTTTTGGAACCTCTTTTGCCAACTGAGTCAGCCTATTTTCAAAGGTGTTATTTTCTTCAGCATTGTTTGGGTCTCCTTTAGCAAGTTGTTGACCGCTTTTCATGATTTTTTTTGCATCTCTCTCATTTCTCTTCCCAATTTTTCCTCCACCTCTCTTACTTGATTTTCAAAATCTTTTTTGAGCTCTTCCATGGCCTGAGACCAATGAATATTTATTTTGGATGTTTGGGATACAGAAGCCTTGACTTTTATGTCTTTCCCTGATGGTAAGCATCTGAAAGGATGGGAGAAGATATATGTTCACCAAGAAAGTAACCTTCTATAGCCTTATTTTTTCCCTTTTTTGGGCATTTTCCCAACCAGTTACTTGACTTTTGGGTCCTTTGTCAAGAGTAGGGTATACTCTGGGGATCTGTAAGATCTCAATTCCTCCAAGGTGGCACAATTAAGCATGTGCACTGGTCTGGGAGGAGGAAGAGATTTTTGTGCCCAAAATCTTAGCAGAGTTTTCTCTTCACAACCACTTCCCCTCCAGTTCCGCCAAGTCAGCACTGGGGGCTGAGATTGAGATAAACTATGGGGTCAGGGCTGCCATTGCGTGTGAGATAAAGATCAGCTGGTGCAGGGTCTCTACATAGGGCTGAGGTAAGAATCAGCCGCTCAGTGCCCCCAGGGGTTTTACCATCCAACAATGGATATGGGCTGCTGTGGGAACTGCTGTGGCCTGCTCGTTGTGGCCTCTGCCACTGCTGCCTTAGGCCTGAGCTGTGGAAAGGTCCTTCTCCCTTCCCAGGCAACTGAAAAACCCTGTCACTGACCTTTGGTGTCTATGTGTTGAGGGATCTTCAAAACGCAGCTACTGGGACTGGAGATTCTGTCCCCAAGGTATGGTCATGTCCTCCTCCCAGAGCCGTCTGGCGCCATGCAATCAAGCTCCATGTCTGGGGCAACAGCCGTTTCCCATGGGCCTTTCAGGTCACTCTGGGCTGGAAATCTTCACTCTCTTGTTCTGTGGCTTCTGTTTCTCTAGAATTTATTGAGAGTCTTTCTTTACAGGTATTTTATGGGCTGTGGGGGGACACACATAGGTGTATCTTTCTACTCCACTATGTTGGCTCCACCCCAATAAAACTTTATTTTAAAAACAATGAATTAGAAAAAAGGATAGAAGTTAGGAAAAAATCTCTATGAAATATCACCAGTAAATATCCGAAATCCTAAATCAATAGGTAATAAGACTAAAGGGTGGAAAAATATGAACAGTTTTCTATGTAAACTATTGTTAGGGTAAGTTGCATTCTAATCTTTCTTCACCCAAAAGTCTGTCTATAACCTAGTCTCTGTCTCTCTCTCTCTCTCTCTCTCTCTCTCTCTCTCTCTCACACACACACACACACACACACACACACACACACACACACATCCCTCCCTCCTAGTTTCTGGTCTCCTAATTCTGGAATGTGTGTCCCCTTCCACCATATCTGAATTTCCTATGATTAAGAGGTTTTATGCTACAGACTTTTAATTCCACCCCTGACAACTGTCTCCTAACTTATGAACTAACAGGGGAGAAACCAGCATTCCCCCATCTGAACAGGCCCATATTCCTTCCTACAAAATATCTAAGCTGCCTTGACCTTGGAACTGCTTTTGTTATCTGAGCTGTCTTGAACCATGGGGTGAAGATAGATCCAGGGAATGCCATGAGAGTTTCGTCTAGGAATGGAAGAATGGTACATGAGAGGGAGCAATGTCTCTGGCATTGAAGGACCTGAGCTTCTGATGCTCACTACCTGAGTGGCCTTGAGAAAGTCATTTAGCCTCCCTGGGCCTTAGTTTCCTCATTTGTAAGAGGAGAGGGTTGGATTATGTAGCCTGTGAAGTCCATTCCGACTCTAGGTCTATGGGGAGTAGCCCCTTACAAGACCATAAAAGACTCTTTCTTGCTATGACTTCATCATGTCCTTCCTCAGTTATTCATTGAAGGTTAACCCTGACCCCAGTATGAAGGGTAAGCTGGCTGTCCTATTTTGGAGATTTGGTCCTATACCTCCTCATTGCTTCTGCCTCTCCTATAAGCCATGCAGTCTTGCCTTCCTTATGGCAAACAAAAGGACCCATTTCAGCAAAACCTTTCTAATTCTGGCAAGGACCCCAATAACTGTCAGCCACTTTTTGAAAAAGTGCCCCAAATCACTAATAATTAGAGAAATGCAAATTAAAACAACTCTAAGGCATCACCTCACACCCATCAAATTGGAAAAGATAATAAAAGATGCAAAAGTCTGCTGTTAATGGGTCTGTGGGAAGACAGGCATGTTCATTCACTGACAATAAAGCAATTCAAGAATTAGTCCAACCATTTTGTTTTCCCCCAATTACATGTAAAAACAATTTTTAACATTTGTTTTTAAAGATGAGTTCCAAATCCTCTTCCCTTTCCTTCCCCCCTCATTGAGAAGACAAGTAATTTAATATAGGTTAAATATGTGCACGCAAAGCATATTTCCATATTATTTATGTTGTAAAAGAGAACACTGACCAAAAAACAAACAAGAAAAACAATTTTTTAAAGTTTTTAAAAGTATGCTTTGATCTGCATTCAGACTCCATTAGTTTTTTCTCTGGAGGTAGATAGCATTTTCATGATAAGTTCTTTGGAATTTTCTTAGTCCAACCATTCTGGAAAAGAATTAAGAATTATGTGATAAAAGTTACTTAATTGTACATACTTTTTAATCTGATAATCCAAGTACTGGGCATGTGCTCCAAGGAAGTTAATAAAAGAAAAATAAAAAAAGAAAAAATTTAGTACTCACTAAAATACTCATATCCACATTTTGTAATAACAAAAAGTTAGAAACAAACTGCTCAACAAATGACCAATAATGGAACAAGTTGTGGATATAAATATAATAGAATTTTTTCCCTGCATTTCAAAAAATAATGAATGTGAAAAATTTAAAGAAACATTGATGATTTGTTTGAACTGATGCAGAGTGTGAAAAAGAGCAAAAAGAATAATTATATTCCATGGCTATGACAATGATAAAGGAAGAAACACAAAAGAACATAAAACTCAAGTCAAATGTGATGGACACTGCTGGTTCCACATTAGGAAGATTAACAGCAGTATTATTAGTACTGTTAGCAATAAACTACAAAAATGGGAAAACAAAACAAGTACTAGTAGAATTCACTATTAAATTTATTTCACTTAATTTTTTTTAAATGGGAAAGACTGAAAAATTCTGGAAAATTACTGATGTGTCAAAGTGAAATGTATCAATCCATTAAAATAACAATAAAAGACATACGTGAATAAATAAATTCAGCTTGCACTCTACTTGATCAACCAGATAGGCTCATACATTGAAACAATAAAATATTTAATTGGGCCAGAACAAAGAAAAGTAATAAAAAAAAAACACAGCCAAATCTACTTCTGGATAAGTGCGATCTTATCCCTACTTCCAACCAGCTTCTCTAAGACTCACATCTCTGGAAAGGAACAAAACCTCTGTCTCTATCTGCTTCTCTGTCTCTTTCTATCTCTCTGAATTGAATAAGGCACATAGAACCCTTTGGTGCAGAAGTCTGCTCCCCCTTCAGTTCTGAAATTTCTTTGCTCTATGTGATTTCAAGACTGTTGGGGAGATCCTGAGTTCTGAAATTCCATCATGACAGTCTTATATGGACACTAGCTTCTCCTCATTTCCTCCAAGTCTCATTTTCTCTTCATAACTGAATCCCTTCAGTCCCAAAGGCACATAGTTTCAAGGGAAATGGAGTTTTAGGAAATCCTTCCAATGAGTGATGACTCTTTGGGTTCAGAAATTCTAGGAAATGAAATCAGTCCCCCACCTCAGTCATGTTTGATGCAAATACATGGTATGAAAAGCAAGTTAAAAGAAGCTTGTTATTCAGGATCTTTTATGTACCCCATATTTGTTAGTTTAAGACAATATGGCACATGCCATCCATAGCTTCAGTCACCTTGGCTCCCTTAAAACTTTCCCCATCAGAGATGGCCCCAAAAGTCTGGAGCCAATGGGAAGGGCATTCATTCCTTCTCTTGAATTTAGTCCAGTGAAGAAGTCAAAGAAAGGAAAGATCATGAAAGGCCTATGACCCAGAGAGTCCCTGATTGCCAGAGATGATAAGAACATCAATAATCTGTCCCTAGGAACACCATAGCCCATTCTTGCACCTCTAGTTTTAAGTCAAGACAGGAGCCTACTATATGCCAGACACTATGCGAATGGCTGGGGATTCAAAGAAAGACAGTCCCTATACTCAAGGAACTCACAGTCTAAGGGGTGGATAGGGGAGACAGCATGGAAACAGATATGGAAAATAACATCTAGATAGGATAAATTGGAGGTAATCTCATAGGGCAGGCATTAGCATTAAAAAGGATCAAGAAAGCCTTCTTGCAAAAGGGTGGATTTTAGCTGAGACTTGAAGGAAGCGAGGGTGCTGAGATAATGAGGGAGAGAACTCCAGACTTGTGGGACAGTCAGTGAAAAAACATCCAGTCTGAGTTGGAGAAGAAGCCATTGTCCCTGGATCAGAGAGAAGTAAGGTGTGAGAAGACTGGAAAGGTAGGAAGAGTTAGGAATGGTTTTAAAAGTTAACTAGAGGATTTTATATTCGATCCTAGAGATAATAGGGAGCTAAAGGATAAAGTTAAGTCCAGGTATGAGATAATGAGGACCTGTGATAGGGTTTTATGAAAACAGCAGAAGTGTTCATAGGTGGAGTTGTTTGGTTGGTTGTTGTCCTTTGTTTTCAAAGAGGACGAAAATGATAACACCATGATAAAGTGAAGTTTCAGTGTGTTCAACTGTGGCTGATCAGACCAATACGAGCTTGGAATGCTCAGGGGTTAGAGCACTGGTCTTGTAAACCAGGGGTCTCGAGTTCAAATCTTGCTGAGGCCTTTTATCCAAAAGGTGGAGTAGGATATTGGCAAATAGTCTGATTGTGGAATGATCCCCATAGAATACCATGCATATTTCCACATTCTTCAAGATTTATGATTTAAACATTTTTTACAACAAATCTGCACCTAGTAAGTGCAATTTGCTTGATTAAAAAAAACAACAAATAACAGAGGTTTAGAGAGATATTAGCAAGTGTCTAGGCAGTATTCTAACTCAGGTCTCCCAATTTTCCATGTAGGGCTTTCTCTGCCTTAGAGGAGAACTTGCTTTCCATCTCTATTACCTTGGAGAGTTCACTCAACTGTTGAGGAAGTCAGGTGGGGCATAATGGGGAGAACAGGGTCCTCCTCCTTTCTTCCCCCATTTTCTCTGTGACCATAAATGTACATGTTTATTTCATTTGTATTACTTCCTGCTTCATGGTGTTGGGGTTCTTTGTCTTGCCCTGTTTTTTCTGGGAGACCTGTTATCTTTTTTATCTCTATGCTGCCTGTTTTCAAGATCAGTACGTTTTGCTTGCATAGAAGGCATATTTTCTATGAATGCTACTGGTTTTTGCTTCTCTTCTTCTAGATTGTCCTTCACTTCTATGTATTTGCATTCCCAATCTATTATAGTTCTTTGTTTTGTTTCTTTGGTGAGGCTTGCAATTCCAGATGTTTTATTCTGCTTATTATTTTTGTTGTGCAGACCATAAATTCTGCTTTCATAATTCTCATTTTTCTTTTAAACCACTCAGAAACAGTGTGTTTAGATCTCTGAGGTAGTTCTATGTTCCTGAATTCTACAGGGTCTTCAGTCTCAAAACTCTGGATCATTTTCCTTTGTTTGAAACATTTACTCACAGATGCCTGAATACATTGGCTAGATCTGGAGACTATTTTTTTTCTTCTGTTAATGTTTTTTCCTTTTTATCTGCTCTTTTTCCTGAGATATTTGATAAAATTTGTCTTTTCCCCTTTATTTTCCCTTATTGTTCACTTTTTTGACTGAGACATCCTCCCCTCTGATTCAACTCATGGGGCCTGAAAGTCAAAGCCTCTCAGCTTCCTCCCACTTGGACAATTCACCTCACCAGCAACCCAAAAAGTCCCTGCAGGATATTTAGATGTACAGAACTGGGCCCAAATAGATACTGAGTACTTTCTTTTAATCTTCTCCCTATGTCTGGTCCTACTTCCTCTGTTCTCTGACCCAGTACCACCCATTCAGACTGCCACCTCACTGATGTGTTACAGGGTAGATTTTTGTAGTTTGGTGCTCAAAGAGTCTGGGGGGAGGAGGATGGGATGTGGTGGTAATCTTTATTTCCAGTCCAGACATGTTTCCTACCCCCTTCCCCCTATTCCTGCCTCTCCTGCAGAAATCTTTGGCAGAACAAAACATTACTGGCATTTCCACAGCCTGGAGGTCAGCTCTCCATGGTGCTGAAAATAGGGGAGAGGCAACCAGGGTAGGTGGTTGGGTTTTGCTGTGAGCCTCATGTGTGCTGGCTAGTGCTGCCTCCATGCTGGTAGAGAGGGTTGCTGAGTGAGCTCAGTGTAGATGTCATTTCATGGATTGGTTGGTTGGTTTTTAAACCTTCTTTCGAATTCTAGATGCCCTCAAATATAGATAGAGATGAAGTTTCATTATCTTTGGTGCATAGTTTCTGTTTTGAAGAGATGTGTGAGATTAAGGGAATCAGAGAAAATGTTTATCTTGTCTTGTTTATCACATGACTTGGAAGTTCCACTCCCCCCAACACACACACACACACACACAGAGAGTATTCATATTTTATCTTCCCCTATTAGGATGAGAGTTCCTTGAAGAAAAGGACCATGTTTTTGCCTTTTCTTCACATTAGCTGAATTTAGCACAGTGCCGGACACTAGGTAGATGTTTATTAATATCTTCTTGTTGATTGATTGACTGTGCTCCTTAACCTCTGAGTTAGTAACCTCTGAGAAGTAAAGGTGGAGTGTCTGTCTTTTCTCACTATCCTGAGTCCCAGAAAACAAGTAGTTGTGTCTGAGTCACACATTCTAGCCTCATTCCTGGAAGAAGAAAAAATAGACTCCCCTAAAAACCTAAATTTCCACCAAGAAGTGACTTGGGCCCTGAGGAGTCTCTGACCTACCAAACCACACCTCTAGCTCCTGGTTCCAGCTAGTGGCCTTTCAAAGGCTCCATCTCTTCAGCAGTCAGCATTGACAAGGACAGACTGGGGAGTTGGCAGTGAACTGGGTTGGAATTATCTCATTCTTTCCTTCTCATTTCGTTTCACACCTCCAGCTTAATGAGCCCAAACTGCCGGGGGCGTCTGGGTCACACCTTTTCACTAGATTAAAGCAAAACCCAGATCTGACTGCCAGCAGTTTGCTCACAAAGGGAACTCCAGCAAACTGTGAACGCTTTACCTTTCAACTGCAATCTATTTGAATTGCTAACAACCTCCGTAGGCTCCCCTCCCCCCACTGGCTTCCCCAAAGGTGCTCACAGATTCACTGCTGCTCTTCTCTCTCATCCTGACTTTGGAGGTTAGACCTGGTCCCCAACCCTGCTCACATCAACTCAATTTATCAGTCAGGGAGAAAGAAATGGGAGCAAAATGTCACTTGGATCATATTCTCCTCTTCCTCCTCTCCTCTCCCATTGTATCACCCATCACACCTGCCCTCCCAATTGTCCTGCCTTCTATCCCCTGCCAGATTTTGGCCGGGCTAGCTGTCGGATGGTAAGGCCTCAGTCCATGCTCCCAGCTAGCCACAGTCATAGCAGTAACAACAGCTACATCAGTGATGGCTACCGATTGGAAAATCTGTGAAATAAGCAGTCCCCATGGCCACAGTACCCACCTACATCTGGTAGGAAGCATCTTGATAAGATCTCTCTGGATATCAGAGGCCTCCATGGAATGGACTTCCTGGCCCAATCTTCGGTCAATTTCTGTCTACCTTGTCCCTGACCCTGAGCTTAAGACTGTGGAATATACAAGAGAAAGCAAAGGCATGCCTTCCAGCCTTCAGGAAGCTTATAGTCTCACTGGGGAGATCAGGGAAAGAGGGCTGAACTTGCAGGTAATGGCCAAATCACTTAATCTCTCTAACCCTTAGTTTCCTATTTAAAATAAGGATCTTGATAACAGTTATTATGATGATGAATCCTGTGAGATAATAGATGGGTTTGCACCTTAGCACTCAACATAAATGTCAGTTGTTCTAAATATAAGACAATGAGAGCTGAACAATTAAGAGACACTCTATCTGGTACTTAGGGTACTTGGAGGAATGAAAATAGCACTTGATTTGGAGTCAGAAGACATGAATTTGAACCTTGACCCAGATTCTCATTCTCTCTGTAAAATTGGGCAAGTCTCTTGCCCTGTCTGGACCCCAGTTTTCCTAGGTCTGGAGCTCTAAGATCCTCTCCTTTTCTGCCTCCAATCATCCCTCCATACTGTAGCTGGACCCTAAGAAATTCTCAAGTTAGCTTTTCAATATATCCCCACAGTGACCAAATTTAATGGCAACAGCTCAGCAAAAAAAAAAAAAAAAAAAAAAAGGGCCAGCTTGGGCTGGAGTAGGGAAGACTTCCCAACAGTTTGAATTTATTAGGCCTAAAATGGCAAACCACTCCAGTATCTTTGCCAAGAAAATCCCAAATCAGCTCACCTAGAGTCAGACATAACTGAACAACAAAACAGAAAGAATGGAAAAGAGGGAACCTTGGCAATAACTCTTTCTTCTCCCTGAGCCACCATTTTCAATCAGTTAAGTCCTGCCCATCCTAGCCCTACAATATCTTTTATATTCTCTCCCTCCTTTCTGCTGCCATTGCATGCTCCAATTCAGATCCTATGGGTTCTTACTTGGCCAATATAAAAAGCTTCCTATGTGGTATCCCTAGCTCCAGGTTCCCACCTCTCTAATTTTTCCCTTAGCCTCTGGCTAGAGTCATCTTTCTGATACATAGGTCTGACCTCAGTAGAAATGATTCAGTAGGCTAGCATTCAAGGCACATCACAGTCTGGGCTCCAACCTATCTTTGGAGTATTATCTTTACTACATACTTCAAGTTCAAGCCAATGTGGAATATTTACTGCCTCCCCTCCTCCTTCGCCCCACCCCATTTCCTTCTGATTTTCATTCTGCTGTCTTTATTCATCCTATTTCCTGCACCATGATGGATTCCCCACTTTGAGTTTCTAATCATTAAAAACCCATCTTTTCTTTCAAGGTCCAACTCTGGTGCCATTTTGTCTACAAAGCCTTCTCTGATTCTCACAGCCTTTCTCCTCAAATTTCTCATAGTATCATGTCTAGATCTCTCCTTTGCATTTAGCACATTCTGGCTTGTATCATACTGATTTTTCTATCTGCACTTCTAACTTATAAGCTCCTTGAGGGCAGGGGCTATGTCTTCTTCCCTTCTGGTGTTATCAACATTTAGTATGGTGTCTTTAATCAGTCAACAAACATACTGTATAGCAGAAATTGCTTATTAGTACTTGCATAATAAAAGGCTGTTGAGTTGAAGTTAACCAAAATTTATAGAAAAGGCTACCATGAATGTAGGCAAGGAGTTAGGAATGAACCTACTGTGCTCCATAGGGACAGTAAGCAAAACAGAGTGATTAGGTCAGATTTCAGGAGCTAACCCTCTGGTTTATGTATTGAGCAATAATAGGGTGAAAAGTCTTGAACATCAGGTCAAGGATCATAGATTTAGAGTTGGAAGAACATCAGAGGTCATTGAGTCTAATCTCCTCATTTTATAGATGAAAAAACTAATCCTGTAGGTAATCAATAGGGAGCCACTTTAGAGAAGAAGGATTGGTACAAAATTAATACTTAGGAACACTGGTGTGGCAGTAGATACAAGACAGTGAAGAGAATTCTGAACTTAGAGGCAGAAGAAGACATGAGTTCAAATTCCTATTGTGCCATTAACAAGCAAAATGACCTTGAGAAAACATCTCTTAAATTAGGGGCATAGAGTAAATGATTTACATTATAAAAGATATAAGATATCTAAAAGATACTGCATATGATCCGAATGAAAACAAGAAGAATGGCTAGGAGGCTCTTTTAATAGAAATAAGGTAATAAAAGTTCTGCTCACAGAAGGTGCTTAATAAATGTCTGATGTTTTGGGATGTGTTGGATAGTAGTTGGGGTAGGGATGAAGAGGAAAAGAAAAATCAAGGAAGTGGGATTTGAAAGATGGCAAGTGTACTGAACAAACAATCCAATCTGATATACATTTGTTAAATCCCTTCTATGTGCAAAAGATAGTGCTAGGGAAAGAAGAAACAAAAAGCAATGAAAAGCAATCCCTACCTTTCAGGAGCTAACATTCTACTGTGTATGTATGGGAGGGCATAAAGCAAACAGAGAAACACACATATAATAATCTGAGGCAGGAAGAGAGGAATAATAAGGAGACAGTATAATGCACCGGAAAAAAATGCTGGATTTGCAGTCGGAGGTCTGGGTTCAAATCCTGAAAATGTTACTTACAATCCTTTTCTGGCCTTCAGTTTCCTTAACTGAAAAATGGGAGAGGTTTGGACTAGATGATTTTTAAGGTGACCTACAACTCTAAATCTATGATCCTACCAGTTAAGGGAATCAGGAATCAGATATGGCTAGATCACCAACACTCCTAAAACATTCATAGATATTAGTCAGAATGTGTTTCTCTTATATTTGCCCAGTTAAGATGAATTTGTTCTGCAAAAAGTGATGGCAAAGCAGAGAAGAAAGGGGGTCTTTGAGAAATGGCTCCCAGATGGAGTCCTTATTCCACACTGTTTATGGAATAACTTCAACTTCAGTCTAGACTCAGTTTACTCATTTATAAAATGATAGGGTTGGACTTGATGGCTACTAAGTTTCCTATCTTCTCTAAATCTATGAATCTGTGATCTGGGTGACAGAATCCCATGATTCTGAGCTGGAGGGTCTCTTACTTTAAGGCTGAAAAGCTTTCCTCTCACTAATAAGGTAGTACTTTAGGAATTTCTTGTATGATATTAAGGACTAGGGCACAGGACATCATGAAACACATTGACAGCTATCACTTAGGTGATGGGTATCATCAAAACTATTTAGTCCACAGTTCCCAACTCCAAGGAGGAGATTACAAAATAAAAGTGGATGACCTAGTAGAGTGTGAGAGAAGGCCATAGCAAAGAGAAATAAGCAAGAATTCAAACTCTATGGGAGTAGGCATGAAGGGACATCTGTGTGTGTGTTCGTCTTTTGTTGCTGAAGAAACAATGACATGACTTGCACTTGACTTTGTTTTGAGTGAGAGAGGGCTGTGCAGGTCACCAACCTCACTTCTCCTCCAGAGCCATCTGAATCCAGTGACCAGATATTCATCAGGATGACTGGAGACAACCCAGGATGAGGCAATTGGGGTTAAGTGACTTGCCCAAGGTCACCCAGCTAGTGAGTGTCAAGTGTCTGAGGTGAGATTTGAACTCAGATCCTCCTGACTCCTGCACTGGTGCTCTATCCACTGTACCACCTAACTGCCCCAAAGAAGGGACATCTAGGAGCACTAAGAATGACAATGCAATCAATGACCAAGTTTCCCCTAAGTTCTAGATTTTCATGGATTGGGTCAGATTTTAGGACCTGAACCAAAAAGATCAGTATCTCTCTTTAGCTCATATAGTCCACACACCTTTCCTCTAGAAATCTCCAAACATCATATCTGGGTTTCCACAAATGTGGGTAGCAAGGTCCCCAAGTACTATTTAAGCTCTCACAGTAACTGGAGCTTATCCGATATAGCACAACCTTTATTTCAGTCTACCAGAAATGCAGAAGGCACAAAGGATACCAAGAATCCATGAATAAGTATAGAAAACACATAAAGCACTCATTGTAGTCCATAAACTCTCCTGAGAAGGGAACTAAACTTGGAGGTTAGCAATAAGACAAGACCATAAAACGTAGAGAACATTCTCATCTTCCATGAGGTCTTACGTAGTTCTCTAGAACTCAAAGTACTACACATTGGTATGAGCTCTCTCCAGAAGGCATACTTGGGGGTTGCTGGACAGAGAAGCCTGGATTATCTGAACGATTCACTGTAATGGCGTGGAGGTTGGAGGTGGGGAAGATGGCAACCTCGTGTTCTGTTGTTATCCTGTATCCTGCCTTTAGTCCCTTTCCTACTCTAGCCACATGGATGCCTCGCTTTTTTCTCTAAGAGTTATAGTGCTCAGGAATTTCTTCTTTCTAGGTCAACTCTTCAGCTTCTTAATCTGAAAGCCATCCTTGAGTCAATCTCCCAATCTGACACTGACCCAAGAATCTACTTTCTCTGGTTAGAAGGCTATGATCGCAGACCAAGATGCCTAGGATATCCCTCCTTCTTTTAACTAAGAGTCAAGGGTTTGGGACTAACATTGTCAGTGAACTCACCTCTTGTTTGCATCTTAGGCAAACATATGGGGTTCTCTTATCCTTCCTCAGGATGCCCCCTCTTAACTCAACAATTTCAATACTCAGGAAGAAAGGTACAAGGAAAAAGAGTCCAGGAGTGGTCTGCCAGCTCTCTTTATAGGCCAGAACCTATGGTGGCTTCTTTGATAAGAGTCATCACAAGAATCCTAGCCAACCAAATATTTATTGGTCATCTACTTTCAGAGAAACTAAGACTCTAGGAGGTATCAAGGGGGCAACTCCACACCAGCCAATTCTTCTTAAAGAGGGGCAGTTAAAGAGTTAGTTAGTTCTTGAGACCTCATCAGAAGTTGTCTTTGTCCCTTCATCAGGTGCAATGGAGATGTCCATCCTCTACCAGGAAAGGTGCTTTTAAAAATCCCAAACAAAAAGTTACTACCCTCTAAGGCTATCAAGTTGATTTGGGAACTCCCCTGATCAATCTCCTTTATAGCAAGATAGAAGATAAGATGGAAATGGAGGAGTAGGATCCTTTCATCTGGAGTTGGAAGGGTCATTAGAGGTCATCTTGTTTTACAGAGGTGGAAGCCAAGGGCTAGAGAGTTAAGGTTACTTGTCTACACAAGACATAATAGTAAAGGGCATAATAGTAAATTGAATCAAATTTCCCTGAATTTTGTTCAATTAGTGGAAAATATCCTAACAATCATAGCTGTTCAAAAGTGGGATAGGCTTCCTCAGGAGGGAATGGATTTCCTCTCACTGGAGCTCTTCAGGCAGAGATCGAATGACCACTTGTTGATGACGCTGTTGAGGGATTTTCAATGTGTTGGATGACATGGTCTCAGATCTCTCCTATCCTCAACTATGAAACTCTGTGATTCTGTAAACCCAAAGTTCCTTGTCCTGATCCAAGGCACTGGACCAGGACAGCACTAGAAGGTCAGGTGTCAGCATCTGTGAGCTGGTTTTAAAGACAAAGTTGTTATTCTATGGGGTTGGTGCTGCAGTATAACCAAGAAGAAGTAGGCAGTATGATTCCCCAGGGCTGGCGGTGCAGCAGATATGGGGGAAAAGGTGGTACAAGCAAACTTCCCTTCCCAGAAGGTGTAAACAAACAAATAGCAAACCCCTCGGAGGGGAGAGGAAACAGGAGTGGTGGGGGAGCTGGGTGCTAATTGCCCGAAGTGTCCCAGTTGGGTAGCCCCCCTCGCCCCACCTCATGGCGACAGCAGTGGGTTCCCCCAGCCTCCTGTTTGGGAACACCTTCCTCTACTGAGCAGGGAGAGGCAAGCCTAATAGGGCAAAATTGTCTGAGTACCAGAACATGTCTCCCAGCAGATGAGCTCCGACTTGGCACGGGCCCCTGCTTTCGAGACTCCGGCTCTGCTTCCACACACATGGCACGTCGTCGGGGCGCATCTGCCAGCTTTGCAAAGCAGCTGCCAGAGGGAGGGCTTCCTGCCCCTCCTCCTCCCCCAGCGCCAGTTGGGATGCCAAGCATTGCTACTTTGTCAACTACCTGTGGCTACGGACGCCTTTCCTCGCAGCTGGAAATTTGATTTGTTTCCAAATATTACAGACGATGGAAAAGCCTGGCTCTCCCCTCCTTCTTTCTCCGACTTCTCCTCCTCTTCCTCCTCCTTCTCCTCCTCCTCCTCTTCCTCCATTCTCCTTTCTCCGCCACCCCTACCTCATTCTCCTTGTCCGCAAAGCCCATGCGCTATCTCTTAGCACCGCCATCTGTGCCTCCTGAGGATTGACGCCTTTCCATTTCTCATGCCAAATTGTCGCCCGCTTGACTTCACCGGCTTGGCTTCAGTAGACAGCAACAGCTCCTAGCCAGTGCTGTGGGCGGGGATGCCGGGTGGCCTGGGTCCTGTCTGTTGCATGGCTCAGGGCTGCTCTTCACCTCAAGTCTCTTCCTCTATTTGAATGAGCCAGATGGTGCTTGTTGGCAGAAGCAACCTCTGAAGCCCTCTGAGATACTCTGAGCCTGGGCATGAAGCCTTGGCATGCATGGGTTATAGCTGTCAGCCTTCCTAGCGGGAGAGCTCTCCAAGGTGTAGTGACAGGGATAGCTGTGACACCTTTGCCATATCCCTGAGCCAAGGGAAGCACAGACTCAAAGGATCCATAGAAAGACATTTCCCTCTCTTACCCAGAAATAGGAAAAGAAAAAAAAATCTTTTCAGATAACCTGGGAGATAGACAGGATCTTGGGGATCAATGATTACAACCCTCTCATTTTATACATTGTGTTCGTCCTTCCTTGTCAAAGAAAACCACAAACACAATGTATACAAGGAAACTGAGACTTGTGGGGGTTAAGAACTTTGCCCAAGTCAAGACAGGTAATCTTTAACTCAGGTCTTCCCTTTTTTAGTTACACTGTTGTTCAATTGTGTCCAACTCTTCATGACCCCACTTAGGGTTTTCTTGGCAGAGCTCCTGCAGTGGTTTGCCATTTCCTTCTCCATATCATTTTACACATGAGGATACTGAGGCAAACAGGGTTAAATGACTTATCCAGAGTCACACAGACTAGTAAGTGTCTGAGGTCAAATTTGAACTCCAGTCTTCCTCGCTCCATGCCACCTAGATGCCCCTTTTTTTATTTAGGGTTCTACTATACCATTACCTTTCCATTTCTAGTGCTGGGCATTTAAAAATATGATATAGTCCTCACCCTCAAAGGGTTTATATTCTATTGGAGAGAAACGAAATGTATGCAGATAAGTAGGCACAAATCATATACAGCTAGATGGATCAAAAAGAGCCTTTTGTAGGAGGTGGCATTTCAGCTGAGTCTAGAAAAGAACTAAGGTTTCCACAAGATGGAGGAGAACAATGATAGAACCAGCTCATACCAGCTGAGCAGAGTCAATTTCCAGCATGAGCTTTAACACAAACCTAGAAATCTACAAATCTATTTTCTTGACTGCGTAGACTTCGGAAAGTGATGGTTAAAATGTTAATAGTGAAAATTAATTTTAAAAGTGGGTCAGGAATACTTTTTCCCCCACAGAGAACATTCACCAGCTCAACCATGGGGTAAGGAAGTAGAACCTGCCCGGGTAGAGGAGAGCTTTTACAAAATCATGGAGGCAGGAGAGAGAACACCATGAACAGGGACCATCAAGGAGGTCCATTTGGCCAGAACATGGCACTCACGGTAGGATCATAGGGAGTAACTGGTGATTCTTGGGTGGTTTCTCACTCTGACAAGAAGACATTAAGCTCCCCATGGGTGGAGCAATATGTTCAATTTAGTGATTCAAAGGCTTAGTTGTATGTTTGTGTGTGTGACCTTGGGCATAATATATTATAATCCTTCTAGCCCTGAGAGTCCTCACTTATGAAATGGGAATAATAATGTCTCACTGGTCCAAAGGTAGAGGGTTGACTAGATCTCTTTAGGTTCCATTTGTCTTCATAACCCAGGATCCTACAAACTCTGACATTGTCGGAACATAGATCTCTTAATGTAGCACAACAAAGTTGCCTGAAGTTTTTATTTCAAGCTTGTGGACCCATAACAGCGAGACTTCCAGAAACGATCACCACTCACTGATTTACCCATAACTCAAACACATGCCACTTAATCCAGCCCTTATGCACAAATGCGTGCACACCCATGCACAAACAAAGCCTACCTCACCTTCCACCCCCACACGTGTGCTGCACAAAAGGCAAAATTAGCTTGGAGGCACCAGAGGGGAACAAGAGCGTGGATCGGCAATAATGCATTTGTCAGCTGGGAGACATAACATTTCAATCAAAAGTCACTGGTGTCAGTGGGAGATGCCAAACCTTGGAATTCCTCTTCCGCACTGCTTGTTGCTGCATATTAATGAGCCTGAGCTCAATCGCTTTCAGAGTCCTAATATAGGCACTGATGAGAGACTTGTCATAGGAAGGAAGAATGTGCTCAGAAACTTTCCTCTTCTCAGTTGTTGGTCACAGTGGATTCAATGTCATTGTTTCAAAAGACTCTGGGTTATTGTTCTCCCTATTCACCAGTAGGCTTGTGGGTCTTTATGTAACTGATGTCTTAAGAGGTCCCCAGGCATCCTGACTGATAGATCAAATTACTTGGTTTAAGAGCTGGATCCTAGACCTGAAATGAAGTATCATTTAGGCCATTTCTCTGCTATCCATCAGGGAGAAACTGTCAAAAACTTATAGGATTTGGAATTCAAGTTCCAGAGCCTGGGTTCAAATTCCAGATCTTCCATTTGTAGCTTCTATGAGCTTGGACAAATCCTTGCCCTTCTCTGACCTTCTGTTTCTTCTTCTGTAAAATGAAAGTGTTGACCTAAATGACTCTAAGATTCCTTCCAGCTCTAAATGTATAACCTAGATTTGAATCCCACCTTTGCTCCAGCAAGGCATCTCATACCTCTTCATCTGACCCGAGTTTCCTCCTTTGTAATAATGTGGGTATTGGATAATCTATAAAGTCTACTGCAGCTCTGAATCCTATGATAAAGAAAAGGATGTGACACAGCTTCCTTGATCATTCTTAGTCATTGTTAGTGTTGGTATTTAGTCATGTCTGACTCTCCATCAGCTCATTTTGAGGTTTTCTTGGCAGAGATCCTGGAGTGGTTTGCTATTTCCTTCTGCAGCTCATTTCACAGATGAGGAAACTGAGGCAAACAGGGTTAAGTGACTTGCCCATGGTTACACAGAGTAGTAAGTGTCTGAGGCTGGATTTGAACTCATGAAGATGAGTCTTCCTGATTCCAAGCCTGGCACTCTATCCACTGCTCCTCCTGGTTTGTCCTCTTAGTTAATAAATATTTATTAAATGCCTTTTTTATGCTTCTGCTGTATAAGGAGATACAAAGAAGTATTAGATCCAGTTCCTACTCTCAAGAATAGTTCATCTGGGGAGAAAAGAATAAAACAATATGGATAGTATAGTGTAGTAGAAAGAACACTGAATTTGGAAGTCAGAAAACCTAGGCTGAATTCCCAGCTCTACCCCTTACTTTGTGTGAACCATGATCTTTTCAGCAGCTCTGGTCCTGTTTCTCCTGTGCAAAAGGAAGGATTTGGATTAGCAGACTTCTGAGAACACTTCCAGTCCTATGGAACTGGACAAACATTTTATATGCAGATATTCCAGGATTCTGTAGTGGGCCCACAGAACTCAGAAAAAAGAGATCACTGTGAAAGGTCATGATAAGCATCTTGGAAGATGTGAGACTCTAACATAGGATGGAGAGTTGGGATGGATCTTTAGGATTGTTTAGTCTGGTTTTCTCCAATAGCACTGCAAAGAGCCACGAAACACAAATTTGCTGTTCTTTTTGAGACTGTCATGAAATATTAGAGATTAAAAGTCATACTTTTAGAGAATTTTACTACAAAGATTTTGCTAAAGTTTTGATCTAACTGAAAGGTTCTACCATCGTGGAAAGATTTGAGAACCGCTCATCCAATGCAAACCCTGGGAAAACTGAGGCCCATGGAGGGAAAATAATTGCCCAAGAACACTTGCAAGTTCTAGAGTCAGTACTGGGGCCAAAGGCATAGAATAATGTATGTGATTTAGTCCCAAAAGGGAACTTGGGAAATATCTGTCTCTGTCCTGGATCCCTTAGGTGACAGCTTGGTGAAGCCTAAGGACCTTCTCAGAATGTGCTTTTAAATGCGTAGTTTAGAATACACAAGAATAGAAAAAAGAAACCAGTGCTATTGAAACATAGTTGATTGGGGAAGGATGACTTCTGTTGGGGCATTCTTGAAGGAGAGTTAGGCGGCAGAGATGAATGGGCATCAGTTTGGTAGACAGCAAAGAGACAACTGTGAAGGAAGGGAATGTGTTGGGAAGGCTTGGTTGGAGGGTCAGATTAGGGAGAGCTTTCTCTGCCTGCTAGAATGGTGGTGATTTCTCAGCAACAGGTCTGCCAGGATGTACCTTTCTTCCTCTTCATTTTTCCGAATTCTCTCTCCTCCCTTCCCTTGATCAAACCTATCCTCATAGATAAAAAGCTAAGCACTTTATAGTTAGTTATTTTATTTGTGAGGTAGTGAAGAAAGCACTTATTAAATACTTACTATATACCAAGTATTTTACAAATATCTCATTTTTATCCTTACAACTCTAGGAAGTATCCCCATTTTATGGAGGAGGAAACAGAGGCAGACAGGAATGAAATGGCAATCCAGGGTCACATAGCTAGTAAGTGGTTGAGGCTGGATTTGAACTTGGATGTTCCTGACTCCAGGTCCAGATTGTATCTACTGTGTTGCTTAGATGTCTCTAATTGAGGAACAACTAATTTCTGATAAGACAGCCTGGTGCTTCTATCATAGGAGCACACCAGGTCAAGATCATCAGCAGGGAAACAGAACGGACCTTAGATGTTATCTTACCCAGAGATTCTTAACCTTTGGTGTCATGAACCTCTTTGGAGGTCAGGGCAGCCAGGCCTGGAGTCAGGAAGATCTGAGTTCAAGTCTGGCCTCAGACACATACTAGTATGTGACCGTGGGCAAGTCACTTAACCCTGTTTGCCTCAGTTTCCTCATCTGTAAAATGAACTGGAAAAGGAAATGACAAACCACTCCAGTATCTCTGCTAAGAAAACCTCAAAATGGGGTCAGGAAGAGTTGTGCATGACTAAACCACAACAAAACAAAAACCAGTATCACAATATAATGCCTGAGTAGAAGGTATTATTGTGTCATTTAGAGAGGGGTGGAGGTGGGACGTGCTGTGCATAAAGTACACAGGCAACAACAAAGGCACTAAATGGTAGGAGATAGATACAGCAGTTAGAGACAGTGGCTAACCCACCAGCCTCTTCTTAGAGTTAGAATTACAGAAAGCTAGCACTTGGAAGGAAATTTAAAGATGAGAAAACTCAATCTCAGGGATGTGAAATGACTGAAAGTCACATAGATTGTAAGTGACAGCTGTGTTGAGGATGTGGTAGGCTATCAGGTATGACTTGCAGCAAGTTGCTTTAACCTCTCAAGGCCCCGTCTGTAAAATGACCACGATTAGACTGGATAATTAGACTGGAGCCAGCTCAGTCTGGATCTTGAGAGCTGATCGTTAAATTTCCAGCGTAAGCATTTGCATCTCTGAAGTCAGCTAATGTTACAAGTCAGAGCTACATTTATTGTTTGGTTGATTGTGTATACTTGAGAAAGTGATGGAGAAAATGCTAACAATGCATACTGACTTTAAAAGTGTGTTGTATAGCATTTGGGTGGAGGAGTGCCAGTTATTAAATATTTGCAGGCACACCTCTGAGCAGCCATTAGGTAACTTCCATCTCTGGGTCTATGATCCCATACATAACTAAAGTCCTCTGGCTCCAAACCCAGCATATGATACAGCCCACTTCCAGATACCAGCACAGGGCAGCTGCAGTGAATGTCCCCTACTCCTTTTGGTTTTGCCCAAAGCTTTGCTGTCCAAGCCAATAGAAGAATGCTGAAGTTTACCGGGCATGAAGGAGTGGGCATTGTGCAAGATGAAATCCTTTCCCCATGTAGATACCTTGGTTATTAATTTAGAGCCCAAGGGGCTGCAATCAACCTTCCCTGAAGCTGTCTTCCCATATCTGGGCATCTGAAGCAGGGGGGATGAAACAGGTGTACGTACACACAATGAGAGATGGGATGAGGGCTGGGGTTCAGATTCCCAGAAGATGTGATTTGGGGAGGGAGGAAAGAGTGATGAAACTCACCAGGTGGCTGTAGTTCTCTGTCCACTGGGGACCTTGCCATCCTCCCCCGTCCACCCACCCTAGCAAGCCAACTCCATCTGCTGAGGAGCCGACTTCCCCGGGACCTGCTGTTGCATCTCTGGCTCCCTGCAATTCCATTTTGCCAGGAACACTTCTCTGTTTCTTGTGTTTTTAATTTAAATGTTCCCTAGAGCACATTTGCCTTGTGTAGTAAGGGGGCATCTGGATTTAATCAAAACGACAGCTGAACAATCCTGCCCCCCCCACCCTCTCCTCCTCTCCCCCCTGTGGCTCTGCTCCCTTCACTGAGCAAAATCGGCACAGTGCCATTCTTTCTGCATAGACTGCCTTGTCCTTGTCCCAGCCTTCTCCTGCCCACTCTGCCACAGTTCACCACCACCCCCATTGCCTTTCTTCGGGACTCAGTTTCCTAATTTGTCAAATGCCCAGATGATCTCTTCCAGCTCTAACACTCTACATAGTTCGAGGATTTTCACTGGCATTTTTTTCTTCCCCAACCATCAAGGCCCAATTCCAGTGAAATTCCCCCTTTGCCCTTGCCTCTTTGGAGCTGAAAGTATATCACCTGTCCTAGCCACAGAAATGAGGGACATGAAGGCAGCAGAGAGGAAAAGAGGAAGAAGAGGAAGCCTGCCAGAGATGTCCGTCTTGACACTGCCCAGCACTGACTGAATGCTGACAGGATTTAAGATATTGCATCTAAAGTAAGAGTTTAGAAGGTTTGGAATGGATTCAGGCACATCCTTAGGGAGTATCCAATGTAGAGGTGAGACCAAGTGGAAAAACCCACTGATTACCTAGGAGGGAGGCAGCAATTAAAGAACAGGGAGACAAAGAAAGCCCAGGCCACTTGGAGAGATGACCATGAGTTAAGAGCTCTGTTCCCTTCAACAAACAAGCAAATATTTTTACAGACAAGACTATGGGGCTGGCATTGCAAATATGAAAGCCAAAATACTCTCTGCCCATTAGGAATTTACAAATAGGAGGCAAGGCAACAAGACTTTATGGAGCCTTACTATGTGCCAGGCACTGTGCGAAATGTTGGGCATACAAAGACAAGCAAAAAGAAAGTCCCTGCCCTCAATGACCTTACTTTCTAGAAGGGAAAGATAGTAAATAAAACATAGCTGAAAGGAAGGAGAGGTATAGAGTACCTACTCAGGAAAGCAGCAAGATGGTACAGAGGATAGATAGAACACCAGACCTGGAGTCAGGCAGACCTGAGTTTGAATTTGGCCTTAGACACTTACTAGCTGAGTGACTCTGGGCAAGTCATTTAGTCCTGTTTGACTCAATTTCCTCACCTGTAAAATGCACTGGAGAAGGAAATATCTAGTATCTTTGCCAAGAAAACCCCAAATGGGGTCGCAAAGAGTTGTGCACAACTGAACAACAACAGACCTGTTCAGGAGCATGGTGGCAAAGTCCAAAGAGTCAGAAACACAGCTGGAAGGAGAATAAAATATGGCCAATGTAGTCCTGTCACCAAAGTGGAATCCCCTGGAAAGAATTCGCTATTGGGAGACAGGGGCAGAATAACTCAAGGATGTTTCAGGGTGACAAGACCTAGATCAGAGGTGGGGAATCTTCAGCCTCAAGGCCACCTGTGGCCCTCCAGGTCCTTAAGTGTGGCCCTTTGTCTAAGTCCAAACCAGTCAAAGGACCTAGAGGGTCAGAGGTGGCCTCAGGGCTATGAAGATAAGATGCATAAATAAATAAGTATGAGACAAGGGATAAGAAAATAGGGGCAAAGGAATGGTCGAAACTGGGAGCTGTTAACTTTTTTTGTGTCCTGAAAACCCTTGGGTAGAATCTGGAAACCAATGAGACCCCTTCTTGGAATCATGTTTTTAAAAATATGAAATAAAATATATAGGACTACAAAGGAAAACCATTATATTGAAATATAAACATAGATTTTTTTTTAAGTCCATAGATTCTAGGTTAAGATTCCCTTCCAAATAACAGAATTTTGTCCATGCTTTCCTCTTGAGCAAAGCTGTGGAGAGAAAGTCTATGCTTATCTAGGGGCAGTTAAGGAGGGCATCCTGGAGAAGAAGGCTCTTTTGCTGAACTTTGAAGGCAGAGAAGGACTTCAGCAGGTGGTGATGAAGAAGGAATATATTCCAGATGTGAAAAACAGTTGGAGGGAATGTACAGAAGCAGGAGAGGTCAGGGTGGGATTAAAAAACAGCAAGTAATCCAGTTTGGCTGAAGTGCAGAGTGTGTGAAAGGGAAGAATGTGGAATCAAGCTGGAAAAATAAATTGAAAACCTTGAAGAGAGCAGTGTCACTCTACTGACCAGACTCTGGGGGCCTTCAAGGCCAGACAAAGAAGTTTGGGGTTTGCCCTGTAAACAATGGGCATCCACTGAGAATTTCTCAAGGAGCAGGGCTTGAACTAGGAATTTTTGCACTTGGGGCAAGAAGAAAAGGCACCTACTTCCAGTTGATGGTAGAAGGAACTAGAGACCCTGTTTGGGTTGGAGGAGGGACAGGGAAGTGTTCATCTTTGCAAATCATCTGGTAGCTTTTAATTCAATTCAACTAAGTGTCTACTGTGCTTACCTGGCACCCTGATAGATGCTGAAGATACCAAGACAAACCACTGCTGTCAACAACAACAAATCAATCCATGCCTAAAGGAGTTTACATGTCACTGGAGATGGAACTTGTTGATAGATAAATATTAACGTGATAATTTGAGGAGAGGAAACCACAAAGATCCAGCATGATCAGGAAAGGCTTCCTAGAGGAGGCTGTAAGTGAGTGGAGGAGCCATGAAGGAAGCTAGAAATTCTGAGGCAAAGGTAAGAAGGAAGTACTTTCTAGCCATGGAACTGAAACATTTAGTAACTAGGCCAGTTTGAATGAGACATAGTCTGTGATGGGGAGTCATGGAAGAATTCAGGAAAGGTAGACTGGAGCCTGGTTGTGCAGAGCTTTACTTGCCAACATTGAGGAGTTTCCCTGGAAATAGGGAGCCATTGAAGAGCAGGTCAGTGACATGACCAGACATGCTTCAGGAAGATGATATTAGCAGGTAGTGAAGGATAGATTGGAAAAGGGAGAGACTAGAAATGGAATTCAACTAGGAGGCTATAATAGGCAAAAGGCAATGAGGATGTGAACTGGACTGATAACCAGGGAGTGGAGAGAGGGTTCAGATAGATGTAAGAGATGTTATAGAGGTAAAATCTACCGATTGAATATGGTGGGATGAAGGAGACGAAAGAGTCAAGAATGTTGCTGAGGCTGTTAATTTGAGTGTCTAAAAGGATAGCGGTGCACTGAACAGAAATAGGAAGTATGGAGGTAAAGCGATTTTAGGAGAGAAGACGAGTTTGGTTTTGGACATGTTGAATTTGAGGAGCTAGGGGACATTTAATAAGCAATTGACGATACAGGACTGGATACATAGTCCTGGCTAGATATATAGGTCTGATATTCATCTGCATAAAGATAATAGTTGAAACTGTGAATCACCAATAAAAATGGTATAGAAGGAAAAGAGAAGATAGATCAGTTCAAAATGCTTGGGCTGTCAACCTGAAATGAAGCATTCCACTAAAGTAGCAACAACAAGGGTATTTAATTGAGGCAAGAGGATTGCAATCTGAGACATCATGCAGTATGGAAGTACAGGAGTGCCCAAGAGGGGCAGAATTCTGGAGGCAGAATTTAAATATACTTCAATAGGGAAGGAGGTTCATGGAAGGCAGAGCCTCTTGAAGCTGTTACATAAGTTGTTTTGCAAAATAGCCAAAACTTCCATGGAAATAGTGAAGAGGCTCAGGAAGTGGTGATATCTGATCAGAAGAGCAGACTTCAAGTGTCACAATGGAGAATTTTCAGAGATCCAACTGGTTTGAACCTACTCCAACCATGGGATCAGGGTCAGGTAGCACCTCTGATGGCTGCATTTAACAGGACACAACAGCACTCAAGGGACAGAAAATGATGGACTATCCTGCAAAGAAGACTGAGGAGAATTGATCAGTCATGTAGGAGAGCTGGGAGAAAGCAATGTCTCAAAAGCCTGGAGTGGGTAGAGTATCCAAGAGAAGGGGCTAGTTAACAATGTAAAAATTGGAGAGAGGTCAAGGAGAATGAGGACTGAAAACAGACCATTGGATTTAGCAATTAAGAGATTGTTGGTAGCTTTGGAGAAAGCAGTTTCACTTGACTGACCAGACTGGAAGCCAGATTGCAAGGGAATGAGAAGTGAGTGGGAGAGGAAGTGGAAATAAAACTGGCTTTCTCTAGGGGTTTGGCCATGAAAGGGAGGGAAAAACATTACAGAAACATTACGGAAAACATAGATCTATAGAGCTAGAAGGAACCCCCAGAGGTCATCTAATCCAACTCTTCCATTTTATAGATGAGGAGACTCAGGTTTATTGGACATTTGTAATTGTCTAGGGGGATGACATTAGTAAGTTTCTCTTGCTTGTGGGACCCTCATATGAGATGAATGTCCACTCTTCCCCTCCCTCAACCCCTTGCCCCACTCCCAGGTGTGGGAGTTAGGTTAAGTTAGGTTAAGACAAGCGGAAATGTCTCCTATCTCTCTAAAGACAACGTCTCAAATTTCTGCTGAGCTGGCATTAATCACACCAGACAGGAATTTGATGGCCACTGCTCAGTTTTCTTTGTTAACAATCAAACATAGGACATAGACTAATCAGACATATATAACAATGCAAGGGTGTGTAGAACCCTGTTGGAAGGTAAATACCATAAATGTACATTTGTCACTTTGCATTCAATCTGGGGTCAAACCTTTATCTCTTTTTAAGTTTCTTTCTCCTCTAATCAAGTAGGAAATAGGGTGAAGAAAATAGCAAATCTCTGAAGAGCCACTGTCCTGGAAAAAGTGGGGCAAGGGAGCTGGCATCCAGAAATCAGATGTGGTTTGACCCTTCCATTGGTACTTCCATCTGCTTGGCACAAAATGGATGATCAAACTCTTCTGGTTTCCTCTCTTCCAAAACCTCCAAAGCTTTCCAAAACTGAGTTCAAAGACATCAACAAAATAGTGAACTTGGGGACAAAGTCTATTCTCTATTTCTGGAGTCTGGCATCTCTATAGCAACACTCTCTAGATAGGGAACCAAGGAAACCAGGATTACACGTAGACTTTCAGATCCTCAAAGCTGGAAAGAATCTCAGAAGATATTTTGTCTAACCTGTACTGGAGAAACTCCCTTTGCAACACCCCTAATCATGGTCATCTAGTCTCTGCTTTAGGGCATCCAGTGATGGGGAGCTCAATATTTACCAAAGAACCCCTTTGACTACATTTATTTGGACAGAGATAGTGCTTAGTTTGGGATTTCTCAGTACAACAAACTATTCCATCTGCCTGAGGTCCATGGGTGTCTGCCAACCACAGAAAACCTTCTTTCCTGTACAGATTACCTTGGTGCCTAACTCTCACCATGATCTTTGTGAATATATCACTGGCTTCCTCTCAGACTCTTATGAAAACTCAACATATCATAGGTGGTCTGACAGACTTAATAAGTAGGTTTCCTTAAGGGTCAGCTGTGTTGTATAATTGTACATAGAGTTGATTGTATCATCAAATCTTCTTTGGGGTTAGGAAGCTCAACTGCAAACTACGTGTAAGTCTGTGGGTGACTCATTTAAATCCTCCGAGCTTTACCTGTGGCTGGGGAAATTAGCTTCTGTCCTCTCAGAGTCCCCATCTGAAAACTTCAACTGGACTAGATAATCTTTCCTGTCTGAATTTGGCTTTCAGGTCCCTCCCAGCTCTGACCTTCTGTATTCTATGGTCTCTACTAGTACTGACATGTTATTTCCTAAGGTCCCTTCCGGCTCTGACAATCTATGTTCTAAGATTCCTTCCAGCTCTGACAGTCGATGTTCTAAGGCTCCTTCTAGCTTTAACATTCTATTAGCTACAGTTCCTTCCAGATTTAAGTAAAAAATGCCTTAACATCTCCTACCCACCAGAGAGCACCAGGAGAGCAAAAAGGCATGCTATTCTCCAAGATCCCAGCTAGACATAAGATGCCTTGATATTTAAAAGGTGGTGGCCACATCCCTGATCATCGATTCTGAGTTACAATGGATCTTTTGCCTTTAGCCTGAATCTCACCACTTTCCCCATTCACATCTTGATCTACCCCTCACCCATACATCTAGTCTATGGACCCCAAAGTCACGCACTGTTATGGTTCTGATCTTTACTGAATCATTTTTATTTATTTTTCTATTTGGTTGCATGGTTCTATTGTTTTCCCTCCCATTCAGCTGTTTTCATGTAAAATACTAAACTAAGTTCAAAACATTTCACAAAATCATGCTATTTTTTTAAATGATACCAAACACCAAGGAACGTGCAGAATAAAAAAAATTTATATCATCTAAGTGCAAAATAATGATACTTCATGACTTTAAATGCATATCGAGTTGCTTTTCCCTTTTCCAAAACATACCCATCCATCTATCCACCCACCCATTCATCCACCTAGCTATCCATCCATCTGACCATCTGTTTTTCTATCCATCCATCTATGTTTGTTCATTCATTCAGTTGCATTTATTGAGCGAACTGGGGTCTTTCTGAGATTAATTTTGCAAAGCGTTTCAAATCAATTGATAAGCGTTTAATAAGTACCTACTAGGTTTCATAAAAGTGAAACAATAAAGAGTTGCCATCCTTTTCATTCCGCTCTACATTGTATCAAATATCTTCTCTAACTTTTTCTTGACCAGTTAGTTCTCATAGTAACACTTTACCCATCATCCAGTAGAATGTAAGTTCCCTGAGGGAAAGGACCAGTTCATTGTTGTCTTCATACTTCTAGCATCTAGCACAGTGTTGACAAATAAATGCCCTAGAAATATTCATCAAATGGACTGGAATGGACTCCAGCTCTTGCTCATCTAATTAGAGAGGTATAATGTAGGCAGAATGCTGAATATAGTCTCAGAAAGATCTGGTTTCAATCCCCATCTTTTACTAACTTCATTGCCTTGGTTGGGCAAGACACAATCTCTTCCAGCCTTAATTTCTTCACAGGTCTGTTGGGAGGTTCAAGTGAAATAATTCACTTTACAAATATTAAGTCCCTACGTAAAGATCAAGGATTTATACTATAGCGTCCTTTGCTCTAACGTTACCTAACATGAAGATTTGGAGTCAGAAGACCCAAGTTCATAAATCTTGGGGTGTGTCGGTGGTGGAAAGAACTCTAGAATGGGTGTCAGGGGACTGAGGTTCCATTCCTGGTTATCCAACGAACGAGTCGTGTGACTTGGGCAGGTTATTTTATTCTCCGGATCTCATTTTTTCTCCTCTATGCAATGAAGCAGTCTGCTAGATGACTTCTATCTTTCAGCTCTAAATGATTCCAGGCTACGTGGGTTCCAACCACTGTGTTCTTTGGTGCCCCCTGCTGCTCTACCCAGAGAACAGCAGCAGAGAGAACCCCACCTGATGGATGGTCAGTCTCAGATGCCTCAGTCCTTAGCTTAAAGGAGGGATGGGTATGCAACTGATCCTAGAGCCACTTTAATCATGTTCTTATGACTCAAGGACATAGGTAATCATGAAGAGATTGAACTGGGAGGAAAGAGGGAGGAAAAGTATCCTCAGGACAATAAGAGCTCTTTCCTGAAGTGCCTCCAAATCCCTTCCCTGGATGCCCTGGGATTGTGCCTCCCAAAGATACTAGTGGCACGTGCTGATGTATGCTCAGAATTCTTTTTTCCTCACTTGTCTATCTCTGATATAGGACAAAGAGCACTAACATCTCACTCTAAAAAGTGGTCATGCAGAGCATCAGGTGGTATAGGTGGTTTGAAGTGAGACTCACAATATTGGAATTTTGATGTATCCCAGAGAGGAGAATGTATATGTCCTGGCTAGGCTTAGACAGACAGAGCTCCATCTACATATATTCAAAGGACCATCCATTTAGAAGAGCTTAGAGGGATCTTACAGACCATTTATTCCAACCTTTTCATTTTCCAGATAAGGATACCGAGACTCAGAAAAGGTAAATGATTTGCCCAGGTTGCCTAGGTAGCAAGGAGCAGAGTGAGGATTTAAATCTGGGGTCTCCAAAGCTACACCTTCCAAGGCACCATGTTCAGCTTGGGTGAAGAGGGAAGTCATGGGCACTGAAAGCAGCTACCAGGTAATTCCATGATAGTTATTCCTCCTGACTGATCTTGGCTTCACCTTATACCAAGACCCATAACTGGGGTGGCTCCTTTAGTCTCCTAGGAAAGAAAGATGCTATAGTAATTACTGTAACAATAACTTACATCTATGTAGTATTTTAATGTTTACACAGTGTAACTATGGAGTTCAAACCTTAAATAGGAACCTGACTCTCATGATACCTTTTACTTAGAGCTTCATTCATTCAATAAGTAGGTATTAAGCACCTGTTGAATACCGAGCACTAGACACTGGGGAAACAAAATTTGAATAAAATGTAGTCCCTGCCCTCATGGTGCTTACAGACTATTAGGAGTATGTGTGTGTACTTGTCCTTCATTGCCGAAGAAGACCATGCCATCAGAGAAATAATGACACGATTTGCACTTGACTTTGTTTTGAGTGAGGGAGGGCTGAGGAGTATGACACAAACACAGTTAACTATAATACACAATAATATATTTGGAGGGGAGGGAAAAAGGGAGATAGTGGAAAAATTTTTGATAAAATAAATTTAAAAATATATTAGTAAAATACATGTATTAAAAATATACAATACTATAAGATAAGTACATTAGTGAAACATAAATTCCTCTACGAGGTTCAAGGTCTTTATTGGATATTTGCCAATGCTATTTTCCATGCTTAGAAGACTTTCCCTCTCTCCCTCTTAAATCCTACTTTCCCTTTATTTCTCAGTTCCAGTCCCCCTTCCTTTGTGAAGCCCACGTGGTCACTCAGTGATCTACAGTCAGAGGATCTGGTTCAAATCCCAATTCTGTCACTTACTAGGTGTATCATTTGGGCAAGACCCTTCATCTGTAAAATGAGTGAATTGGACTAGCTGCTCAAAGGTCTTTTCCAGCTTTAAATCTATACTCTTAAGATATGCCTCAGTTCAGAGGACTTTTTCCTGGTTTATATCAGTTATTTTCTGTGCTATTATTTGGCACTCGGCATAATCTGCCACGAAAGCTTAGTTTAATTAAGTTGATGAAAAGAGAAAGAGTGACAGATGGCTAGAGATAGATGATGGATAAATAGATAGATATAAAGATAGATCCTCTGTTAAATGCTTACTATGTGCCAGATACTGGGCAAAGTGCTAAAAACACAAATACAAACAAATAAGGCCGACCTTGTCCTCAGGCTGCTTACACTCTAAAGGAGGAGAAGAACACATAAAGAGGAGCTAGAAAGGAAGAGGACAAGGCTATGGAGAAGCTGGAGAAATCAAGGGAGTGATGAGTGTAGTGAGCATGACTGGAGGCACTCGTGAAACAGTGACTATGCCCAGGGATTCAGCCCCAGGTCAGCAGCCTGTGGTGGTCTGGGGCAAAGCTTCTGGTCAAGAGGTGGAGAATTCCAGAGGATAGATAGAGAGATAGACATGTGTCTGTATGAATATACATATATGTATGTATATGTGTGTTTGTATGTTGTTGAGTCAATTAAGTCATGTCTGATTCTCCATGACCACATTTGGAGTTTCCTTGACAAAGATACTGGGATGGTTTGCATTTCCTTCTCCATCTCATTTTACAGATGAGGAAGCTGAGGGAAACAGGGTTAAGTGACTTAATGTCACACAGGTAGTTTGAGCCAGATTTTAACTCAGTACTCTTGATTCCAGGGGTCAGGGCTCTATCCACTGTGCCATCTAGTTTGTAACTATCTATCTATCTATCTATCTCTATCTATCTATCTATCTATCTTCCTATCTATCTGTCTATCACAATTACACATAAGAATCTATGCATGTATATAGGCATGTAAAATGCATATATTCATGCACATATAAGGTTACACATAGTATATGTGTATACAGACATATGTGTCTCCATGGAAATAAAGATGTTTCCATTTTAGAGTTACATAGATACCTCCCAGGTGGTCTATACAAAGCCCCTCGAGGTCAGGGGCCGTGTTATGCTCATCCTTCATGTTCCTAGCCTACCAGCTAGCATAGTGACCTGCTGGCGTGTAGTAGAGACTCCACTGATGCTTGTTGCTGATGGCCTGGTTGAAGGTCTGAATGGCCACCTGCTGTGTTTGCCAGTCTCTGCCACTCAGTGCCTGGAGCAGGGCCGGCAGCACCCACTTGGGCTGAAAGCCTGCCTCCGCAAGGAAACGCCAATGGTTGCCTCACCGTTGGTTACCTTGTTTTTCTCCTGACACAGAGACCTGAGTGTCAGGAAGAGCAGGACATCAGGGACAAGGTGACTTCTTTTGTCTTTCACTTCTGTCATGTGGTTCAGGAGGCTAGTCCCTTATAGCACCATACCTTGCCAATCAGAGGCCCAGCTGCTGAGCAGAGCTGGTGTGTGTGTGTGTGTGTGTGTGTGTGAGTGTGTGTGTGTGTGTTCAGTGCCCCCAGGGCCGCCCGCCACATGTCTGCCCAGCCCCATGGGCTGCCAGAGATTACAACGCTGTCAGCAGAGTGAATTGTCTTCAAATACAGAGGACAAGGAGGTGTGTACACAGAGTCCCTCCGAGATAACACAGACGACAGCTGCTGACTCTGAGCTGGGACCCCTGAAGGGACTGTTGGTATGAGTTGATCCGTGTCTACCTTGGCACATCCTGACAGTTCAGGTCAATTCTACTCCCTCAAATTCAATGAGCGTTTACTGAGCATGTACTATGTACATGGCATTATGCTATAAAGACATGGCAAAGCAATTCTTGCCCATAAGAAGCTTGCGTTCTGTTTAGAGCCTTTTTACTTGTCAGGTCCCTGTGGTGGTCTGGGAAGCCTATGGGCCTCTTCTCAGAATGACCATGTTTGCCACATAATAGGCACTTAATCTGACTGACTAATTGCAGGAAATGCTGAATTTCAATGACAAGTTAATAAAAATTAAGATGCAATTGTTTTTCCAAGTTCACAATCCCCCCCACAAAATTTATTCATCGACCCCTTCAAGGTGGGGGTCTGTGGACCCCAGGAAAAAATTATCTGTATTAAAAGGAAATATCAGGGGCAGCTAGGTGGCACAGTGAGTAGACTACCGGCCCTGGAGTCAGGAGGAGCTGAGTTCAAATTCGACCTCAGACACTTGACACACTGACTGTGTGACCTTGGCAAGTCACCTAACCCCAGTTGTCTTGCCTTCCTCCCTCCAACAAAAGAGGAAATATCAGTAAGTAAAAATATATGAAGCTAATATGTTATGATAAAAATTAATAACAATAACTATCCTTTATATATAAATATAAAACATAACTATATATCATTTATATAGTACCTAGCCAGACTCTGTGCTAAGTAAGTGCTTTACAAACAGTTCTTTTGATCCTCACAACAATCCTGGAAAAGTAGGTGATAGGATTATCTCCATTTCACAGTTGAAGAAATCGAGACAAACAGAAGTTAAGTGTTTTGCTCAAGATCACATAGTTAGTAAGGGTCTGAGGCTAGATTTGATTTCCAGGGCTAATAAAAAGGGCAGTTTGTTAACAGAGCAAAGGTTCTACAGGGCGTAATGGTAGAGCATAGAACAGCGGGGAGAGGGACACCTGAGGGATAGGTTGATGTGGATGAGAATGAGGGGACAGCAAGTGCTTGTCTGGGAATGGATCTTTGAACTGGGTAACCTACAAATCAGGATCACAGGAATTCTGAGTGGACTCACAAGGATTGTAGATTTTCACACTGTCCACTGTAGCAAAAATTTGGCTGATTTAGTAATCAATCCCTGAGAAAGAGGGAGAAAAGGGAGGGTGGCAGAGAGACCTTCTGCACATGGCAGTAAGGAGGGTTCATGTATAGTACCTGTCCTGCCTGGTAGTCATCTTGGGGTCAGATTTGTATTAGGTACTTCCACTCAGTTGGGTCAGCTCTGTCCCATCGCTCACTCCAATATGGAGGAGATGAACTCCCCTGGGAGTTTCCAGGAGGAACTCTGTTTCTGGAATGGCAGTGGGCTGGAAGTTGCTTTTGTCTGACACTGGATCAGTTGCAGATTGGTGGAGTCCAGAGGTCAAGCTGCTTAAATATGGATGAAACATGTTAAAGGTAGTTTCTCTCAGTCAGATCAGCCCAGTTCCCAGCTCCTTGACCTCAGTCATGTCAGTTCCATCCTCTGGAAGTTTCTAGAAACTCACAATTATATAGTGCTTTAAGACTGAACCCATCCCAACTGGGTCACAGTCTATGGTCATTCTGCTCCTATCCACTCTCCTTCCTGCTAATTCAAGTGCTATTAACCCTGTTCTATGTCCTGAATTCCAAAGGAGTCTGGAAAAGCCTGTGGATTCCATTTCAGAGAATTTTTAAATAATTAAAGGAATTGCTAAATAAGGATGTAAATTTTCCCCTCCAGATTTTTCCTGAAATCTGTCCTATCAGTTAGGAAATCCTGCTTTAATGGACTGAACTGTCAATAGCCCAATTTCTTTTCCTTTTCTGAGGTAAATGATTTATAATTACTTGTTGAGAGCCATTTATAGACTTGAAGAAGGCAATAGATGATGTAGATCTGAAGGCTGGTCTGGGCATCTCACCTACTCCAATGAAAGGCACAGATTGTGTCCTGAGAGTTTCTCTTCCCTCTCAATCCCAAAAAGATTACTAGGGAAGGTCCATCTCTCTCTTTAAATTTTTTTTTTAAATTGTAGGTTTAGCATTCATGAACATTTACAAAAAAGAAAAGAGGCTTATATGAGAAACTATGAACTTCTGTTATTTATAGGGTTTTAGAGAAGAAATATTAATATTAAAAGGTGAAAAAGTTGTTCTATTTGTTTATTTCCCCTTCTGAACTTTTTCCTTCTATGTTTTTGTGAAAAATATATTTTATTGATTTTTTTTCACGTTACCACTACCCACTAACCTACCACTCCCAACCCTCCTTCGTAAGTTGAAGTCTTCCCTTACAACAAATAAGCATAGTTCAGCAAAAGAAATCAAGTATTGGCTCTTTCTGAGAATGCATACCTGATATGACATGGGGACTCCATTCTCTCTTGGTCAAAAGATCTATCCCTCAGATGTATTTATCCCTACTCTTCCATACTCTACCATTGTTAACAAACTGCTTTTCCTATTAGACCTGGAAATCAGATCTGGCCTCAGACCCTTACCAACTGTGTGATCTTGGGCAAATCACTTAATTTCTGTTTGCTTCAACTTCCTCAACTGTAAAATGGAGATAATCTTACCACCTACTTCCAGGGTTATTGTGAAAGTAATCTCTTGAACTCAATCTTTCAATGTTACAATCATTCACGGCTTTCATCGGTGTTCTGAGGTGTTTCAAAGCATCATTTCCCTTTATATCATTTTTGTTGTCATGGTTCATTCCTTCATTCCTCTCTGGCCTCCTGCTTCTGACTCTGTACTCTCTCCATCCTGTTGCCATATCACCCTGAAAGTTCACTCTGATCTCGTGGTTCCTTCCTCTGATTGGTCAGTTCCTTCCAGAACTATTAAGGAAAATGTCCAGGTCAGTCATGTCTTCACTGCTTTCCGGGCTCCATTCTTGACTATCTGGACTTCCTACACACATATCCTCTTTTTACAGGCATACCCTCTCTCCTACCCCAGCTTCCTCATATGTATACTCTTCCAAGGATTAGAACTTCCTTGAAGCCAAGCACTGTCCCTTTTAGCTTTTATTTGTATTTCCAACATTTAGCACAATGCCTGACACTTGTTAAGTGCTTAATAAAGGCTTGACTTGACTTGTCATCTTGTACTTTTTCCTGTCTGGTCCTTCTAAATTGGTTATGCATTAGTTGGCATAAATAAATTTCCATCTTTCTCTGAATCAGCTATATTCATTCTCTCTTTTGGTATCTTACTCCATTTCATTAATATTCCACAACTCTTTCAGCTATTCCTGAGTGAATGGGAACCTACTTGGTTTCCAGTTCCTTGCTATTATAAAAAAGTTGGTTATAAATATTCTTGTACATATGGGTCCTTTCTCCTTATCTTCAGTCTCTTTGCCAGAAAACAGAGTCACTGGGTTAAAAAAGGATACAAATACTTTAGTGATTGTGGTTTTAAAGGTTGTATCAATACCTGAAGACCTATGAATCTAATGTGTATACAGATCAGGAGAGTCTAAAGAGATGCTCAACAAATATTTGTTGGCAACAATGATAAGGGAGAAGGTATTTTATTTCCCAATTGTGAGGAGAGAATAAACAATCTCAGAATTGCTCTTTGGGGTTAGACCTTCCAGTCTAGGATTTGTCTTTGACAAGGGCATTAAGGGGTGTCCTCCCTGATATTAGCCTCAAACATTGGGCTCCAACAGTATTTCCTGAAGAACCCATGATCAAGGAAGATAACTTCATCCAAATTCTTCTTGACTCTAAGACTTTCATCCTATACAATTTTCAAGAACTAGATCATAAGAGCATAAGATCTAGAGTTAAAAGAAAGTTGAGTGGTCTTCTAACCATCTTCTAACCACATCTAACCAAATCTCCTTATTTTACAGAGGAGATCATTGTTGCCTAGAGAGGGGAAGTAACTTGTCCAAATAAATATTGGAATCAGGATTTGAATCCAGATTTAGGTGGTGAAGTAGATGTGTGCATGTGTGTGTATGTGTGTGTTTGTCCTTTGTTGCTGAAGAAGACCATGCCATCAGAGAAATGATGACATGACTTGCACTTGACTTTGTTTGGAGTGAGGGAGGGCTGTGCAGGCCACCAGCCTCACTTCTCCTCCACAATCACCTGAATTCAGTGACCAGATACTCATCAGGATGACTGGAGATGACCCAGGATGAGGGATTTGGGGTTAAGTGACTTGTCCAAGGTAGTGAAAGTCAAGTTGTCTGAGGTGAAGTGGATAGAATGCTGGTAGATGGGCTGGAAGCTAAGCAGTCAAGCAGACCTGAAGTCAGATATTGCTTCAGACTTATTATTTGTATCATCCTGGACAAATCATTTAACCTCTGTCTGCCTCAGTTTCCTTATCTGTAAAAAGGAAATAATAAGAGCATCTATCTCCAAGAACTGTTGTGAGGATAAAATAAGGTTTTATTTGTAAAACATGTTGTAAACCTTAAAACAATAATAAATGCTTATAATAACGGCTGCTGTTGTGAATATTGCTGTTACCATCACACTCATCTTCAAGCTCTAAATTCTACACCTTTTTGGCGACATCATATGTTGATGAATCTCTCTGGCTCTGCCCAGATTCCAACTCAACTAAGCATGGTGGGATTCAGTCCCAGAATGAGAATCAAGAGACTTGGTGTCTGGTGTCAGCTAGACTGGCTATGCCCTCTTTGGACAATGACTTCCCTTCTCTAGGACTTAGTTTCCTTGGGTTTAAAATGATTGGGTTTGACTTTATGGTCCCTTGGATCCTCTCCAGTTCTATCATCTTATGATTCTATCACCTTTTCCAGTTCTAACTTTCTCTGGTTGCGGAGTTTGTTTTGTCTTCCTACTGTCCTAACCAGAGGTAGAGGCTGAGGAGAGAAATGTACAAGAAGTCTGGTATTCAGCCTGACTCTCCCATCTGGTACCCATTGCTATCAGTACTCGAGGAGACATGCACAACAAAGTCTGTCCTTGACTTCTTAGTCTTTGAATGGGAGAGTGTGCATTGCCTCACTTCCTGTTCTTGTTCATCTTTCATTTTTGGAGAGGACCAATGACATCATGATGCTGGGGCAAAAAACTGGATGATGGGTAATGTCTTGATTTGCCTATGAATTAGATTTATGTGAGGCAGAGTTGCACAAAATCCCCAGTCTCACGCTCTCTTCCAGAGTCATTGAAGTCCAATGTTATGACAAAAGTTAGGACCACTGGTGATGGCTATAATGCAATGGATGACCTTGGCATCTTAGATGTCTGATCAAGCTGTAAGTACCTGTTTTAGTCACCTTAATGGCCATCGAACAAATTATTCTCCTTCACCCATTCCACCAGGGAAACTCTTTGCATGCTTGAGGTAGACATCCCTCCTAACTCATCAACAGATTTGACCTCAACTTCATGTAGTCTATCTGCCAAGTAGGTTTTGCTGGGGTGTGGCTGATGTGCATATCTTCCATTGCTTAATACTTCCTGACCCATAACTGGTGCTTAACAAAAGCTTATTTGTGCTGTGTACCTCTCTAGCAGTCTGGTGAAGCCTTGACTTCCTTTTTAGAATCGTATTTTTTAATGCATATAATAAAATACAGAGAATGACAAATTATATTATATTATTATATATTATTATTTATATTTTATATATATTTATATATTATTATATTTTAATGCATATAATGCATATAATAAAATACAGAGAATGACAAATTATATTATGTTATTATATATTATTATTTATATTTGGCCAATTTTATTGCCTTCTGATCCGTATTTCCTTTGTGACTTTGGCCAATTATATATATATATATATATATATATTATGCATATAATGCATATAATAAAATACAGAGAATGACAAATTATATTATATTATTATATATTATTATTTATATTTTATATATATTTATATATATTTATATATTATTATATTAAAACATCAAAATATTTTATAAATAAGTTCGTCAACTGCAGGTTAAGAATTCCTGCCTAGATCTGTAATCCTATAAGGCTTATAGTGTCTACTTTACAGTATTATCATGAGGCTCAAAATTAAATGAATGTAGGTAAAACCTTGGTAGACCTTAAAGGGCTAGATGAGTATCAGCTATTATTAATAATTCTTAGTTTTCAAGTCAACACCCAGCTGCAGGGTTTCCCGAAAAGCACCCCAGAAATGTTTTCTGATTGGCTGGGTGAAGAGAAGCACTTCCTCCTTGCAATTTTGATCTTGCTAGTACAGTGGATGCATGTCAGAGGTAGGTGGGGTGTTGGAGGTTCAGGGGTCAGGGGATGTGGTCTTATTCCTACCTTATCCACTCCGGACAGTAAAGATCTCTACTCCAAGTTGCTACTGGGGAGACCTAGGCTAATTGTGTGCTCAGAGTCACTATGGGATTTACCATCTAGGGTACTGGGCAATTTTGATGGCCAAGTTCACGACCTCATACTCCAGCCATGACCTGGATTCTGTTTCTCCTACTCAAATGCTCAGTCTTAGAGATTTCAGTTCCCTGTGAGCTGAGACTAACTGAGTCTGGAGGATTGATGGTGGAACATTCCACCACCCACGCACTGCATGCATCAGCACCAAAGAATCCGGCTTGGGGCCCATGGGGCCTGGCTAGGAAAGTTGATCCCCTCAGGGGTGAGGGCCCTAGCTCATTGGTGATGGGATGCTCAGCTGTGAAAGCATGTGGCCCAAGAATGTGGCAGCCCCTGGCATAGGGACAGCTCCCAAGGCTAAGGATTCCTTCTGCCATCAGTGGTCCCAGCCCGCAGCTGGAGCTGCAGATGTCTGGCAGAGGTGCAGTGGAGAGAATGCCTAACCAGCTGCTTAGAATCTGCAAGGGAAAATTATGGATTCCTTATGGAGCTCCTAGCTAGTTTTTTGACCAAAACTTTTTGACCAAAGTGGGCAATTTCTCCTTATCTGGGCCAGGAAATTCTCAGGATGCCAGGTCGCCAGGCAGAGAGAGTAACTCCCTTATCCATAGTATCATAAGATTCAGAAATGGAAGGAAAGTTAGAAATCATTTAGTCCAGCATTCTCATTTTATACACAAGGAAACTGAGGCCCCGAGATAGGAAGGGACTAGTCACCTGCTTGGCTCATCCTGTGGGTATGACCAAAGTAAAACATTCTTCTTGGGTGCAGGTTTCTATCTCTATGAAGGAAATTCAGAAGACACAGAGGGATCTCATTCTCTCCTGGCCCATTTTCTTAACCAGGAAGCAGCCTGGTGTAGTGAGAAAAGCACAGGGTTTGAATAGCAGAGCTAGGACTCAAACTCCCAAATTAGGAAAGTGGAAGGGTACAGTAGAATGAACACTGGTTGGATTCAACTTGCCTTCTGATCCGTATTTCCTTTGTGACTTTGGCCAAGTCATTCAACCTCCTTGGACTTCAGCTTTATCATTTGTAAAAATGAAGGGATTGGATTAGATGGCCTATTATGACCCTTTCAGATCTAAATCTGTGATCTTATGTCTTTGTCACTTACTACATGGCTGCTATAAGAAATGACAAAAGGAACAGTTTCAGAGAAACTTGTGAAGACTAGTGTGACTGATGTAGAATGAAATGAGCTGAACCAGGAAGACGATTTATGCAGTAACAACAATAGAGTAAAAGCTTAAGAACTCTGATCAGTGCAATAACCAAGGAAGGTTCCCGAGAACTAATGATAAGGATGCCTGGTACCCACTGCTGAACGGAGAGCAGAATGAGACATACATTTTTTGGATATGGGAATTTGTGGGATTCCTTTTACTTGACAATGTTTATTTCTTCAAAGGGTTTTTATTTTTGTTTTTTCTTCCCCCCACCCCAGTTTTGGGTGTGGGCAAGAAAAAAATAAACAATAATTGAATATTTGCAATATTTGCAAATTGAATATTTGCAAACAATAATTGAAAAAAAGCATTAATTTAAAAAAATAAACAGAACCTAGAACATTTATTAAAAATTACATATAAGACCTTAGTCATTCACTCTCTCTGGGCTCAATTTCCCTATCTATAAAAACAAAAGGGTTGATGATTTCTAAGGTCAGTTTCCAGCTCTAAATTCTGTGGTCTAGGGATTCTTTGAAGGGTAGAATCTCATATTTTTAAGATCTTCAGATTCCTAGTAGAGCTGCTGGAAGGCAGAGATTTGACTGTTTTGATCCTTTTGCAGAGAGACCATAGCAGAATTGAACAGATCTTGGTCAAGTACTTAAAATCTGATTGTTATTGGAAGAGCAGCTTCAAAACACCATATCTGCTCATTTGTGTGTGCAAACTTACAGACATGTTCTATTATTTCTATGAGCTGGTATGAAACAACTCTGAGCCATGTGCACAGTTGTAATGGCTTTCCCCACCTTCCTAAACTCTAAGCTCGGAAGGATTATCAATAGGGCAGATCCTGAGGGCCAGAATTACCCCAGGCCACTTGTAGACACCCAGACCCCTACAGGAAGCACTTCCTGCCCCATTTCTTCTATTTGCCTGTGTCTCGTGACTATTTCTGGGGTCAGTTTGTAGAGGAGTAGAAGTAGCACTAGATTTGGAGAGAGGACACCAGGGTTTGAATTCTGACTCTCTTGTTTACTAGTTACATCCTTAGGTTAGCTACGTCCCTTTTTGTGTCCTCAATCTCTTCATCTGTTAAATGAGGCCACAGACATCCCTAGACGAGGTAATCTCTCTGAGTCATTTTAGTTTCAAGTTTGATGATTTAGATAAAAGTTTCTGCAGACAACCCATAGCAGAGTTCTCTGACCTGATGTTGGTAAATAGAGCACAGGATTATCCATCCTCTGAGCTGACTCAGGCCACAGAGTGGCCGTTATCTCTTGGATACCCCCTGAACCATCACAGGCAGCTTCTAAGTGTTATTTACTTTATTTTTGCTGATTGGATGGGGAAGGCATCTCTAGCCCCAGTGAGGAGAAGGGCCATATGTCAGGCAACACAGTGGCTCTGTGTCAGACCTGGGGATCATATGAAACAACTGACTGTCACTCTAAGTATTATAAATCCTTTCCTCTTAAAGGTCAAATATCAACTGCTAGTGGTTACCTGGAAACTAGCACATGACCAGAAAATGAGTGAGACATCATAGTATATCAGAAAGAACCTTGGCCTGAGAATTAGGAAATGAGGGTTCCAAGCCTCAGATTGGGTTTTTTGAACAGGTCCTGTCTTCCTCGTTGTGCCTCATTTTCCTCATCTGTAAAATGAAAAGGTTGGGCTTGAAGATCTCCAAAGTCCTCTTCAATTCTGAATCCTATGAGTCTAACTCGATGACACCCACCTAATAAAGCTGTTGCTGAGGTTGTCTGTGTTCTTCCTTCCATATTTTACAACATAGGTTGCCTCCTCATGGAGCCCTGCATCTTCTAGGCAGGTCAATATGATGGCTAGTAGAGAGGTCTGGGTGCTGAAATGGGCAGGAAGAACCTGACTTGACTCCTTTGTGTCTGTAACAGACATCCTTTCCTGTTATGCCTGCACACTCGCCATCTGTCATTCCCCTCCCCCACATTGGCCGGTGCCAGTGAAAGCAGGAGGGACAAGGATGAACCAATATTTGCTGGGTTGTGGGGAGGGAGCCAGGGCTTCATCACATGGAATGCTTTCCAAAGAGCCACATTCACTAGAACTGGAAAGAACCTCAAAGATCATCTTTCACATAGGGAACCTGAGGCATAGGGAAAGAAATGACTTAGCCATGATAACACAACTACTTAGAGATGTAGGTGAGACTAAAAGCTCATGACTCCTGATATTCATTCCAGTGTTCCTATTTGACCTCAGGAAAGTCACTGAACTTCTGGGGTCCCAGTTTACTCATCTGTAAAATGAGGGCCTTGGACTAGATGACCTCTAAGGTCTCACCAACCCTAGAGCCATGATCCTGTGACCCACAGGCATTAATTCTGAAACAGCCTCCCAATAGAGACCCCCAAATCCTGCTTGGAATAGTTTAGGGTTTGCAGTGCTTGGAGGCAGGAACCTGAACATGGTGACCTTTCAGAGTCATTCTTGGTCCTGGAAGTCTGTCACATTCTGGACATCACTGTGATCTAATTCTCAAACATCCAGCTCTACATTTTTTGACTTGTTGCCTTATTTCTCCCCATCCAGGTTTTGCATTTGTTTTTGCCAAGAGAAAAAGTTACTGTGGTACCTTGCAGCTGCCTTGCAGGACTTGTAGCCTTATGGATTTTCAGGGTGGCATAATGGTTAACCCCTTGGTCTTTTTTAGAATCTAAGCTCTGAACCCAAGTTTCCAACTTGGTTAACATCTCTCTCTCTAGTATGGTTCCCAGGTGGCCATCTATTTGCCCCAAATGCTTTTTTTATACTCCTCAGCCTCTGGTTTCCCTGATCTCCTTTGAGACTCAGTTTAAATCCTACTTTCTTCAGGAGGTCTTTCTAGGTTTTCCCCCTCCCCATCCCACCTACAACCTTCTCTCTGAAGCTACTTTCTATTGACATTGTGTATATCATGAATGTACTTAGTTATTTTTATATTGTCTCCCTCATTAGAATGTGAGCACCTTGAGGGCAAGGCTCATTTTCTACATTTTTTCATATTTCTAGTACAGCATCTGGTATATAATAAGCCCTTAAATATTTGTTGACTGACTAACTGATCTCCCATCCTCAGCTCAATGGGATTGTTAGGTTGATGAGATGACTAGTAGAAGGGACATGGGTACTGAAGCGGGTAGGAGGAGCCTGACTTGACTCCTGTGTGTCCCTTCCTATTCTCTAATGAGGATATTGTCAATGTGTGGGACTAGATGAGATCCTTGGGTGGATGATAATATTCAAGATCCTCAACACTCTCTGAAACACATATTCAGCTCTAACCAGATAGGTCACCAAGTATACCATTCCCATTTTTGTCTCTAAGCTTTAGTTCCTATGAATTTCTATCTTCTCCTCTCTAAGACTTATCTATCCTTCAAGGACCAACCTAAGTTCCATTTTCTCCAGGAAGCCTTCCCTGACCACTCCAGTTCAGCATAATGTCTCTTTCCCATGATTTCCTATAACACTTGTCTATCTCCCTCATTGATTTTCCACATTCTACATGAACCATTTTCTAATCCCTTTAGTTGCTTGAAACTCCTCATCCAAACAACCCAGTAGTCTTCTTAAAGGTTCTATTTATATACCTTATCTAGTATGAAGTCTAGAGGCAACTTCTGTTTGAATTCCTGAAGGCTGAGACTTCTTCCCTCTCCCAGTTTTGAACCCACCCTTAAGGTCATATACTTAATTTATTACTAGGGAAGTTTGATCCCTCTTCAAGGGACTGGATTCTTCATTCTCACTTTAATTGCCTCATCACGCCCACCCTGGTTACTCTGGGGGAAATTATATTTTTGGTTCTAGTCTAAGGTTACCTCCCCCAAAAAAGAGAATCAGTAAAAAAAAATGTACCCAATATAAAAATATGAATTGGGTTTGGGACAGGTAATTTATTTCTATACAGAAAAAGAAATCCTAAGCATAAAAGAATCTCTGTATGCATTAACAGAAAGATTTAAACAGGAGTTAGAAATAACTTGCAGCTGGTTAATATCTACTAGTAGACCTGTAGTAAACCTCATCAAGACATAACATAGATGGGCAGATCTGATAATTAGCCATTTTACATTTCACCTCTGTTAAGAATCATTTAATTAAAAGGCCAATTTTGATCTTTCTGTTAGTTCCTTCATATATGTTCACTCTTTCACTGACTCTAGCCCTCTCCTTCTGCTACTTAGGTAGTCTCTTCTGATGGTGGTCCATGTAGATACTTCCTTGAGATGTCAACCATTGCCTGTCTGAGGGAAGTTGCTGCTGCCACCTTGCTAGTAGGAGGCTACTTTCCAGGTCTTTCAAGTTATTATAAGGTCCTATGGCAAAGGCAAGAAGACACAAAAGGGAGATGGTCCCATCCTAGTCATCAGATTGCTTAGGCAGGGCGTGTGTTCATGAACTGTGGCCAGGTAGAGGGAAGGGCATCTCCTACCTAACCCTTCAGACAACTTAGAAAGTTGAGGAGGAGAGGGAGAGAGAGAAAGAGAGAGAGAGAGAGAGAAAGAGAAAGGTGCATCAGAGGAATGAGTTACTCTTTTAGCTTAGTTTCTATCTTTGAAATTTCACTCATTACCTAATAATGGGTACTCAATCTAGTGAAGTGTCATGCACAGTTGGAAGCTGCATGCTCCATTCTCCCTCACCCCTATCTTAAAAAATTTTTTTTCAGCCAATGAAAATATGCCTCCTCTCCCTCCCCACTCTCTCAGTCCATATCAAGAAATTAAAACAATAACAATGACAACTCTTATTATCAACATGCACAGTCAAGCAAAACAAATTCTGACATTAGCCATGTCAAAAAAAAAGTCTTCTTAAATACACCACCTCTTCATCAGAGGGGCAGCATGATTCATCATGGGCCCTCTGGAATCCTGGGTATATTGATCAGAACTTCTAAAGTGGCTTGTGTTCACAGTGTTATTGTTATTTATAAATTGTTCTCCTGGCTTTGCTCACTTTGCTTTGCATCATTTCATATAAGTCTGCATAGGTTTCTCAGAAACTATCTCCTTCACTTTACCATTTCTTACAATACAATAGTATTCCATCATATTCTTACTCCATAACAAGTTCTCATCCTTTCTTTCTTTTCTTTTAAATTCCTCTTCAACATCCACCCTTCTTGGAATTTGTGTTGCTTAGGACTTATTTGTCCCTTAGCCCAACTTCCCTTCTCCTTTTCCCCCTTTTCTTTCTATTTTCCTATTGAATAAAATGTAGTTTTGTACCTAACCCTGTGTGTGTGTTTGTGTGTGTGTGTTTGTGTGTGTGTGTGTGTGTGTATTCTTTCCTGCTTTGACCAGTTCAGATAAGAGTAAGAGTCAACTGTCACCCACTCCCCTAGCTCTTCCTCCTTCTTTATATAGACTTCTACATTAACAACCCATCCTTCCTCTCCCATTTCCCTCCACTTCTTCTTTTAAGTTAACCAAAACATAGTAGAACCATGCCTAAGCCCTCTATAGAATTAGGTTTTTTCTTTGACTCTGATGATAATAGAATTCTGAGGGAACACATGTATTATCTGCCTGTTAGAATTTAAATAGTTTATCTTTATTTAGTCTCTCATGATTTCCTAAATATGTTTTTTTTTATGTTTGTCATGACTCCTATGTTTCTGTTTCAAATTTTTACTCAGCTCTATGCTTTTCAACAGGAATGCTTGGAAGTCTTCTAAATCATTAGATATATTTTTCTTTGTAGTATTCTATTCAGTTTTGCTGGTAAACGATGCATGGTTGTAAACCAGTAACCTTTGCCTTTCAGAATATCTTATTCCCAACTCTTTGCATATTCACAATGATTACACATCAATCTTGGTTGATCCTGACTGTAACTGCTTGGTACTTGAACATTTTCTTTCTACCTGCTTACATTATTTTTTCTTTAACCTAGAAACTCTAGATTTGGATTATAAAGTACCTGGGAGTTTTCCTTCTTTCTTTTTCTACTTCCACTTGCCATCTAGTTCCAAGAGATCTGGAAAGTTTTCTGTTATAATTTCTTGAAATATGATGTCTAGGCTATTTTAATTTTGATCCTGCTTTCAGGTAGTGCAATGATTCTTCAACTTTTTTCCCTGATTGATCTGTTTGGTAGGTCAATTGCCTTTGTTATCAGATACATTTCTTCTTCTTCTTCTTAACTTGACTGTTAATATTTCTTATTGTTTCATGGAGTCATTATCTCCTATTTGGTCCATTCCAGTTTTAAGGGAATTTGTTGTTTGGGTAAATAAAGTTTTGCATCTCTCGCACCAAGTTGCCTTTTCAATTCTTTCTTCCATAACTCTAATTTCTTTTTCAATTTCTCCCCATAGTGCTCTCATTTCATTTGTAAACACCGTTAAATTCCTTGAAAAACTCTTACTTTATAACTTGCAGGAATATTGCCATGCTTGTGCCCAATTTGTCTTTTTCTTGAATTTCTCTACTTATTAGTGATTTAGAGCATTTTATATGACTCTTGATAGCTTTGATTTCTCTTTCTGAAAATTGCTGTTCTTATCTTTTGGCCATTTATTAATTGGGAAATGGTTTTTATTTGCATAGATTTATCTTTCCCTTGTGTATTTGAGAAGTAAAACTTTTATCAAAGTAACTTGTTGTTAAAAAATCTCCCCCCTCCTCCATTTTCTACTTTCCTTTCAATTTTGACTGGTTTGGTTTTGTTTGTGTAAAACTCTTTGAATATGATGTAATTAAAATTATCCATTTTACCTCTTACAATTCTTTTTATCTCTTACTTGGTCATGAACTCTTCATCCATAAATCTGACAGGTAATTTTTTTCTATGGTTCTCTAATTTGTTTATATCATCCTGCATGTTCACATCATGTATCTATTGTGAGCTTATTTGATGAATGGTGTAAGATGTTGATCAGTGCTTTGTTTCTGCCAGGTTGCTTTCTAGTTGTCCCAAAGATTTTTGTTGATTAGTGAGTTCTTGCTCAATAACTTGGATCTTTGGACTTATCAGACATTAGAGTGCTATGACCATTTCCTTCTGTATATCATGTTCCTAATCTATTGCATCTATCAACCACTTTATTTCTTATCTAGTACCAGATTATTTTGGTGATTATGGCTTTATAGTAAGCTTGAGATCTGGTACTGCCGGGTAACTTTCCTTTATTTTTTTTTTGATTCCTTTGATATTCTCAACATTTTGTTCCATTAGGTGAATTTTGTTATTATTTTTCTAATGCTACAAAATAGTTCTTTGGTAGTCTGTGAATGGAACTAAGTAAATTAATTTAGGGAATATTGTTATTTTTATTATATTGACTCAGGCTACCTATGACCAATTAATATTTCTCCAATTGAATATATCTGTTTTTATGTGAAAAATGTTTTATAATTGTTTTCATATATTTCGTGTGTGTGTGTGTGTGTGTGTGTGTGTGTGTCTTAGCAGGTAGATTCTCAAATATTTTACATGCTTTAGATTTTTTTTTCCCAATTACATGTCAAGACAATTTTTAGCATTTATTTTTCAAGATTTTGAGTTACAAATTTTTCTCCTTTTTTCCTTCCCTTCTCTTTTCCTCTCCTTCTTCCTAAAATAGTAGGCAATTTGATAAAGGTTATACATGTGTTATCATGTAAAACATATTTCAATATTAGTCACAGTTGTGAAAGAAGAAATAGATCAAAAAGAAAAAACCCACAAAAAAAAATAAAATGAAAAAAGTATACTTTAATCTGCATTCAGAGTCCATTAGTTCATCTGGATATGGATAGTATTTTCCTTCTCAAGACTTTAATACGTGTCTTGAATCACATGTTGCTGAGAGGAGAAGACCATCACACAACATTGCTGATATTATGTATAATGTTTTCCCTGATCTGCTCATTTCACTCTGCATCAATTCATGTAAGTCTTTCCAGATTTTTCTGAAATCTGCCAGTTCATCATATCTAATAGCATATGAATTTTAAATCATAGTCACATACCACAGCTTCTTCAGACATTCCTCAATTCATGGACATCTGCTCAGTTTCCAATATTTTGCCCCCAGAAAAGGGTTGCTATAAATATTTTTGCACATGTATGTTCTTTTCCCTTTTTTTTTATGATCTCTTTGGAATACAAACCTAGTGTGGTATTGCTGGATCAAAGGGTATGCACAGTTTGATTGCCCTTTGGGTATAGTTCCAAATTGCTCTTCAGAATAGTTGGATTAGTTCACAGTTCCCAACAGCAGTACGGTAGTGCCCCAATTTTTCTCCATCCTCTCCAACATTTATCATTTTCCTTTTTTGTCATATTAACCAATCTGATAAATGTCAGGTGGTACCTCAAAGTTGTTTTAATTTGCATTTCTCTAATCAAACATGATTTAGAGCTCTTCTTCATATGCCTACAGATAACTTTGATTTCTTTGTCTGAAAACTGTCTGTTCACGTCCTTCGACCATTTATCAATTGGTGAATGGCTTATATTCTTATAAATTTGACTCAGTTCTCTATGTATTTGAGAAATGAGGTCTTTATTGGATACACTTGCAGTAAATATTGTTTCCCAGCATTCTGCTTTCCTTCTAATCTTGGTTGCATTGCTTTTGTTTGTCCAAAGGCTTTTAAATTTAATATAACTAAAATTATCTATTTTACATTTCATAATTCTCTCTATCTCCTGTTTGACTATGAATGGGTAACTCACTTAACTTTTCCTTTAAGAATTTGGATGCTATGCTACTTGCTGAATATATGTTTAATATTGATATTACTTCATTATCTATGGTAACTTTTAGCAAGATGTAACTTCCTTTCTTATCTCTTTCAATTAGATCTATTTTTGCTTTTGCTTTGTCTGAGATCAGGATTGATACCCCTGCTTTTTTTTTTTACATCAGCTGAAGCATAATAGATTCTGCCCTAGCCACTCACCTTTACTGTGTGTGTCTCTCTGTTTCGTGTTTTTGTTGTAAATAACATATTGTAAGATTCTAGTTTTTGATCCATTCTGTTGTTTCCATTTTTTTGGAAGAGTTTATTCTATTAACATTCATAATTATGATTACGGTGTATTTCCCTCCATCCTGCTTTTCCTCCTATTTGTTTTCTCTCTCACCCTTTCCCTCCTCACCAGTGGTTTGCTTCTGTCTACTGGCTCTCCCAGTATGCCCTCTCCTCTCTCAGTCCCCCCGCCCCCCACCACACACCTTTACCTAATCTCCTTCCCTAATGCTCTCCTGTCAGGTAAGATTGCTATATTCAACTAATTGTATATATTATTCCTCTTTGAGCCAATTCTGTTGAGAAAAAAGTTCAAGCAATACCTGTCATCCACCCTCCCATCTCTCCGTCTGCTGTAATAGATTTTTCACTCTTCTTCACTAGAAATAATTTCCCCCATTCTACCTCTCCTTTCCTTCTGAATTCAGTGTACCCTGCTTTCTCATTCATTAATTATTTTTGATATCATTCTCTCACATTCACTTTATACTTGTACACTCTTGTCTAGGTCTATTTCTTCTAACTGTACTGTTAGTGGCATAATTTTTAAGAATTACAAATATCATCTTCCCATGGAAGGATGCAAACAGTTCAGCTCCATTGAATCTCTTATGTTTTTCCCCCTTTACCCTCTTTTGGGCTTCTCTTGGGTTTTGATACTGGAGATTTTTTTTGTTCAATTCTCCTTATAAAAGCCTGAAATCTTTCTATTTCATTGAATGACCATGTTTTCCCTTCAAGTACTATGCTTAATTTCAACAAGTAGGTTATTTCTGGTTGTAGACCTAGCTCCTTTGCCTTCCAGAATATCATGTCCATGATCTCTGATTATTTAATGTTGTAGCTGCTAAGTCCTGTTCAATCCTGATTATGGTTCCTGGATATTTGGATTAATTCTTTCTGATGGCTTGCAGTACTTTTTCCTTGACCCGATTGTTCCAAAATTTGGCTATAACGCTACTTGGAGTTTTTATTTTGAGATCTCTTTCTTGTGGTGATTGGTGCATTCTTTCATGCTTATTTTGCCCTTTGGTTCCAGGATTTCAGGGCTGTTTTCCTTGAAAATTGCTTAAAAGATGCTATCTAGGTCCTCCTTTTGATTATGACTTTCAGAAAGTCCAAGGATTCTGACATTGTCTCTACTGGATACGTTTTCCAGGTCATTGTTTTTCCAACAAGGTATTTTACATTTTCTTCTACTTTTTTCATACTTGTGAGTTTGTTTCATTGATTTTTGATGTCTCAAAGAGTCACTAGCTTCCACTTGTCCAATTCTAACTTTTAAGAAGTTGTTTTCCTTAGTTAGTTCTTGTATTTCCTTTTCCATTCGGTCAATTCTACTTTTTAAGCAGTTGTTTTTTTTCAAGTTGTTGGCTCTTTTTTCATACTTCTTTTGTATCACTCTCAAGTCTTTTCCCAATTTTTATTCTATCTCTCTTATATTATTTTTAAGTTCCTTTGTGAGCTCTTCCATGAGTTCTCTCTGGGCTTGAGAATATTTTCCATTTTTTTGGGGGTTTTACTCATAGCTGTTTTGACACAGTTATCTTCTGAGTTTGTGTCATGATTTTCCCTGTCATTATACTAACTTTCTATGGTCAGATTCCTTTATTTTTTGGTTGCTTTTTGCTAATATTTTTTGGTCTTTTTCCTTTTAAATTTGAGCTCTGCTCCCAGGGTGGAAGGGGAACTGTCTGAGGCATCTTGTGCCAGAGGCTCTAGGCCTTGGCTGTTTGCCTGGTATTGATTTGATGTTGCACTGAGGCCCACAGGGGACCCTTGGGTCTGGTTCTGTGCAGAGGGGATAGGGTATTTCTGTATTTCCCTGGGCTACACTGAAATACATGGAAGTCTGGCCATTGGAGATTGCCTGTGTTCCCCAAGGCTATACTGAAGCATGTGGAGGTTGATTCTCAGAGCTGGCATCTGCCCATTCCTCTGGCTGTGCTGAGGCACATGGTAGGGTCCTAGTGTTGGTGTTTTTCCTGCTCTATTGCAGTGGGGCTCAGGATCTCCTGTTGGTTTGTTGAGATGGGGCTTGCTGTTGGTTTGCTGGGATGCTTCTTATCCTAGAGTGTGTTTCCCTTTAACCTGAGTGATCTTTTCCTATGGATCTTCCAAGTTTCTTGGGCTAAAAGATTATTTCACTCACATCTTCTTGCTGGTTCTGCTGTTCTGGGATTTGTTTGGGGGTGCTATTTTAAGGGTGTTTGGAGGTGAATATGGGGTAGTTACAATGATTTGTAACTTGGCTCCCAGACCAGGGCCTCTTCAATGACTTTAAATGGAATTTCTCTTTCTATCTCTTCCTGTGGGTGTTATTGGTAATATATAGAAATGTTGATGATTTATATGGGTTTATTTTCTATCCTTTAATTTTGCTAAAATTTTAATTGTTTCAAGTAGTTTTTTAGTTGCTTCTTTTGGGTTCTCTAAGTATACTATTATATTATCTGCAAAAGGGGATAGTTTGTTTCCTCATTGTCTATTCTTGGTCCTTCAACTTCTTTTTCTTGTCTTATTTCTGGAGTTGTCATTTCTAATACAATATTGAATAATAGCGGTGAGAATGGACATTCTTGCTTCATCCTTATTCTGTTTTATCCTCATTGCAGGCAATGCTTGCTCTTGATTTTAGATAGACACTACTTATAATTTTAAGGAAAGCTCCATTTATTCTTATGTTTTCTACTGTTTTTAATAGGAGTGAATATTGAATTTTGTCCAAAGTTTTTTCTGAATCTATTGATATAATCATAAGATCTTTGTTATTAATATGGTCAATTCTGCTTCTGGTTTTCCTAATAATAAACCAGACCTGCATTTCTGGCATAAATTCTACCTAGTCACAGTGTAAGATCTTTGTGATATATTACTATAATCTCCATGCTAGTATCTTATTCAAATTTTTTTGCATGAATATTCATTAGGGAAATTTATCTATAGTTTTTCTCTCTGCTTTTGCTCTCCTTGCATTAGGAATCAAAACCATATTTGTGTCATAAAAGGAATTTGATAGTACTCCTTGTTTATCTGCTTTTTTTCAAATACTTTATTTAGTATTAGAATTAATTGTTCTGTAAATGTTTTGTAGAATTCACTTGTAAATCCATCTGGTCCTGGGAAGTTTTTCTTAGGGAGATCATTTATGATTTTGTTCAATTGTTTTTTCTAAGATAGGGATCATGGAGGTCATCTGGCCCAGTCTATACCAACATAAGAATCCCATCCCTCAAATTCCCAACAAGTGGCCATCCAGCCTTCATTTAAAAACCTCCAGGGATGTGGAACACTTACCCTCCCAAAACAACCCATCCCCTTCTTGGATAGCCTCAGTTGCTAGAATTTTTTCCTTAGACCACACTAAAACCAAACTCTTTACCTTCTACTTACTGCCTCTGAGTTCTGTCCTCAGGTCTAACTGAATAAACTCAAACCTTCTTCACTATGCCAATCTCTCCAATACTTGAAATCACTTCATACCCACTCTAAATTTTCTCTTCTACATGATAAAAATCCTCATTTGTGGAACATGGCCACATTCCAGTAAAACCATCTTGGTGGATGAGCTAAACCATGGCCTCAAATCCCTCGGTGAGTTAGGGTGTCTACCCCAAGCATGTGAAGACTTTTCTGGCAGAATAGGTGGATGAGAACAATTTGTTCTAGTGCCCATGATGAAGGTAGATGAAGCAGATACTGTAGAGCACTTAGGGCTTGGTCAGACATTGAAGATGCCAAGCTCATCCGTTGCATCCTGAATCATCTCTGGAAGCCTTGACTTTTGTCCTGCCACTGGACTTTGATGCCTTAGAAAGAGAGAATAAAACTGCTTTTCCTCACTTAAGTCCAATTCCTGTGCAAATCAAGATATCACCCCTGTCACAGAATAAAAACAGTAGCTCTAAATGTCAGAGCCATGATTTGAAGCCAGGGTTTCTCTTGACCTCAAGTCTAGTTACATGCTGCCTGTTTGGTAACTAGTAAGACTAAAGAGGTTGAAAAAATGAGTGGAAGGAAAGGAAGGGAAAGTAAGCAAGGTCAGAACAAAATGAAAGGTTAGAAACAGAACAGCCCCAGAAGAGTCCCAGAATATAACATTTCAGGGAGAAAAAGTCCCCTAGGAATTAGGTCAGAGCTTTCAAGAGCTGTCATTTATCCCTCTGGGCCTCAGTTTCCTTATCTTTAGAGGAGAGGCTTGATCCATTTCAGCTCTTAAGTTTATGATCTTTTATTACCTCCAGACATAGACTACTGCTGCTGGAAAATACCTTAGAACAAAGAACATTAGAGTGGAAAGGGGATTTTGACTATAGAACGTGAGAGCTGGGCAGAATTTTAGAACACAATGGAGTTGAAAAAGACCTTAGAACGTAGGACATAGAATTTGGAACACAGAGCTAAAGGCTTCTAGAGACATAGAAGGCACCTTAGTCTACGAAACTGAGGTAGCCAGAGGAATCAAGGGGAAGCATATGAATAGATCAGAGTAGAAAGGCCTAATGCTGGCCAGAGTCAGAATGAAAACCAGGAAGGAAGCCCATGTCTTTCTTGACTTAGTTTGAAGAAAGTAACTCTAAATATGGGCCAGTCAGTTGATGCATCACTCCCACTCTCTGGGTGACTGAGTGGCTCTTCTGCACTCCAACAGGAGACATGTCAGTCACCAGGATGAGCTAGGGGCTTTAAGGAAGCTGTATGACCCAGAAGAAATGCTCCCCATACCATGGTCTCCTCTGTTCCAAAGATCAGTCCATTTGGCAGTTTCCAGGCCAACTAACTGAGAATGATCTCACATCTAGAGAGTGCCTTTTACTTTTCAAAGCTCTTTCATACCCATTATGTTATTTGAGTCACACTGCTTCTGTGAAGCAGGTGGGACATACCCACAAAGATGGGAAAACTCGGTCCAGTGTAGTTAAGTGTCCAGGGGCATACAGCAAGTAAGTAACAGAACCAGGATTAAAACCTGGGTCTTCTGATTTCCAGTCTGCACCCTTTCCATTATATTACACTGCTTCCTTCCAGGGCTAAAAATCCCATCTGAAAATGTGACTCAGAAGCCCAGAATGTGTTTGCCCCAATCAGGGCTTAGGTATTATCCATTTTCTCCAAGTTGCTGTTTAGGGTGGCCCATTTCCCAACCCAGTCCTGGATTCAAACCCCTTTATTGGCAAGTAGAAAACATCAGTTATATTCAGAATGCTCCAACCTTAACCAGCTTTGATGTAATGTAGGTAGGATGGGAGGGAAGGGATTCTTACTGCCCCTCTTTCCCTGAAAGCTCTGGGGACCTTGGTGAGACAGAAGGATGGTAGGCTTCATGTAGGAACCATATGTCAGGCAGGGTGCATGGCCTGGGGTGGGGGTTTGAGTAGGGGGAGGTCAGTGTCACCAGCTTGTTAAAGGCTCAGATCACATTTCCGGGGCCCAGGGCTTGTAGACTGATGAGACAGCTGGCTGAAGGCACAGCAGATGTGAGACTGGGAAACTCCCCCCACCCCCTCTAGTTCCCCATCCCTCCCTCCCCACCCAAGTCTTCCTTCCTCTTTCCTGGTTCCTCTGGGGTTTGACCAGACCACACCTGTTGGATGTGCACCTTGTGCAGCCTCTGAGAAGAGTGCACACCTCATACCCTCCTGCTCAAATCTTCTCTCACCCCCGCCACCAGAAAGGGACCCTAGTGCTGGTCCAAGTCTCCAAGCATAGTTACTCCTTGGAAACTCCCGAAATAATGAGGAGTTAAGAATAGTATAAACCTTCCCCCAACCCCAGGCACTACGGGTACCCCTCAACCTTGGAGCAGCCCAGATACCCAGGTCTAACTGACGTTCGAGGGCAAGTGCTACAAAACATTTCAGGGGCACACAGCTGGGAACCTGAGACAAGGGTAGGAAAGGGGTGGGACAGGGTGGGGAGGGTAGCACAGTAACCTCAAGAAGAGACCTCAGATATAGGAGAGACCTTGGAACACTGTCTCATGGGGGAGACAGATACCCCGGGACACTTGCCCCCCAGGAGTGGGGTACTGAGTGACTGCTTCTGGGGAGGCCACCCCTGGGGAGGGAACCCAGGAAGTAGAGAAGAGAATACTTAGGGTGTGGCCACCAGGGAGAGGATGTGCCATCTGGATGCTTCCTATTTTAACTAATAATTCTTGCCAATTAGTTCCTAAACTCAGTCTCTATCTAATAAAAATATACAAATGCTGTTAGCACCCTCTAAATTTGAGCACCTTGGCAAAAGGGCTTGGTTTCTCCATCCTAGTTATGCTCCCTGGAGAAAGAAAAAGCTGGAAACTTTTTCCCAAATCATGCTTTAACCCTTTGGGGGCAACCATAAGTAGAATCATAGACCATTAAAGATCATAGCGATCATCTAATCCAGAAGTTCTTAACCTTGGGTTTGTGAACCCCCAAGGGTTCTGTGGATAGACTTCAGGAGGCTCATATATGTGAATGGGGAAGAATTATATCTTTATTTTCACTAACTCTAGCTCTTAATTCCAATTATGAATTTTAAAACCAGCAAGCATTTAGTAAGTGCCTACTATGTGCCAGGCTAAGGGTTAAGGATACAAAAAAAAGCAAACAGCGTTCATGTCTCAAGGAACTTACAATCTAATGGTAGTAACCAGACAAGTGTAAAACTGAGAGAGAGCAGTGTCATGAAAATCCAGAAAGGAAAATACCAATGAACAGGGGCTGTCAAGTATGTCAAATGCTCCAGATGGCTCAAGAAGCTGGAGAACCCATAAATTTGTGTATAGAGTGTGCACCAGTTATGTTATTAATACCTATGCTGAAATCTGAGAAGAGGTCACTGATTTGAGATTGTTGGTAACCTTAGAAAGAGCAGTTTTCAGTTGAGTGATGAAGTTGGAAGACAGATCAGAATATGGGCAAACGAGAGTTGGGGGAAAGGAAGTGGAGGTAAAGAGATACTGTTCAAAATAGCTTTTCCTAGGTATTTCCTAGGCTGTAAATGGGAAGAAAGATATGGGATGACAACTTGCCTGAATGATAGTCAAGTAAAGGTTTTTAAAGGATAAGGGAGACTTGGCCATGTTTGTCTAAGCAAGAAAGGAGTCAATAGATATGGAGATACTGGAAGGTAGAGATGAGGGGGGTAACTAAGGGGACAAGCTGATGAATATAGAAAAAATGGGATCAAAGTTACAAGTAGAAGGGTGACTTTGTTGAGGAGATGAAATTTAAAGGGGGCAAGTGCAAAGGATTACAGTGTAGTTCAAAAAACACCCTACTTTACAAGAACAAGATGGATGATTATGGCTAGATCGTTCACCTGGAAAATGGTGGGTGTGGAGTAGCTTAGTGGACTGCAAACTCAATATGTCAACAATATGATATGGCAGCTAAGAAAACCAATGAGATCCAAGACAACATGAAGAGGGAAGGGTGGGGAATACGTATTTACATAGCATCTACTATGTACCAACCACTGTGCTAAGCACTTGACAATTATTTAAAGCAGGACTTCTCTTATAATGTCAAGCTCTAGGAGAATGATGGTCCTGTTTTATTGTTGCCGTGGTCAGATAACATTTGGAGTATTGTTGTCAGTTCTGGGTCCCCCATTTTAGGAGGAACAATCTTGGAAGATAACCAAGAGAGTGAAGGAGCTACAGAGCTCATGCCTTATAAGGACCATTCAGAGGAAATGGACATATACAGACTGATGAAGAGATTTATGGGGTTGTTGCATTGATGCACTTGAAGGTCTATCATATGTAAGGGGGATCTAATTTGCTCTGCTCCTCTCCAGAAGGAAGATCTAGGAACCATGATTGGATGGAGCAAAGAGGAAATTTAAGCTTCTTGGAGAAAGTAACAATTAGAATTATCTAGAAATGGAGTGGTTAGAGAGCAGAGCCATGAATTCCAACACCTCCATTTAAGGAGGGGGGTCAGGACAGACATCAATTCATTTCCCAACTAGTTGTAATATTTAGGGACTTCTTTGATTTTTCTGTTATGTTTCTCAATGTGTACTTCCACAATACTCTCCTCCCCCCATTTTCACTTGCATATTTTGTGGATTATCTTCCCCCATTAGATCGTAAGCTCCTTGAGGGCAGAGGCTGTCTTTCTTTTTTCTTATTTGAATCCTTGGCACAATATGTGGTACATAGTAGGCACAGCATTTGTAACTAGTGAATTTCCCCTTACTGTGGATCTTCAAATAAAGGCTGGTTGTGTGAATTGGTCATTAATTTATAAAATTATAAGATGGAGGCAGGCACAATTAATTCTTTGGGTACTTGTTGGGTAAGACCATGATTGGTGGTGGGAAATGGCGAGCCAATCACATTTTAATAACCACAGAGGTACAAAGGCAAATGGCAAAACTGGTGCAGAGGCAGATGACAACACTTGGGGATGAGGGGATGGGATGGTGAAGGAAGGCAGGATGAGGAAGAAGCTCGGGAGAGGAAGAGGCAGAGAGTATCCTTCACAATAAGGGATTCAATTTGGGAGCAGTGGGTAGCATGGATCCAGTGGAGAAGGAAAAGGGCTAGGAGGGTAGGGAGTTTGGGGTTTCAATTTTATAAAGTTTTTGGGGAAGTAGACCAACTCCTATTTGTACTGTGGGATTGGCTCATTAACATTTCAAATCATCTCAAAGTTATCAGTAAAACTTCAAAGTTACTATATCCACTTCATCCTAAAGTTATGTTAGACTGGTCTGGAGCCATGGTGATCTGGAATTTATCCGAGATTTACCTATCATAGGACCAATGATTCAGCACATGCTGCCAGGATGGGAATTGTGGTTAATAGAGGATATCATTTGGAGCAGTTAGATAGTGTAGTGGATAGAACACTGGGCTTGGGATAAGGAAGGCTCATCAGAATACCATGTGCCCTATTGGCTCAATAAGTGTTTAATGAGTGAATTTTGAGACAAGGCAAATGTCATCTCAATCTCAACCTCCCCCCAAATTCCAGTCATTTCTCAGTTTTGTAAGGTGTCTGATCGGTGGATATAAAATCTCCAGACCCTAATCACTAGAACAAATCTGGTTTTGTTTTTATGTCCTTCTCAGTTGACCTTTGAGTATTGCCCAATTCTATATAGGCTTGGCTTTTTTTCTTCCAAAGTCTACTTTGGTAATGTTTCCAGGAAAGGCAACAGTTACACTTGCATTGTTTTCTATGCCTTGAATGGGATGGTAGATAGAGACTTTGAGTCAGGAGAAGTGGTTTTGAATCCTGAATCCAAAAGTCAATATACCCAGGTGACACTGGACAAGTTATTTCACCTTCAGACAAACATAGTAAAAATTAAAATCTAGCAAGTACAGATGTGGGATAAAGTATTATGAGATCATTTGTAAAATCAAAGGGTAGTAACCATAATTGCACTTCCTGTATCATAGACTTGTAAGGAAAGTGGTTTATAGAACTGCAGAATTCTAGAACTGGAATCAGTCTTAGAGTCAATCAATAAATAATCATTCATTGAAGACCTACTATGCGCCATGCACTGTTCTAAGCACTATACATATACATAAACATTCTCTAAAATACAGTAACCATCTAGTCTTCATTTTCCCTTTCTCCTTTTGCCCCCTCTTTCCTCCTCTCCCTCTGCCCTGCCCACCTTCTTGCCCCAGTGAGGAAGAGCCCAGTACCTCCCAGAGCATCTTATTCTACTTCTGGGTACTCTGATTTTTTAGCAATGTTTTCCTTATACCAAGCCAAAACCTCTCTCTGTGCGACTTTGTCCCATTTCTCCTAGATCTACCCTTTGAGACCAAGCAGAGCAATTCTAATAATTCTTTCAAATGATTGTCCTTCAGACACTAAAGACAATTATCACGTTCCCCTGAAACCTTCTCTTTTCCAGGCTTTGTAATCCTTAATGCACCATATAATTGTAATGGGGCACTTTGGACTGTCACTCCCTTCTGACCTGATTGCCCATAAAGGCTTATTTCTGTCCCACCTCATTGCCCATAATGGTTGAAGCAAAGGAACTTCCATTCATTGGTTCAAACTCCAGGGCATCGAATTCCTGTGAGATCTGTTCCTGAATTCAATGATTGCATCAAGAAACAGGGGTTTGGATGAAGAAGAAAAGAGTTATGGGGATGATGGCAACCTTGGCTAGGGGCAAATGTAGTAGTATAGCATTTGTTCTGGCCATGCTGAAAATAATGGCACCCCCTGATGACATGGAATGTGATTGGGTGAGCAGGAGTTGCTGATGTTGCATGTTACATTTGAAGTCTGGAAACTGTGGATACAGGTAACAGAAAATTGACTTCGAACAGCAGGCAGCCTACAGCCAGAGCCAATGCTGATTCCTTTACCCAAGAGGGCACAGAACTGAAACTTAAATTTTTACCACTGGCTGTGTGAGTTTCTCTAGAAGTTAGTTACTTCCTTATCTTACATGATTCTAGGAGAGGTTGCACCCATATTGTGGTCTGAGAAAAGGGAAAGAAGGAAGGCAGAGAGGAAGGGTTGATCTGTTCAGGATGACTTTGTTGACCATTTATTTTCCTATGTGTTGCCTTGCTATAGTCTTGATTATATACTTTCTTTGTGACCCCTGCATGGTCTGTAACTAGAGACCATGAAATGCAATGAAAGCATATTTTCATTTACTTGGGATTATCCTGAACCCCCTTCACTGAATCCAAGTTATCAAAGGGTTCTAGAGTTGAGTGGGACCATGGTTAAATTTGTGGGGATTCATCTAAGATATTAAAAATATTATGGATTTTCATGAATAGTTATGAACCATCTATGAATGTTAGTGAATTTTGTCTGGATAGCTATGTACTGGTTATGAAGGGTATTGGATCAAAGTAAGGCAGCCATCCTGGTTGTTGTCCTTCGTTCTCGAAGAGGACCAAAATGACATCATTATGATAAAGTCAAGTTTCAGTGTGTCTGTGGCTGATCAGACCCCAATATGAACTCAGAATGCTCTGCCACAGACTGGGCACAGATAGTCCATGTGAACATTTGGGGTGAATACTCTAAATTTGCTCATTCTACGTGTCCTTTGACCTGTTTCAATTCTGCTTTGCTCATAGCACACAGCACCATCTCTAATGTGGGCATGCCATGCTGAGCAATCCTGTACCAGTATCTTTCATGCACATAATCAATTTCAAAGTTCTTGAGAGAGACCTTGAGAGTGTCCTTGTACCGCCTTTGTTGACCACCATGTGATCGTCTACCCCATGCAAGTTCTCCATAAAAGTCTTTTTTCATTTGAACAACATGGCCAGCCCATCAGAACGGCACTCTCTTAATCATAGTTTGAATGCTTGGCAGTTTAATTCAAATATGGACCTCCATGTCTGGTACCTTATTCTGTCAGGTGATCTTTGGAATCTTCCTAAGACAGTTCAAATGGAAGAAATTCAGTTTCTTGGTATGGCGCTGGAAGACTGCCCATGTTTCACAGGCATACAACAATAAAGTCAGCACAATGGTTCCACAGACCTTTAGTTTGGTAGTCAGTCTAATACCTCTTCTCTCCCATACTTTCCTTTGGAGTCTCCCAAACACTGAGCTAGCTCTGGCAATGTATGTATCAACCTCATTGTCAATGGGTACATTCTTGGAAAGTACATCACCAAGGTAAGTGAACTTATCCACAAAATTCAAAACTTCTCCATTTGATGGCTCCATGTATGGATGGTGTGGTGGTGGCTGATGGAGCACCTGTGTTTTCTTGGTGTTAATTGTTGGACCAAAATTAGCACAGGCAGCAAAGAATTGGTAGATAGTTTGTTGCATCTCAGCTTCAGAGGCTGCACTGAGTGCACAATCTGATTTTCTGATTTCTGTTTGCAAGGCAGCTGTATTAGTACTAGTTATACCAACTGAGGAATATTTTTTCTCCTCAAGGTCACATCTGCAATTTGACAGCCATTTTCCAGTGCAAGCTTTATTGCCAGGCGAGGCCAAGTTGATTCAAGCAAACATTGTACCCTTGTGTGTTAAAGCATCCCTGTATGGAAATGGCATTACCTACTTGTGTGCTAGGGTGAATAGCCATCATGTTTACTCAAATATTGGACAACAGGTGCTTAGTGGTAAGGACAGATCCTCACTGAAGCCTGTTCATTTTGAAGGTACCAACTGAATGCAAAGATGATGCTTTTGTTGACTTATTACACCATGTTGTGTGTATACGTGTGAGTGTATGTGGGGGGTTGTAAGTATTATACAAATTATACTGGAAATCAGATGAATCAGTCCTAGTACTATGTGATTTCCTTAAACTGTGAGGCATTCCTAGATTCCCACAAAGACCAATGGTGAGGAAGGTAGTTGAAAATTAATCATCAAACTCCCCACTGCAGAATAGGAGGTGATGAACACTCTCATGGTGAAGAAAGGATAAAATGAGGATGATAAAAAAAGGTCTACTGAAAGGAAGAACATTTCCCCAAGCAATCAATAACCCAGTGCCACCAATGACAAAATACAGCTATAAAGGACTTAATATTGAAGGCTAAGGAAAACATCAGGACAGATGTCATAGGAGACCTGGTTAGGCACAATAGAAAGAGGACTGGATTTAGAGTTAGAGAATCTGAGTTCGTATCCCATCTCTGCACAATGTATGACCCTGAGGAAGTCATTTCTGCAGTCTAGCTTTTGACTTCAACTGAAATGGCTCCCTTCAAAGTTACCAACGATCTCTTAATTGCCAAATCTAATGGGTTTTCCTCAGCCATCATTCATCTCAGCCACTCTTCAGCCTTTGACATTCTGCATAATCCACTTTCCTTGATACTCTCTCCTCTCTAGGTTTTAGCAACACTTTCTCTTGGTTCTCCTGTCTGATTGCTCCTTCTTAGCCTCCTTTGCTAGATCTTTATTCAGGTCACATGTACTAACTGTAAGGGTCCTGTAGGGTGCTTTCCTGTGTCCTCTTCTCCCTCTGTCCTCTTTCTCTTGGTGATCTCATTAGTTCCAATGGATTCAATGATCATGTCTATGCAAATGACTTTTAGATCAACCCTAACCTCTCTCCTGATGTCCAGTCTTTCATCTCCAGCAGTCTATGGACTTTTTGAATTGCTGAGTCATGTCTGACTCTTTGTGACCCCATTTGGGGGTTTCTTAGTAAAGATACTGCAATGATTTACCATTTCATTCTCCAGCTCATTTTACGGATGAGGAGTTGAGATAATCAGGATGAAGTAGCTGGATTAGAGTCACACAGTTAGTAAGTGTCTGATGCCAGATTTGATCTCAGAAAGATGAATCTTCCAGACTTCCAGCAGAGCATTCTATCTATCCATCATGCCACTAGATGTCTTGCTGACATCTGAAGTTCAACACATCTAAAACTGATCTCATTATCTTTCCTTCCAAATTCTCTACTCTTTTTAACATTCCCTCAGTCACAAGCATTGTATTCAAAGGTCAGTGTATACTGGACAGTCATTTTGGTGGAGCAGAAGAGTCCTTGGATGTCTTCTATTGGAGTAATTAACTTGTTTTTAAAAATTATTTGGATAACTTCATTTCAATCTACATGGTTTCTTTTGTAACTCTGTTATTTTATTTTATACATTTAAAAATATTCTTCTGAGAACGGCTTCATAACCTTTCCCAGTCCGCCAAAGGAATCCAAGACACACAAAAAATTAAGGACCCCTGCTTTAAAATGAAGAGAAAAGGGCCTCTGCCTTCGTGTAAGGCTGAAAGACCTGCTTTGGGGAGCCTTAACCAAAAGCTTAAGGCTAATGGAGAACATGAACCACATTAGACTTTCCCAAGGGATCAAGGGATTGGTACAGGACAAAATAGCATTGGTAGAACCAGCAATGTATAGATATTAAGATGGTTCTGAAGTTACTTAGAGTCCATAAAGTTGGTGAGGGAAACTGAGGCAACAACAATGGACAAAGGCAGTGGGTGAGAGGTATTAAAGTCATCATTGAATGACCATTGTCAGGTGTAGGCCATGAACACCAAAAGAAGGGCTAATTCACATCATTCAGATCCCACTGAATAAGGTCAGACCTCAGATGCTGAAAGATAGACCAGGAGTCATGGACTGGGCCTTTCCTCTTGGAGAGGCTCTGAAGAACTGTGTTCCTTTCTGAGTGCTTGCCACTTGTATTATAGCATTCAATGCAGCAGCAACAGTGAGCAATGAAGGCACCATATTTACCACTAGTACCATCACCCTATTAGGATTGTGAGTGTCGGTGTCTGACTAGGCAGGACAGTGGACCCCAAGTAATAATTATATTTTCACTTGCTCAAGGAAGATATGTGTGTAATGTATTTCTATAACCTACATAGGGGATAGGCTAAATGAAGAGGACCACCTGTATTTGAGTTAGGCAGGAGTGAGTTGGAAATCCCTCAGGGAAGTTTTGGGTGTCAGCAATATGGGGCCTACCCCCATGGTATCCCTGGACCTGTGAATATCTCAGGGAGTTCAGTAGAGTGGTCAGTATGAGGCAACTGGGGATTTTCTCTAGGGCATCAACAGTTAGCAAATGAACTTGCTCCACATGGTAGCCTTCCATGGGCCCCAGATTGCCTGATTGTCTTCTCCTTTTCTCACCCAGTCCTGGGATGGCACCTCTATGAGCCCCAATTACCATCATGTCCCTCTCATGAGGCTTCTGTTCCCCCAGAGTCATGCTTGCTTGACTACAACCAACTAGGATAGATGTGCTGCTAGAATTTCCCCAAGCCTGTGCCAAACGGGGTACCACAAAGCAGCAGTCAAGAAGATACTTGCTGCTTCCCTAGCCTTAAGAATCTCCATCTCTCTTCTGCCATCCCACCCCACCCTACTATTTTACCACAGAATTTGCTTCAGGTGCTGTCATTTCTAGGTATGCTTTTGAGTTTCAGCATTGATTGGGACTGACTCCAGGTCTTTCAAAGTGCTGGCATTGGATTTCAGGTGGCAAAATAGGGTGCAATGCCCAAACACCTTGAAAACCCATGGCTTTTGTGCAGATTCTTACGGGAAGCTCAAGGAGCTTCCTGGAAGAGCGTGAAAGAAGCAATGAGCCCTCTGGACCAAGCATAGATCCAGAAAATCTCCCTTTGGATAGAAAATGATATAATGCTTGTAAAATACTTAGCAGAGTGCCTGGCATATAGTAGGCACTACTATATAGTAGGCATATAGTAGGCTTAGTCTCTTCTCTTCCCCCAATGCAAAGGTCATTTGAGGAAAGTGAGAGCTTATGCGTTCACATTGTATATGGGAATGTGCCCAAGGATCACCTCCACTTTCTGGGGAACAGTTTTGGGAAATTTGTCTTACAGAGATGAAGGATATCAAGAATGCCCTGGAGGAATCCTTAGTCAGTGGCATAACCATGGAATCCTGCATATGGAAGAAGATAGTGAAGAATACAATATGTTTAGCCATTTAGCTGAGTAAAAGAATTAAGGTGGATCTGTGTACCATGTCATGGATCTGAGTCATGTCTCTTTCACTTGTCGGTGTGACCTTGGACAACTCACCTGGCCCATTCAGTTGCTGAAATTATCTTCATAAAGTACAGCTCTGACCACCCCACTCCTCTACTTAATAAAATTCAGTGACTCCCTATTACCTCCAAAATCAAATGGGAAATCCTCTAATGAGCTCTGAAAGCCCTTCCCAACATGGCCTCTTCTTATCTTGCCACACTTCCTACACATTACTCCTCTTTCCATGCTGGACTTCCTGCAGTAACTTGCACATGACACTCCTTGACTGACTGAGTCAGTCATAAAAGAATAGAAGTCAGAAGAAAAAGAAAGAAAGAAAGAGAGAAAAAGGAAGGAAGGAAGGAAGAAGAAAGAAAGGAAGAAAGGAAGAAAGAGTAGGGGAGGAAAGAAGGAAGAGAAGAAGGGAAGGAAGGGGTGGAGATTTAAGGGAGGGAAGAAGGCAGTAAGGAAAGAAGGAAGGAAGAAAAGAAGAAGAAAGGAAGGAAAGGAGGGAGGGAGGAAGAAGGGGAGAAAGAAAAGAAGAGAAAGAGTAATCTCCATGTTTAGATTAGCAGACTAGTGGAGAGTCATCCTATACCAAATAGTTGAAAGACTGAGTAATTTCCGTATATGATGTCAACCTAGAAAATGACCAGGTAAGTACAAAGAAGATACCACATAATCATTTGAATTTATGGGATCACAGAATAATATTTCTAGAGTAAAAGGGATCAGCTAGTCCAACAACTTCATTTCACACATAAGGAAACTGAGGCACAGGGAGGTTGAATGACTTAACCAGAATTATTCACATAGTAAATATCACATAGTAAACAAAGATTGGATTTAAACTCAGACTTTCTTGACTCTAAGACTTCCTGAACCCAGGACTTCCTGACTTTTTATCCATCCTCCTAGAAATTAGTCATTTCCCCACCAGTACATGATCCTGTAGGAAGTTATGCCCATTTTGTGCCCTCAGAATGATTCTGTTCTAAATTTACTTTCCCTTAGAAGCTACTTTGCTGTTTGGTCTTAATTAAATACTTTGCTATGAAATTTGTGTATCATACATGGCCTGCGAATGGAAAATATATCTTGAAAAGGGAGCTGAATCAGTAGCTGCGTGAATAGAATTACCCAAAATATACCCAAACATATGAGTGAATGTCCCAGAGATGAGTGGGACTTTGGTTACATAATAATAACCAGAATTAGGAGAATTAGGAGACTTGTGTTCAAATTCTGTCATACACTTGCCAGTTGTCACTTAGACACTCATCACCAAACAAGTCACTTAACATCTCTAAGCCTCAGTTTCCTCACTTGTAAAATGGGGAGAATAATTATGTTGATAATAATACAAAGTATATTGTGGGAATCAAAAATTAAAATGTGTGTAAAGTGATTTTGCAAACCTTAAAGCATTATGTAAATGTTAGCTATCCTTTTTTGTAGCTGACATTTACAGAGCACTTTATGGTTTACAAAGCGTTTTATAGCCATTATCTCATTTGATCCCCACCACAGCTCTGTGAAGTAGATAGTACAGGTATCATTATCCCTATCTTAGATAAAGAAACTGAGAAGTTAAGTAATTGGATCTGGATCAGAGGTCGAGTTGGGATCTGAACCTAGATTTTTCTGACTTCTAATTCATCCTTCTTTCCTGTATCATCAAAACTTCAAGGAGTCACTATTATTAATTAAACAGGTCAACAACTGGTCTAGTGTCCAACAGCATCTGTTGGTCTGGATTCTCTCCCAAATATCTTGGAGCAGCTATTTTCTAAAATTATTTTGTCTCTATCCATGTGTCCTTTGTCCATTCCTCTAATAACCTCTATTGGGTGACTAATTACTGGTGATCATCCTCTCGGGATTCCCATTGGCATGACCCACCATACTGTTCTGTCCTTGCTCTTCTGCTGCCTCTACTGAGTGCTAGGTGTCTGTTAGAATACCAGCTCATGTGGTCTCCTGACACTTTCACCCTCAACTGAGCAGGGCTTGGCATTCTATTAGAAAACCACATGTGCTCAGACATCAACTAGGTCAATTAACTGGAGAGGACAGGTCAGAAAACTAAGAGCTGTGGAGCTCAAGGTCCTTGCTAAGGACCCTGAAATGATTCTGAGGGTTTTACTGTCTTTGTTGCTAGACTGTACATCATGTGTATGTATAATTCGTGACTTTATGTATAAATAATATCTGCATAGTTATATATTGCATATAATATATACATAATTGTATATTATACATCTATACAATTATATATCATATATTATCTACATAATTATATATTATGTCTATATACCTATATATACATACATATATATATTTAAGCTCAGTTTTTTTTTTTCTTTTTAACTAAAGGAAGGGAGGGCAGGAAAGAAGAAATGGTGCAACCTCAAAATGGTAGGTAGAAGAGCTGAGTTCAGAATATAGTTTAAGGGTACTAGATATAGAACTTGAGAATACTTCTGGGTCTTGCCAGGTTGAGTTCTGGAGGAAGAAATATTGGAAATCTTCATAATGAGGGAGTAGGGAGAGGATAGGTGGCTTGGTACTATAATTTACTGGAAAGTGAATTGAAGTCAGGAGACTTGAATTCAGGTCCAGCCTCTGATCACCTTTGTCCAAGTTGAGGAGAGTTGCTTCCTTTCTCAGGGTTTCAGTTTCCTGCTTTGTAAAGGGATGGGGTTGTCTTTAAAATTGCCTCTAAGTTACCAGAGCAAGACTTAGAAAACAATGAGAATCTGGGATAGAACTGAACCTACCAGGGCTTCAGGTGGAAGTTTGCCAAAGGTGAGCCTGATATTTACTCAGTCTAGGAAAACAGTGACTTAGCTTTAATCTTCTGGAGTCTGTCACTCCACAAAGCCTGCCCCGATTTCCTTACCTGTAGACTTAAAGGATCAGACAATATCACCTTTAAAGTGACTCTAACACTCTATGAGTCAAGGATTTCTTCAATGATATGGTCCTGGGGTCACATCTAGCAGGCCATATATTTGAGAGCCCTTGGCACTGGTCAGGCAGGTCTGCAGATAGGTAGGAAAGTCATGGTAGCTCCCCCAACATTAAGTTCAGAGAAAGGGTGATACATAGGTGCCTGGTTGCCCAGTGGCCCAGGTGTCCAGTTGCCCAGTGACCTAGATGCCCAATTGGCTAGTGGCTTGGGTACCAGGTTGTCCAGTGACTGAGGTGCCCAGCTGTTCAGGTGCCCAATTCTTTGTCTCCTGTCTCATCAGGTAGCATGATTTCTTGGAATAAGAGACAGCATGGGATAGTATTGTAGTTAGAGAAATTGAGTTCAAATTCTAGGTCTACCATTTACTACCCATGCAATGACAGGCCAGTCATTGAAGATCTCTAGGTCTCTGCTTTCTCAGTTATAAAACGAGGTCAGATTAGATGATCCTATTCTCGGTGGAGTGTAAGGTCCAACCTTCCCTATGACTGTTCAAGAGGAACAAGGATTATCCTGCATTCTCCTGTTTTCTGTCCTTTGGAAAGTATTGAGAGGCTAAAAAACGAATATTGTACATGAAGGATTTCCAAGTCTGAATCCTTGGCAGGAAGTAGACTTGCCATGTCTTTTCTTTCCTCCTCCTTACCTTCCCCAGGATCCTTGCCTTTCATGCAAGGTCTCAGAACTCTGATCACAAAACCAAAACTGTTTGACTTTAAGGGACAATGAGCTTTTTTCCTTTATGACCCCAGAAAGAGAAGGTTCTTTGCAGGGTCAGCCCTCACCTTCCCTACCACTCCTGAGTGGGATCTATTGTTATCATCTAGATAAAGGAAGACCCAAAGATATAGCCCTTTAAACCCCATCCTAGAGAAAGACCAAGTCATGCATTTGCCCATTACCCAACTTTACAAAGTCTCATCTTCCCTCTGCCCCCACCCCAGCTTAAATGGGGACACCATTTAACACTTGGTCCAGAGCAGACAACGGTTCCTTTCTCCCTACATTAAGCTGCTTGCTGATTAATTATAGATTGAACTAAAAGCTTTTATTACATTAGCCTTTACTCACAGTAACATCCATATTTATTTTTTTTTTAGAGTAATTACTCCTGTATAATAAACAGCACTGTTTTATGTGTGGCTGGGGAGGAGGGGCCAGTGGTAACTTAAGATATGGTGGAAGCGCCAGTTGCCATTAGCAGCTTAGTGGTTGGCTGGTGGAGGCTGGGAGAGTCGAGGGGCCACTGTCTGGAAGAGGGACGGTCAGATCGAGGGGGCCTGTGGTGAGCTGTCCTGGAGCCGGACCGGACAAGACCGGGCCACTCACTCTGAAAGCGGAAGTCTGACAATTGCATCTGTGTCCATTAAAGGAGGAGATGGGCTAGAGCAAGCGAGGAGGGGTCTTTGTATGAGGGGATGTAGAGTATGTGGCCTCTGTCTAGCCTGAGCCCCTGAGGCCTGCGTTGCCCTCTTCTGAGCCCCATTAGTCTATGTGGCCGGAGGCGGGAGGACAGGTGGCCTTTGACTCCTGGGATCTCAGACTCGTAATAGCTGGAAGAGGCCTCAGAGCCACCTGCTACACACCTCTCGTTCTACAGATGAAGAAATGAGGCCAGAGAAGCTAGAAAAGAGGATAAGTTCCTTATTTACTCAAACTCTCTCCCCTCTCTCTGACTGTCCTTTCTCCGACTAAATCTCTCTCTTGTCTCTTTTTTTCTGTCTCCATCTCTGTCTCTGTGTGTGTCTATCTTTCTAACTCTCTTATTTGTCTCTGTTTGTCTCTGTCTCCGTCTCATTCTCTGATTTTCTGTCTCTGTAAGTCTCTCCCTCTCCCCCTCCCCCTCCCTCTCCCTCTCCCCCTCTCTCTCTTTCTCTCCTTCTCTCTCTCTCCCTCTCCCTCTCCCTCCCTCTCCCTCTCCCTCTTCCCCACCCCTCTCATCTGTCTCTCTGTCTCTTACTGTCTCTATCTCTTTTTCTGACACTGTCTCTGTTGTTTTGGTCTTTATCTGTCCGTATCTGCCTTGCTTGTCTACCTCCCTGTCTCTTTTTGTTTTGTCTCTTTTTCTGACTCTTCCTCTTTGTCTCTGTCCCTCTGTTGCTTTGTCTATTTCTTTAAAGGGCCCAGGGTCTCCCAGTGCATCCTGAGTCATCTCCAGTCATCCTGATGAATACCTGGTCACTGGATTCAGATGGCTGTGGAGGAGAAGGGAAGCTGGTGATCTGCACAGCACCCCCCCCCCACTCAAAGTAAAGCCAAGTGCAAGTCATGTCATCATTTCTCTGATGGCATGGTCTTCTTTGGCAATGAAAGATGAACACAATCTGTGTCTGTCTCTCTGTCTCTGTTTCTGTCTCTTTCTATCTCTATCTCTTTCTCTTTGTCAGTCTATCTCTCTCCTTCCAACTTAGTTGGTTACCTATTTCCAGAACCAAAAGTGGGGAGGGGGTGACTGGGGCTTTAACCAAAATTTAGTGGATATTGGCAATGCTGGACAGGGTAGAAGCAACTGAGCTTAGCACCTAGTCATCTGGAGGGGATCTGGAGAAGATCTGGTGTGTGATTTCATTGGTATATGAGACTTCAGGTGAGAAAACACCTTATCTCAATTCAGGTTGGCATCTCTTCTGCAACTTACAATATAGTTACCTAGAGCATGTATGAGGTCCCAACAGCCTAGAGTGTGGCCTGAACCAGATTAAAATCTAATTGAGGAATATTTGACAAAATAAATAAAGATGCAATAGAACATTGATAATGTTAATATATGGTTTTCTAAGTCAATGAGTAGATCTTAGCTTTAGTGGTCATTAGGACATCATTGTCCTAGAGCATTGTGTGTCTTGCCCAGGGTGGTATATGCCATTTACAAGGTCCGTATGTGTCAAAAGTAGGACTCAAACCCAGGTCTCCCTGGCTTTCAGGCCTGCCCACTCTCCACTACTCCATCTGGCTTTCATATCAGCAAGAAAAATGAATTAAATTGGCAAACTCCCAGAAGACACCATTTCCTTCTCCTAGTGACCATTTGCCTCTTTCATGCTCCTACCCTGCTCCCTCCTAGAATATCCACCAATGGGGGCCTTTTGTCCCAAGGTCCAAGGTCTCCCCACTTCCCATGCTCCTCTCCCCCCATCAACTGAATTTGTCTTAAAAATCTAATTTGCCCATGTGGCTGTTCCTGCTGATAGCTCATTTTATATCGCTTGGATTGGTTAGATCCAGCTCTAACGGGACTGGTCAATTACTTCTTCAGCGCACCTCTCCATTCCCAGAGCAGCTGACATACCAGTGTAGGCACTCATAGCTTCCTGCCGGGATTATGTTAACATCCTCACAGAAGCATACCTTAGAGGTAAGGGAGCAGGTTGGGGTCATGGGGGAGGAACAAAAAGAACACTGGATTTTGGAATCAGAGGACCCAGGTTCAAATCCCGACTACAGGGCAGATAGGTAGTGCCATAGATAAAATACTGAGTGTTTTGTCAGGAAGACTTGACTTCAAATCCAGCCATAGACACTTATTAGTTGTGTGACCCTGGGCAAGTCACAGAACCCCTACCTCAGTTTCATCAACTGTAAAATGGAAATCACAACGGCATTTACCTCACCGGGTTGTTGTGAGAAGCACATGAGATATTTGTAAATGCTTAGCACAGTAAAACATAAGCACACAGTAGGGCCTACATAAATGATGACTATTAAAATTGTCTAAAAATTTTCCACGCTTTCCCCATTACTTAAAGGATATCTGAGTTATAGAGCTGGAAGCACTCTCAAAGGGCATTGAATTCTACCCCTTCATTTTACTATTGAGGAAACTGAGGTCCAGAGTACTGAAGGGATTTGCCCAAAATTATTATGAATAGTAAGCATTCAAGTCAGGATTTGAACACAGGTCCTCTGACCTAGTGCTCTCTCTACCACAGAGGATGAAGTCCACACTCTTTAGCTTGGCATTGAAGTCCCTTTATAATCTAGATCCTATCTACCTCTCTTACCTAAATTCTCTCGGTTCTTCCCTCTGTCCCCCACATAGATTGGTCTGAGTTGTCTTGCCAGACTTGCAATGTTTCTGACTCAGATTGTTATATTCCCTCAAAATTCACAGTTTTAGCCTCCTTTCGGTACCTCCCCCATCTTCTCAAGGTGTACTAAGTGACTTCTGCCATCTTCCACAATCAGGGATAACCTGGCCCCTTACCAGTTCCAGCTTTCCACTTTCTATCCCAGTTGATCAAGTCTGCCTAAGTGGGTCCCCAACTCAATGCCTATCTCTACCCCTCGTATGTCAAGCTAGGGAATTCTGCTATTCAATGCTAATTATTTGGATCCAGCTCTTCTCTTGGGGCCATTTCATGCCCAGTGGTTCTCTTAGGAGCCTCTGGTCTAAACGGGCAGTCTATCCTGTCCACTCACCCCAAGCAGACAATCTCCCTCTCTCATCTGCACTCCTCTTTCTCCCTCCCACTCTGTCTGCCAAACACAGCCTGACTTGACTTTCCTTTAATCCCTCCCATCAGCCTCTCAGAACAGATCAGGATAGCATCTGGGGGGGGTGACTCCCAGATGCTTGGGCAGCAAGGGATGATTGAATCACAATGAATTGGAGTCTCTGCCTCAGCAGACTGGGTCCAGAGTAAATTAAATGGTGGGACCAGCCATATGGCAGGAGTCAGGAGAAACCCAATTAATTGATTGGGTCTAGCCTGAAAGGGGCCACCCTGCAGCCTTGGAATTGGACTGTAGATGCCTGTCTGTCCCACACCCGCTTCCCACCCAAGGTAGGAGCTAACCCTTTCCTGACTGGCCCTGGAAGACCTGAAGTGCAAGCCTGAGCTAACAGTCAACTGAGGCCTGCACATACACATCAGGGAGTCCATCAACAAATATTTATTAGGCACCTACTATATGCCTGGGACTGGGCTAAGAACTGGAGATACAAAAAAGGGAAAAATACAGTACCTGCCCTGAAGGAGCTTGCAACTTCATGTATTAAATTGTTTCATTCATTCCAGGAGCATCTCCTTCATGCTCGATAGTGGAAGGAGCACAAGTAGTTAAAGTCAGAGGACCAGAGTTCAAAACCAAGTTCAAATTCACAACTTCTAGCACTTACTATCCGCATGATCCTATCAGGCAAACCATTTCCCCTATTTCTGCTTGAGTTTTCCCATTTTTAAAATGAGATCATTGGATCCGATGCCCTTTGAGGTTCATTCCAGCTGGAAATTTATGGTCTTATGAGAGGTTTGGAGAGAGAGCCGGCCTCAAAGCTAGAAGACCTGGGTTCAAATCTTGCTTCTACTACAGACTAGCTTCATGACTCACTAGGTGAGTCACTTAGTTCCCTAAGTACTAGAATCCAGGTCCCACTGTTAAGCCTTAGAATCTAAGACTATAAAGAAACTAGCTGCTCATTCTTTTCTGAAGGGGATTTGTTCTGTAAGTTTGGATTCAGTCAAAAGGCTGCACTTGAGGGTAGCCTCGAAGCTTTAGGTTCCCTACCCCTGGAAGGTACAACTACAATGGGGAAAGGAGTTTCCCTATCTGGGAGTTTCATATACCAAATATAATCCCAGATCCAGGCTTGATTCCTGTCATGATTCCTCTGTAATCTAAGTATTATGTTGCGTGGGGGAGGTTTTGACCAAAGAATTGAAAAATCCCCGAAGTGTCCCTGGGTTCCCTCATTGTCTTGAGTGCCTGACCCAAGGGTTATGGAGACTAGATAACAGTTCATCTGAGTGAAGATTGAAGCATACTCTTTTCATTTACTATATATTTCTTGCATTTGTGTGTGTTTGTTTTTGCACTAAGGAAATGTTTTTTGTAACTTCTCACATGTAATTAATATCATATAGTTTACTTTCTTGATAGGTGGAGCAAGGATGAGGGAGACTTTGGAACTCAAAATTTTTAAAGATGAATGGTAAAAAAAATGTAAAATGTAACTGAGAAATAGTTAATGAAATAAATGAAAAGATAATAGTTTCAGTTATGTAATGATTTGGGGAAAATAAAGCCTTTTCCTCACAACCTTATAAGGCAAATAGTAGAAACATTATTAGCCCCATTTTATAAATGAAGAAACTGAGATTCAGTAACTTGCAATGAATTTCTTAGGGTTACACAGCTCATCAGTGTTGGACATAGGCTAACCCCTTAATCAAAAGTTGCCATCCTTCTTGTGGAGGTAAGATTTTAAAACTCACTTTTAGAAAAATTCACTTCAAAATCTAGGCCTGATACTAAATGTGTAGCTTTGTTCATCTCTTGGGGCCTCAGTTTCCTCACCTGTGAAATAATGAGGTTGGGTTAGATTTTCTCTACTTTTAATATTCCGTGATTATAAAAAAAAGCCTATAAGTCAGTTTTAGCCTCTTCCCTTATCAGGCAGCTGGACAGTGCAGTTGACAAAACATTGGGCCTGATTCAGAAAGACCTGAATTCAAATCCAACCTCCAACACTCTCTCCTTGTGTGACCCTAGAAAGGTCACTTCATCCTGTTTCAGCTTCCTTCTCTGGAAAATGAGAATCATCTAGCCCCTTGCTCACAGAATGGTTACAAGGTGAATGAACGAATGAATAGGTGTAAAGTGCTTAGCATGATGCGTGGCATTTAGTAGGTGCATAATAAATTCTTTTTTCCTTCCTGATGTTGGAATCAGAAAGACCTGGGGTCAAGTGGGGCCTCTGACACATACAACTATGCAAACACAACCAAGTTACTTAACCTCTTCGGGGTCCCAGGACACTCTCTTAGCTGAGTCATAGCCAAATTGTCCACTTTAGCTTTACTGTACATAAAATCAAAGAATCACAGGTTTGCCTTCCCCTCCCCCAAAATGCTATGGATAAAACAATGTGCTACAGAGTCTGGCAAAAGAGAGACCACTGTCTTCTGGAGAGAAGATGATTGGCTTCCTGGAGGAGGGGGCACTTCAGTTGGAGAAAAAAGAAACAGAAAGTAGCAGAAGGAAATGCAGAAAGGAACTGTTATGGTCGGCGATGGTCAGCCTTGGTGGTGGTGATGTGTGTGTGTGTGTGTGTGTGTGTGTGTGTGATAAGTAACTACACTATTTTGGCTGGTGTGTGTGTGTGTGTGTGTGTTAGGTAACTACACCACTTTAGCTGGGTGTGTATGTGTGTGTGTGTGTGTGTGTGTGTGTGTGTGTGTGTGTGCGAGAGAGAGAGAGAGAGAGAGAGAGAGAGAGAGAGAGAGAGAGAAGTAGCTATATTACTTTGGCTGTATGTGTGTGTGTGTGTGTGTGTGTGTGTGTGTGTGTGTGTGATAAGTAAATACCCTACTTTGGCTGGTGTGTGTGTATATGTGTGTATGTGTGTGATAAATAGCTATGTCTGGATGTAGATTTTCTGTGTGAGGTGAAGCCAGAAAGGGCCAGACTGATGAGGTCTTTGAAAGCCAGCACACTCAGGACTTTTCTTCAGTGCCAGATTTAGAGTCAGGAAATGAAGTCAACCTGCATTTATTAACCACTTTCTATGTGCTGGATATGGTGTTAACTACAAGAAGACCCAAATTCAAATCCAGTCTCAGACACTTACTCTGTGAAGCTGGGCAAGTGTCTTAAAGTTTACTGAACATTAGTTTGCTCCTCTGTAAAATGGCCATGGTAATACTTACTTCCCAGGGTTGTTGTGAGGATGAAATGAGCTCACATTTAGAAAGCCTTTTGTAAACCTTAAAACATTGGGAAAAGTAAAAAACAAAACTAACCAACACATCAGCTGAGTTCAACTATATGTATAGTGTTCCCCACCTCTGCAAAGGAGCAGGGAAGATCTGCTTTCTCATTTTTTCTTCAGGACCAGGCTTGAACATTATAATAACATACTATCAGTTTCAGGGTTTGAGGGTATATAGGTGAGGGTGGCTTGGCTGTTATTCTTTTCTTATGTTATGTTATGTTATGCTGTGTTATGTTGTATTGTGTTGTTGATGCTATATCATATATTAATATTTTATGTAATATTAATTGTATTATATATCATATTATATTGTCACCATGTCATATGATGATATATCACCTATTAATTATATTACAGTATTACATCATATTATATTATGTGAAATCATATCATATATTATGTCATCTATAAAATGTGATATAATGTCATGTCATGTGTTAATTATATTACTCCTATAATTATATTATAGTATAAAGTATTATATTGTATCATATATTAAGTCATGTTGTATTATGTGATATGATGTCATGTCATGTATTATTTTATCTTGTATGGTATTATATCATTATATTGTCATGTCACATCATATTATATGATATGATATCATGTCATATACTAATCATATTATAGTTAACGAATATGTTGTTCTCCTGAGTCTACCTCCTTCATTCTGGATCTATTCATATACATTTTCTGATACTTCTCTGAATTCTTTATAGTGATTATTTCTTACAGTACAAAAATAATTCATTATGTTCAAGTACCCCAATTTATTTATTCCCTGACCAATGGGAATCTAGTTAGTTTTCAGCTCTTTGCTATAACAAAAAGGGTAATCAGCATCATTTTAGATAACCAAATGACCTAGACTCTATGAAAGGGACCAAAACGGTTTCCCCCTGGTTTAGGAGCAGGGGTCCCTTACCAAGTGAGACATTCAGTATACACTCATTTTATATATATATATATATATATATTCAGTAACACACACATAAGTTAGGTATATAATAATACATGTCATGATGCTTTAAGATTTACAGAATAACTAGTATTTGTGAGACATTCAGTATACACTCATTTTATATATATATATATATATATATATATATATTCAGTAACACACACATAAGTTAGGTATATAATAATATATGTCATGATGCTTTAAGATTTACAGAATAACTAGTATTTGTATAGCATTTAAGGCTTACAAAGCACTTAAAATTATCATTTTACTTGAGTCTCACAACAGCCCTTAGAGGTAGGTGCTGTTATGATCCCCACTTTACAGATGAGAAAACTGAGGAAGATAATGGTGAAGTGACTTGCCCGGGGTCACACAGCTAGTAAGTGTCTGAGTTTGGATTTGAACTCAGGTCTTCCTGACTCCCTTGCTTTATTTGCTTTACAAAATGGGAAAAGTGCAATGTGCTAGGAGAGGCACCAAGACTCCCACACAGAGAACTGGTTTCAGGCGCCAGCATCGTTGCTAATTATGTGGTTTTGGGGGTCAGTGACTTGACCTCTCTTAGTTTGTTTTCTCATCTGTAAAATGAGGGGGTTGGAACAGATAATCTGTGAAGCCCCACCCAGCTCTAACCATCCACAAGTCTGTCTCTAACATGGAGGGAAAAGCGTCCCTTCATCTCTTATGTGTCCCTCTCCTTTCCTCTGATAGGAAGGCAGTATGTACAGTGGAGGAAGCCCTCAGTGGGAATCAGAGGACCTGGGTTCTGCCTCTATTTCCACAACCTTGGCAGGTCACTCAGTTTTTTTGAGCCTCAGTTTCCTCTTCTGTAAAATGAGAAGTCTGGGCTAAATGATCTCCAAGTTCCCTTTTCATTCTGAATCTAGGATCCACTGAAGTATGTACTTAGCAGTCAAACATCAACCATTTATGAAGTGATCCCTATATGTGAGGTTGTACATGCAGGGAAAAAAACTCTATTCTCAAGAAGCTTACACTGTAATAGGGAAGTGAGGGAGTGCGCACGCACACACACACACAATATTAGAATCTTTTGAAATCATTTGGCCAAGTCCAACACCCTTATTTGACAGAAGAGGAAACAGTGAGAGTCCTTGGAGATCATGTCTAGGGGTTCTCAGATCTTCTTGTCACAAAGACCCTTTATCCTCTTACAAATTATTGAGTGCTTTTGTTTATGGGGGTTATATCTATTGAGAATTATTATATTAGAAATGAAAATATCATTAGGAAAATAGTTTTGGCTTCTCAGACCCCCCTGCAAGGGTCTTGGGGACTCCCCCCTCAAGAGAATTACTGACAGTTCAAACAGAGCGAAGGGGATTTGTTTAAAGTCGAAAAGCAAGTTAACGGCTGTCCAGACTAGAGTGAGGGGCAAGGGTCAAAGGATCATGGATTTAGAGATAAAATAGACCTTTAAGTCCAACATCCTCATTTCACAAAGGAGGAAACTGAGGCTCAGAGAGGTGGAGTGACTAGTCTGAAGTCATGCATGTAGTAAATAGCAAAGCCCGTCTCTTCGCAATCCAATCTCATCTCTAGTATAACAGACTTCAGACCAAGGTGCAGTTTGGAATTCTGTCCACTGGAAACCTTGGCTCTTCCTTATAACCCAGGGGACTTGTCAACTCAGTGTCCCTTCTCCTAGTTTTTACACACACTATCCATACATGTACAAAACCAAATGCAGCTGTTTGTTGCAGATATGAATGGATGGATGAGAGGAGCAGCTTCCGTTAACTCCTGCACCTCTCACTCTACCCCTCCCCCTTCATTGATTCCTTCCCTCTAGGCTCCTGGGAGACCCCAAGAAAGGAGTAAAGGTACTTCACAAAAGGAAGAAGGGAACCCTCAGTGGGAAATTATTCAGTCTGGTAGGATAGAACCCCAGGATGGGAAACCAGTGCCTGGAACATCACAAATACTTATTGGGGTAAGAGTCCAAACTCCTAGGACCTAGGGTTCTGGCCAGGCAAAAGGGCGACTTTGTCCATTCCTAGCAGCTGAGAGACGAGATTCCTCCTTCATCCTCAATCTTTCCTCTCCCCGCCCCCATGTCAGGAGGGGCAGAGAAGGGGGAGGGGGAGCAGGGAGGTACTTAACATTCCCAGCTACTGGCTTCTGAAGGTATGTGTCAGTGGGCTGGCTCCAGGGAGCTGCCTCCAGCTGACCCTGTCTGCCGCCCCCAGGTGATAGATGAGATGTACATTCCCCTAAGGCAGCAGGGAGGTGACCCCAGCTGGGTGTCCCTTGACTCTGACAATCTATCAGAGATGACAGGGGGAGTCCTAAGTGGAGGCTGGGAATGAGGTGGGGAGGGAAGGGATGGAGAGCAGAGACTTCGAAGGCCATGAGGAAAAGCAGAGATTTAAGGGAGTGTTTACTGGTTCTTCCTTGGTCTTCAAGACCCCTTTTCTGTTCCCTGGGCTTACTTGGTAGCAACACCAAGGAAGGAATCACAGCCCTAACTATGTCTTATTTCTCTGCCACGTATATAATACCTCGTACTGTTAACAGAGAGCTAGTTCTCTGTTCATGTGTATTTCTTAGAACACTGAATGTCCAAGCTAGGAAGGACCTTAGAATGTAGCACATCCCAGATGGAAGAGACCTTAGAATATGGATTGTTTCAGGGGAAAAGGACTGTAGGGCATAGGATAGAAAGTTAACTCAAGACAGCAAGCATTTATTAAGTGCTAGGAATACAGAGAACCTCAAAAAGAGTCCCTATCCTCAAGAAGTTCCCAATCTAACGGAGGAGGCAACATGAACAGACGGGAGAAATCGAAGATAATCACAGAGGGAATCATTCGCGTTAAGGGGGACTAGGAAAGGCTTCTTGCAAAAGTCAGGGTTAGGGGTGGGTCATTAAGGCAGCTAAGGAAGTCTGGAAATGACAATGAAGATGAAGGGAATTCCAGGTGTGGGGAACAGCTGGGGAAAATGCATGGAGTCTGCAGATCCTTGTTCAAGGAATAGCCAAGAGTCGTGCTTTGTTATGGGATTGAATAGTACGTGGACTTATGTAAGAAGGGAGAGCCCTGGGAAAGTAGGAGGGAGTCAGGTTAAGAAGGGGTTTAAAAGCCAAAGGGAGGATTTTATATTTGATCCTGGAGATAATAGGGAGCCACTGGAGTTTATTGAGTATGTGTGTGTGTGTGTGTGTGTGTGTGAGAGAGAGAGAGAGAGAGAGAGAGAGAGAGAGAGAGAGAGGGAGGGAGGGAGAGAGAGGGAGAGAGAGAGAGAGTCAGGTCTGTGTTTTAGGCATATCACTTTGACAGTTGAGAGTATGTAATGGAGTAGGGAAGAAGCTTGACATAGGGTGACCACCAGTAGGGTATTGCAATGGTCCAGTTATGAAGCAAGGAGGACATTTACCAAAGTGGTGTGAGTGTCAGAGGAGAGAAGTTGGTGAGGGGTGCTTATAAGAATGTTTTGAAGGTAGAATTAAATTAATAAAATTAAATTAAATAAGAGGGGTGAGAGTAAGGTGTTGAGGATGAACAATCAACTTAGACTGTGAGCCTGGATAACTCATAAAATAGTGGGACCCTCACCCATAATAGGGAAATTAGGAAGAGGAGAGAATTTGAGAGGGAAGATAATAAGATGAGTTTTGGACATTTTGAATTTAAGGTATCTGAGATGTCCCGTAGTAAGTTGAAGATGTGAGACTGGAGATTGGGAGAAAGTTAGAGATGGATGATTAGATCTGTGAATCATCTGCATAGAGATGATCATTGAATTCATGGGAACTGATGAGACAAAAATAGTATAGAGTGAGGAGAGAAGAGGGCCCAGGACAGAGCCTTGGGGGGGGTACTTTTCAATACAGGTGGGATTTGGATAAAGATCAAGCAAAAGAGAAGAATCAGACAAATGAGGAGGAGAACGTGAAAACCAAGAGAAGAGAATAGGATTCAGAGAGGTCCAGAAGGAGAAGATTAAGAAAAGGCCGTTAGATCTGACAGTGAAGAGGTCATTAGTAACTTTGGAAGGAACAGTTTCAGTTGAATGATGAGGTCAGAAGCCAGATTGTAGAGTTAAGAAGAGATAGAGAAGAAAGGAAATGGAAACCTTGATTATAGATGACTCTCTAGAGGAGTTTAGCCACAAAAGGGAGGAGACATATGGGATGATAACTAGTGGGTATAGACAGATAGATGATTAAATGAAGGTTTTTGGAAGACAAGGGAGACATAGCCTTCTTTGTTGATAAAAGAAAATAGCTTAGATGGGGAAAAAGTGAAAATTAGTTTGAGGGTGGAGATGTGGAGGGATCAACTGGCTGCAGAAGATGGGATGAGATGGGATCCCTTGTGCATGTAGGGTTTGCCTTGGCAAGAAGGACTATCTCTTCCTGTGATCAGGGATAAAGAAGAAGATAGTGCAGAAAGGCATCTGAGTGATGGATGATGAGGAGGGAAGAAGAGAGAGCACTTGTCAAATGGTTTTTATTTTTTCAGTAAAGATGAGAGAGGGTCTCCACGAAAACGAGGGAAAGGGAAATCATGGGAGGTTTGAGAGGAGAGGAAGAGATCTGGAAAAGATGCTGGTGAGGGGGAGAGTGAATCAATTAGGGAGGTGTGAAAGGATTGCCATGCCACAGTGAGGTCTCAGTTGAGATTATATAATATATATTTGCAGGCAATCTGGTCGGTAAGGTTTTGCGATTTTCTCCAGCTTCATTCAGCATCTTGGGATTAAGGTTGGGTCTTGGTAGGGAAAGATTGGCAATAGGATAAGGGAACAAAGGACTCAAGAGAAAAGGAGAAAAGTAAAGTAAAGCTGGGCTGTTTTACCAAGGGGTCAAGATAAGGAAGGTAGGAAGTGTAATCCATGGTCTTTTCTAGTTCTAAATTGAGAGATAGTATGGGATATTGGAAAGAGTGTTGAGTGAAGATCTGCCATTACTACTTGTATGACACTGAGTGAGTCATTTCATGTCTTTGAGATATCTTCCTATATAAAATGAAGGCATTAAATTAAATAGCTTCCCCACCCTTGCCCTAGGGTCTCTTTCAGCTCTAAATCAATGGTGCTATGAGAACAATGGAAGGTCTTGTGCTTGAGATGCAAGAATCAATTACACTAGGCTGTTAGGAAGTGGGTATTTTTGATACCATGACATGACTGTGGAATTCAAGGTTGTGGCTGTTGTTTGTCCTTCATTCTCAAAGAGGACCATGACATCAGGAAGATGATGTCATGACATGCAAGTGAACTGGATTTAAGTGAAGGAGGGCTGTGCAAAGTCACCAATCTCACTTTCTCCTCTGGAGCCATCTGAGTCCAGTGGCAAGACATTAGATCAGGACAACTGGAGATGGCCCTTGGATACCTGGAAGGGAGGTTGTGAAAGTCAAGTGAAGACCAGAGCTTCAGTTTTATGACCCTAGAAACTCTGATTTCCACCCTTAGAAATGGCTCCTGATGGTAGCCAAGGAACTGTCCCAGAGGTTTTCTTCCTTGGAGGAGGATGTTCTCCGAGAGAAAGAAGCTGGCTCTGGGTGTTGTCAAGTGGACAGGTGGATGGGGATAGAGTGTGGGTCTGGATGACAAAGTTGGCTGCATGTAGAAGGGCCCAAGAAGCCACCAAACCCAATAACCATCAGGAGGCTAGTAGGGAAGCAGGCTCTTAAAACAGGAAAGGGGTGATGGAGGGAAGTAGAAATGAGTTTTTAAGGACCAGGCTAGTAAAAAAGGTCTAACCAATCAGGAAGCTCGGAAATGTGACATGAATTTGAGTTTTTTTTTTTCCCTTGGTTTGCGCAAGAGGGAGAGAGATGGGGAGAGAGGAAGAAATGGCGTCATTGGTGCTGGAGAGAGTTACTACCCCACTCAAAGGAGCCCATTTCTCTCTCTGTGCTGCATGCCCCCTCTTCTTGGCTCACTTGGCTAGGGTCTGTTCCTGACAGAAGGACTGCCTGTTTGGTGGGGGGTGGGGGAGTGTGTGTGTGTGTGTGTGTGTGTGTGTGTGTGTGTGTGTGTATGTATGTGTATGTGTGTGTGTGTTTTAAATACCAAAAAAAAGAACCAAAAAAAAAACGTGGCTACAATCAGCTGCTGAGAGGATCTCTCCGGTTTAGTTCCTGCCAATTTCCCTCGGAGCTGGCACTGCGGGGGACTCCAGAGGCATAGAGGAGAAGGAAGAGGTGAGGGAGGGTGGTTTGGGTAGGGAGGAGAAATGGACACATGCCATCGATGGAGCGACAAGGCTCTTGCTGCCACAGTGCCAGCAGGCAGCATGGGGCCAAAAAAAAAAACCCAACAAAACAAAACCCACAACAAATAGCTGGCAACTCCTCCTGAAGCAGGCGGCGTCTGAGTTGGCAGAGGTGCCATGGAGGACAAGGCTGCAGCATGCAGGCGAACCCGGAGAGTGAACAAGCAAGCTGGGGAGAGATGTAGCGACACGCGCAATGCAGGTAATGGGTGGCCGGGTGGCCACTCTTACTTCCATATTGGGGACCCGATGCGTGGGGCTGGGAGGTCTGTGAGAACAGTGCCAGGGCTGAATGGGACTGGAAAATTGACTGCGAGAGGTGAGGTCCATGAGCATGATCAACTGTGCCCGTTCCTCCGCCTGGGTATTGGGGGTGCCATCCTGACCTCCCGGTTGATTGCTTACTCTGTATCGGCTAGCGTTAGCTCCCAGGCACAGGAGTCAGCCCCATGGTATTGGGGCCTCTTGGTTGGGGCCAGGTTTGGCTGAGAGGTGTGAGCACTCCAGGTGGTAGGGTGCTGACCCCATCCATTCCCACTGGGATATGCCAAGGCTCAGGGAGCTGGCACTGCCCAGACAGAGGCAGAAGGCGAGAGGTAGGGGGAGGAGTGCGGGGGCTGAGCAGAGACGGGAGCCGGAGACCAACCATATGAATTGGCTCTGCAGACCCTAGCATGGCGACCATCTTCAGTTCCATCTGCCGGGTGCCCCACCCATCTTAGGAAGAATCAGTTCTTGGGCATCACCCCTCCTAAACAGATGTCCTTCCTTGTTTTCCCCATTAGTTTATCATCTTTAGCCCCTTCCCTTCTTCCCAGACATTGAAGTCTGTTCTCTCTTCTCTTTGGGGAGTTCCTGCAAAGCCTTCCTTGAATGTCAGTCTGTTCCTTCCCACTGCCTCTGCCTGCCAAGGACAAGTTGCCAAGACTGGGAAGTGGATATGTGGGGAGAGGAGGGGTCTGAGAGGAACCTGGGAGGTCTGGAAAGTCAGCACCCATGAGGTGCTCCCCTTCCTTTCCTTCACCTCCACCCCCACCCTATGTCTCCTCCTCTCAGCCCTGGCTCTGTACAGGGGGTCCCTATGTGTAGAGTGATGGGATCACAGCCAAGGATGGCGGGCAAAGGAACAAATCTCAAATATCGATGTGCCCAGGAGCCAGGTTGCTGAGGGAACAGGAGATTTGGACTACCCTGCTTAGAAAGGGACTGAGTCTCTGATTTGGCAGGCCGCCCCTTTTGCTCTGAGAATGATGGACTCTCCCCCCACCCCCATCCCACTGCCCTGCCACCTGCCCAGACAGAACAAACTGGGCATCCTTATGGGTCTGAGGTTGTTCTGCAGGTGGGAAATAGTACAGTAGGCAAGATGGGAGCTGAGGGGCCAGGTTCTCATCTGACACAGCAGCAAGTTCCCCCAAATAACATGATTTTTGTGGCTAAAGAAGAGGACCGTCAGGGGCCAAATACTGGTCTTACCATGGATACTGGTCCAGACTTGGGCTTGGAGACCAGGTGTCCAGCCATCATCCCTCCATTAGTGAGCGGATGGCTTTTCCTGGTGGACTGGGGGTACACGGAAACATTTCTTCCACTTCTACTCCAAAGGGAATCCTCAATCTAGCTCAAAAATATTGTGGACTATGCCACTAGCAGTGGCAATATTTTGACAAAGGTCCTTAGGCTATAGTCAAGACAGATTATGAAGGACAAACCAAGAAGCTACTGGAATTAGTGGAAAACACAATTCACCAGGCTGACATTGGCATGCCCTTCCTTGAGGGAGGATGTGAGGACAGAAATGAGGTTTTCCCAGGTATCTTTGCCCCGTTAGTTTCAAAGGACGGTCAACTCTTTTCTCAAGAAGATGGGTTGCATTTGAGATTGGGGGATGATTGGGGACAGCAACTGGTAAAGGCATCAATACAGGCCCTAGCTCACCTGCTTCAGAGTGGGGAGCTGGGCTCTGATGGGAATTTGGGGAGGAGCTTGGCCTGCCTGTGTAGCTGTGCCAGGGAGGAGCTAGGGTCTGCTCTTCCAGTCCAGAAGGCAGAATTTGTAGCAGGACTGTGGCCATGCTCCCAGTAGAAGAGGGAAAAGGGATTCCAGGGATCATAGAATCATAGATTTAGAGAAGGATGGGGTTGTAGAGACAATTGAGCAAGAATAAATAGTAGGCAATTGGGGTACTGACTTTTTATACAGAGCCCAAAAGCCCACTGAAAAGGACTTAGGGAATACGAGAGAGAGAGACTCTAGTATCCACCCCCAAGACTGGGACGAGAAAGAAAGAGTGGAGCCTAGCTGGGAGACTGGCACTGAAAACACACTCAAGCAGACCAAGATTCCAGAGCTCATTCATCCTAGAAAAGAAAGGACTAGGACAAAGGCCTATGTCAGCAAGTGTCACTAATGTTAGATTTTTCTGTCTTTGGCTTTATGGGCAGTTTGGGCCAGAGTTCTGAAGCGTTGCTACAATGGTTGAAATAAAATTGACTTTGTTGAGAAACTACTCAAGAAGCCTCAACCTCATTGGAAAGCCATCTTGTCCCTCAGCTTTCCAAGAAGGTCCTTTAGCACTTGGTAAAGGCCAGGAAAGCCACAAATGGACCCCTCTCCCTTGTCCCCCCATCACTATTTGAGTTGTGCTGGGGAGCTTGCTGGTTTCTTAGCACCTGGTACTCATAATAACTCGTCTACAGAGAATGGATTTCCATGTATGTCAAAATCATCTTAGATCTCACCTGGGAAGTGAGAAGGTGTGACTGGATGCCCTTCAAGGTCCCTTCTGGTTCTAGATATATGATTTTGTATATATTTTTATATACGATTTATTATGAGGTGATCCAACGATAAGGCAGCCCAATGTGTACACCCAACCCACAGACAGAATGAGATTTCAGGGATTTCATCTATAGGAACAGAACACAATTCTCACAGGTCTATGAGAACAGCCAAAATATACTGAATGACCTAAGTTTGCAAAGCACAGAATATGCATTATCTCGCTTGATCCTTAACACTTTGGGAGATTGCTGCTACGACTGTTACCATCCTTGTTTTAGAGACAGAGGCCAAGAGACAGAATATAAGTAAATTGTTTGGCAAGTGTTGATCAGACATGTGAACCCTGACCTCAAGGCTCCCCCTCCAACACCGCACAGCCTCTTACTGCTCTTATCCAAGGTGACAGACACGAGAAGACTTCACTAGATGGAACAAGGATAGCTCTGTGAATACAGGATGGGTGACTTCCAGAACGGGAAGAACATGGACACCATATGTTTGTGATCTCAAGCCCACTCCAAATTCCCTTCCAGGAATACTGAACAATTTCAGATTCCTTTCTTGAGTCCCAGGTTCCTTTATTTGCAGCATGTGCTAGGCTCTATCTAGCAGGAGAGCATCCTCTTCTGTGTTCACTGTGGTGATCTGAACTCAGATCCAGCACTCTATTCACCATCCTACCTAACAGCTTGATTTTTACCTCCCCCAGTTGTCCACTTGAACTCTCAACCATTTGGCAATCTTCATCTCTTTCCTTTTGTAGCTTTGTGAAATAGCTGGTTCTCTATGCCTTCTGGTTTTGTGTCCTACTATATTCCCAATGGGGTATTCTTGACAGGAAGACCTGAGCTGCAGGCACAACCCTCTGGATGGCATAGTTGTGCCCATTGATCAAGCCTCCAGTAGGATAGGTTGATGGAAGAAAACCTTGATCTATGGTCAAGTTTGGGTCTATGTGTCTTCCTAGCCCTGTTTTCTGAACCAGGTAGAGGCCATTAGCTTACTAGCCCCTAACTCCTAGAGGGACTCGGTGGGACTAGGGGGCAGGGATGGCAGAGGGACACTCCAGAGGGTTGGTTGGTATTTTTTATTTAATGAAAACTGCGGTTCCCACAAGACACGCCCCCCCCCCCACAACTGCTTCTGTCCTGCAAGAGCTAAGAGCCCTGACCATGAGCTTCCTGGCCACCCACCCTTCCAGAGCTCAGCAGAACTCCATGGTAGGAAGCAACAGGTGTCTTTGACTTTGCTGGTTCAAGATGAATCAGACTTACTCTAAGGAGCTCACTGCCAGCCTTGCCTTGGTCCACAGAGTGTCCTCACTTGGCTTTCTGTGGACATCTAGAGCAGATCCTGTCTGCTCACTTTATGGGCCCACTGGCTTTTCCATATCTGGAAAGGCCCAGAGTCCCACTTGATCTTCTACCTGGGTGGCTGGGGGCCATGCAGAAATATGGAGAAGGAACCTGGGAGAGACTGGGGGACCTGTAGAATAACAGGAGGGAAACCAGAAACAGTAGCCTGAACGAGAACTGCCAGTCCTCCCCATTCCCCTTGCCATTTCAGAGGATTCAAGTTTTAGAGATGGGAACAACCTTAGAGGTCAACTCCTTATTTTACAGATGAAGAGACTGAAGTGCAGAGTGCCCAAAATAAGCACAGACAGGCAGGAGAGCTTTGAAGGCTTCTGGGTGGCTATAGTGTAGACTGGAGACAGAAAGCCAGTCGTACCTAATGTATTTACTATTTCTTTTTCTTTTCTACTATTTATGTAAACACAAATGCCCTTTGGCACGGGTAGTAATAACTTGTATTTACTTAGTTCTTTTAGGATGGCAAAGCACCTTACATATGTTTTCTCGTTTCATCCTCACAACAATCCTGGGAGATGGGTGAGGTTATGGTCCTCCTTTTACAGATAAGGAAACTGAGGCAGACAGAAATTAAGTGACTTTCCCCACTCAGTTAGTAATTGTCTGAGATCAGGTTTGCACTCAGGATTTCCTGATTTCAAGTTTAGCCCTCTATCCAATGTTAAGTTCAGGAAAAAATAAGGTTTTAAACAGTTTCTTGTTTAAGGTCACACAGCCCTCGTGATGGGGCTAGGAACTGAACTGCACTCCTCTGACAGCAGAACCATACTGGTTTCTTCCTTCTTTCTTTCTTTCTTTTTTCTCTTTCTTTCTTTCTTTCTCTTCCTTCCTTCCCTTATTCTTTCCTTTTTCCCTCCCTTCCTTCCTCCTTCCTTCCTTTCTTCCTTCCCTCCTTCCTTCCTTTTTCCTTCCTTCCTCCCTATCTTCCCACCTTCCCATTTTCCTTCCTTCCTCCCTCTCTCCCTCACTCTCTCTCTTTCTTCCTTCCTTCTTTTATTTCCTTCTTTCTCTCATCTTGATCAGAAAGCTTCTTTTTTCTTTCTGTGTCCCTGCCATGGTTAGCACAGTGCCAGGCACATAGTAGGTGCTCAAAAACAGCCAGCTGACTGACGGATGAGCTTGAGCTGCAGCTCCCTTCCTTCCTGGCTAGATAAGCACTCATGAGCAGTGGGAATGAGCAGATCACCTCTCTGACACCCTCCTCTCATTTCCTCCTCCATGGGCATCCTTTATCTCTCTTTTCTCTGTCTGTCCTTATCTAGAAAACAGAGAGAACAATGCAGTCATCCTTTGTCAAATCCAGACTGCCTAGCCCTATGTGCATGTGTGTGCATGTGTGACCATGCACATGTATTGTGAGAAAAGTGCTGTGTAAACCATAAAGCTCGAGTGATGTGTGCTATTGTGATGCTGTGATCTCGGTCCTCCCATGGGGTGCAGCCTTCTCTGTGGACTGTGCCCACACTCTCTCCCATGCCCATGGGCCTGTGCCTCTTGGAATCCTGAGGGCATATTGCCCTACCCAGAGGAAGTCAGGAGAGGGGAATACGGACAGGAGCTGCAGGTTCCTTGGTGTTGGGACCTTCCTTCATTTAGGCTTGGCCCTTCCCTGCAATGTATGAATTAGAGAGCTGCCTAGACATTAGACCACAGGTGGGGAACTTGAGGCCTTGAGGTCCCTTTGACTGCATCCCAACCAAATTTCCCACCTCTGCATTGGGCCCTAAAGTACAGAGAAGTCAAGTACCTTCCTCAAGTCACACAGCCAGTCTGTGAGATAGGACTTGAACCCAGTCTTCCTGGATCCAAGGCCAGCTCCCAAGCCACTACTTCCCATCACCTCTTAGTGATGAGAAATAACTTTCCTAGAGTCCTTTAGTGTTTGCAAAGGCTTTACACCTGTGATCCCATTTGCTCCACAGAGTCTGATACCCTGGATGGTCTGGGGCCAGGGGAGGCAGAACCCCTCACTCTGGGAACGTTGTCAGCTCCTTGAGGGCAGGTGGAAATAGTGATTTCTGGTTTTGTCATTGTATCCCCAGGGCCTGGAAAACAGGAGGTGCTTAATTGATGCTTGTTGAATTGTAAGTGAATTGAATTGAGAGCAATAGTGTTGTGTCCAGTCAGCAGGAGGTGTGGTGGGGTGGTCTAAGTTTCAGAGCTCACACCTACCCTCTCTGCTCCTTCCCTCCTCCATGGGCATCTCTCAACTCTCTGTCTCTCGGTTTCTGTTTCTCTCTTTGTCTCCTCTCTATCTCTGTCACTGTCTCTTCTATCTCTCTATTTTCTGTCTTTCTTTCCTCTCACTCTCTCCTATCTTTGTTTCTATTTGTCCATCTGTTTGTCTTTCTGCCTCCTCCTGTCCCTTCTCCTCATCTTTTCTTCTCTTTCCACATTTCACAGTCCCTGCTTCTTGCACTGAGCCAGAGGTCCCTGGAGACTCCAGCCAGATGTTCCCCGCAGCACAGCACATTGCTTTCCTAATGAAATATTCATGGAGTCTTTCTGCCTTTTGACATGAAAGCCTTCTGCAGCTTTCTAAACCATGGAAACCAGGCCCGGGTACCCAGCACTCCGACAAAGCCCCAGGAGCTGCCTGGCTCCTCAGCCTTATCCTTGACCTGGGCCTGCGTTAGTCTACCCTTCCCTCTTTCCAGCTGCCAGGAGAGTCCAGGAACCCACTGCCCTCCATCCCCCTACCCTAACCCCCTCCTTATCTGTCACTACCCTGGCAGAAGTTTCAGCAATAGCAAATCTGACTCTTCTCCCCTCCTCTTCCTCTTCCTCCCCTTTTCTCCTCTCCCTCCCCTTCCATCCCCTCCCCTCCTCTCCCCCTTTCCTTCTCTTCCTCTCCTTTCCCTCTCCTTCACCTCCTTTCTCTTCCTCTCCTTTCCCCTCTCTTCCTTTGCTCTCTCTTTCAACACACACACACACACACACATACAAGTTTAATTCAACTACCTGAGACTATGGGGGCTGTCTCAAACAAAACAAAATTGTTAGGCCAGGACACTCAAAGGGAAAGGTCAACAGGAAATGAATTCTGGGCCTGAGACATCATGTGTGGTGGAAAGAGCACTGGATCTGGGGGCAGGGATCCAGTGTTGAATCAGCTTCTCCCTTGGTAAATGACTAAACAATCTCCAAGGTCCTCATCAGCTCTAAACCCTGTGATCAGAAAGTTGGTCCACAGATCACAATTTCTGAAAAAGAGACCTCTTGGACAAGGGAATCCATGAATCATAAGGACAACACAGGCCATACATTCTAACCCCCTCATTTTACAGATGAGGAAACTGAGACCCAGGGAAGTTAAGTGACTTGCTCAAGGACACTCCAGTAGCAAGGAGAGCTAGGATTTGAATTCAGGAACCCAGCTGGGTGATGCCATAGTGCATGCCCTAGGCCTAAAGTCAGGAAGACTCATTTTCCTGAGTTCAAATCTAGCCTCAGACACTTAGTAGTTGTGTTACCCTGGATAGGTCATTTAACCCTGTTTGCCTCAATTTCTTCATCTGTAAAGTGAGCTGGAGAAGGAAATGGCAAACCCGTCAGTATCTCTGCCAAGAAAACCCCCATATAAGGTCTCAAAGAGTCAGACACGACTGAAAACAACTGAGCAATAAGAACAGCCCCCCCAACTCCAGAACTAATGTGTTCTTCCAATTAGTTATTCAGCAAACATATATTGAACATCTACTAAGGAACCAGCCCTCCAATATCTTGACCAGATCACAAGATTTTAAGATCCAGATAATACAATCCATTTTATAGATGAGAAAACCAAGACCTAGAGAGATGAAATAACTTGCCCAGTGTCACACAAAGTTATAGATGGCAAAAACTGAAAACTCAAGTGCTCTGACTCAAGGGCCAGGGCTTTCTCTGATGGGTCATATGGTTCTCCTGCCCATCTTTCCTTGACTCCACCTGTGGAACCAACACAACTGGATTTTCCCAGTAACTAGAAGAGCAGAAGGATGGATGGTGAAGCTGGTCTATGTCATTTTCCATGTCCCCTGTGTCAGGGACAAGGATTGCCAGACAATTTATTGTGCTGTGTAGACCAAATAGTGAAGTATTGTGGTCTTTATACCATATAGACACAACTTACGTATTATGGTATAGAGTCTGCATCTTTATTAATTAAGGTCCAGAGAGGCTGCACTGGCCCCTTGTCTCAGTTTACTACATCCATTCTTTGAAGTTGCTTAAATTGTGTATAATAGAATTTTGAATGAAGGCATTGATAGCATGCTTGTCAAATTTATTGATGATGCAGAGCTAGCAGAGATAACTGGCATGTTTGATGACCAATTCGGAAGCCAAATATATCTCAACAGATTATTATAATGGGTCAAATCTAATCAACTGTAATTTAATAGGGGTATGCGTGAAGGCGCAGAAAATCAACTTCATAAGTACAACATGGGAATGTGTGTTTAGAGACCAGTTCATGTGCAAAAGATCTGGGTTTTCTGGGCATTGGAAGAAATCTCTATATGAATTAACGGTGAAAGATGGCAACCAAAAATAAGAAAGATGGTGATCTAGGTGTTCTCCAAAATGAGCTAGGTGTCCTCCACCCTGGTCAGATCCCATGTGTAGCATTATATTCAAATCTGGACACCTATTCATAGTTTAGAAAGGACATTGAGAAATTAGGGCACATCCAAAGAAGAGTGAACAGCATGTCAAGAGTAATGGGCAATACCCTCTTGGACAATGTTTAAACTGGAGAATAGAAAGCTTAGAGGAGACATAGCAGCTGTCTCTGAGTATTTGAAAATTGTTATTTAGTCAATAAGCATTTATTAAGTGCCTGCTCTATGTCAGGCACTGTGTTAAGTGCTGGAGATACAAAAGAAGGCAAAAAGGGAGTCTTTGCCCTCAAGGAGCTCATAGTAGAGTGGAGCGAGTCAGCAGGCAAACAGCTATGGACAAGATGAAGGGGAAATAGTCTCAGAGGCAACAACATTAAAGGATTACTGCAAAAGATGAGACTTTGAGACTTTTGCTGAGACTAGAAGGAAATCTAGGGAAGCCAAGAGGCCCAGATGAAGAAGGAGGGAGTCCCAGGCATGGGGAGAGCCAGTGAAAATACCCAGAATTGGGAGATGGGGTATCATATTGGAGGAGCAGAAAGGAAGTCAGTGTCTCTGGATTACAGAGCACATGTGGGGAATAGTTGGTTAGTTGTTTTCTTTCCTTCTTGAAAAGGACCAAAATGACATCATTATGCTAGAGTCAAGTTTCAATATGTCTGACTGTGATCAGACCAATATGAGCTCGGAATGCTCTACCACAGGTCAGGTACAAATAGCTGATGTGAAAGATAGACAGACAGATAGATGGATATATAGATGGATGGATAGACAGACAGACAGACAGACAGACAGACAGATAGATAGATAGATAGACAGATAGATAGGTTGGTTGATGTCTTTTATTCTTGAAGAGCACCAAAATGATATCACTATGCTAAAATCGTTTTAATGTATCCGACTGTAGCTGATCAGACCAATATGAGCTCAGAATGCTTTACCACAAGTCAGGCACAAATTGTCCATGTGAGCATTTGGGGTAGATGTAGGGAGTAAGGTATATGAAGAATGGAAAGGTAGGAAGGGACCAAGTTATGAGGTGCATTAAAAGCTAAGCAAAGGATTTTATATTTGATCCTGGGGGTGACAGGAAACCACTGGCATTTATTGAGTGGGGAAATGACATGGTTGTGCTTTACAAAGATCAATTTAATAGCTGAATGGAGGATGGACTGGGAAGGGAGAAGCTTGAAGCAGGAAGACAATCAGACAGTCACTGAAGCAGTTCAGGCATGAAGTGATGAGGAGGAAAGGGGGGGCATACATGAAAACAGATAAAAATGATAGTACTTGCCAAGGAATTGGACCTGTATGAAGGAGGGCGAGGGTAAGAGAGTGAGAAGTCAAGGACCACATCCTGGCTGAGAGCCTATGTGACTAGGAGGATGGTGGTACCCTCAACAGTAATAAGGAAACCAAGAATAGGGAAAGGTTTTGGGGGGGAAGAGAATGAGTTGTTTGGACATGTTGAGCTTAAGAAGTCTATGAGACATCCAGTTCAAGATATCTAGTAGATAGTTGGAAATGCCAGACTGGGGAGGTCTGGAGAACACTTGTTCTGTGTGGCCCCAGGGAGCAAAAAAAAAGAATGGTGAGTGGGAAGGCACACAGAAGCAGGTTTATAAAGAAAGCAAGTTATAAAGAAAGATTCCCCAGGATGAGAGCTGTCCAAAATAACCTGTATTGGGAGGTAGTTAGTTCCCTGTTACAGGAGGTCTCCTATAGGCTGAATGATCAATTTTTTGCAGGGGGAGGATGTTGCAGAAAGGATTCTTGGTGATGTAAGAGATGGATCATTCTCAGATTCTGCTGTTCTGCTCCCATATGTAACCCCTGATCCTCTGAGATTAAATCATCCTCATTCATCCAGGTTGCCTAGGAGCAGTGTACATTTACCTCCAAGGATATTGGTGCCACCATGTTGGGCTGAGGCCATGCAAGTATTATCCCTCAACTTAAGGGCAGTGGAGAACTGACCCACTTACCCCAGTAAGCCACTTGCTTACTTTTTTAGGATGAATGACAATCTATATTCAATAGGAAGTAAAGAATACCATCCTCACTCATCTTTTCATTGCTTTGTGTAGGCTGGTTTCTTCTTGCTTTATTTGCAAGGGTGTTTTAAAGAATGGATTGTGTTGGAAGGGAAAGTAGCTGGTTGAGGGTGGCATGAGGAGGGGGAGCTTGTCATACCTCTACCTGTACCTAGCATAGAACATAATGACCACTTGACAAATCAGAGGCAGCTTCCTGTAATACACAGAGTAGTGGATTTGGAGTCATAGGGGTATAGGATGGCTCAGATTTAGGGCTCAAAGGTATCTCAGAGACCATCTAGTCTAACCTCCTCATTTTTACAGATGAGAAAACTGAGGCCCAGTGAGGTAAAGTGATTTTCTGAAGGTCACCCACGTATTAAATATCAGAACCACTCAGACTGCCAAAGGAGACTCCAGAGATCATTTAGATATATGAGGAAATTGTGGCCCAGAGAAGGGGAATTGTTTGACCAAGGTCATACAGCTAGTCACTGCCAGTGCCATAATTGGGGCTTGAACTGAACTCTAGCTCTCAGGTCAATGCTCTTTCCTCTCCAAGTCAGGGATCCTAGTTTAAAACTCACCTCCAATACTTACTACCTGTGTGACCTGGAGCCAAGAATGGGTGATCTTTACTATCTCTTCCATTTCTGAATCCCACAAACCCATTAATTTTCTTGAATTGGATTGTGTCATTTAATTTTTATTGAATTTGTACTATTACTCCAGCCCCAAGGAGTCTACCTCCTTTATTCTCTTTGAAAGGTCTCTGAGAAAAAGTCACAGGGTTTCCCCCAAAACTAGTTCTGCCCATGATTGCTATCAATCAGAGGCAGAGGATGCTTGGAAAGTCTATTTGAGTCTACTTGAGCTCAACTTTGCAGGTCAGACCAGTAAACTGATAGCAAAACAAAACTAGCACTAGCCCCCTTGACTTTGTCAACTTTGGAGACCCCAGGTTGGAGAATCCTGCCATGGGCAGGACACCAACACCAGTGGAAGAGGATCAATCCTTTTTTTAAGAACCTGGATGTAAGGGAATTCCATGATCTTCTCTTTGTGTCCAGAAATTCTCTTGGTCTGGGTGGGTCTTTCTTCCTCATTCCACAATTCCACCTCCTAAGTTGCTGCCAAACAGTTCCCTGCAGTTGCTCTGTAGAGACTGTGGCTACTTACCTTGGGGCAGACTTAACCCCTCTCATTTTCATTTCTTCAAGCATCCCAGGAGTCAGGACAGTGTCATCAGGAACCACAGCCTTTGCCTCAAGAAAGGGCTTCCCTTGAATGCTCCTAGAGCCTAGTGAAGAATGCCCTGTCTGCCACCTTCGGGTCTGCTCCTGCTGCAGACAGTGGCTGTAGTTGTCCTATGAACCTAAAGGTTAGGGTTCCTTGTTCCATTCAGTTTGAGCTTTACCACACAGGTGAAATAACCATTTTTTGGTTCATTTCTTAGCTTCCCAACCAGGCTACGATCACTGAAAAGGCAATTCATATTTCTTAAATGACTCTGCATCTTATTGTCAGTAAAACAAGAGGGTTGGACTAGATGACCTCTAAAATCAACTCCAGCTCTGAGTCTATGATTCCATGATCCCTCTGACACCGAGAATAGAGCTAGGCACATAGACTTGTTGTTGGATGGGTGGATGGATGGATGGGTGAATGAACAAGTGGAAAAAATGAAAAGAAAAGAAGGAAGAAAAAAGGCAGGAAGGAAAGGAGGGACTGAAGAAGGGTAGGAGAAGGAAGGAAGGGAGGGAAGGAGGGAGGCAGGGAAGAAGAAAGGAAGAATGAAGGGAGGAAAGAAGGGAAAGAGGGAAGGAAGGAAGGTGAAATAGGGAGAGAAGGAAGGAAAGAAGGGAGGAAAGAACAAGAAATTAAAAAAGGATGGAAGGAAGAGAGGGAGGGAGGTAGGGAGGTAGGAAAAGAAGGAAGGAGAGAGGAAGGGAAGAAAGAAGGAAAGAAAAGAAAGGGGAAAGGAAGGAAGAGACAGGTCTAGTCTATGTGTGATGAATGGTGTCCTTTCCCTATTACCCTAGATCCCTTCTGGGGAATGGATATTTTTAACTGCTTTTCATTTATTTCTCTTGCTCACACTTAAGACTGGGGCAAACTGTGAGAAATGGAGGAAGGACAAAGAGAAAGAGAAAGGAAGGTTCAGGCAATGGTTTGAACAGTGGAGAATGTTAAGGATGTTGGCCTTCCAGATCCATAGTTAAAATCAAGATATAAGAGAAATTTCACTTAATCACTGCTTCCCAAGAAACTATTGATTGTGTTTTTAAAGAAACATTCTGTTCACTCGACACAGTGAATTCTGATGGTCCATGCCATCTGTAGCTTCCTCCCTCTTTTGCTCCACCCTCATTCATCCTCTAGCCTGAGGATATTGTCTGAGAAACTCCATTAGTAAAGAGGAAACCAGGGAGGAGGCCCCATAGTATAGTAACCATGGAGAAAGGAGCATTCCAAAACATTAAGCATCAGACAACCTTTGAGCCTCCAGATCCTTGAGAAATCATATCTTCTTTAGGCTACACAGTATCTCTACCATCCCAGGTTCATTAGGGTTCATTCTCCAATTTCTAAAATCCTCCAGAGAAGATGCCACAGTCTTCCTTAATCATCTTTTCTGGATTCTGCCTGGGTTTATTGTCAAAAGAAGATTTTTAAAAAGATAATCTATGTCTCTCGGTAAAATTTAGGACAGTGTTGCCTATTACAGAACAGAGAAATATTAGAAAATACGGAAAATCATCCTAAACTTTAACAAGAGAGATTGTTTGATGGAAGAAAAGTACATATGGGATAATACAGGATGTTGGGCATGTTGAATTGGAGGTAGGAGAGGAAATGGAACAGCCAGTGGAGGAAAGAGGGGGAAATTTAAATATAGTGGAAGCTGAAAAAGTGATGGGATAGATAATGGTGGGATTGACAGAAAGTTGGATAAACAAAGAAATGTTGAGGAAAGTTTGGGTAGACAATGAAAAAGAGATTGTCAGTCAGTGAGGAATAGAAAGGAAGCTGGACTACAGAGGAAGATGGAGAAGTTGGATTGACAATGGAAGATGGAGGAGAAGTTGGTTGGATAGTAGGGGATAGAGAGGAAGTGAGATGGGCATTTCAATGGGGAGCTTAGGTAAAAACTGGAGCATAAAAGGAAGATTGGATGGAATGACAAAGAGGAGGTAGAGTGGCCAAAGGAATCTTGGATGGATAGTGACTAATAGAAGAAAATAACATGGAAAACATCTCATTAAGATGTTCTTCAATTGGGAATAATCTTTAGCTCTATGTTGATCCAAGGTTCTGAACAAAAACCTAGAAAAGAAAAGGTGATCCAATGTTGGACCCCTTGAGCAAAACTCATCGAGTTGTTTTGGTTTCCAATGGTTTGAGTGAATTCTTCACCTTGTATTATCACTCCTCTGTTGAAACCTCCTTTCCCACCTCCTAAGTGAGGTCACCATATTCCCAGTTCTTCAGATTCCGACCCAGTGATGCCCTTGGAAGTTCTTCTTCCTATACTATTCTCCCCACCCCATCCCCCAGCCGAATGAGACCCATCTTTCCTCAGAATCCCAGGATATTTACAATTGGAAGGAATATCAGAAATGATCTAATCTAAGCATAGAAGACCCAGAAACTCTTTACAATAACACTAACTAGTGTTGCCTCTATCAGTCTTGGCAACTATGCCTAGCAACCTGTTCCACTGATCAATTCAATTCAATCCAACCAACACCTATTAGGAGATTGCTGTGGGCAAGGAACTGGACTAGATATTGAGGAAACAAGAAAAACAACACAATCCCTGTCCTCAAGGAATGTATATTCTGTACTGGAGATGCAGTATGTTTATAGGTAACTAAATTCAAAGTGTACAAAGGCAATCCAAAGCAATTGAAAACAGAGACATGGGAGAAGCTGGAAAGGGCTTATGTATATAATACTTGAGCTGTGTTTAGCAGGAAGCTGGGGACAGGGGATGCTCTGAGGTGGTGATGAAGATAGAATATGCCTGACTTTGGGGACCATTTCTGCAAAGCACAGAGGTAGATTGTGGGATGTCCTGCAGGAGAAAAGTAGAAGACCAGATTGATTAAACAGCAAGTGCTTGAAGGGGAATAATCAAAAATAAGATGAGAAAGGTAAATGAGAACCAGAATAGGGAGGCCTTTAAATATGAAGCAATGGGGAGCCACTGAAGCTTTTTGAGGGGGGGGACATTGTCAGATATGTGTTTTTAGAGTATGAATTTGGCAACTGTGTGTGGGGTGATTGGAGAGGGATGAGGATAGAGGGAGGGAGACCATTTGGGAGGCTACTGTAATAGTTCAGGGGAGAGCTGATAAGGGTCTGAAACTGATGTGACCAGCCAACCACGGAACTATGACCAATTCCAGGGAGATGGCTAGTAACTAGATCTGAGCCTCTTAGGCTCATGGTCTAAAGAATTTGGCAGACAGTATGAAGAGAAACCTGAGCCACCTGGATGGATCCATCATTCTATGTCCTTCTTCAGCTTGGGCTCAGACTGGGACTGAGCAAGGCTGGGGATGGTATAATGAATGGGGTGGCATTTCCAGCGCCTCCCCTCCATTCCCCAGCCTGAGAGCCAGCTCCCTGGGCCCCAGCCACCTCTCTCCCCACATTGCTCGCAGAATAATAAGCTATGCATGTAGTGTAGAAATAAAACATGTTCTGCAGAACAAATGGTGTTAATTTGCCGAGCAGCTCTGAAGCCGAGTATTAGCGAAATGCCTTGAGGGAGCGAGCAGCAGCTGCGCTAGAATTAATGGCAGCACACGGCGAATTAGCACCGCCATGCATCATAGTCAGAGAGACAAAAACACATCGAGGCAGAGAGGGAGGTGGGGGTGGGGGGAGAACCCATGGAACCCTGAAATTCGGGGAGCTGTGTATCTCTAAACACTGCGGCAGGGAGAGGGCGGGGGAAAGCAACCCACTCTACAAGGAAAGAATTGGAATGGCTTCTCATGCCCCCCACCCACCCCAGACTACCAGGATTGGGTCTTTATCTCTCTTTGGGGGACACCTCTGGGATCTGCCAGGTGTATCTGCCCCTGTAGCCACTTGCATAGAATCATAAAATTTAAAGGGAAAGGGGAGCTAAAAGAGAGTCTAGATCCACCCTCTCATTTTCCAGAGGAGGAAACTGAGGCACAAAGAATTGAGTTGACTTGTCCAAAGTCACACAGGTAGTAAACGACAGAGCTAGGATTTGAACTCAGTTCCCCTGACTGTAAGTCGAAGCCTCTTTCCACAATGGCATGCTGTTTCTTGTAAGTGGGGAGGAATGGGTTAGTAGCCATGTCAGAAATAGGTTAGTAGACATGTTATATCCATGGTTCCTGAGTATTGGACAAGAATGACCTGTAGCTGTGATAGTCCCTACTCTTTGGACCTCCCCTCTGTTCTGGCCAATTTGACACTGTATGTATTTGGCCTCGGCAGGATGGAACCCATTTGCCTTTCCCCCTAGATCTCTTTTGGAACCTTCCCTGGACTTGCTGGTTACTTTTGCTAGTGACCTCTTGGTTCTATCCATTCCTCCTTCCTGCCATCATCCTTTTCTTCCCATTGCCTCTCTCAAAGCTAGAGCTCTCCAATGCAGGGGCTAATTAATCTGCCTGTCTACTTATTTCTTCTATTTATTACTGACTATCGAGCTGCTCAAAGTCTGTGGATCTGTATTGATCAGTAACGACGTTGGTGGCTTCTAGATCTCCCGTTTCTCCCAGATGATCCATCTTCCTTCTGCTGCCTTTCATGCGTTCAGCTGACAACTCCATGCCCTAGGTGCTAGGAGAATGCTTCAAATTACACATTACATCTTTATGGGCCATTCCAGTAAATTCCTCCTGTCTGATGAATATTTAACATAATCCATTCATCTATGTCACCGGCTGGTAAGCTTTGGGGTTTGTTTGCTCCCACTTGACCTCTTGACCCCTCTCATTTTGGAAAGCTGGACCTTTACCCTTCCCAGTTGAAGGGGAGGGGGGGGGTTGGCTGGGTGAGCTGGTAGGAGGACAGGTGGTGGGAGGAGTGGAATGATTTGTCCTCCTCCTTGTTCTCAGCTGATGTGAGAATGAATGTGTCATGGGGAGAGCCAGGGATGAGTAGCCAAAGAACGCTGGCACCCTAAATCAGAATGGTTCCCAGAGGCTACAGAGTGCTTTGAGATCTTGTGAATGTGATGTATCTTAAGCTCAGTTGCCAAGGGCGTGAAAGAAGTGGACACTGTAGTAGGCTGAATCAAATTAGAAGTCTTGTTCCTGGTCTCTGCTCCTGCCCTGCCTTTCTGTGTGACTTAGATCCTTCTCTGTATCTCAGCTTCCTTTTCTTTGAAATGGGCACTGGAATAGTTGCTCTAGAGCAGGGTTGAAGTTACAGGATTGGGGAATTTAGAGCTGAAAGTGACCTAAAAGGTGTGATTTATTCCAAGTCTCCCATTTCACAGATGAGAAAGCTAAGGCCCATGTCTGGGAAACAACTGAAGGCAGGCACTGTACCTACTCTTTCTGCAGAGTGTGGTATTGGGTTCACCCTGGGCCCTTAATGAAGGATTATTGATTGAATCATTTAATGAGTAACTTACAAGGATGGAACCATGGAATGTAGGAGTGGCTCGGACCTTAGTGGTCTGATGCCATCTTTTGACAGAAGAGGAAGATCAGACCTAAGTAGTCCAAAGTGACTTGTCCAAGGCCACACAGGTATAATTAGTGATGACAGGACGGAAACTAGAATCCAGACCCTGAAATCTAAAAACCTCCAAATTCTACTACACCATGTAATGTATCTCTCAATTTACTCCTGGTTCTGGGGGCAGGGTGCTATGGATGAGTAACAAGGTCAGTACTTCATTAAGTTTTCTCTCTCTTGATAACTCTGAACTGAGGAATAACCTTAGTCTCCTGGGGCTTGAATGGCCTGGGTGATTGCTTTAGGTCTTCATCTTCCTTCCTCAATTCCTAAAGTCAGTGCTAAGCAAGGGAAGCTTACTAAGTCTTAATTCTTGCCTTACACCGGGTTCTACAGAGTGAGACTTGATTTATGTGTATAAAGAACCACTCCTGGACCAGAACTGACCTCATAAAGTCATTGAGACTACTGAGGGGATACAAGTACTCACTGAAAGAGACAGGCCTTGCCTTCGGGGAACTTACGTTTCTTTGAGCTGTATTTTTTATAACATTATTACAAATTACTTTACAGTGAGGTGAGACCACTTCATTGTTTCACTAAAAGTAGACAGATAGATAAAAAGATAGATTGATAGATAAGATAGACAGACAGACGGATAGATAGAAAAGATAGATGGATAGATAGATGATAGATAGAGAGGAGAGAAAAAGAGATGGAGAGTGAGAAAAGAGAGGGAGAGAGAAAAAAGAAAGAGAAAGAGGAGAGGGAGAGAGAGAGAGAGAGAGAGAATGTATTAAGTATTTACTCTGTGTCAGGTATGGGAACACAAATATAAACAAGAAAGACAGTCTCTACCCTCAAAAAGTTAACATTTTAATGGGGAATTCAACACATGAAGGGGAACATGACACGAAATAAGGAAGGCAGAATTTGGAGGTGACAGGAGGTACTCTGGAGGCCTGTTTCTAGCCAAGATAAGGCCACAGGGACCTTTTCCTGCATTCCCAGGGACAGAGGGAGGGCAGGGAGGCATTGAGGATGCTGACCATGTGTAGGCAGCAGGTTTGGAAGTGGTAGGGCAGGACCTATATTACTCATCCCAAAATAAGCATTAATAAGTGTGCCAAGTGCTGCAACTCTCTCAACATTGACTGTTTATAATCCACCCTATAAACATTAATTAAGCACCTACTATGTGCTGGCACTGCACTAAGCACTTAGAATACCAAAAGGGGCAAAGATAATCCCTGCCTTCAAGGAGCCAAGGTAATCTTCACCAGTTTGCTAGGGGCGAGGCAAACCTCAGTTTTCTGATTTGAACGTCTCTAATTACCGGCGATTTGGGACAATCATTCATATTATTGTTCATAGTTTGCAAGTCTTTTGAGAACTATTCGCCAATCTGAGCATTGAGCAATAGTTCTCAGACTTATACATTTGTGGTAATTATATAATCTGGGCTATCAGATTCTTAACAGATACGTTTGATGCAAAGACCCCACCCCCACACCCCCAGGGGGAGATTCCCTTCTCATCTTGGCGGCACTGATTTTATTCATGTAAAAACTTTTCAGCTTCATACACTGTACAGGTAATCTAAATGATCTATTTCATCTTTTGTTATTTTCATCTACTCTATCCCTCTTTTTGTTCAGAATTCTTAGCCACAGTTGTGAAAGCTATCTCCATCCATTTTTCTCCAATTTTTTTTAATAAAGTGAACTCTTGAATAGCTTCCTTGATTTTAGCCCAGCCTATCAGAGTCTCCTGCTTTGGTTCCTCAGGCTGTATGTAGCTTAAATCCATTCCATCTTGCTCTGGTCTCACTGGACATGGGAAACAGCTGGTCACATTACTATGCAAGAGAATCTGGTGTGAAAAGGGCTATAAGTCCCTTGAAATACCCATGTTTTCTTTTTCTTGAGAAAGGAAGTGGATCTGATGACTGACTTACAAGAACCACCAGGGAGATGTATGTACAGCTGGCCGCAGCAGTTCAGGCCTGCCCCACCCCCATGCCCTGGGAATTCCAGAAGGCCTCCTTCTGCCCTCAGGCTATCACTGCCACGGTCAGGGCCAGCCGGGGCTCAGCACAGCCTCAGCCTGGGGCCCAGAGCTCTTCATTCACACACACACACACAGCTGCTTGGATAAACCAGAGTCCCACATTCCATCCTGATAAAAGGGAAGAAAATGTCACTAGTTTCTCCCTCTAACCAGAGGCAGAAATGCATTGATGGCTCTTAAATATCCTCGTGTCCATTAAGGGCATTCATTCCCCACAATGCTCCCTCTCCTTCCTGCCTTCCCACCATGTGTTACAATAGAAAAAGGGCCTTGGGCCAGGTAGGGGTTGGGGTCTAGTCTCCGATTTGCCGCTATTTGAATGCTTTTGGTCAAGTCACTCACCAAAATGAAGAACCCCATAACTCCAGAGCTAGAAAGAACCTTAGAGATGTCCTAGTCTAAATCTCTCATTTTATAGAGGACAAAATGAAACCCAGAGAAGGCGCTTTGTCAGTTAGTGGCAGATTCAAGAGTGGACATCATCTCTCTTGGCTCCATGCTCATCCTGGTTCCTTTTAGTTCTTTCTGGACCACAGATTCTTCATTTGTGAAAGGAAGGGGGGTAGACTTTGTAGATGATCACTTAAGGTCCTTTTTCACCTCTGATAGTGTATATTTCGTTCTGTGTTCTTGGGTCCATTCCATGGCTGACATTCTATGCTGAGTTTTCTAGCAGCTTTGATGTTCTGTATTCTAAGTTTTCCCTCTGAGTTCTAAGGTCTCCTTCCCCTCTGACATTCTACTGCTGACTTTCTATGTGCCCTAAGGTCCCTCTCAGTTCTGACATGCTGTTCCATGATTTGCCCACCCTAGATATCACTTAGTTTCTCTTGACTCAGATTATCTTTCTGAAATATAATGTCAGCAGAGACTGGTGAAGAAGGTTTCTGCTACCCAGACAAGATTTGGAAACTGGGGCCTTGGAGCCTCCACTAGGATACCTGTGACTTGAGTAAACACATCTGTTCCATGGAGAATGGGATTTTATGTCACTGAAAAGGATACCCATTTTGAAAAAGGAGCATCAAACCTTGTTTTGTCCTACATAGTTGCCCAAGTCTCAGCTTTGGAGAGTGGGAGAGGGGAGGGGAGGGGGATGCCATCTTTCCCATCATTTTATGGAAACTATAGTATGGAAGCAGGTGGCATTAGATAGGATTCACACCAGGATCCAGAAAGCAAAGCCTTGACTGACTATCTAACCCCCCGTGATCCACTCCACGGAAAGGATGAGGAGGTTCCTCTTACTAACCAGGGACACTTGGAGCAAGGCTCCAAGCAATGAAGAGCTTAGAATAGAAGCATAGAATGAGCATAGAATTCTGTGGCTCAAGAAACTTTTCCTAGACTTGAGCCCTGCACTGATTTCTGGGCAAAATTAGTCAATCAATAAGCATTTATTTAAGTATAACTATGTGCCAGGGACTATGCTAAGTATTGAGGGGAACAAAGAAAGACAAAAATATCCCTGATTCTAAGGAGTTCATGTTCTAATAGAGGGGATAACATGTCAGTAACTTATACACATACAGGACTCATACAAAATAAATGGAAGTTGCTAGAAGTAGGGGAATGGAGGGAACTGGGAAAGACCTCTTGACTCTCCTGGTCAGGGTTATGGGATTGAGTACCAAGAGGACACTCAGTGAGTCTTTGCTGAATTGGTCTGGGTTGTACTGGGTGGCAGGCATTGGAAGGGTGCAACTGGAAGAAGAGAGAGGAGATAAATGCCCCTCTTGACTTGCTGAGTGACTCAGACCCAGGAAGTTGTATCAGTTGGCCCCAGTGAGAAACATATTTCAGGCTGGAAGGAATCACAGAGGCCATATGGTTCAATCTCATTTTACAAATGAGGAAAGTGAGGCCAAGAGGAGAAAGGATTTGCTCAAGCTCAGATAGGAAGCTGAGCCATGGTTCAAGCCTGGATTATGACTTCAAATCCAGTGTTCTGCCCTAGACGGCCATACTAGGAGAATGTTCTCTCTCCTACCCTTTTCCCTAGAATTTCCCTTTAACTCCTAGAACAGAGTCTTCAGCAAATCTTTCAGGCAACCTCCCTGTCCTCTTGCAATAGCAAAATTCAACTTTCAAGAAAGGCAGGGATCTGTATTATGCCAACCATTCATTTAGTAAATATGTAGTAAGTTCCTACTAAGTGCTCAGCCCCAAACAAAAGTGTGCGACACAATCCCCTGCCTTCATGTAGTTTGAAATTGAGTGGAGATGAACAGTGTACACAAGCCATTATTTAGCCATACAGCAGATGCCAAAAGTCATGTACCCATAGTGTCAAAGAAGAAGCCCAGATACTGTGGTTGTTCATCCTTCATTTCAAAGAGGACCAAGGCCATCTCAGGTGAAGTCTTGACTTGTGCATGAACTCGATTTAAAGAGTGATTGAAATCCAGTGGTAGGCAAAAGTCAAGAGGGCTGGCATTGGCCAGGGTGCAGTGTATGCCCTTGGTGTCTTTGATATCTAACCAACCTTTGAGTGCTCCAAGACTGCTGAATGTTAGAGGCTGCATGAATTCAAAGGAGAGGAAGGTTTTCTGTGGGCTTGAGATGTCAAGGGAAGATCATGGAGGAAGTAAATCTTGAAGGATGAGTAGGAATTAGATCAAGAAGAGGAAGTGGGAGGGCACATCCGGTAGAGGGAATGCTATGAGCAAAGACACCAGGGCAGGAATGAGTAAGGCATCTGAAGGGGCCATAAAGTACAAGTGGAGAAGAGGGTTCATTTAGGGAAGGAAATAAAGCTGGAGATGTAAGTTGGAGCCACATTATTGATGGCTCTGAATGTCAGATGAAGGTGTTTTGTCATGGAGTAGTAGAAAGAGCACAGAATTTGAATGTCCAAATAGCTGGGCTCATATCTTGACTTTGCTCCTTGATTTCTGTGTTATAGTGGGCATCTTGATTCAAATTCATTAAATACCTACTATGTGCCAGGGGTGACAGTAGGTCCTAGCTGGGATTGTTGTTCAGTCATGTTTTCCTTTTTGTGACTACTTGGCAAAGATAATGGAGTGGTTTACCATTCCCTTCTCCAGTTATTTTACAGATAAGAAAACTGAGGTGAACAAGGTTAAGTGACTTGCCCAGGGTCACACAATTAGTAAGTGCTGAGGCTAGCCTTGAGCTAATGAAGAGGAATCTTCTTGAATTCAGGCCCGGCACTCTGTGCCCTGTGGTGCCACGGGTTCCTCTAGGTATACGCAGATAAAAACCAAAGGAAGAGTTCCTTCTCTCAAGGATGTTTTATTCTACTAGGTCAAGGGAGTAAGTGGGGGTAGAGAGGTGGAAACCAGTAAATACCAAAAATAATCCTTTTTTGGGACTCAGTCTGGATTTTGTTGGTATAGGAAACCTCTCAGGACAACATCTGTTCTGCAAGTCAGCAACTGGGGTGTGACTCGCTCAGGATCATACAGCCAATCTGGGTCAAAGAGTAAATAAAACCCACATCTTCCTGACTACAAAGCCAGCTCTTTCTCCACTCTACCATTCTGCAAAAGGCATATTCAAAATAAATATGAGGTAATTTCAGGGGTTATGATACAACTGAATAAAGAAAGGAGGGAGCCCAAGTCACCCCTCTTCTCTTGGGGTTCTCATTTGTAAAAGGAGATTTGACTAAGTAATCTCTAACATTACTTCCAGCTTTGCAATCCCGTGATCCCATGACTGGGTCCTTTATGTCGGGGGAAATGGGATTATTTGCAAAGAGAAGGCTAAGGTATCCATATGGATTTCCTTTCTTCAGTTCTCTGAACTTTCTTATGTTTGCCTTCTAGGATTTCTTTCTTCCCCTGGTGACTGGTTCATCATAACCTGTGGCATCTAGGCAGCTACCGTGTGGTTTATCATCACTACCACCCTACCTACCCCACCCAAGAACTAGCGAATGGTAGCTTGTCCCCATGAAAACCTTTGAGACTTTACAGCAACAGCAAGGGAGGGGGTGTCTCCCACCTTCAAGAGGTGGTTGGGAACCAGGCCAAGGTCTCTTCAGGAGGACAGCCCGTTTCCCATTCTTTATTGGGAGAAGGGATCTATGGTTGGGAGGTAGGGGGCAGAGAGGACAAGGGGAAGGGTAGGCCTCTCCCATCCTCCCCTCCCAGCCAGGCCAGGGCTCCGGCAGGGTCCTGGGTACTGTGCAGCCAGATTAGCTCCACCCACGGAGCTGGCTCGAGGCTTGGCGGTCACTGTCGGGTTACATCTGCTGGGCCATGCAAGAGCAGTTCCAGATGCACCAGGAGTGCCACGCTCGAATTTCAATTTCATCTCCTCACAATCATTTTCAGCCTCCTCTTAGTGCCACATTAACGAAGCCTGCTCGTTTGAATGCATAATTAGCCCAAGCATTCTACCTCGCTAATTTCAAGGCAGGGGAAGAGAGTGGAGGGGGGCTTAGGAATTTGCATATTAATTTAGCAGAGGGAGAGAAAAATTGTTTACCACTCACTCCTTGCTGTTGCTCACAGAGGACTTAACTCTTTCGGGCCTGCCATCTGGAGCTGCGGGTCGGGAGCTCAGCATGGCACGGGAATGGTGCCTCCTCCAAGCAAGCCTTTGAGAAGCCTCCCCTGACATTAGTCAGCTTCCAGGCCATGGCTTTGGCCTGGGACCACACATGATCCTGGACAGTGAGAGGATGAGGGCCGCTGGCAGCTGGTACTAAGGGAGGCAACAGTCAGTTTAGATTCTCCCAGACTTCGGCTCTTGTGATATCCATGACCCAAATCGAGAGTTTCCATGAGTGTGAGCTGGAAGCGGAAGAGGCCAACACCAGTCTTGTACACCCAATGACCATACACTGGGTTTTAGTGCCCCTCTAATGTCACATTCATTCCATTTTTCATTGCACAAATATTTATTCAGTGACTGCTCCATTCAGGAGTCTGTCCTAGGCATTGTCAGGGAATTGAAAAATGCACAGGAACCAGTCCTTGCCTTTAGGACATATATGGCCTATTGAGAAAGGTAAGACATGCACCCACATAAGGTAGCATTATATATATATATATATATATATATATATATATATAATATGAATATTATATTTATTTATAATATAAATCTCTATCTGTATCTATCTTTCTATCTCTGTATATCTGTCTGTCTATCTCTCTGTCAATCTATATGTCTGTGTGTCTATCTGTCTGTATCTCTCTCTGTCTGTTTATTTTTTAGTCAGTTGGTCTATCTATCTATATAAATATGCATATGACATTGAGCAAATCTTTTAAACCTCTCTAGATCTCAGTTTTCTCATATGAGTTGGTGCCAGCCTTCTAACCCCAGATCTCTGTAGTCCTGTGACCAGCAGAGGCAGCTTCAAATTGTGGAAGAGTGATAAGCTTGGATTCAGGGAAACCTGGGTTCAGTCCTTGAAGTCAGTCCTTCCACACTGATGGACAGAGTTCCCACGCATTGAACTTACTGTGAGTTACCCACCTGATGACATCCCAGATCCTATTTGAATCAGAGCCATGTGAGTGGCATGATAATTTGGAGTACAGAAGGATCACTCTCATCTGAGGGAATCAGAGAAGACTTCATAGAGGAAGGGGTGTCTAAGCTGTGCTTTGAAGAATGGTTAGGATTTTGATGGATAGAGAGGTGAGAGAAGGGCCCAATTTCAAAATTCTCTTTGTTCGACCCCCGGAGGCTCTGTCTGTGATCATCTGTCCGCCCTTCCCCCACTCCCATGCACTCCTAGCTTCCACCCTGACTGCCTCCCTTGGATTCTCTAGACAATAGTATGACTCAGGATCAATTTTGCCTCCTGGGAGGACTGATGGGGACAGAGTTGATGATGGGTGGAAAAGGGGGTAATGAGCTCTTTACTAGATTCCATCAAAACACAAGGTTTTAGGGTCTGATAATACCCTAGAAAATAGGAAACCAGAACTCAGAGAGACCCTAGCATTTGCTCCTGTGTAAAATAAGAGTTTTAGCCTTGATCACTGTACTTCTAGTTCTAAATCAATGAGCCTATGACTTTTATAAAGGTACTCTTTGGATTTATGGTGAGTACTTTTCCTGGGAAAGACAGTCAACTGGAATGATGCATGTCTGTCAGTCAACAAGCATTTATTAATAATTTACTATTTACCCATCTTTGTGTTGATCCCTGGGAATGCAAAGAAAGGCAAAAGTAGTCCTTGCCCTCAGAGAGCTCACATTCTAATGGGAGAGACAACATACCAACATCGATATGTGTGCAAGAGCTACACAGTGTAAGTGGAAGGTCATCTCAGAAAGAAAGGGAGGCTGGGGGGCGGGGCTGAAGAGAGGGGAGAAGGAAGACTGGGAAAGGCCTCTTTCTCAAAGAAACAGAGTTATTCTGGGTGAACAGGGTACACCTCACATAACTTTTGTTCTAAGCATTGAGTTTAGTCAGTTATAAATAGCAACTTCCACTGAAGTCTTCTGGTGCCTCCACGATGTCTGGCAAATATTTAAAATCATAAAAGCTAGTAACGGAGGCCATATGATCCCATCATTTCATTTGACATATGAGGAAACTGATGTTTTCTGGGAGGTTAATTCATTTGTCTAAGGTCACATAGGCAGTAAGGGATAGAGGTAAGTTTGAGTTTATTTCCTCAGACTTCAGACCTGGTACTCTGTCCACTGTACTTACTGATTGATTGATCATGGACATGGCAGTGGCTCTGGGGTCTTGAAGGCTATTCCAGTGGAGAAAAAGCAGTAATTTGTTTACCCTCAACTTTTTGGCATTCTGAACCAAAGCCCTAGTCACGTCACCCTAGTTACAGTGAGTAACAGAAGTGATAAAGGTAGGGTTGAAAACTGGAAAAGCTTTGAGAATCCATACGTAGCAGATGGTCTATTGGTCATCGGAGGACCAGTCTAGCTAAATGTGGAGATTTTTTCATCACCAGCAGGTTGGGACCATTTGGTTTTAATCCTAGAAATGGAAGATTATCTACAATGGCGTGGAAGGTTTGTAGCCTGGCCAGGGAATAACAGTGCTAATGAAACCAAGAGCCTTTTAAAGTGTTTTAAGTTGAAAATGTTTCACTGAGATCTTACATAGCCATACAGCTTTCTCATCCTGAACCTTATTTACCCCATCTGTAAAACTGAGGAGTTTGGATTGGCTGAAAGCTGAATTTTTAACCAGTCCTAGATTCTGAATTTATGAAGGTGTATATAAATGAATTTAGCCAAGGCAGCATGGAGTGATGGATAGAGGGGTAACCTTGGAGTCAAGAAAAACTGGGTCCTATTCTTGCCTCTGAAATGTCCTGGCTCTATGATCCTGCGCAAATCTCTTAATGCCTCCGTGTTCTAGGTACCTCTAAAACCATAAATTGCAAGGGAGTTGATGATCTATATTAGGGGGAAGGGAGTTTCCACAATGGAATTTTACTATACAGGTTCAGATCAAAACATACACATATTGTGTAGGTATGCACACAGTAAATAAGTCAATTTGTGACCAATTGAATTATCTTTTATTTTACATAATTATTCTAAGAGACCCCAGGAAAGTATGTAGGTATGTTGAGAAAAGACACTGGGGGTCCAGAGCCAGGGAAATTAGGGCCTCACAAAGCATGTGGAAAAGCAGGCTGACTCAGTGGTGGGATTTGTGCTAAAGGCTCCAATGAGTGATCAGCAGAGAAGGTGACCTACACACAAAGTGTTAGAGGCTGAGAATTTGCCTGGCCTCAGATGTCCTGACACACTTCCTTCTGGGATGAGGCAACATCCCATGGACCCTCTTTGAAAGCACAGTGCCTCATTCTGATGCTGACCAAGTCTATAGGCGTGTGTCCCCCAAGAGCTACTGCTGTTCTCCTGCCCCTGTGCTCCCCAACTCCTACCTCTCATTTTTCATTTCTACTGCAAGCCCCTGGACCTAAAAGGACTGACTTATATCCCACACAAACCATAAAAAGGCCCAAGGGATGAAATGGCCCCAGAGATCAGGCCAAATAGAATCATAGCATTTTAGAGTGGAATTGCCCTTTCAACGCAGAAGAAACCTTAGAGTTGTAACTAGGGCAGAGTGAGCAATGCTTTGCTCCAGGGCGCCACAATATAGAGGACACTCATAGCCTTTGTAGCCTTTCTACAGCATAGACCCAGTTAGCCAAAATTTTAAGTTAAAATTGGGAATTCCCAGATGATTCCCTTCCCTTCCCCAGTGGCTGGACTCCAGGAAAATTCCTCCCTGTTCTATCATACCCTATTGTGTTCCTACCACCTCACAACTGCCTGGAGAGGATACAGGGTTTCTAGTCACTTTCTACTTCAGCTGAATTGAGGATGTATTCCATACCCCTTGCCCCAGGTTCAACAATTGCTAGTAACAACTCTTACCTTAGTAATCCTCTAGTCCAAAGCCCTTCTATCACAGATGAGGAAACAGGCTTGCAGTGAAAAGCTGTTTACAGCTTGTCTGCTCATAGTTGTCTGCATGTTGTCTTCCCATTAGACTGTGAGCTCCTTGAGGGCAGGGAATGGCTTTGCCTTTCTTGTGTCTCCAATGAGACACAGTGCCTGGTACATAGCCCTTGCTTAAGAAATCTTGGCTGGCTAACTGCTGAAAGCACTGGATAATGAAGTCAGAGGACAGGGGTTCAAATCCTGACTTTGCCACTTTCTAGTGACCTTGGCCAAACTAAATCTCTTCATTTTCCCAGGTCTTACTTTCCTCATCTGAAAATGAGGTCATTGGGCTTTGAGGTCCTTTGTAGCCAGAAATCCTGGGTTTTGATAAGTATAAACTGGCCCAGATGTGAGGGTGTATTGGGAGTGGCCCTCTAGGTCACAAAGAGGTTGACTGAGGCTGGGTTGGAATTCTGGTGAGTGAGCTACCCAACAAGGTTGTGGGGAGAGGGGTTGTCAGAGATCGATGGTGTGGGTGGTGGCTTTGCGGCTCACCCCTGGCTCCCAGGCCGGCTGCGTTGCTGCTCCTGGGGAGGGCTCTGAACAGCTTGCTGCTGGGGCTCCCCCGCTGTCTCCTGTTCATCCAAGTGAGCTGAGATGACTCCCTTTGTTTGGAATCTGTGGGCGTCATGAACCGGGTTTGGAGGTAATTTGTCTGTCTCCTGCAGCTGGCTGTCATCTCACATCTGCGAACTAGTTTCATTTTCACGGTCATTAAAAAATCCCAGGTCTGACAGGTAGTAAACACACACACACACACACACACACACACACACACACACACGCACACGCACACACACACAAACTTAAGATCAACTCTGGCACCAAGGACAACCCATCTTGAAGTTCCAATCCTGTGTTTGGATGTAAATGCGGTTAGGAAGAGTTGGGAAAGGCAACATAGTGAAAAGCAGACTACATTTGAAATAAGAGAAACTGGATTTGAATCCTGACTGGCACTTAATAGCTTAATAAACTGGGCAAGTCAGATCTGTCCATGATCTTCAGTTCTTTCCTTTGTCCAGTGAAGAGGTTGGAGTATATGTTCTCCAGGGTCCTGAGCTCTATGCACAGAGCCACTCAGAGAAATAAATAGGGCAAGTTGTGGGAAAGAGGGATGATGACAGAGAGAGGACCTTTCAAAAGGTCCCTTATAGGGGAGGATGAGGATGGTCACTGACGCTGAGCCTGAGGTCATGCATCTTTTCCCCTCTAATTTCCCTCTCTGTCATTAAGGACATTTGTGAAGCTCCTCTCTGGTAGAGGGAACTTAGACCCCATAGAAAAATATGCTCCCACTCCTTTTACCCTACAAAAAAAACCCTGCCCTCCACTCCTACTAGAAGCTATAAAAGGGGAGGGACATCAGTGTTAGAAGCAGTTAACCTCCCTCTATCCCACTCCATCCAATCCCCATGTTGGGGTAGAGAGAGCCCTAAAAAGATGACTGAATTATCTTAGACTCACATTTGTTGGTTCAGGGAGAATTCAGGAGACGAGGGTTTGAATTGTGACAGTCACTAGCCATCCCTCATCATGTGTTATTGGACCATTTCTGTCCTCTAGACCTCACTGTTCTCTGTCTCTTCTCTCCACACTTTGGCGTTGACTGCTTCCCATGCCTGGAATGCACTTGCTCCTTACCTCAGTCTCACAGAGATCCTTTCTTCATTGAAGACATTTGCTGACTGTTACGAAAGGGATTGGAGTGGATGCTTTTTGGCATAGCAGAAAGAGCATCCAATTTGGAGTCAGGACCTGGTTTCACATCCTAGTTCTGTTCCTAATTACTGTATCATTTTGAGCAAGTCCCCTTTTTCTTTCTGGACCTCAGTTTGTTTTTCTTTATTCAATGAGGAGTTTGGACTAGATGATTTCTATGGTCCCTTCTAGCATTAAATTATATGTTTTTTAATGCTTCTAATAGCCTATGAGCCTCTTCTGATAAGCTGACTATCCTACTGATGGAGACCAAAGAGACATGGTAGAAACTTCAGAAGCCATGCACAGTGAAACGTTCAAGCACTGCTTCGTCACAGCGTAGGGGTAAGCAGTCATAATTAGGGCAGGGCACCAACTTTAGAGGGTGGTGACAGTACTTGTGGTCCTCCATCATACTGGGGCCTTTGCTTTCCCTATCCCTTGTGGCCTTCTCCCCAGTGGAGATATATTACCTTTCCCTATAGGATGTAGTCTATCTCACCCCAACCCATCCCCCACCCTAAATTCATGCCACTCGCACTGGACTTGGTTTGTGATGTAAAGAGTTTCTAGCTAAGGCTCTGAGGGGCTATCAGGTTTGGGTGTTCTTTCTCTGCAACTGAACACTTTCCAACAGCTGATCCTGCACATAAGATCCACATGAATCCACAAGGAAGGGATGATAAGGATCCGGGTTCAGATTAGGCCTTTGTCACTAGCTTTGGACCCAACTTCAGTGCTCAGTGGTGTCCAATGCTGTTGCCTCTTTTTTTGCAGGATGACCTGGAAACATGGGACAGGGACATGGGACAGAAGAGAAGCTGGAGTTCAAAGGATGCCTCAGATGAAAAGTTATGGATCCTACATGTGGCAGACCAGTGATTCCAAGGATCCTGAGAAGTAGAGTAAACCAGTCCCTATTCTAAGGGTTAGAGGAGAATCATGTAAAGTCCTTGGCTAGGATGAGGGCATATGGCCATTACAGTTCTTCCTGCTTTGGGCTTCTCCAGCAAGATCTCTCGTTTTTGGCTATGGAGTTTGTGGTTTAACGCCTGATCTGGGGAACTGCTTCTTCTGTCCCCTGACCTGCATTGTTCCTGTAAATGTGCCACCACTCACCCCTGGAGAAATTCTTCATTGTGGGTACATGGAGCTCTAGCAAAATGCAGGACCTCTCCCAAAGCTTCTGCTCCTCTGGTATCTGGCTGCTCCTGTTTCCTTTGGAATTGAATTCTGAGATGCATGGACCTCCTGGGACTTGGCTCCCTGGGCCCTATGTGTGCTTTTTTCCAGGGGCTGGGTTCAGGCACATCTGGCTGTTGTCAGGCTTTGAAATCCTTGGCTGCCATTCCTGGGGCAGCTGGGAGCAAGACTCAGTCTACATGATAGGGGAGGAGAAAGATGATGGGCACTGCCCACCTGGGATGATCTCAGGGGAGAGGAGTTTTTGGCCCTTGCTGACAATGCCCTCTGCCCCGCATCACACAGTGGAAGTCAACTCTACTATGGTCTGCAATTGCTTTTGGGCTCTCAGGGCTGAGGCAGCAATCAAGGAGGGGGCCAGCGCACAGGGGGTTAACCGCTGATTACAGCCTTTGTCTCTGCATCAGTGTACATAATGCACTCCTCATTTGCATACTGCAGTGTGCGCTCAATTAAAATGAACTTTTAATTTCTTCTAAGTAAATTACTTCTTCCCGGTACGTGACGCGCACAAATGTCAGAATAATGGGAGAACCTTAATGAGCTGGGAAGTGGAACCATGAGGGAGGGGCTGCTGGATATACACCCCCCCAACACACACACATACACACACTCACAAACACACATACAGGAAGACATACGTCTGTATAGACATGTACACACCAGCATGTCCGTGCAAATGACACACACACATACAATCACCTACTGACCCACAAATACACAGACCCAGGCACACTAACCCTTTCAGCTTTGTTGAAGCCCCATTTTATCTTAACGGGAATGAAACAAAGAAATCAACTCAGTGCCACAACCCTGATTTCAGATGCTTGTTCTCTCCTATTTCCTGGGGGAGGAATTAATTGGGGGAGTGTTGAGTACAAGATTGGGGTTGCTGAAGTCTTTTCCCTTTGACATGAGAGACTTGAGGAGAAGAGCAGATGATCTGATTTCCCCTTTGTCATGACTCAGGGAAGGAACCCTGCTCCCTCTTTCTCCTTCTTTCCCTGGCTTCTGCCATCCCAGGTTGTCCTATTTCAGCACCAGAGACTTGGGACAGCACAAGAGCGGGCACCCTTCTCTCTAGTGTGACTGGCTGTTGATCAAGGGGTAGATGGGAATCTTCCCCCTTGGGTCTGATCATTGGTTAGTTAGGGCCTCCAAGAAGAGAGTCCCGAAGCTTTAGGCATCCTCTCCAGAGACAGAGCCCAAATTAAGAAGAAGGACAAGTGTAAACTTCATCTCTGTGGAATATAAGGCTATGTCTGTCTTCTTTCAAAGGGATATCAGATATTAGCCAGCATGTTGGGTGAGGCATTGGGTTGGGGTGGGGAGTAGGGAAACCTTCTGGGAGCCCTAGAAATCCCTGGATAATCCCTAACCTTGTCTGTGCATAACAAGGCCCATGCAAGGTACTAGCAAATACTGGACTGGCAAGTGACACAGTTCCAGGAAGGATCTAGACATGATACTTCTTGCTAGAACAGCAGGCGAACATAGGTCTCTGCCCAAAGAGTCAGGATCCTCAGCCTCCAGTCTGGACAAGAAGGTGGTGGTGTGACTGGTCTCTCAGATTCAAGTTTCCCACTTGAATGAGAGTCTCCCAAGGACTTGTGTTCTCTGACATTATTATTATTCAGGTGTGACCACAGATCTATTCAGAGTCTCATCCTAGCCCATCAGCTAGGGTATGGTATAGTAGAAAAAACATTGGATCTGGCGAATCTAGATTCAAACCTTGTCTTTGGGTGAATTTTGGATGTCAGAAAACTAAGAGAGTATAAAAAGTCTACTAAATATTGGCTTCTTTCCCTTCCCTCAGTCATAAGAAAGAACAACTTGAATTAGATTGTCTCTTCTTATATCAAGCCCTTCATATTGAAGGAAGAACATTCTAACATCCCCAACTATTCACTCAACAATCCCCCTCCCCAAATCATTCCTACTTACAACCTGTATGACTTTGGATCAGAAACTTCATATCCTTAAATCTAGGTTTCTTCACATGAAAAATGAAGTCATTGTACTAGATGATTCCTAAGGTCCCTAGGGACAGCAAGATGGCACAGGCACAGTGGATAGAGCATCAGGCCTGGAGTCTGGAAGACTCTTCTTCCTGAATTCAAATCTGACCTCAGACACTGGCTAGCTATATGACCCTGAACAAGTCACTTAATCCTGTTGGCGTCAGTTTCCCTATCTGTAAAATGAGTTGGAGAAGGAAATGGCAAGTCACTCCAATATCTTTGCCAAATAAGGTCATAAAGAGTCAGATACAACTGAAAAACAATTGGACAACAAGAAGGTCCCTCCCAATTCTAACGTTCTATGTTGCTATGTGGAGTAAGTCCTCTTATCACTCAAGACCATTTTTTCTTGCTTTGTAACCTTTAGTTTTACCAATTTCAGGGTTTATCTCCAAGAAGCTAGTCTAAAAAGACAAGACAGAACCTGCGGTGAGAAGTCTGAGGGGACATGCTCATCAATTAGTGTGTCTGTTTAGAGAATCGCTTAGATGAGAGGGCAAGGGTGGGGGTTTAATTTTCTCAGGGACTACTTATTCCCCCCATTCCATGGCCCCAACTATTCTCAACCTTCCACCAGTCAGTGAATGTATACACACTTGTTCTTGAGTAGAAAGAGAACTGGGTAAGAGAGTATGAATAGGTTAATGCAGTCCACCCCCAACTCAAGGCACCTTCTCAGATGGTAGTAGGTTAAATTGCTGTTGTTAGTAATGGACAATAAGGATGTGATCACTGAAATGGAAAGGGAGAGCTGTGGTCCTCTCTTGGTTCCCTGGAGAGGGGACAGTGACCCTAACAGTCACCATTCTGATGGTCCTGTCACCCAACTCCCCTTTGAGATGTGAGCCTACAGAGAAGTAGGGTTATTTCAAACCTCTATTGTCTTCTTTCCACCAACCCCAGTGAGTTTGGCTCATGATCCTAATGAGATTTGGATCATCTGGAAGAAGAGAGTAGAGGCAGAATGGTTTACTGGAAAGAGCACTAGGGTTAGAACTCATATTTTGACTCCCACTAACAGTGTGGCAATAGACCCTGAAACCCCTAGAGGTAAAGTGGCTTAGATTTATAGTTGGAAGAAATCCTTAGAGTTCATCTGCTCCAACCTTCTCATTTTATAGATGAAGAAACTGAGGACTGGACAGATCAGGTGCTTTGCCCAAGATCTCACGGGTAGCAAGTAGCCCAGGGTCACATAGGTGCTTGAGCAGGGCCAGGATTCAAACCCAGGTCCTCTAATACCCAATTCTAAGTCCATTGACAGCACTATCCATCCCTCTTCACTTTGATGACTAGGAACAGGGTATCAAAACACCAAGATCCCAGCCACTGGATAAAAGATGAGGTTAAAGAAGCCTAGACCCAGAGAAGACTTAGCATTTCATACATTGATTATTGGATGGTGTAGACCAAAAAATTGTCAGATTGTTGTGCATGTGTATGTACATAGTAAGGCAGCTTATGTAAAGGATGGGGCACTGGGTCTGAAATCAGGAAGATCTGAGTTCAAAGCCATTCTCACACACTAGCTGTGTGACCCAGGACAAGTCACTTAACCTTTGTTTGTCTCAGTTTTCTTAATTTTAAAATGGGAATAATGATAGTGTCTATCTCAGAGGGTTGTTGTGAGGATCCAATGAAACTAAAGTTTGTAAAAAACACAAGACAGTTCCTGGCACAAAGTAGGTACTATGTAAATTCATATTCCCTTCCCTTGTGTCATGAATTTCCAGTCTTTTTTATGGAGGTTTAGATGGATTTTATTGGACCCTTGAACTCCATTTGCAAGATATGAGGTTTCCATCTTAAACATCTCCATCAATGTACTGGATGAAACCAGAGATAGCATGTTTTAAAATTTGCTTATGACAAACTAGGAGATGTCGCTAGCAAAATGCATCATTAGATTGTGAGCTCCTTGACAGAAGGGCCTGTCTTTTGCCTCCTTTTATATCCCCAGGGCTTACCACAAAACTTAGAACATTCTTGCTGTTAAGTGGTTTCAGTCATGACCAACTCTTCATGACCTCATTTGGGGTTTTCTTGGTAAAGATACAGGAATGATTTGCCATGTCTTTTTCCAGCTTATTTTACAAATGAGGAAACTGAGGTGAACAGGGTTAAGTGACTTGCTTGGGGTCACACAACTAGTAAGTGTTTGAGGCCAGATTTGAACTCAGGAAGATGAGTCTTCCTGACTCCAGACCCGGCACTCCATCCACTGTGCCACTTAGCAGCCCTAAACACATAGTAGGCACTTAATAAATAAGGATTGATAGATAGGATCATCCATTTAGAACTGGGGGACAGAATCAGGATAAAAAGACAGATATCAAGAGACAGGCTAGAATAATGATCCCCAGCTAATAAGCTGAAATTTAATAGAGATAAATGTAAAATCCTGCAAGTAGGTTCAAATAATCAACTTCATGAGGAAAAGATAGTGGAACTCTGATTAGACAACTACTTGTTTGGAAAAGAGCGGGAGGTTGTAGTGGACTCCAATTTCAGTATGAGTTAATAGTGTAACACGGCATTCAAAAAAACGAATGTACTGCATGTAATCTTAGACTGGATTGAGAGGCATAGTATCCGAAAGGAGATAATCCTGCTGTCTGTCCTTCACCCTGGTCACACCATATCTGGAGTATTTTACTCAGTCCTTGGGATTCATAACTTCAGAAGGTCCAGGCTCAAAGCAGGCCAATCAGGATGGTGAAGGACCATGCCATAGCTTCAGGGGGCTAGAATTGTTTCTTCACGGTGGGGTCTGGAAACCAATGGGGGATGACTTCCCATAGTGTTCCTGACTTTAAGCCTATCTAGTGTGGCACCCAAGTGGGTTCAGGTGATATCATCCCCATTTGACAGATGAGGAACAAATACTATCACAGAAATGGAAGAATTGCCCTCCCAGGATTCAGTCCATAGTTTGTCCAGCTCAGGATCCCTGCTCTGAAGGAGAAAGCTTATGGCTAGGTAGAAAGGCCAGCTTCTGGAATACTCAGAGGTTAGGGATGTTCCCCTCCTAAACCATTAGCTTTCCTTAATGATCCATTGTACTGTAGTAACTTTGGAGTTGAAGGACCTGGCTTCGAATTCTTTTTACCTGTGCTTCTTATTACCTGTGTGATCTTGAACAAGCTATGAGTCATTTCATATCCCTGGTCTTTACTTCCCTTCTCTATAAAATGAGATGTTTGAACAAGAAAATCTCTAAGCTCTAGTTCTAAATATGGCCTGTCATCTGTGATTTTATCTAAATCTTCTTTAATTTATTTATATTGTTATCCTGATAATTTCTTGTGGGATGGGGGGGCATAAGTTTAACAAGTTAACCCCACATTCTACAAAGTAGTACTAACCTCATTTGTCTTAAATGCCTAACTCAAGGATGAAAGGCAGGTAAATGGCACAATGGTTGGGCTTAGAGTCAAGATGATCTGAATTTGAATCCTGCCTTAGATACACTTACTTGTGTGACTCTAGGCAAGCTGCTTAACATTTCTCAGACTCAGTTTTATCATCCATAAAATGGGAATGATTGTAGCACCAGCTTCTCAGGGTTCCTGCAAGGATCAAATGAGATAATATAGGTAAAGCACTTTGCAACCTTATAGCACTAGCTAGTATTATGATTCTTATTCAAATTCTTATTATAATATAAGCAAATTTCACTGCACTGGAATCACCGAAATTTTGGGGGACAAATCTATAACCAGAATATAGCTCTGAATATTCAAAAAAGGATGAAAAAAGAGGGACGGGTAGGGTAGCATCATATATTACAAAGGTATATTTGACAAAATCCAGGAACCATAGAAGGGGAAACATGGTGGAGAGCATTGACTGCAGATCAATGGTGAAAGATGTTACCAGAGTAAACTACAGACTACCCAGACAGAAAGAGGAAGTACATTAGGAAACAGTTTGGGAAACAAGTCATGAGCCTGGCAGAGAGTCATGATATAGTTGTAATGGAGACTTCAGTCATCCAGATATCTGCTAGAGTTCTATTTCTCTGCCAAAAGTACAAGGGCTAATGACTCCTTGACTTGAATTTATGATAATTTCCTCTTTCAAAATGTGGAAGAACCAAACAAAAAAAATTCTGCTCTAGGTCTGATTCTCCCTAATAAAGAACAACTGGCTGCCAGGAAGGAATTGAGAGGAACCTTGAAGGGAAGTGATTGGTAGAGTTTGAGATAAAGAAGACAAATTCTGAACATAGTCTGACATGCACCCTAAATTTTAGGAGATCTGATCTCAGAAGATTCAAGGAAAGAATATACTTAGCATCCTCTGGACTAAAATTCTCCCAGGGAAGTCATCCCTTGAGGGGGCAAGAAACACTCAAGAATGACATTCTGAAAGCACCAATGGAAACATTTCCAATGAGGAGGAAATATGGAAGTTGTCTGAAGAACCCAATGTAGATGCTCAGAAAACTCACCAAACAAATTATTAAAAGATCCTGAAGTAGAAGCAAGGACAAATAAGAGGGTAAATACAAGTGTAGCACAACTTTACACAAATAATGTCAAGAATGCCAAAGCTGTGGATGAGTTGAGGGTAGCAAGGAGAGCTAAGAAAAACAAAAAAGGGGGAATTTAAAACCACTTTAGGAGAAAGAGAAGGATCAAAGAAGGCATAGGATAGGTGCTTGGGGTGATATGCACTGGAAAAAATAGCAGGGATGATATAGCTAAGACAAGTGTAGACAGCTAGGTGACACAGTGGGTAGAGCACTGGTCCCCGAAGTCAGGAACATCTGAGTTCAAATCCAGTCTCAGACATTTATTAGTCATGTAGCCATCAGCAAGTACCTTGACCCTGTTTACCTCAGCTTTCTCTTCTACAAAATTAGCTGAAGAAGGAAATGGCAAGCTATTCCAACATCTCTGTCAAGGAAACCCTAAATGGGGTCATGCAAAGTCAGATACAACTGAAACAACTCAGCCACAGCAGCAAGTCAATCCAATTAAGAAGATACTAAGAGAACATTCATCTGTCCTTCACAAATTCAAGTCATCTGGTCCTGTTAAGCTATATTGTTATATCCTGAAAGAGTCAACTGATGTGAGTGATATCTAAAAGACTGTGGATAACAAGAGAGGTACTACAAAACTGGGTAAGGTCACATATCTTGAATCAAAGAATGGAAGAGAACATAAGCTGTACATTATAAGTTACTGAGTTTGACTTAGGAAAATCCTAGAAGGCATCTTGAAAGAAATGCTAGGAAAAGGAAGCAGTCTTTACCAAGAGCGCCAGTCTCAAGATTCCTTGTTTGAATGGATTACTAACCAAGTAGATAAGGGACATGCTGTAGATACAATTGACCTCAATTTTAATAAAGCAGTTGGTAAAGTCTCTCATACCATTCTTGTGAAAGAGATAAATTAGATAATCATATAATTAGATGGGTTTGCAACTCGTTTCATGGCTTCACTCGAAATGAAGTCACTAATGTAACATCAGGATGACAATAGGTCTCCTTTGGAGTGTCTTGGGGTTCTGTGTCTGGCACTGTGCTGCTTTTTTGTTTTCTTTTGTTTGGTTTTCTATTGATAACTTAGTTAAGGGTATAGATAGCATTCATTTCAAATTTCCAGATGACCAAAGTTGAACCTTGATCCAGGTTATGCCTGGTAACCACGGGTGCCCCCCAGGACTTTGTTCTGAATTCTCTTCCTTTCCTTTCTCTACCATTTTGTTTGGTGATTCATTGACTCCCATGAATCCATTATCATCTCTATGCTCTATAGTTTCTCAGATTTACTTGTCCAGCCCTAACCTCTCTCCTGATTGCCAGTCTTACATCTCCAATTGCCTATTGCACATCACACTAGATATATTATGGACATCTTAAATTTATTATGTCCAGATTTGAACTCATTATCTTTCTCCTCCAAACCCTAACTTCCCTATTATTGTTGAGGTCACCAACATTCTCTATTTATCCAGGATCACAACTTAGGTGTCACCTTTGGCTCCTTATTCTCATCCTGTCATATCCAATCTGTTTCCAAGTACCTTTGTTTCTACCTGTCTTATAAGTCTTTATCTGGCCCCCTCTTTCCTCTGACATTGCCACTACCCTCCAGATTACTGATGCAGAGTATGCTTGAACTATTGTAATAGCCTACTAATTACTCTTTCTCAATTCTCTTCCCACTCTAATCTATTCTCCACCCCACTGTCAAACTCCTCTTCCTAGAGTGAAGATCTGACCATGTCCCACCTGTCTTTGACATATGCTAATGGCTCCCAATTACTTCTAGGATCCAATATCAAACTTTCTGTTTGACTTTTAAAGCATTTGCAACATGCTTCTCTCCTACCTTTCCAGGCTTCTTATGCCTCCCCTCCATGTACACTGTGACCCAATGGCATTGAATCTTTGTTCTTCCTTGTACATGATGCTCTACTTCTGGGCATTTTCACTGGCTCTCTTCCATGCCTGGAATTCTCTCCCTCCCCATTCCTGCCTCCTGGCTTCCCTAGCATCCTTCAAGGCCAGCTAAAACCCACCTTCTGCAAGAAGCCTTTCTCCATCTCCCTTAATGCTAGTCTTTCCTCTATTCATTATTTCCAATTTATCCTGTAAATTTCTTGTCTGTACATAGTTGTTTGCATGCTATATCCACCAGGAGACTGAACTCCTTGAGAACAGGACTGGGTTTTTTCTCCTTCCTTTGTATTTATAGCACTAAGTACAGTGCTTGAACCTAGTAGGAGCTTAATGAATGTTGACTAGACCTGACTTAGTCACCTGGTTAGAGTGAGGGATGACAGGTGGATAGCCAAGGTGGTCTACTGGTTTGCTAGTGATGTCAGGAGAAGATGAAGAGAGCCTCCAGCACCTTGGAGGGCTCCCTGGGGTCACATTTATGGGAAGATCTGGACAAGAACCAGTCATAGTGAATGAATCTGTGTCATGGGCTAGAACTCCCAAACCAATGAGATCACAGATTCATATACCTTGTCTCTCTCTTGAAAAGATTGAAAGCTCCCTCACAGGGCCTAGCTCAGGGCTGGGCACATGGCAGATACTTAGGATATACTTGGGTATTAATTGACTGATGGGTCTGAGCACTCTCTTTAACCCCTGGGACATCATGGGAAGGAGGGAGGGGAATAAATAGTATACACTGAAAAGACAGAAGAGAAAGGAAAGGGAAAAAAAGAGAGTAGGGAGTAAGAAAAGAGAAGAGGAATAGTTCATATCTATGGTAGGGAGGAAAAGAGAGAGGGTGGCTAAACCAGGGTGGGGAAGCGGCAAGAGCATTGAATGTGGAGTGAGAAAGCCTGGGTTGGAGTTCTCATTTGTCCACTTCCTACCCAGCTGCCCTAGGGCAGGCAGTTTCTTCCTCTGTAAAATTAAAAGTTGGACTAGATCAGGGTCCTGGTATCCATGGATAGATTTCAGTTATGAACCTGGATTGGGAAAAAATTGTACCTTTATGTTCATTTACCTCTAACTGAAATTTAGCTTTTCCTTCAATTATTTAAAAATATGATTCTGAAGAGGGGTCCGTAAGTTTACCAAAGGATCCATGTCACAAAAAGGACTAAGAAGCCCTGCACCATATGGTCTCTAAGGACTCTCCCAGTTCTGAATCCTAAGATCTAAGTAACTGCCATCTCAGGTGAGCCTAGGAATGCTAGGAACTGCACTGCAGAACCTTGGGCATTTTCCACTGTCTTTGTGTCTAGTCTGCTGAGCAGACTGAGGGAGCTGTCCAAGCTCCTTCCCCACCCACCCTCCCATCCAGCTCAGAAGCCCCATGCCTTGCCCCCTCTGGCATTGGGGCAATTTGTTTCCTTGCAACTCAACTGAGCACCTGTATCTTTAAGAAGGGGTATTCTGCATCCTTTTCCTTTCCCTCCCTCTTTTCATGCTAGTCTCTCTCCCCCTGGATACTTTCTGACAATTACCACTTCTCTGGCAGCTGGTGTGTGCTTGTGCGTGTGTGCGCGCGTGGGCCTGCCTATCTGTGCACATGAGGTGATTGGAGCCGAGTTTCCCCCCATTGCTGAAATTTACATTGAACCACAAATTAATTTCATAATTTTTTCCTCTCTAATTATGCCAACATCTGCTGCAAAGCCAAGCTGTGCACATGCATTTTAATATTCTCTCCCCCTTCTCTCTTCCTTGCAGTATCACTGCCTGTCTCTGCACTGAACTTTTCAATAATTATCGCCAAGAGAAGATCTTGACTTCCATTTCTCCTGCCTTTCAAAAGAGAAAGAGGGGTGGGTGGAAGAGAGGGAGGGTGGGAGGGGGTGGGGGTGGAAAGGGAGAAAAAGAGGAGGAAAAGGGGAGGGAGAAAGACAGAGAGAAAGATGAGAAGAAACAAGGAGAGGAGAGGTAAGGGGGGGGAGAGAGAGAGGAAGAGAGGGGGGAGGGAGAGAGGAAACTGAAGAGAGAGAGACAGGAGAGGAAGAGGAGGGAGGAGAGAGAGGAGGGGGAGAGGAAAGAGAGGGAGAACAGAGATAGAAATAGAGATAAGAGGCAAAGACAGAAAAAGAGATGGAGACAGGAAAATTAATAAACAGTTCTTGGTGTCAGTGTCTCAGAGAGAGAGCCTGGGGATGGGGGAAGAAGAGGTGACTGACACTCATTGTTTTCTTTGTTGTGGCAGAGAGAGTATATGTCTGAGGGAATAAAGAGAAAAAGAAAAAGAGGGAAAAATAATGTTAGAGAGAAAGAAAGAAAAAGGGAGGGTACTGAGGAGAGAGAGGCAGACAGGCAGACAGATGGGAAAAACACTAAGCACTACCCAACAGAATTCACCCACCCCTGATGCCAGGAGCAAGTCTCCAAGGAGCTAGAGCTCTGAGCTGAGCCCTGCAGGCTTCCTAACCTGCTGACTGGTCATTATTCGACTTCAGGGACTTTACCCCAAGATGGAAATAATCATAGAGCTGGAAGGGACCTTGAGCACATTGAATCTAGCTTCTTCATCTTACTGAGTCCCCCTTGAAATCATATGGCTTGTTAAGGGACAGAGTTGGGACCAGAAACCATGTCTTTCCCCTGCCCAAAATCCCTATTTTGATTCTTAAAGCTTGTAACACAAATCTGAAAAGTAAACAAAATAACCTGGCAACAAGCAACACAATATTTTTCCTTCCAAGGAAAGAGAGCAAATATATACAAATAAATTAAAGGTCAGTGTCACTTACTGGGTGTCCTGGGAAAGTCACTTAACCTCTGTTTGCCTCAGTTTCCTCTTCTATGAAATGGTGAGCAGAACAGCACCTACCTCCCAAGGTTAGTTGTGAGACTAAAAGGAGACAGTATTTGTAAAGTACTTTGCTAACCTTAATACATCATACAAATATTATCTATTATTAAAATATGATTATTCTTAAAGTTAAAATTATGATTCTTAAAGTTCTGGGAATTGAAGCTCAGAGAGATTTAATGACTTTCCTGAGTTCTCCCAATTAGTAAGTGTCAGAGCTGAGACTCAAACCCAAAGAACTTTAAGGCTGGAAATTACCTCAGAGAGTCTATAGGGAAAGCCATACCCAAACAGGAATTCCTTCAAGACCTCCCAGTCTCTACTTGAAGACCTCCACTGAGAGCACCTCCCTCTTTCCTCCCTTACTGAAGATGCCCATTTCATCTCTGGATACCTTTCATTGGCAAGAAGTTCTTCCTGATACTGAGTCAAAATCTTCCTCTTCACAACTTCTACCCATTGTTCCAAGTTCTGTCCTCTGGAGTCAAGCAGAATTTGAATCCTTCTTCAAGCGAACTTGGCTTCAATGCCTGGGAAAATTCTAGATTGGATCATTAAAGGGATGATCGGTGAACATCTAGAAAGGAAAGCAGGGCCAAGAGCCAGCTAGTCTCACTTTATCAAGAACAGATAAAGCCAGACTAACCTTATTTCCTTCTTTGGAATTCTTCTTAGGATTACTAAACTAATAGATAAAGGAAATGCTTTGGGTATAATTGACCTAGGTTTTAGAAAAGATTCTGATTAAAAAATGTCATATTATTCTTGTGGAAGAAATGGAAATATGTGTATTGTATGTTAATACAATTTGATGGATTCAGAATTCATCATAAGATCAGACTAAAAGAATAAGCCACTCATTTTTTTATTGAGAGTAAATTTCAATGTCAATATGGCAGAAAGTCTCCAGTGTAGTAGCATCCATGCATCTATGCTTGGCCCTGGACTGTTGAGAGTATTTGGCTCCACAAATTGACATGTGACACTGATCTGGGAGGGAGAACTCAGTGCTTAGCACGATGAATGGCACGAAGTAGGAGCTTAACGTTTAATGAGAACTAATGCACTAGATGGCAATTGGGACCCAAAAAGATCTTGACTAGCCAACACATTGGATTAAATCAAATAAGGTGAAATTCAGTAGGAATAAGCCTAAAGTCATATACTTAGGTTGAAAAAAATGAATTTCACAAGTACAATATGATAATAGTCTATCTGAAAAAGAACTGGCATTTCTAGTGGCCTACAAGCTCAATTAGAGTCAGTAATGTGCTGAGTTATTCAAAAAAGCTGATGGGATCTTGGGCTTTATTAAGAGAGGCAGAGCTTCCAGTAATAGGGAAAAGATGACTTGAATGTTCCCTCCCTTTATGGGACCTCATTGGGACGTCGGGTTCACTTCTGGGCATCACAGTTGGAGAAGCATTGATAATCTGGAGAGGTTCCAGTGGAGAGGAGTGAGGATGATTATGGCCATGCCATGTGAGGGTCTACTGAAGGAGTTGGACATGCTTGGTCTGGAAAGGAGGAGAAGCAAAGAGGGCATTCTTGTACAGTCTCTACTCCAGTTCTTTAGATTTTCTCTACCATGCCACAAGGCCATGGGGTGAACACATGGGGTTTTTAGGAAGACTAGCCCCTCTGGTGTGAGGGTTTGCTGAATCACCTGACCCTCACCTGTGGTTCCAAAGAACTGTAGCATGCCCAGCAGCCACACCCCAATAAACCATCTTGGGAGTTGGCTAAATCAGGTTGATCAACTCATAGACACAAAGCTGTCCATGAGATGGGGGACTGGTTGCCCCAAGTATGTGAAGACTTCCCCCCCCAAAGGGAAGGGGCATATGGGAACAGTTTGTTCCATTGGCTATGGAGATGATTAAAGCAGGTGCTAAGAGCTTGGTCAGTCATTGAAGAGGCCAAGATCATTCTCTGCATCCCATCATCCACTGCATCCTGGGTCATTGCCGGTTGTCCTGATTGTTTCTCCACTGGACTTTTATGACTTTAGAAGAGAAACTGAGATCGTATGGCTCTGCCTCACTTAAATCTAGCTTATCCACAAGTTGAGACATCACCCTGTGAGGTCACTGGTCCTCTTCAAAAACCCCGAGATCTTTTCCTCTGATTGGCTGATTCCTGACAGAACCTCCATTTTAAGAAAAATATTTAGGCCAGCCACATCTTTCTTCCTCTCCAGGCTCCACTCCTGACTCTCTGGGTCTTCTCTGCCATGCCTCCTTCTTCCTTCTCTCCTTTCCCCTTTTCTGCTTCCCTTATGGGTTGCCTGCATCACTAGAATATAAACTTCCTCAGGGCAGGAACTGTCTTTCTCTTTGTATTTGTATCCCCAGGGTTTAGCTCAGTGATGGACATACAGTAGATGCTTAATAAGTGCTTATTGACATAATAGCTGTTTTCAAGCATTTGAAGACATGATAGTCTTGTGGAAGAAGGATTGCACTTGTTCTATCTGGCCCCAAAGGACAAACCAGAACTTAAGGGTAGAAATTGCAGAGAGGAGGGTTTATATTAGACAGTCAAGAAGGAAGAAAAAAGAAAACTTCCTGACAATTAAATCTGTCCTCAAATGGAATGGGTTGCCTGAAGGGGTGGTGAGTTCTTCCTCCTTGGAGGTCTTCACATTGGAATGTGAAGTGGAGAATCACTTGTCAGGTACATTATGATGTGAATAGGTTGTATTGGATGGCCACTGAAGGCCCATTCAACTTTCATATTCTGTGATTCTACTCTAATAGCCCATCAAATACTTGAAGACAACACGTGATATTCCTCTTAAGTTTTCTCTTCTCCAGGCTAAACATCCTCAGTCTTCTAATGGCAAGTTCAATGTTCTATCCAGGACACTGTCCTGTCTGCCATTAGACAGTCTCTTCTCAGTTACTTCCTACCTTCAGATGGGGCCACCATATTTTCCCTGGACCATAAGAGGGTGAAGATAGAGTAGGAATTGAGCACAGATATAAGTACCTATCTTGGCTCTCCACTGTGGTCTAGTCAAGTGGCTTTTAGTTCCATTGAGGGGAAAATATTTTCTCCACTATTATTCAATATTGTACTAGAAATGCTAGCTAGAGCAATAAGAGAAAAAAAGAAATTGAAGGAATTAGAATATGCAATGTAGAAACAAAGCTGTCATTCTTTGCAGATGAGATGATGGTGAACTTGGAGAATCCTAGAGAATCAACTAAAAAACTACTTGAAATAATGAACAACTTTACAAAGTTTCAGGATATAAAATAAATGAACACAAATCACCAGCATTTCTACAAATTACCAACAAAATCCAGCAGCAAGAGATAGGAAGAGGAATTTCACTTGAAATAATAGACAATATAAACTATTTGGATGTCTACCTGCCAATGCGAACTCAGGAACTAAATGAACACAATTACAAAACACTTTTCACACAAATAAAGTCAGAGCTAAACAACTGGAAAAATATTAATTGCTCATGAATCTATTGAGGAAATAAAATAAAAAGACAATTCCACCTAAGGTAATTTCTTATTCAGTGCCATACTAATCAAATTACCAAAAATTATCTTATAGAGCTAGAGAAAGATAATAAAGTTCATTGTTCATCATAAAAAATTCATTAAAAGAATGACAGATCAAGATTAACAAGGGAATCAGTAAAAAAAAAATGAAGGAAGGTGACCTAAGAGTACCAGATCTCAAATCATCAAAAAAAAAAAATCTGGTACTAGCTAAGAAATAGAGTGGTAAATTAGTGGAATAGGTTAGGTACTCAATACACTGAAGTAAATGACCATAGTAATCTAGTACTTGATAAACCCAAAGATCCAAGTTGTGGTGACAAGAACTCACCATTTGATGAAAACTGCTGGCAAAACTAGAAAGCAGTTTGGCAGAAACTAGATATGGACCAAGGGGCAGCTAGGTGGTAGAGTGGATAGAGCACAGTGAAGGAATCAGGAGGACCTGAGTCCAAATCTCATCTCACACACTTGACACTCACCAGCTGTGTGACCTTGGGCAAGTCACTTAACCCCAATTGCTTCATCTTGGGTCATCTCATCATTCTGATGAATATCTGGTCACTGGAATCAGATGGTGCTGGAGGAGAAGTGAGGCCGGTGACCTTCACAGCCCTCCCTCACTCAGAACAAAGTCAAGTGCAAGTCATGTCCTCATTTCTCTGATGGCATGGTCTTCTTCTGCAACGAAGAATGAACACAGGTAAGCACCAATATTTCATGCCATATATCAAGATAAGGTCAAAATGGGTGCATAATTTAGACTTAAAGGGTGATACCATAAGCAAATTAGGGGAACGTAAATAGTTTACCTGTTAGATTTATCGTTAAGGGAAGAATTTGTGATCAAACAAGAGATAGAGAGCACTATGGGATGTAAAATGGATAGTTTTGATTCAATTTAATTAAAAAGATTTTACGCAAAATAAATGAATCCAAAATTAGAAAGAAAGCAGAAAACTGGGTAAATTTTTATAGCAAGTTTCTCTGATAAAGACATCCTTTTTCAAATATAGAGAAATGAGTCAAATTTAAAATAATATTATTCATTCCCCAATTGATAAATGGTCAAAGAACATGAATAGGCAGTTTTCAGACAAAAATCAAAGCTATCTATAGTCATATAAAAATGCTCTAAACCACTATTGACTAGAGAAATAAAAATTAAAACAACTCTGGGGTACCACCTCACACCTACCAGACTGACTAATTTGACAGAAAAGAGAAATGACAAATGTTGGAGGAGATATGGGAAAATTGGGACACTACTGCACTGTTAGTGGAGTTGTGAGCTGATCCAACCATTTTGGAGAACAATTTGGAACTATGTCCAGAGGGCTATAAAACTGTGCATACTCTCTGACCTAGCAATACCACTATTAGGTCTATATCCCACAGAGATTTTTTGGAAACCTGCTTCTATCTCTCCCTCCTCCAAGTTCCTTGTAGTCAAAGATGCTCAAGGTGGCACTGAATTGCTTCCTAATTGCTTGGAGTATGTCTTGAATATGCAATTAGGCTGTAAGCCCCTTGAAGGGAGGGACTATATCTTTTACTTTTCTTTATCTCTCACAGCATTGCAGTATTTGTTTTTTGATGGACTGATTCTCATCTCAAGGTAAAGGCCCAGTGGAAGGAAATGTTGTGTATCGGAAAGAACCCTGGATTTTGAACCACAAGATCTGGTTTTAAGTTGTGGCTTTGGTACATTGAGATCTGCTACATTGTGGTACATTGAGATCTCTTTCCTCTCTCAGATTCTCCATTTGTAAAATGAGAATACTGCTTATATCAGGTACCTCATGTAGTTATTAAGAGAAAATTGAGGTGTTCTAAACTATAAAGGGTCACAAAAATGTGAAGAAATCATTTTAAAGGAAAGGGAATGAGCCCAGAACTAGTAATAATAACTTTTAAAATGACATTTAGACAACACTGTAAGAGCATGCAAAGCACTTTGTGGCTATTAGATAATCCTATAAGGCAGGGGATTACAGGTGGTTTTGATTCCAATTGTATAGACAAGGAAATATCTTCAGTTAAGGGTCTGTCACAGAGAAGTGCAAAAGTGGGGTGGAACCCAGGTCCTGAATGAGTCGGAGAGCTCTGGGTGGAGACCCTAGAGTTCAAAGCGCAATTCTGTCACAGACACCATAGTTCTTTCTCTTCTCTGGGTCACGTTTTTCTTCCTCTCTGAGCCTCTATAAAATGGGATGGGGGCAGAGGGTAATAGACCAGAGGGCTCTTTAAAGTCTCTTCCAGCTTTGTGATTACCACCATTACCAATGTCCTACATTCGATGCCATTTGAAGATTGGTTGAAAGAACAGCGGCTGCTTGTTTGGACTAGAGGAAAGTTTTAGGAGATCCACAATTCATATCTTCAAATATTTGAATGTGTTGCAGAAGAAGAATGAGATTTGTTCTGGTTGGCCCCCCTGGGAGGGGAAGGAAAGGAGTTTGAACTAAAAGTAATGGGTATAATTCCAAAGTAGTAGATTTCAGCTCAATATAAAGACAAACTCCTTCACTATGAGAGCAAGAAAAATACAGAATGGGTGCTTGGGAGGGAGTGGTTTTCTCATCGCTGGAGATCTTCAAGGTAGAGGAGAGATGACATTTTGTCATAGATGTTGTGGAAGGAATTTCCCTTTAAGGCTGGATTAGAACAGCAATTCTCGAATTTTATGGTTACAGTACCCCATTTGTACTCTAAAAGGGCTTTTGTTTAGGTGGGTTACATTGATTGACATTTACTATACTTGAAATAAAAGCATCTTAGTATTATTATAAAAATAATACATAAATTACATTATATATAAATATATATAATTATACAATAATATACATTATATATAAATTTAAATATATTTATATATAAATAAAATATGAAATATATATAAATAATAAAAATAGTGTTCACCTCAAGGCTCTCCTAAAAGGGTCTTGGGGATCCCCAGGGTCTCTAGACCACACATGGAGAACACCTGTGTTAGAACACTTAGGTTAGACTCACTGAGAGCTAGTTAAAGTACCATGCAACTCTGTGCTTCTGAGATTTTGTAACTTCCTTTCCTCCAAGAAGGCTCACTGACCTCACAACTTTAGTCTGAGGCTCAGATGAACAAGATTGGTTGTTGGCTTGTCCTCATGTGATTTGTGACAAATGCCTTCGCTTTTCTGTGCGTCAGTTTCAGTATCTGTCAAAAGAAGGGATTGGAGTTCATGATTCCTACTGGAATCATGGGGACTTGACACCAGCCCCAAATAGCCTTCCAGGAAATACCCTAAAGATAAGCCAAGTAAGAGTGGGAATTGACTGAAGTTCCAAACACAACTTGAGCAGTGTAAGAGACTAAGTACTTAGCAACCTTGGTTTGGACCATTCCCAGTCATGAAACTCTTCTGCAAACGGTCCCCCGACCTCATCTCTGCTAATTCAGCCCAACCATATCCACCAGCATCATCTTGTGCTGCATCCACCATCTTCCTGAGATCCATGCCCAGCTGTGCCACACATTAGAAGACTTCAAGGAAGAGCTAGAATGTGGAAAGCTAGGACTGAGGTGGCCCTTTACAATTGGCCAAGTGCCTTGAGTATATTATCGCATTTGAGCCACGCAATAGACCCTGTAAAGTAGGTGCCCTTTATTGTCCCCATGTGACAGATGAGTCACATGACACATGAGATGAGGGTGAAAGTGACTTGCCCTGGACCACACAGCTGATAAATATCCAAAGCAAGTTTCAAACTCGGTCCTCTGTGAGACCTACCTAGAAGGAATTTAGCTGTCTTCCAGTCTAATCCCCTCGTTTTTCAGAGGAAGTGAATGTGGTTCAGAGAAAGGAAAAAATACACAGCAAAGAGATGAGGAAGCCACATCTATCAATGCAGGTCTTTGACTCCAAGTCTAAAGCTCCCTCTCACCTCAGCTTCATTAAATCCATGAGCTTCTGGAGGACAGGCATTGTCTCTTGCTTTTCTTTGTATCTCAGTGCTTAGCACAGTGTCCAGTTCATAGCAGATGCTTCATGAATGTTTGTTGACTGGCTGATCTCTATCCTTGAACTTCATCAGTCTAGGTCCAAGTCCTTTTCTTTCCAAGTCCTTCTTATCTCCATAAATATGGATTCTCCCAAATCCCTCCTGGCTTTGTTGACCTCTGCCTCTGCACTTCACACTGGTCTGCACTGGCTGTAGCATCCCTAGGGAGGTGAGTAAAAAGTCTGCTGCCCTCTCTTATGCTTCCTCTTCTCCTTTGGGGACCCAGTCTAGCATTAATTTGGAGATGTCAACTGAGTGACTGGATGAGTCACTTAACCTTAGCCTGGGTTTTTTTCTCCTGTAAAATGAAGGCATCTCCAAGGTCCCTCCCTTCTGGAGGACCTGCCTCAGTCATACCAGAGCAGGTGGGCCAGGGTCCTGCTTTTTTATTGCCTCTCCCCAGGCCCTGGAGATAACAAAAGGGGCATATCACCACTCTGTTCTACCCACCAGCAGGGTCTAAGACCAGGAGCAACGGTCAGGTCAGGTGCGTGGGCTCGAAGACTACAGGGACCAGTGCTGCCAAGTCCCGCCAGGTGGGAGGAATGGGATGGAACAGGACGAATACCTAAATAGCAAAGGCCTGGCCACACTGGTACAGTCACACCTCCTCCTCTAATGTTTGCTATTTTATAATTGTTGTTAATTCTTTGCCAGGTGGAACTGTGTACCCAGGGCTTTAATTAAGCTCAGCCAGCTGTTGCTGGAGACTGGGAATGTGACTTAAGGCAGACCCAGGAGTATAGAAGAGACAAAAGGCAGGGAGGGGGAACTGGGCCAGGGAAGGCCAGAGAGGGAGAAGAAGGGCAGTTGCTGAGGCTGGACCAGAGATGAGGAGGCCTCTACATTCAGCTTGATTTGTGCAGCAGGCACCAGAGCACTCAGTGCAAGGTCTAAAAAGGGCCTTTCCCCATTCTTTGAAGGGAATGAATGATAAGGGATGGTGGGGATAAGGTAGAACTAATGCAACCTTGAGTCACAATTATGCTACTAAGGACTTGTGTGACCTTGGGCAAGTCATCAAGGGGGTAGATTAAATCCTCATCTAAGAATATCTTTGGACTCTAAATCCAAAGCTCCTAGGAAGTGATTGATGTCTGACAGGTAGACAGTATTTGGGACACAGTGAGCAATTAATAAATGCCTGTTTGATTGATTGATTAAGGGGTGAGTATCCAGGAGGAGAGGGTGGTTGACAGGGATGCAGTGTCTTCAAGGGGAAGCCAGTTTTCATGAGTGCAGTATTAATAATAGCTTGAATTTACCTAGCACTTTAAGATTTGCATACAAGTATTATCTTGTTAGACATTCACAAGAATCCTAGAAACAAGATGCTATTATCCCCATTTTACGGATGAAAAAACTGAGCTTGAGAGGTGACTTGACTTGTCTGGTTCGCACAGCTAGTAAGATTCTGAGGGATGATTCCCATTCAGGTTATCCTGACTCCAGGTCCGGTGTTCCATCCACCATTCCACGCAGCCTCCATAAGGAAGAGGTCTAGAATAAAAAGGATTTAATTTATCCTTGGATAGAATTGGAGGTTGAGGAAGAAACAATAGAATTACATGACTCTAGCTCTTGGTGATTGCTGCTTCCCTCTCTAAATGCTCACAAACCTTCTGTTTAATAATGTTTCTAAGCTTGAATTGAAGTTCACCAGCCTATGGTTTGAAGATGCTATCCTCTTCCCTTTTCTTTTTTTTTTTTTTTGAAAATTGGGAAAATGTGTCTTTCTTGCAAAACCCTAGCCTGCATTCATCACCATTTTATCAGAGATCACTGACGGGGGCTCGTCAATCACACCTGTCAGTTCTTTCAGTTCATTCCAACCTCCTGACTTAAACTCATTGAGGAGATTTAGCCTTTCCCTTTTGCCATCTCCTTTTTCATCTTTTGGTTCTTTTCCAGTTGCCCTAGTTGGCAGATCATTCCTCTGTGTTAGAATGAGACAATGAGTGACAAGTAATAATGGTAGCTTTTATATATTATATGCCAGGCACTTTATAAATATTATTTCCTTGAATCCTCACAATAACTGGGAGGTAGGTGCTATTGTCATCCCCATTTTATAGATGAGGAAGATGAGGCAAATAGAGACTAGGTTCAAGGTCACACAGCTGGTGAGCATCTGAGGTCAAATTTGAACTTGGGTCTTCCTGGTTCCAGGCTCATTGATCTACCCAGCGTGCCACTGGCTTCCTCTTTCTGGCACCAGTTTAACTCAAGTGGCTTCCAGTCAGTTATTCCATACTGTGCCTCTTCAGTCCTCACTCCTAGCCCCACATCTTACCTGGTACTTCATCTTCCGTTCTAGAACTCCAGATTAATGAGATTTCTCCATATTTAGCCTACCCGGGACCCTCCTCTTCCCTCTTCCTTCCTTCTCCCTCCTTCCTTTCCTCTCTCCCTCCTCCCTTTTGCCTTCCTCCTCCCTCTTCCCTCCTCCTCTCTCTTCCCTTCTCCCTCTTTCTAGAACTTCAAGGTTGGAAGGCTTCTCAGGGGCCACTGAGTCTAATCCAAGATAAACTATAAGAATTCCTCCTACACCAATCTAAGGCACCACTGAGTCTTAGTAGAAAAAAGCAAGTCATTAGGCACTTCCATCCAGTGGAGATATGTATGCCTCTTGGCAACTTTCTTCATTGCTTTTAGTTCTACCCTCTGTGCAGAAATATAGCTGTAAATATATATATATATACATACATACATACACACACACACACACACACACACACACACACACATATACAATGTATAATATAGCTGCCCCAGGTCCTGGCCCTTCTGGAGACTATGCTCTGATCTCTGAGAATATCGCTGATTTTCATAGCATGATGTGGCCAAAAGGTCACTGGACATGGAGTCAGAGGACCTGAGTGTAAACCCCAGGCAGTGCTGCCACTTACTAGCTCTCTGGCTTTGGCTAAGTCACATCACTTCTTGGGGCCTCAGTTTCCTCATCTGTAAAATGAAGGGATGGGAATAGATGGTCTCTTTACAGCTCAAAAATCTAATATTTTCTATTTTTAGCACCAACTAGGAACTGCTTCCTTTTACCACACATCCCCCCCTCAACCTCCACTTCCCTTCTTACCAGCTTCCAGTCACTAGAGCAGCCTGAAAGGAAGGGCTCCTCTTGACTCAGTGTGCTCTACCTCCCCCTACCCCCATTCACAGGGGAAGGGTGTGCTGGGAGAACAAGCTAGGAACTCATTTTGATTTTGTGTTCTTACCTGCAAGTTGGTTTTTTATAGAGTGAGACTTTGTCACTTTTATTAAACCTTGGCATTCAGGTCTCCTGCTTAGGGATGAGTGATCACAGGATGTACTAGAGTGCTAGTCCTGGAATCAGGAAGACTCATCTTCTGAATTCAAATCAGGCCTCAGATATTCATGGCTGTGTGACCCTGGGCAAGTCACTTAACCCTGTTTACCTCAGTTTTTTTATCTGCAAAATGAGCTGGAGAAAGGAATGGCAGACCATGCCAGTATCTCCACCAAGAAAAGCCCAACTTCAGTCAATGAAGAGTCAGACACAACTGAGAAATGGCTGAACAAAAATACATCCCTGTCTCCCCATTTAACAGATGATAAAATTGAAACCCAGAGAGATTACATATGCCTGGAACATAATAAGTGCTTAATAAATCTTTATTGCATGAATCAGTGAATACTAAGTTGCAGCACTGGGATTCGAACTCAAAGCATGCTTTTCCCTGTGCTCTGGTCGCTCTTTACTGGGCCAACAGGGAGAGATCCAGGAATTTTGGTTGGAAGGCTCCACATCTCCAGTGACCTGCTAACTCCATGCATCCTCAGCACAGAGATCCAGGGTCTGGGCCTCTTAGCCTGCTGACTGCCCCTGGGGCATGGCTCTGGTATCCCTGGGGGTCCACCCTGTCTCCCTCCCCCTCCCAGACAGCCTGGGCTCTGAGAGTCTGGCTGGGGCTGCCCGGTCCCACTGCCACCGCCATTTGCCAGGAGGCTCCTGTGTAGCTGCCTGGGCAGGAACAGATGGTGACGAGCAGAAGCCGCCGCCGAATAATGCACTTCTAATGAGTGGGGTTCATTCAGATCAGCAACCTTTCCTGGCTCTGTCTCTCTCCCCGCTGTTGGCGGCTTGCTCCTTCACTCCATCTGCATCCTCCCCGGCTCCTTCACTGTCTCCCCCAATCCTCAGAGGCTGGGAGCATCTGGAGCCAAAAAACCCGAGAAACTCCTTCCTTGCTCAGAGGCTCTCCTGGCTGGGCTCAGAGTCCTGGCCAGCTGGGCTGTCCTTCAGCCCCAGCCAGGGGAGAAGTCTGGGATCCTCTCTATGGGCAGCCTGGGCGGCTGAAGGATAGATTCCTGCTTTGGGTAACTTCACAGATTCATGCTGGAGGAGGTCCCACTGTGGCAGCCACTGCACGTCTCCAGGCCAAGACATAAAGTCTTCCCCATTTACCCTCTCATCTCTGGAGGATGGAGAATGAGGGGAGTAGGCAGAGTCTAGCAACTGGGCAGTGAGTGACTCAGGGAGGTGATTGATGGGGAAAAGTAGAAAGAGCTGGTACTAAAAATAAAATAAAGGATTGAATTTAGAACTGGAAACTTAGTGATCTTCAAAGTCAACTCTTTCATTTTAAAGAAGAGGAAGGTAAAGGCCAGAAAGCGAGGATAGCTTATCTAAGGTTACATAGCTAGCAAAACCAGAATTTGACTTCAGTCAGGTCCCCCCTGATTTAAATGCGGTATCTTTTTACAATACCTTGGGAACTTGTTTATAAGAGCCCCTAGCCCTGAGCTTGCTGGTGGTTGCTCATAGTCCCTGACCTCAGCAAGACCAAACCTGGTGGATCTCTTGAGCTCAGGAGTTCTGAGCTGCAGTGGGCTAAGAGGACCAGTTGTTTGCACTAAGTTCAGCACTGATGTGGTGTGCCCCCAATAAAAGTTTGGGGTAGGGAGGGCATTGGACTGCCTAAAGCCATTCCAGGTCAGAAAACTTTCATTAATAGTGGAAGTAGGTCAGGGGCTTGTGAGTAGCCCTCTTCCCCCCACTCCCCTCCACTTCTAGGCTTGGAGAAATAGACTTAAAAAAACCATTCCCAAGATAAGGATGGGACCTTCTCCTGGGTACCCAGTGTCCAGTTACTTTCCTCTGGTTTAAGGATTCAACTCAGAAGATATATCCAAGAGCTACCCAGCTTGGAAGAGGGCCTGGGGGTGTCATCTACTGAACTGAAACCAATCTCAAGTTATCCACCTCTATCCCCCAAGTCCTTATGTTCCCCCTAGCACTTTTCCAGCATTCCCAAGAGAAGTGATGGGTGACTTTTCTCAAGAAGTCACAAACTATATAATTCAGAAGTATATGTAGTAATGGCTCCATTCTCACTCCTTCAGAGGGGGATTGACTCCATCTCCCCCTCAGGATTCTAAGAGTACCCTGAAGGGTTGTGATATCTCTTCTCTAAACCTTGAGCCCCCATTCTGGTACCAATGTTTAAGGTCTCAGTTCCATTTACCAATTAATGTCAATTAGCTTTTTAAGATGTAGTATTTACAAGCAAGGGCAACTAGATGGTTCAGTGGATAGAACATCGGACCTAGAATCAGTAAGACTCATCTTCATGAGTTCAAATCCAGCCTCAGATACTTACTAACTGTGTGACCCTAGGTAAGTCACTTAACCTCTGTTTGCTTCAATTTTCTCAACTATAAAATGAAGATAACAACACATATTTTCCTAGGGTTATTTTGAGATAATACATCAGTCACTTAATAAATGCCTATTTTCTTTCCTTCCCTCCTTCTACATTTGCCATGGCCAGACCTTATCTAAAGCATCACATTTAGCTCCAGGTACCCTAGTTTAAGAGTCCTGCTCTCCTCAGTTGGGGCAGGGATTTGCTGATAATATTAAACAACTAGTTCTGGGCTGGGGGAAATATATACAGGAAGTACTTTTAAATTTAATCTGTAGCATTAACATTTTCCCCATCACTTTCTTAAGGCTAGGCAATCAACAAAACAATACATAATTCGCCAATGTCTAAGGTGTAAATGCTCATACTGAATATTTAGCTGGTATAAGTTGACTCTAAAGGACCCCTGGCACATGACTGCCAAGGTCAAGGTCAGGCAGAGATGTTACACCAGTCCAACTATGGCTCTTGACATGACATGACCTAAGAATGAATGTTGGAACAAGACAAAACACAGATTCTGATTCATCCTTCTAGGAAAAATTCTCTCTCTCTCTCTGAAGAAGTCCTCAGACCAATCCATCAGGTTTCCATGGCTGCCAAGGTCTACAGCAGCCATCCAGGAACTTGGTTGTGTCCCTGTTTCATCTGATTAGAGCTAGGCCAAGGTCACAGGGTCAAAGCCTGTATTTGGCTTTGTACCGAGAGATGCCTTCTTCCTGTAGATGCCTGACCAGGACAGGTTGTAATTTGGGGAATGTTCTCCCCACATTTTGCATTTATTTTCTTATCCCAAAATTCAGCCAAACCCCTGAAAAGTGTTGGGGCTAAAGGGCCCCTCCCAGCAACAGAAAAACTTGGATTTTAAAAGAGAAACTCAGAGACAGGAATGCTTTTAATTCAAAGGTGAAAATTCAGAATGCAAGAGACCAGAGGCTGAAGAAGACGGGGAGGATAGTCTTTTCTGGTACCGTTTCCAATCCTATTGATTGGAAGCAAAGGTTCTTAACCTGGAGTCCATGAATTTGATTTTTGAAATATTTTGATAACTATAATCCAATATAGTTATTATATATATATGTATATGTGTGTGTACGTATATGTGTGTGTGTATATCTCCAATATATTAGTTTCCTTTATAAGGCAGTTAGTCAGCAAGCTTTTATTACCCTCCTAGGAATACAAAGAAAGGTAAAAGAAATAGAAATGTCATAAAGGTAAGAGACAGTCCCTGCTCTCAAGGAGATCACAGAATAATGAAGAAGGCCAAGGTCCTATGTAATTCTCTGTATCTTATTTTGGCCATTTAAGAAATGACTCTGAGACAGGCTCCATGAGCCTCACCAGGCTGCCCAATAAGCCATAACACAAAAGCCCTGGTCTAGAGTATTGTTCCAAGGCCAATCTTGCTCCAGCTCCCACCAACTTTGGTTGGTGTCTTGTGAAGACATTCCTGCCACTGGAAACAAGTCTGGCAGTAGTGCTAGCGTCATCTTCACCTGTGCTGGCTGGCTGATGTTTCCTCCAAAGCTCAAAGTGAAAGGAGCCTGACTTTCTAACCGGCTTAGACTGAAGGGGAGGAAGTGATGGGTGAAGGAATGTGAATCTTCCTTGTCTCTTTCTCTCACAGAGAAGGAGCAGATGGGTAAAGAACTTGGCCAGGTCCACTGGTCACCTGGGTCCCACTTTGAATGAATGAATAAAAGTAATTATTAGGCTCTTACTGTATGCTGAGTATCATGGAGATACAAATAGAAAAGTAACAGTCCCTGCTCTTGAAAAGAGAGATTGGATCCTAATGCCTACCAGTAAGGCCAGTCTTACAAGTTAGCAGGAAATTGAAAACCTTTACAAGGTGATGATGGGGGCACAGGAAAGGCCCCCCAAAACACCAAAATGGCCTCCTCAGTGTAGTGGATAGAGATCTGGTGTTGGAATCAAGAAGACTCGAGTTCAAATTCGACCTCAGACACTTATCAGCTGTGTGACCCTGGGTGAGTCACTTAACCTCTGTTTGCCTCAGTTACCTCAACTGTAAAACGGGGATAGTTACAGCACCTACCTCCCTTTATTGTTAGAATCAAGTAAGATAATATTATAAAGTTCTTAGCACAATGTCTGGCACAGAGCAGGAACTATATAGCTATTTATTCTCTCCTCCAACCTATCTATCCACTGGCAGGTTGATGCCTGAAATTTCCTCAATGGAATTTTATTCTTTTAGCTTAGAAAGTCAATCTTTGTTAAACTTGCTACACTTTCCACCCTTCTCAGGGTCTCAGATTTATTCATTCTGTAAGATAAGAGGGTTGTGCTAGATCAGTGTTTCTCCAAGTGTGATCTGGAGACTCCTTTCAGGGGGTCCACAAAGTCAAAAACCATTTTCATGATAATACTGACACATTTCAATTTCTACTTTGTTAAATATTGATAGATATAACTCAGAGAGACAAAAGTTCTTGGAGGAGGGTCTTCATTAATTTTTAAGAGCTTAAAGGGGTCCTGAGAACAAAAAGGTTGAGGATTGCTGCCCTGTATGAACTAGGAACCTCCTAGCTCATTAATCTTAAGCTTCAAGGAAGGGTAGTTGGATATAGAGAAAAAGCACTGGCTTTCAGAGACCTGGGCTGAAATTCTGGCTTTGACACTTACTCTTTGGACAAACCTGGAGAAAGTACTTCATCTCTAGAGGCCTCGGTCTCCTTTCTGGGTTCGCTCAGCACTTAGCAAAGGGCATGTTACATAATTAGCACTTAAGAGATACTGGTTGAGTTGACCAACTCTCTAAAATGATGGTGTTGATGACCAAGATAGAGAGTTGTGTATGTTGTCAGATATGTTACTGTCTTCCGTTATTTTTTCATTAATTTAATAATAGTAAAAGGTAATCTTTATTAAGTACCTACTATGCGCTAGATGCTATGCTAAGTTCTTTACAAATATTGTTTCATTTGACCCTCACAACAATCCTGGGAGGAAGGCACTATTATTATTGCCATGTTATAGATGAGGAAACAAAACAGAGATTAAGTGACTTGCCTAGGATCACACAGCTAATTAAGTGTCTAAGCCTGGATTTGAACTCAGGTCTTCCTGCATCCAGGCCCAATACTCTTCACTGTGCCAACTAGCTACCCCACTAGATAAGATTTCACCTGGGGAGATGGAGAAAGGGAAAGTGAGGGGTGGGTTTATTTCCCTTAGAAATGATTGGCTGCAAATGTCTGAAGAAGAGACTCGGGATGGAGCCGGGATGGTGGAGTAGAAAGATGCATACACTCTAGCACTTGCCCTGCAGCCCACAAAATACCTGTAAAAAATGACTGTCCACAAATTCTAGAGCAGCAGAAGCCACAGAACGACAGAGTGAAAGTGAGTTCCAGCTGAAGATAACCTGGAAGGCTGACAGAAAAGGTCTATCCCATGGGATGCTGAGTGGAGCAGAACCCAGCCCCAGCCATGCAGTCTGGGGAGGAAGAGGGCCAGAACAGGCCTCTGGGGCAGAATCCCCAGCAGGGAGGGTCCCAGATTTCTCAATCCACAAGTGACAAAGAAAATTTCAGAAGTGAGTGTGGGAGGGCTTTCCCAGCTGGGCAAGAGGGCAATAGGGTACCCTCCCCCAGCACTTGTCGCAGGCAGTGGCAGAGGCAGAGGCAGCAGCATTGTTCTTTAAAAATGAAGGTGGAGTTCAGGGAAGCTAATGAATATATGATAAACCAAGAAGTCACAAAATAAAACCAAAAGACTGAAAAAATAGTAGATAATGTGAAACATCTCATTGGAAAAACAACTGACCTGGAAAATAGATCCAGGAGAGACAATTTAAAAATTATGGGACTACCTGAAAGCCATAATCAAAAAAAGAATCTAGACATTATCTTTCATGAAATTATCAAGGAAAACTAGATAAAACCAGAGGGCAAAATAAATACTGAAAGAATCTACCAACTCTCTCCTGAAAGAGACTCAAAAAGAGAAACTCCTAGGAATGTTGTGGCCAAATTTCAGAGTTCCCAGGTCAAGGAGAAAATATTGCAAGCAGCTAGAAAGAAACAATTCCAGTATTGTGGAAATACAATCAGGATAATACAAGATCTAGCAGCTTCTACATTAAGGGATCGAAGGGCGTGGAATAGGATATTTTAGAAGTCAAAGGAACTGGGTCTAAAACCAAGAATCACCTACCCAGCAAAACTGAGTATAATACTTCAAGGGAAAATGGTCATTCAACAAAGTAGAAGACTTTCAAACATTCTTGATGAAAAGACCAGAATTGAAGAGAAAATTTGACTTTCAAACACAAGAACCAAGAGGAGCATGAAAA
>CM053769.1:129408604-129422743 GCA_028658325.1 Potorous gilbertii
TGAACTGTTTTCATTCCTACATGGAAAGATAATAAGTATAACTCTTGAGACTTTTCTCAGTATTTGGATAGGTGGAGGGATTATATACACATGCAAACACACACATATGTAGACAGAGAGTACAGGCTGAATTGAATCAGAAGAGATGATATCCATAAAAAAATAACATAAAATAAAGGGGTGAGAGAGGAAAACATTGGGAGGAGAAAGGGAGAAATGGAATGGGGCAGACTATCACTCATAAAAGAGATAAGAAAAATCTTTTTCAATGGAGGATAAAAGGGAGGAGGACAGAGGGGAAAAGGGAAGCTTACTCTCTTCACATGTGCCTTAAGGAGGGAATAACATGCTCACTAAATTTGGCATGAATATCTACCTTAGACTACAGGAAAGTAAGGGAGAAGGGGACATGTTGGGTGAGGGGGATGATAGAAGGGAGGACAAATGGTAGAAAGGAGTAACAAGAAGTAAACACTTTTGAGAAGGGACAAGGTCAAATGAGAGAATAGAAAAAAAAAGGGGACAGGGTAGGATGGAGGGCAATATAGTTAGTCTTACACAACATGACTATTAATGGAAGTCTTTTGCAAAATGACACATACATAGTCTGTATTGAATTGAATTCTCAGTGGGGATGGTAGGGAGGGAGGGAGGGAGAGAAGTTGGAATTCAAAGTATTAGAAACGAATGCTGAGAATTGTTATTGCATGTAACTGGAAAATAAGAAATACAGTTAATGGGGTATAGAAATTTATCTTGCCTACAAGAAAAGAGAGAAGATAAGGATAAAGGAAAGGTGGGGTGTGATAGAAGGGAGGGCACATTGAGGGAAGGGGTAATCAGAATGCAAGGTGTTAAGGGGTGGGGGGAGGGGAGAGATGGGGAGAAAAATTGGAACTCAAAATTTTGTGGAAATGAATGTCGAAATCTAAAAATAAATAAATAAAACTATTTTAAAAAAGATAAATGATTGGCTGACTATTGTAAAGGCAAAATGCATCCATAAATGCTATTTAAAATATGCCTCACTTTAGAACCTACCTCGGCTCCTGGGACCTCCTCTTCCTGGAACATCCCTCTACTTTGCTGGCTCTCTTCTCTCATTGGTGGGCTCTTCCTGGGGCCACCATTTTAGAGAAAGGCCCAGGAGCACCAAACTTGATTCCCTTCCCAAAGGGGTCTCTGACTTACTGAGCTCCAACACACACCTCATTGGCCAAGTAACCCCATATTTTGGATGCAGTCTTCCCCCATCAGAATGTAAAGCCCTTGAGGCCAGGGGCTATCTTTCCTGTTGTTTGTTTTTGTATCCCCAGAACTTAGTACAGTGTCTGGTATACAATAAGTACTTAATAAGTGCTTGTGGCCTTGCTTTACCTTAAAATAAAATGATAGGTTTTAGCTAGAGAAGTTGAATCCAGCATCCTCACCTGAAAGCAGGTTTTGATTGAGAACAGGAAGGTCCTAGGAAAGAGAGCTGAGACAGAATGGCCACAAAGGGTTCTGACCTGGGCAGGAGGAATCCAGAAACATCCTTCTCTCCCTTCGTACCTGCCCTGTGAGTCACTGTGAGGATCTGGGGTGGGTGTGGTCCCAGGGTTCCCACAGCCACAAAGGAGCTTCTCTCAGAGACAGATGCCCTTTGGAGATCAGCTGCATGAGAAGGGAAAATCAGGAGCGACTTTGGATGTTATTTCCTAAAAGGAGAGTTGGCAGAGTCCACAGAGGGAGTGGAAAGGCAGTCAGACAAGGACAAAGACCCTATCCCTACAGCTCTGCTGCTGGGAAACAATGAGCCAGGTTTTCCTTGGATTCCCTCCATGGTTATTCTTTAATTGGATTTAATTATTTTAAATTTAATTGCATTTTTAAGGTTTCCCCAGTGAAATTTCCTGATCCAAGATGATCTCATTTCTACCTCTTCTTTAGTAAATAGTCCTCTGGAGACCAGTTTCTTGAAGAATCCAGGAAAACTTGGCCTTGGTTCTGGAGGCAAATGCCCAGCCAGGGGCAAATGGTCACCGGTCAACCCGACTTCACTAGCAGAAAGCTTACCCAAGTGACACAGAGACTCTGTTTTAGATATAGTATTAAGTGGGTGCAGAAAGACTTGTGGAAGATAGAACGTTAGAAAGTACCTCAAAACATAGGATGTCAGAAGTGGAAGAACATTAGAACATGGAACATGTCAGAATTAGAAGAACCGTAGAATGCAAAGTATCAGAGTCAGAATGACTACAACAGAGAACATGTCAGAACTAGGAGGGACCTTAGAACATAGAATGTCAGGACTGGAATGATGTTAGTACAAAGAACACGTCAGAATTGTGATGACCTTAGAACATATAATTACTTTAGAAATAGAATCAGAAATAAAATCACTTTAGAACAGAGAACATGTCAGAGTCAGAAGGATCTTAGAACATAGAACATCAGAACTTGAATGACTAGAACAGAGAACATGTCATAAGGGACCTTAGAACATAGAATATCAGAGCTAGAATGACATTAGAACAGAGGACATGTCAGGGTTAGAAGGACCTTAGAACAAAGAATGTCAGAGCTGGAATGACATTAGAACAGATGACATGTCAGAGTTAAAAGGACCTTAGAACATAGAATATTTGAGCTGGGAGGGTCTTAATATAAAATGTCAAACCTTAAAACATAAACTCTATGTTTAGTATGCTAAATATTGAATGAAAGAATGTGGAAGATGAGCCCTGGAAGGGTCCTTTGAGAACATCTAACACAACAGATAATCTGTTCAGTGAGAGGCAGTGTGGTATAGTAGACAGGACCCTAGACTGAGAGTCAGGAAGACCTGGGTTGAGTCCTCCTTCTGATACATCTGGAGAAAGTTTACACAAGAGTTTGCATACATGGGTGAAGTAAAATAACTGGACAAAAAGCAATGTGCAAGGAATAGTGCTCCTGGGAGGTAATGGTAACATACAGTTAAGTAAATACAAAGGAATGAGCTGGAGGGGGGAGGTTCAACAAGAAAAGGTCTCCTGGAGGAGGTGGGACCCCAGCTAGGTTTTGAAGGGAGCAGAGATGAGAAGGAAGAGGGAAAAGGGATGGAAGAGGGAGAGGAGGAGGGGAGGAGCTGAGATGGAAAGAAGGGCATTCTGACCTGAGTTATACTTGTAAAAGGTTAAAGCAAGGGAGAAATCTTGCATTTGGGGAGGAGCTAACAGATCAGTTTGGCTTGAACAGTGAGTGTACAAAGTGGAGGTAATAGGAAAGATAGAAGGTGGGGGTCAGATTGTGGCAGGGTGCTAAGCAACAGGTTTTTGCATTTTTTCTTAGATGCAAGAAGGAAACCAAAAGATTTTTGAGAAAGGGAGGGATGTGGTCAAGTCTGTGTTTTAGGAAGACCATCTTGGTCACTATGTGGTGATGGATCTTTTGTAGAGGAAGCCACTGAGGCTGGGAGAGAGGGAGGGATTGTGCCCAAAGTCACACAAGGGACGGCAATAGAGGATTAGAACTCAGAGCTCTTGACTCTCTGGTCTACTCTTTTGAGAGATTCCTGGAATTCTTATGGTGTTTAAGGAGAGAAGCAGGGAATAGTTATACCTACATGGGTTAGGGGGGATGTTTTCTTAGCTAGCTGAGAAGAGAAAAACTTAGTGTGTGGAGTATGAAATTGCATTGGATGAGACCAAGATCCAAAATGTGTTCATTCTCTAGATGAACACATAGAGAAAATCTCTGTTCCCTAATCTGTCTTTTTGCCTCTTTTTGTATTCCCAGTGCTTAGCACAAATCCTGACCAGCTGTCTAGCAAATCTCTGCCATTGGTCACAACTGGTAAACCAACAGACACTGTATGGATAGTTCTGCGCAAACCAATCCCCACTTGGAGAAAAGTAAGTCAATAGGGTCTCTTGGCTGAAGGCAGGTCACTAGTGCTCTTCTGAGAAGAGTTCTTCCTCAAGAGACAGACCCAAGACAGGCTCCATTTTTGGAAAGATCATTAATAGTTAATTTTGTTAAGTGCTTTGGTTAATGACTGTGTCACTCTTATGAGTAAAGCTGGTATATACAGAGATACATCAAAAGAGGGGCAATTAAAGCGACTATTTAAGCAACCAGTTTCTCACAGGAAAATCATTAGTGTAGTCAATGGATGGAAGGCAGGAGGCTCATTCTAGAGGGATCTTGTGTGGTCACTGGGGTGGCTCTAGGAGATGCTCAAGGAGGAGGGAAGGGTTATTTCCTCCCTAAGGAGACTGGGTTTATGGTCAGAGATATTATCTGTAATGTACTAAGCACATATTAGTAGCCATAAATATTTGTTATTCTTCACTCTCTTCCTGAGACAATATACCTGCATAACTTAGTTATTATGCCATGTCACTAATACAAAAGGAAAGGAGAAGAGACCCTGACTCTGTCATTGATTCCCTGGGCAAGCTTAGATCTCTATCATGGTCTGTTTTCCAATCCCACAAAAGGAGATACATAACAAATGCCTTCCCTATCTCATATAAATATTGTAGGGACAAAGTACAAGAACATGGTAGAGAGACTTGAAAACAGAAAGTCAAATCTAATGTCCATGATGGAGACATGTGTTACGGTTCCAAACTCCTCACTCTTTCCAGTGGCCCTTTGGGGGAAGTGATGCAGGAGAGAAAATCATCTCAGTTTTACAGATAAGGAAACAAGTCTCAGAGAAGTTAGCTAGTAAACTTCACACAGAATCAGGATTTGCACCTAGGTCCCCCCTAACACCAAGTATAGCATTTTTCCACTATGCCAATACTGCCTTTCTATTTCCTGAAGAAACAGGAAATTTGTCCTTCAAAGCCCTTCCTATGTTCCCGAGTCTTCTTAGACCTGCCTCCCCTCCAAGCATTCTATGATAGATGTTTGTTATTCCTCACACACAGCAATCTATTTCCAAATTCCAAATGTTTTACTGACTGCTCCTCATGCCAAGAGCTCTCCCTTCATCTCTTCTTGGCTTCCCTGGCTTCCTTTATGTCTTCAACAAGAAATATCTCCTTAATTTTAGCATCTTCCCATGAGATTATCTCCAATTTATCAAGTCTATTTATCCATCAATCTACCTATCCATTCAGCTATCTATCAATCCATCCATTCATCTATCATCTATCAATCTGTCTATCCATCCATCAATCTATCCATTCATATGTCTATCCACCTATCTATCTATCTACCTACCTATCTTTCTATCTATCCATTCATCTATCTCTCCATTCATCTATTTATCAATCCATCCATCCATATATCCATCCATCAGTCTATCTAATATCTATTTCTATCACTTATCTGTCTAGTTATCTTTTCATCATCTATCTATATCAGTATAAATATCTGCATATATAGAGATCATATCTACATAAATACAGTATTTCTGCCCATTTTCTCTCATTTAAATCCTATAACACTTTTATCTATGCAGATAAAGAGAAATTTATAGATTTGTAGAGTTTCACATTTATAGATTTGTATCCAGATAGATAATGTTCTTTGTAGATCATTGTTTGCATGTTGTCTCACCCATAACAGAGTGTGAGGGTAAATGTTTAACAATAAAAGGGGGTAGGGAATGAACAAATGACACACTTTTACATTTAATCTGCATTATTAACATTTTTCTTCATCACTTTCTAAACAAAACAATAAATCAACCCTTAATTTGTAGTGTTTGAGGTGTAAATGCTCACACTGAAAATTTAATAATTGACTCCTGAAAGCTGGTTTAAGCTGGTTCCAGTGTAACCCTGTTGCCATTAGAGCTGGAACCATGTTTTTTGCCTTTCTTTGTATTTCCAATATTTAGTACAATTCTTGGAGTATAATAGGCACTTAAATTCCAGTTGACTCACTTACCAGAGCCAATAAGATATGATTGAGAGCAAAGTCCTTAGAGCTGGAAGACACTTTAGAAATCGTCTTTTCCAGTGATGCCCAACCTGAGGAAAGAGGGTAGGGGTGGAGGAGTGGAGAGAGAATGGCTGCAGAGTTTTAATAAGAGGACAAATTATCATGGTTAAATAAAATAATGTTTGCAAACCTTTAAGTATTCTATAAATGTCTATGACAACATTTTCTAGAACTTGATTTGTAATTTCATTCACTGTAGGGAATTCCCAGGGAGGGGACCCTCTCTACCAGTGCAGGACAGCATCTCCTTTGCCATTTAGTGGTAAGTTCTAGGAATGGAGAGGGTGAGGGTCCCACAGCTAGTGTATGGCAGGGATGGAATTTGAACTCATGTCTTCTCCACCCAAGGACCAGCACTCTCACCTCCCACCACACTGACTCTGCTACAATGACTGATCATTTTATCCTTTCCTTCCCTCCAAAAGAATATCTAGTACAACTCAGCATTATACCTAAGTAAGCAAGATTGTAAATGAAAAGAACAACTACATACCAAACAATCAAAAGTGAATGTGGAAAAATTATAAAAATCAAGCCTGGCTGGAAAGTAAAGCTGTGAGGCAGCCCCAAATGCCCTTCCAGTGGGCGGGAGTTACATAGGTATTACATGGCTGGGTCTTTTCAAAATATTCATTGGTTGTGCTGATTTTTCTTCTCTTTTTCTGTCTTCCTTCCTTCCTCCCTTTCTTCTCTCCCTCCCTTTTGCTCCCTCCTTTCCTTCCTTTCCTCCTTCTTTCCTTTTTTCTTTCTTCTTTCCTTTCCTCCTTTCCTCCCTCTTCTCTTTCTTTCTTCACTTTTCAAAATACTATTTGTTAAATGGGGTGGCTCTTTGGGAGGGGAAGAGGAAAGGATTTGGGGGAAATATGTTGATAAAAAAATTAAAGGCCTCACTAAAAGCTGATTTAAAAAAAAAAAGTAAATGAGCAGTAGTAGGCTTTTCTTTCTCAGTCCCCTATTTTCACCAATTTATTTCTCTGGGTCCCACATCATGCCCACCACAGTCCAACCTGGGTGGTGTCCTCCTTGCCCTCTGCATGTAACCCAGAGGAAGTCATCGCTGCTGAACCATAATTGGCATTTTTCTCTTTTGATCAAGTTTCACAAAATGAGTTCCAGGCAAGTAGCTTGAAAAGAGTTTTCAATCCAATGTTTAAAAAACAAGTTCAGCTAGTGGGGATGGGGCAGGGGTACACAGAGACCTGTGGCAGCCCCATTACTCACACAGAGTCGGAGGGAGGCAAGGAAACATGAACCATCTGCTACCATCGGTAACAACCTTCCTCCTTATACCACACAGAACTCTGTCTCTAATGCACTTATCAACTAATACTATTTATAATAGTCATCTATGTTTCTGTCATTACTCCCTCTGATTAGAATATACTAGACTGAATTCTCTGTGAGGGTTGAAAATGATCTTCCCTGTCAAATGGTCTTATCCGTATTCCCCCAAACTTACTTCAGCACTCTGTATACAGAAAGTGCTTAATAATGACAATGATATCTAGCATTTATATGGCTTGTTAAGGTTTTCAAAGCACTTTACAAACATGATCTTATTTTGTTCTCTCAGCAACCCTGGGAGGTAAGAGTTCTTATTATTTCCATTTTATAGATGAATAAATTGGGGCAGACAGAGGTTAATTAATGCGTGTTTATTTGAATTCTTAGCTCTGTCCCTTCCCCCGTCCCACTCCCCACACTCTTCTCTACATTTGTCTAAATCCCATCCGCTATCAAAGGTCCAGCTAAAAATTCCAAAATCATTCCCTGCTACTTTAGCCCATGTGGGCCACTCCCCTTTCCTAACTCCTATTTCCCTTGGAATTGGGATCACATAATTTGACATCCTTCTCTAAATTGGATGTCAGAAGACCTGGGTTGGAATTCTATCTACATGGTATGTGTGAATGAGCCTGGGTGAGTTCCTCTTCTCTGGGCCACAGTTTGCTCATCTGTAATATCCAGGGGGTTGGCTTGGAGCATTTCTAAGTTTCCATTCAGCTCTATATTCTATAATCCTGGGATCATTAATCTGTGTGTTAGTTCTGAGGGCAAGAGCCAGGGATACTCTGCTTCTATTCCCCATAATGCTTAGCACAACGTTGGGCACAAAGTAGGAGCTCGATGAATATTTGTGGTCTAATTGAAGAAGATGAAAAATAACCAGGACCTTCTATTTGTTAACACTTTACATCTGTGCACCAGGTTTGCCTTGGAGCTTCTTGGGAGCAGCGTCAGTCTCATTTTCCTATTTACATCCTCAGAGCTTGGCTCATGATGATCACTCAATATATACTTTTTCCTTCTTTCATTTCTTCTTTCCTTCACTCCTTCCTCTTTCCCTTCTTTCCTTCTCCTTTCCCTCCCTCCCTTCCTCTCTTCCTTCCTCCTCTCCTTTCTTCCCTTCCTCAATTCCTTTCTTCATCCCTTCCTACCCCTCCCTTCAGTCCTCCTTTCCTCCCTTTCTTCCTCCCTTCCTTTCTTTTTCCTTTCCTCCCTTCCTCCTTCCCTGTCTCTCTTCTTCTTCCCTCTCTTCTTCCCTCCTCTCCTTCCTTCCTCCTCCCTTTTTCACTCCCCCTTCCTTTCAGTCTTCCTTTCCTCCCTTTCTTTCTCCTTCCCTTTCTTCTTTCTCTCCTTTCTTCCCCTCCTTGCTTCCTTCTCACTTTATCCTCATGGCATCCTAAAGAAGTGACTGGGCCAATGTTATTAATCCATTTTGCAGATTACCAAAATGATGTCCTGGGACATTCAGTACTTAGGTCTTGGTCACACAGCTAGGAAAAAGCATGACCAGAAATCTAACCTAAGTCTTTGGATTCTTAATTTAGAGCTCTTTCCATCACATTCTGGGATGCAGCAAGAGGAGGAGAAAGAAGAAAGGGAAAGAGGGAGAGACGTTGCCAGGCAGCCGGCCCCAGTCCTGCCATGTTGCCTTGGAGATGCTGAAAGTTGGGAGGGTGAGCAGGGATTTACCTGCAGATGGAATATATGAACTTCAGGTCACAGGGTCATAGATTATCATAATAATAGCTTACCATTCAGGTCATGGATTTTAAGTTTGAAAAGCATTTAAAAAGCATGATTTCATCTGAGCCTTTCAATGGTCTTTTGGGGCTAGGCAGCATCCCTGCCCCCATTTTACACATAAAAAACCCTGATGTTCAGAGAGGTTAATTGATTCACATCAAGGTGGTCCAGTGGATAGAGCACTGGGCCTGCAGTCGAGAAGACTTGAGTCCAGATCCAACCTCAGACAGTTGGTAGCTAGATGCCCTGGTCAAGTCACTTGACCTGTCAGCCTTATTTTCCTCAGCATAAAATGAAGGCCATAATAGTACCTAACGCAGAGGGTTGTGGTGAGAATCAAATGAGATAATATTTATAAAGAGCACTTAGCACAGAGTGGGTGCTTACGAGACATTTATTCCTTCCCCTATCATGTCTTGGCCAGGTCATAGCTAGTAAATGTCAGAGGCCCCACTGGGACCCCAGAGAAGTAAGATCCTCTTGTCTCCGAGTCACCTTTCATGGTGAGAGGGACCTTAGAGGTCATCAGGTCCAATGTCCTTGTTTTGTAGTTGTGAGAGACTAAGTAACTTGACCTGACCAAGGTCACACACATAGTCCAGCCCTCTTATCAGTCCATCGATCAACAGCCTTTCCTGGGTAAACATACAAAGGCAAAATTACACCAGGTTATAAGGATTGAGGAAATTGAGACTTGGAAGGATGAAATAAATTGCCAAGGTCATCCAGGTAACAGATCTGGCAAGAGACTGCAGGCCCCGACAAACTTCAACTTGGGCCACTCTGCCTAGGGATCCAGGGTTCTGGAGCATCAGGCAGTCGGGGACTCTCCATCTCCATCCCTTCCCTCAGGTACCACTTTTCCCTGATCCTCTCTTCTCCCTCCCCTGCCCTCTCCTCCCCACTACGAGAAAGTTCACCCTGGAAGAGAGAGAGACAATGGGACCCCCAGAAAAAGGGGGAGAAGAAAGGAGAGATGAATTGTCCCCCTATTGAAGACTGGGCTGGTAAACTCCCTATTTTCCACGGCATTTAAATGCCTGCAAGTAGATTAATAAGGTTTGGTAATAGCAGAAGCAGTCTATATTTATTCTATCTTAAATGCCAGTTTGTCAGGCCGCATTAATATTGATGGGGAGGCTGGGATTGAGGCCGCGGAGCGCGGGGCCGGCGCTTTATCTCCGCCGTGCAGGCTGCGGGAGCTCCGTTATCTGGCCCAGGCGGCTGCTGCAGCTGGCTCTTCCCGGGATGGCGCCCGCTCCCCCGCCTGCCGCTGCCCCTCGCTGCCTTTCTAATCAAAAGAGAAGAAGTTGCTGGCTTGATATTTCCATTTTTATCTCTTTTATTTACTTCATTTTAATGTCTTTCAGTGAATATTTTCTTTGCAACAAGGAATGACTATTGATCACTTACACTGCCCCTTCCCCCCTCCCCACCCCATCTAGGGAGGGAAGGTGGGGAGGATAGAAGAAAAAAGGGAGGCTGGAGAGGGTGATGAATAGGGTGGGAGGAGACCATGAGGGGACTGAATGGCTGGCCCCCTGGGCATCTAGTTCCTCTTGGCTTCTCATTCGTCCTCCCTTCTCTCCCTCTCCCTCTCCCTCTCCCTCTCTCTCTCTTTCTCTCCCTCCTCCCATCTCTGTCTTCCCCTTTTGAACTTCAGAACTTTAGAGCTGAAAGGGACCTCCAAGATCTTAAGACTCCAGGATCTAGAGTTGCACAGGGCTGGAGGGATTATCTACATCCTCCCTCAGCCCATTCATCTGAGATCCAGAGAGGAGGAGCGTTTAGTTCAAGGTCGTTCAACCAACAAGTGGCAGTTCACCCAGTCAGCCCCCATACTTTCAAGTTGGCAAGGTCAAACGAAAGTGACTCCAATCTGATCAGGTAGTGAAGGATTGCTGAGAATATCTCTCGTTTGGGGATGGGGTGGGGAGAATCAGGAGGAACCAAATTAATGGAAGGGATGTTGTGTTCTGGAAACAAAAGGCAATAGAAGAACATTCTTTAATAATATCAGGCACAGGAGAGGAAAGAGGAAATCGTCTTAGTTTTGATAAATCTAAAAAGCCCAGACTAGGGGAAACTGAAAGGGACAAGGGCTCTCAATGTATTTTTTTAACCTTTGTCTTTGTAACTATGATGAGATAACCAGGGATTGCATTACATAGATAGGAGTGGAGGAAGGGGGAGGGAGAAAGTAAAGGTGGGACTGTGAGGGAGTGAAATGGACTGGGATGAAATGGTTACATGCTACTTTTAAAAGTGGGATGTATGTAAATCAGAGCCCTTTTAATTGATGGTGTTGAATCTTTGACCTACCCCCTAGTTCCCAGAGATGGAAAGAGCTGACTGCTGCCAGTGATTTGGAGAATCAGCCCAGTTCAGGGAAAAGATTGAGAAATGAGGTAGAGCTCTAAGAAGCTTTTAAATCAATCAAGTGTGTATTAAGCCCGACTATGTGCTAGCACTCCCAGAGGTGTGCTGGTAAATGTTTAACAAGCAGGAAGGGGGGGGAGGGGATGTAGCATGCACACACTTTAAAATTTAATCTGTATTATCAACACTTTCTCTAGTCTAGACAATCAACAAAACCAAAAATCAAACCCTGATTTGTAGCAATTGATTGCCAGTTTCTGAGGCTTAAAAACTCACACTGAAAATTTAACTATAGGCTCTCCAAGGTGATTAGAGATGGCTTCAGCACACCCCTGGTTCTCCCAGGAACCAAATTCAACAAACAACACCACCTACTGTGTGCATAGCACTGGGGACACAAAGATGGAAAATGCCATAGTCCTTGCCCTTAAGGAACAGCAGCTCTTGTTTCTCCAACATCCAAAGGTTTACTAAGTACTAGATATTTCCATTTTACAGATGAGGACATTGAGGCTCAGAGAAATTAACTTGTTCAAGATTACACAGCTTTTAAATACTAGAGCACAGACAGTATCTAGATAGCAATAGCTAGAGTTCATACGGAGTAGCTAGGTGGCACCATAACTCACAGAGGGCTGGGCCTGTAGTCAAGAAAACCTGAGTTCTAATGCAGCCTTAGAAACTAGCTGTGTGACCCTGGGCAAGTCACTTAACCCTGGTTACCTCAATTTCCTCCTCTGTAAAATGAGCTGGAGAAGGAAATAGCAAACTACTCCAGGACCTCTGCCAAGAAAACCCCAAATGGGGTCGTGAAGAGTTGAATACGACTGAGCAATGACAAAAGCATATGGTGCAAGACATATATTTCCTTATCAATAAAATAGAAATAATAGTAATAGCTATAAAACTTCCCTCACATAGATGCTGTGAGTATCAAAGGAGATGTATTTCAAACTTAAAACTGCAATAAGACTTTTGGGACTCCCTGTATGTAGTATATTTTACAAACAAAATACTATGTAAATGTCAATCAATCAATCAATATTTATTAAGTGCCTGCTCTGCGTTAGGCATTGGGGATACAAAAGGAAGCAAAAGAGAGTCCCTGCTCTCAAGGAACTTACAATCTAATATGTCCATCATTATTGTCAGTGATGTTATTAACAATAATAAAAATACTTACAACATAAGATTGAGATGTGTTCAATCCTGAAGACATTGGCAAAAGAGAGGGCCAAGTATGCTGTTATTGAGAAGTCTGAGGACAGGGAAAGATTGATTTCACCTGGGAGAGTTCACTGAGTCCAAAGAGAAAGATGGGCGCGGAAATGAAGTTTGAGCCAGAGATTTAAAGTCAGGGAAATCAGCAGGAAGTCAGGAAGAACCGATGTTAGAAAGGGACCATTAGAGGTTTCAAAACAATAGTTTATTCTGGGCAATTTTCTTTGGAGGTCAGTCAAATAGTCAGTCAACAAGCATTTAGTAAGTGGTTACTATGTGCCAGGCCTACGCTGAGCACTGGAAGATATAAAGAAAGGCAAAATGAGTCCCTGCCCTGGATCAGTTTACATTCTAATGGAGAGATAACACATAAAAATAACTAGGTGTATATAAAATGTATACAGAGTAGATGGAGAGCAACCTGAGAGCAGATGGCTTTAAAAGCAGCTGGGGTCTGATGAGGAGTGTGGAGACACCAGGAAAGGTGAGATTTAATCTGAGGTGGAAGAAGTCGATGCAGGGGAGTTGAGGAGAGGGGAGAGACTTCCAGGAGTCGTGTTTGAGCAACTCCAAGTTGGCAGAGTAATTGGACCATAGAGCAGGTGGAGGTGAACATGGACTGGGAAGGGGCCAGGTCATCAAGAGCTTTAGAGGTGAGGTGATAGGGAGTCCCTCCAGCAGGGGGATGGCTGCCCCGTACTCCTCCCACTCTTTCCTCTGCCTTTTGTATCATCTTTGCCATGAACCCAAGCAGATGTTCCTGTAAACCCATGAGGGTTTTATTTCTGAGAATCCACAGAGAACATGAGAAATGTCTGAAAAACCCAACAGAAAGGAAACAGCATAGAACCTCAGAGCTGAAAGGGACCTGCTATTTTTAAAAATGATTTTTGATTATGAACTTAATAACACTCTTTTTTATTTAATTATTTTATTTTATTATTTTTTTTAATGTTCTGCAATCACTTCTTTAAAATTAAGATTTATCTCCCCCACACCTTCCCCCCACTACTCCCCTCCCTCCCCACAACAGCGTACAATTCAGTATAGGTTCTACATATATTTTCCTATTGAGCACATTTTCACTATAGTCATGCTATATAGTCACACTAAAATAAATGGAAGAAATCATATAACAAATCAAAACATAATACACTAAAACCCACCCACCCACACACAAACATGATCTGCTACATTCTGCAAATGACTTCCATATTTCTTTCTCTGAGTGTGGAAGGCATTTTGCCTTAGAAAACCATCACTGGGATTTTTTTTTCTAAGTTCTTGTGTTATTACGAAGTTCCAAGTCTACCAGAAAAAACTCTCGCATACTGTGGTCGTTGCTGTGCACAAAATTCTCCTGGTTCTGCTCCTTTCACTCAGCATCAGATCATATAAGTCCTTCCAGGCCTCCCTGAAGTCTTCTTGTTCATCATTTCTTATGGCGCAATAGTACTCCATTACATTCATATACCATGATTTATTAAGCCATTCCCCAAGTGATGGGCATCCCCTTGATTTCCAGTTCTTGGCTACCACAAAGAATGCTGCTATAAATATTTTTGTACATGTGGGACCCTTCCATTT
>CM053769.1:129423243-129443387 GCA_028658325.1 Potorous gilbertii
CAATTTTTGTCGAACAGTGAGTTCTTATCCCAGAAGCTGGGATCTTTGGGTTTATCAAACAGGAGATTGCTATATTCCTTGCCTACTGTGTCTTGAGTGCCAAGTCTATTCCATTTGTCTACCCCTCTGTTTCTTAGCCAATACCATTAATAACACTCTTGACAAAATATAAAGATAGGCTGAGAGGCAGCCATCTGGTTGTAAAAGAAAGCCCTGGTTTGTGAGTCCGAGCCCTGCCATTTCTACCAATTAGGACTGATTGGCTTGGCTTCTCTGTGCATTGGGGTCCTCATCTGGAAAATGAGTGGGTTGATCTAGATGACCTCTAAGGTCCCTTCCAACTCTAAACTGACCATCCTGTCATAAGCTCCCCCCCACCGTTTAATAATCCCCCCTTCTCCCCCTCCCCCTCCCAGTGGATCCCTAATTTGCATCTTCTCTTCCTCAATGAAGTTACCGGTTCCTGTTGCCCTCCCCTTTCTTTTTTGTTTTTTTTTTTTTATTACAAGGGGTAGCACACTGGATGGGAGAGGAGGAGAAAGGATTTTTAAAAAAAAAAAATAAAAGTGATATAAAAGAAAAGAATGTCAATAAAAATAAAATTAAAAATATAAAGACCATCAGTTCCTCAGATCCAGCCTCTGTTGAAATACTTATCATTAAGAAAAAGTGCTCTTGTGGTCCAGTTGGTAACACAATTCAACTCATTCCCTTGTCATGAAGAAGAGGGATTCAATTAACTTTGTGTCAGACAAGAGCGGTGAGAAATACGGGGAGGCAGATTTCAATTCCACAAAATTAAAGTTATAATTAGGGCAGAGTGACCAAAGCTCCATCGGAGGCTGCCAACTTGGGGTTGGGGCATGTGATGGCACTATGTCTTTGTCTCAATGCCTTCTGTAGATGCTCCACCTCAAGTCACCACAAACAAGATCTCATTCCTTACTTACAGTCTGCCTTCTGTTATGAGGATCTCTTTCCATCCTGCCATATCCTACTCTCCTTCTTCATATGGCTCATTGAACAGGGGAGTGGTGGGGATGGCCCTTTGTTTACTCTGGTGACATTGCACAGACCTTTCTTTAATCCAGCTCATTTGCAAGTGATGGCATCGTCTTCCTGATGTCACAATCCTCTTCCAAAACAAAGGACAAACCATACACAACCACATAACCTTTGTCTCTTCTAGGAAGCTGGCCTGGTACAACTATACCTAAAGAGTTCCTCCTTTCTCCTATCCCTCTGATTAACCACCATTGCTCTCACCCCCACCCCCAAATGGCTTGCTGTCTCTTGCCTCCTCTAGGAGACAGCCCATTGGGGCAAATTGTTATCTCCATCTCCCCTTTCCCCTGCCCAACCTCTTGAGAAGAGGGGGGAACAAAGTTTCAGACCTGATCCCTGTAAATGAGGGTTCTCTGAAACAGCCTCTCCTGACCCTCACTAACTTTGCCCCAGTCATCAAAATTCTCATTATGACTTTGAATAGAGCAGTCAACAAAGAAAATTCAGTCAGAGTTGCACTTCAGACAGAGTCAACTAGTCTAGTTGACCTAGAGGGCCACATGTGGCTTTCAGGTCACAGATTCCCCACCCCTGCAGTCTAGAGTCTGGACTCCAGACATAAGAAAGAACTTAGTCTTACTGATTGTCACAGCCAAAAGTCCTTCCTTAGAGATCAGATAATCCTTTCCCAAAGAAAGACCCAGAGTCTAGAGAACTGAAAGGATTTTCCCCAAATCCACCCACTCCTAAGTGGCAGGAGTAGGATTTGAACTCACATCTTCATACTCCAAATTCAATATTCTTTTCACTAAATTGGGAAGCCTGTTTGTCAGGGAAAGCATTGATGGAGAGTAAGACCCTCTGAAATCCTCATCTAAGCCATTTCCTTTGTTCAACAATGGGTTCCTGGGCCTGGGGATCTGGCCCTCTCTCCCACTTTCCCAGACTTTCCCTCCAAACTTGCCTCACCAGACAGCCATCCTCAGCCCAGGTGACTGGCTGCTTCCGGTAGGCTCTCCACCAGGGGGAAAACAAACCATTTTAATTTAACGACCATTAGGCCTCAAAATGAAAAATCCTCATTAACTAATAAAAAGCCCATTGCACTCCCCTTTTAACATAATTAGTGGCAGCCAGGACTTCAATTAAAGCTTTATCCAAACTTCAAAATGCCATTCTCTTTGTAATTACCACATTGGCAAATGAAGACAGTTTAACCTTCAAACATCCCCTCACACTGGCTGCTGTGCAGAAATGCAAACCCTCACACACTCTCCCTCACACATGCCACAAGTGCAGAAACACCCAGCTACGACTCGAAGACCTGAATTCAAATCCCTCAAGTATTTTCTAGCTGTGTGATCCTGGACAAGTCACTGCACCTGTTTGCCTCACTTTCCTCAACTGAAAAATGGGGTTAATAACAGCCCCTATCTCCTAGGGGTTGATGTGAGGGTAAAATTAGATATTTATAAAGTGGCACATAGTAGGCACTATATAAATGTTAGCTATTATTAATGTTAGCTATTTTTGTTGTTAGAGCAGTCAGGTGGTGCAGTGGGTAGAGTGCCAGACCTGAAGTCAGAAAAACCTCAGTTGAAATCTGGTCTCAGATATTAGTTGGGTGACCCTGTGCAAATCTCTTAGCATGTTTGCCTCAGTTTTCTTACCTGTAAAATGAACTGGAGAAGAAAATGGCAAACCACTCTAGTATTTCTGCCAAGAAAATCCCAAATAGGGTCATGATGAGTTGGTTGTTATTAAAGCTGATAGGACTTACAGTCTGAAGGAATTCTAACATTCCTCTAACTCAGTCTTCTCCTTGGACAGAGGAGAAAACCGAGGACCAGAGATGGAGGTGGCTTGTTTAAAGTCACAGAACTTAATTCAGTTCAATCCAGTGGGCATTTATATGCCAGCTCTCTCTGTAAGGTCTTGGCACCAGGTGCTTGGGCTACAAAGATAAAACCAAAAACCCTCTGAGTTCTCAGGGAACTTATAATCTAAACATAAAAAGTATATTTGTGATCACTTGAGAAGGGAGAGGAGACAAACACATTTTTTTAGATTACACATTTGTAAGTTTTTATTTTTAATTAATATTTCGTTTTCAACATTCTCTTTTATTAGATTCTAAGTTCTAAACTTTCCCCTCCTTCCATTCCCTTTCCCCAAGATGGCATGCAATCTGATATAGTCTATACATATATGATTATATTAAATATATTTCCACATTAGTCATGTTGTGAAAGAAGAATCAGAAAACAGGGGGAAACCATGAGAAAGAAAAAATAACAGCAAGAAAGAGAAAACAGTATGTTTCAATCTCCATTCAGACTCCATAGTTTTTTCTCGGGATTTAGATAGCATTTTCCATTATGAGTCCTTTGGAATTGTCTTGGATGATTGCATTGCTGAGAGGAGGTAAACCTATCAAAACTGGTAATCACACAATGTGGCTGTCACTGTATACAGTGTTCTCTGGATTCTGCTCACTTCACTCAGCATCAGTTCATGTAAGTCCAGGTTTTTCTGAAATGTGCCTGCTCATCATTTCTTATAGCACAATAGAATTCCATGACATTCATATACCACAACTTGTTGGATACCCACTCAATTTCTAGTTCTTGGCTACCATCAAAAGAGCTGCTATAAATATTTTTGTACATGTGGGTCCTTTCCCCTTTCTTATGAGGAGACTAACACTTAAAGGGACGACCAGGAAAGACTTCCTATAGAAGGTGGTGTGTGAGCTGAGGTTGAGAGGAATCTAAGATTACTACAACATGGGGAGGAGGGGGAGGTACATTCCAGCAATAGGGAACAGTCTGTGCAAATGCTTGGAGACTGGAGATGAAATACTGACTTTGAAAGTAAGCCAATTTCAGAAGGAACATAGTTGTGTGTTGGGCATTTAAAACTTGACCTGGCTCCAAATGACTCTGCTAGGATTATTATACGTGATTCCTCTTCCCCCACTCCAAACAAAATGGCCTTCTGGATGCTCCTTATACGAAACATTCATTTCCTTACTGCATGCCTTTGGCCGGGCAGTGCCCCATGTCTGAACTGACCTCCTTCCCCAGAATCCCTAATTTCCTACAAAGTTCACACAGATATCACCTCTTCTAGGAGACTATTTCTAATTCCCCAAGCTCCTACCCCCTCCATTACTTTATATATGCTAATGGGTAAAAACAGAATGAGAATCATAGATAATCGAGCTGGAAAGAGTCTCTGGCCCAGAAATTTGGCAAGGTTAAGTGCTTTGCCCAAAGTCATAGCTAGGCAGCTAGGTGGCACCACAGTGCACAGAATTGGCAGGCCTGAGGTCAAATTCAGCCTCTGACACTTAATAGCTCTGTGACCCTGGGCAAGTCATTTAACTTTGTCTACCTCAGTTTCCTCACCTGTAAAATGGGGATCACAACAGCACCTACCTCACAGAGTTGAGTAAAAAACCCAATGAGATGATATTTATAAAGCGTTTAATAAATGCTTGTTCTTCCCCCTCCCCCTTACATCAGAAGGAAGATTTGAACCCAGAGTTAACATTCTTTCTACTCTACCATGCTACCTCCCGATAAAATAGGAACTCCTTGAGGGCAAGAACTGTTTCATTTTGTCTTTGTATCCCTTGCGCCTGGTAAAATAATGCCTTGCATACAACAGGTGCCTAATAAATGCTTGTTGCTTGACTTCCAAGGGTTCTTCCAGCTCTGATGGTCTATTAACAATGACTGACATTACCCTAACACTTGGAGGCTAGAGATGTGTTTTATATGTTCTCTCTTTAGCACCTCCAACAATACTGGGGGAGGGTGGCATAGCTCTCTTGAATTCCCATTTTACAGGTGACAAAGACAACTTTGTAGCCAGGAAGACCCAGGTTCGAGTCTTGTCTGTATATGTCACAGTTCTCTAGACTCCCAGAGAGAATTGTGTTGTTCGTCTTTCATTTTTGAAGAAATTGACTTGCACCTGAATTTCAGGATATCGGTGAGGTAGAGCTGCACAGTCATCAGCCTCACTCTCTCTTCCCAAATCATCAACGGCAAGACAAAAGTCAGGATGACCTGGGGTGCAGTGAATGACCTTGCACATGCAATGCCTGACCACACTCCAAGCATCCACAGCTCAGCCACCTTCATGGCCGTTGGGACAAAGTGATCTCATCTGCACATTCTACGGAGGAAGCTTCATTTTCTTAGGGTAGACATTCCCCCTAACTCGATGATGAGTTTGAGGTCTGTTGGTTTCCCTCAACCTGGTTTAGCCTGCCTGCTGAGATGATTTAGTGGTGTGTGGCTGCTGCATGTGATACAACTTCTCGGAGCCACAGGGGAGAACTTGGGGAATCAGGTGGACTCCAAAGGTGGATGAGCAACCCTTACAACACAGGTGCTAGTCCTCCTGTACAGAGCAGACAAACTGCTCCAACTGGCAGTTTCTTCCCCAATGACATCAAGGATCGCTATCCGATCCCCTGTCTTGGAGCCAAGGATGGGAAAGATGAGGCTACCCAGATGGGCAGCTCAAGCAGTTTGACCGTCAGCAGAGGGATTGAGCCCAGGTTTTTTTCTGGGTCTTAGGGTTTTACCGTTACCCACAATGTCTCTGTGATCACTCGTCCTTGCTCACTTTTCTAGCTTTTAAGTTGTTTTAGGTAAGATTGAACAGGAGGACAGAGACCACAGTCAAATTGCATCTTCTCACAGCCTCTATGGGTCTCCTTCCTGATCTTGCTCAGACTCAGTTTATCTTCTCATCTACAAATATTGTTTTCAGAGCCCTATGATCTGAAACAAGCATATTCCTGGAGCTACATTGTCATCTGAAACTAAACTTAAAAAAAAAAACATCCTGTCTAAGGGGCTGATAAAATCCTTTATCTAAGTTGAACTCTTATCCTAAGTAGCTCAGTGGATGGAGTAACAGCCATGGAGTCAGGAAGACCTCAGTTTCAATCTGGTCTCAAATACTTTACAAGCTGTGTGACCCTGGACAAGTCATTTAACTTGAATTGCCTTCCCTAAAATAAAATCCCATGCTGGAGTTCGTTTGAGCTGATGGTTAAATTTTCAGTGTGAGCCTTTCCACCTCAGAAATCAGCAAATACTAAAAATAAGGGCCTGATTTATTGTTTTGTTGATTGTCTAGATTTGGGAAAGTGATAGAGAAAATATTAATAATGCAGGATAAGCTTAAAGGGTATCCATCAAGTACTTCTTTCCCCACTGGAATATCAATTATTAAGCATACAGCACACTGCTCTCGGTTATTCAAGCCAAACTTTCTCTCCTAAGTTACTAAGGCTTGGAACTGGCAGAGGATTGGGTGAAGACCTTGTAGGCCATCCTCTGTTGTCAGAAAGATCATTAGCTCCTGGGCGCTCAGGGGTAGGCGCATAATAAATGAGACTCTACAGGACTCAGTCAGGAGAGGCCTGGGTATGAATCATACGTACCCCCAACACTTCTGAGCTGGTCATAGGTCCATAGATACGAAGCTGGAAGAAAGCCATGAAATCATTCAGTTATCCCCTCATGTCACAGATGAGGAACTGAGAGTCAGAAGCTGGTCACCACCTTGGAGTCAGGAAGACTTGATTTCAAATTCTGTCTTGGTTACTTACTAGCTCTATGACCCTAGATAAATCCCTTTACCTCTCAGCCTCATTTCTTCCTCTGTAAAAGTAAGATGATCAAAGAATATCCCTCACAGGGCAGAGAGGAGGAGGGAGTGCCCATAGTGGGAGACAAAAGATAGGGAAAAGCAAGGAGGCTGATTTGGTGGGAATACAGAATGAATTGGTCATCATTCTTGGGCCACATATGAAAAAACAACTAGTTTGGAGCCAGTTAACTGAGCGGGACAGGCTTCCAGATTGAGGAGATGATAATTCCAGGTCCCTAGAAAGGAAATGGTCTTGAGAAGAAGAGAAAGGTCTACAGTGCATGGCACCTGAGGCAGGTATCCCCCATACAGCAGCTCTAAATTGTTCCCCAACCTTCGATTGAAGATTACCAGGAGAGTGGAACCCACCACCTCCTAAATGTGTTATTTAAACTAATGTGCTTTAAAATCAATTTGATTTCAAGATCTGAAATTTTCCCATTTCCCTTGAACGTGCCTGGAAATTCTGGGGTGTCCTCAAATCATCAGCTACATAGACCAGAGGGACTCATCATAGTGGGAAGTCTTGTTCTTGATGTTGGGAGATCTGGGTTCAAGTTTGACATTTATGAACAGTGTGACCTTGGAAAGATTTCTTCCCCTCTCTGAGTCTCAGTTTCCCCATTTTTAAAATGAAGACACTGGATCAGATGAGCTCTAATGTTCCTCTAGACCATAATCCTATGATGCTATAGGCAGTTTCTTAGGTCAGTTAATCACTATAACCTGGGGGAAGAAGAAGTAGGGGAAGAGTGCCCTTCAGACAAGTTTAACATCAGCCTTCTTCTACCTGTAAGTAGACCCACTGGTGATAGAATGTAGAGCTCTACCAATCCCAGAGATCTCTGTCTCAAGCATCCCAGGAATTTGCTCTGTCTGCCCGTGGGAGGGGACTATTAGCCCCATCCCAAATGCCCTATTCCCCTACCTCACCCTTGGGTTAGATAACTCAGCAAGAAAGAATTCATGTTTCTGAAAAAAACAAAATGGGAAATGTTTATTTAATCTGGATTTTTTGAGAAAAATCAAACCAGAACACTCTGTGTGTATGTATGTGTGTGTGTGTTTGTGCAGGCATGCATGCACATAACCAGATCTAAATGACCATGCTACTGGGTGGTGTAAAGAGCAGTAATTTATTGAGAAAAGGATATGTTCTCTTGCTTAGACAGATGATATAATTCATAAAGTATAATAAAATATGATAATGACATGAGATATAAAATAGGATGATATGTGATGATATGATGCAATACAGTCCTATCTCACTTGCAAGTTATGACATCACCATCCTGATGTCATGCTCCTCTTCATATGATATGATGTGATATGATATGTGATGATAGGATGTGATGTGATATAATATGTAATATCATAAGATATATTATGCGATTACATGTTAGGATGTAATATAACACAATACAATGTGATATAATGGGATGATATAACATAACAATATAATACAATTATTGAATATAATATAATCCTGAGATGGGGAGAGATGAGCTGAAGTAACAATTACTCTCAAAGGATTCAAGCCAGAAGTAACCTTAGAAATCATCCAATCGGAGAAAGGCCCAAGGTTACACAATTTGTGGCTGAGCTGGGCCTGAGATCAGGTCTCCTGATGCCCAGGGGTCTTGTTGTCTTAAGCAATCAATTAATCAATCAACAAGCATTAATGAGGTGAAGGTAAAAGCTTATTTAAGCAGAGTTGTGAAATACACAGAGGAACTTAGGAAGTGGGGTAAGGTAGGAGGACATTTCTGGCAGGGGGATTAGCCAGTGCAAAGGAATAGAGGCTGGAGAAAGAGTAATCAGTATGTGATAAATAGCAACAAATAGAGGCAACCACATGTGGACAGAGAGCTGGACTTGGAGTCAGAAAAGCCTGAGTTCAAATTCAGCCTCAGATACTTCCTGGCTATGTGTTCTTCAGTAAGTCTCTTATGCTCTGTGTCCTTGTCTCCCTCAGTTTCCTCATCTGTTAAATGGAGATAGTAACAGCACTTACCCACCAGGAGCATAGAGAAGATAGTATGAGATATTTGTAAAGACTTAGCACACAGTAGGAGCTTAACAAACGCTTGCTTCCCTCCTTTTGCTGTCATTCAGCAAGACCAGTGTGGATGGTCTTGTGGGAAGAGGAAGCATCAATCTACCTGTCTGTCCAGCAACAAGGATTTCATTAAACATTTACTATACACCAGGCACTATGCCGAGAGCTGAAGAGACAAGTACAAAGCATGAAACAATCCTTCCTCGCAAGTAGCTTATATTCTAATGGGAAGAGAGAACCAGCACAACTATAAACATGAACCAACTGTAAAAACTGACGAAACAACGGTACAAGGTTTATTTTTGCCCATTGTCTCCCCTCTTTGGACCATAAACTCCTTGTGGGCAGTGACTTCTTTGTGCCTTCAGGGCTTCACACAGTACCCAGTGAATAGTAAGTACTTAATAAATGCTTGTGGACTGACTGGTCCTAAAAGTGAGATGGGAAGTAATACTTTTTTTATGAGAGAAGAGAAAAAAGCTTAGCTGTGATCTGTCTGCTATGGCTTTGGTGGCAGCATCACATCTCAGAGACAAGGGGCTGTGTCTGTATTCATTAGAGAGTAAAGTAAACTTCTTGAACACAGATACATTCCCCCTGGTACCTAGAACTATGCATGGCATGTGGGAGTTCATTCAATAAATAGATGTCTCATTTAATTTCATGAATGGTACTTAATAGTTGTCTCAATTACCTTTATCAATGGAAGATACATGGCATAGATAATCCACAAATCAAATAGAGGATAGGAGAAACAGACTGACAGACAGAGACAGAGAAAAGAAGAAGAAGGAGAAGAGAAGGAAAAGGAGGAACATGATTGATAAAGATAGCTATAGACAGAAAAATACAGATGAATAAATAGAATGGATAAATAGATAAATAGACAACTTTCATGTTTCCTCAACATTGTGATTATTCAGAAAAAGATTTACTTGCCTAACATTTAGCTGGTTTCAAAATGGGTTTGTGTGCCTCAAAGGCACTTGGGTAGAGAATCAGCCCCAAAATAACCGAGTTAGACAGAATTGATGGGATGATGTTTTATTTTCAGTCATGTTTGACTCTTCATGAGTTTTGGGGTTTTCATAGCAAAGATATTTGAGTCATTTGCCATTTCCTTCTCATTTTACAGAAAAGGATACTGAGGCAAATAGGGTTAAGTGACTTACCTAGGATCACACAGCTAGTATCAGAGATCAGATCTGAACTCAGGTCTTCTTGACTCCATGCCCTGCACTCAATCTTCTGCACCACTTAGCTACCTTAGGCAGACTCACTCAGGCCATGCATTAGACATTTGACATATATAATGTTCTTGGAGTTAAAATCATTATAGGACCCTTGAGACCATCCAGGCCAACCTTTTCATTTGATTTTAATAAGGGTTATTGATTTCTTTGGTTTTTCCATCACATCATCATTTCTCAATGTACCTTCCCCCGACTTCAACCTAATGTGCCCTTCCTCATAACAAAGAAAACCAGTTAAGCAAAGTCAACCTACATAATGAACTTATTGGACAGTGTATGCAACATTCCACACTGCTAACTTCAGAGGCAGCTGAGTAGTACAGTGGGTAGAGCACCGGGCTTAGAATCAGGAGGACCTGAATTAAAAATTAGCATCACATGCTGACTAGCTGCATGAATTTGAACAAGTCACTTAACCTCTGCTTGCCTCAGTTTCCTTAACTGTAAAATGGGGATAATGATAGTACCTACCTCCCAGAGTTATGAAAAGGATAAAGAAAGGATAAATATTTGTAAAGTGATTAGTACAATGTCTGGCACATAGTAGGTATTTAATAAATCTGTTGACTTGACTTCCCTAGGACCAAGATTGATTATGATACAATTTAATCAGTACTGTTTTTTGGATCGGGGCTGCCAGGTTGCACAGAAGATAGAGCACAATGTCGTGTAACCCTGGGAAAGTCACTTAACCCCATTTGCCTCAGCTTCCTCCACTGTAAAGTGAGCTGGAAAAGGCAATGACAAACCATTTCAGTACCTCTGACAAGAAAACTCCAAAAGGGGTCACCAAGAATCCTAAACAACTGAACAACAAAACTTCTTGAAGCAGCCAAGATCTAGAAACCATGGAGAAAGCTCATGGAGTGGGGAATGGCTAAACACCTCATGGGGCATGAATGAAAAGTACTCTCACTGTGCTGCAAGAAATGATGAACATGATGACTATGGAAAAGACTGGAAAGACCAGCATCCACTGGGACAAGGGAAGCAAGGTCAGCCAGAGAAGCAATGGACATGACCTCAATAATGGCATGGAAAAAGCAACAAACTAAACCCAATAGAAACTGAATGTCGTGAAATTAGAAAGAACAATTTAGGCTCAATGAGGAGCTGGAGATGCCAGCCCCCTTTTCCCCCTCCCTTCTCACCTCCATCCTTTTGCAGAGGTTGAGGTCCATGAGTGTAAAACATTTTCATGGAACATCAGATTTTAACAGAAAATTATTTATCCATTTTGATTAATTAATTTTTTTCTTAGTGTTTTTTTAATATCTTTGTTAAAAGAAATGACTCTCTAGTAGGGGGAAAGGAGATATACAGGGAGAAATTTAGGTGATATAAAAACAATATGTATTTAAAAGAGATATATTTTGCTTTTAAAAGATATATAAAAAGATATATGTATCTTTAAAAGATACACATATACATATATATATATTTTAAAATATATATAAAAGCAAAAAGATATATTTAAGAGCAGAAAGATACATTGAAAAGTAAAAAAATAGGTTTAAGTTATTCAGGATTTAACTTCATCTTCTTCTTTTCATTTACATTTTCCCAGTTGTTGTACATATTATTTTCCTAATTTTGTTTCTTCATTCTGAATCAGTTCATATGGCTCTATGTTTCTCTAAATTTCTCATATTCATCGCCTCTTAGGACACAATAATATTCCTTTACATTCATATATTTGTCCCTCTTCTCCTCCTGTCAAAAAGCATTCATTTCTCCATCCCCAAATTTTTGCTACATCAAAAAAAAATGTGCTGCAATGAATCTTTTCATCATATGAAATGGGTCCTCAAAGCTGGCAGTGGTTAGATGAGGCTCTAGTCAGGTATTAAGATATATAGATATATCTATAGATAGATAGATAGATAGATAGATAGATAGATCTGGTCTTTATCCCTGAAACATGGCGGACTACCCCTGACCCCTTGACCTTCCCAAACCCAGGAAGGAGGTAGAAGTTGAGGAAGCAGTCATATAGGAAGGGGACACAGTGGGTGGACAAGCAGGGACTATGAAGGAGTAGGTCATGATGAGTAGAATGTGGGAATAGTAGCCTGGGTTTGCTGCTTAAAGCCAATGGGTCAGAAGGCTACTACAGGAACTGTGCTCCTCAAGAGGATATTGGTGCTCTGAGGCAAAAAACTGGTTGATCCATGGGTTTTGGTTTATTTCCTTATACTTCACTGGGGGAAAGGAATAAGTTTTATATAGCCCCTACAAGCTCCAAGTTCTTTGGGAATATTATCTCTTTTATCTTCACAATAACCCTGGGAGGTAGGGGCTACTATTTTCTCCATTTTACAGTTGAGGAAACTGAGGCAAACAGGTTAACTGACTAACACAGGGTCACACAGTCAGTAAGTATCTGAGGTTGGATTTCAACTCAGGTCTTCCTGACCACCCCCCCCCACCTCAGTTCAGCACTCCATCCACTGAACCACCTGCCTCAATGAGATAGAAAATATCTGAGATTATCAAAGTTACTGGCTGGATAAGTTTGTATCAACTTAGTAGATCATAACCTCTCCTGGGATTCCCTTTCCCACCTCCCCATACCAAATAGAAACAATAGAAGGGAAAACAGGGCCATCTTGGGCCATCTGTCACCTGCTGGTGAGCTGTCATCCCCTGCTGGCTCCGAGGCCTCTGCTCCCTTGGTAGACACCATCTTGTCACCTGAAGATAAGGTGCCTCCACCCTTCTGTCTTCATGCCCTCTTCTGATTCCTCAGACCCTCTGATCCTCCCTGTTCTTTGCCCCTGGCCCATCTTCTGCCTCCCACCTAATGGGGGCTTCAAGGAACCTCTGAGCTACTTTCCCCCACCCCACCCCACTGTCAGCCCAAACTACTCCTGCTGCTGAGCGTTGGCAAAATCGAGTTGTCAGCCTGGGGCCAGCTGTGTCGGGGATGCTGACAGGCCCAGCAGGGCTCCTGCCTTCCATCTGTTTCCTATACAAGGTGGCACCTATATTTAGAGCTCCAGCCTCGCAGTCAGGATGCCAAGTGGTAAAATGCAGAGTCCAGGCTTCAGGATGAGGACTGGGCTGATGGAGGGGCAGGAGCTGTCTGTCCTCAAGAGCTTTGACAGCTCAGGAACCCAGCCCTCTGCAAGGGAGCTCATCTCAGGTCATTCAAAGAAGACACAACAGGCCTGTCAAAACAATAAGCATGCCCCCTTCCAGGGCTATGGTAACACGGTTACAGCTTACACAACACTTTCCAATTCGTCCTCTCCTCTGATCCTCAGCATGGTCCTGGGAAAGTCTGCTTATTCCCATTTAATAGATGGGGCGGGGGGAGAGAGAGACAGAGACAGCAGACAGAGAGATGGAGCCAGAGATAGACAAACAGAGACACAGGGAGAGATACACAGAGAGGCAGAGATAGATAGAGACACAGAGAGAGACAGAGGGGTATAAGGAAGTGAGAGAGAGAGAGAGAGAGAGAAATAGACTCAGAAACACATAGAGAGAGAAATAAGAAAGATAAGGAAGAGAGGGAAGGAGAGAGAGAAGAGAGTTATAGACAGAGACATGGAAACAGAGAAAGAATGGAGAAGTGAAGGAAGAAGGGAGAGAGAAGGAGAGAGAAAAGAAGAAGAGGGAGATAAAGAAGAGAAAGAAAAGTAAGGGAGGAGAGAGAGAGAGAGAAGAGAGAAGGAGAAAAAGCAAGTATATTAATCACTTGATAATTAGCACAGTGGCATTGTGCCAAGCACCAGGGATACAAATACAAGTGATCTAGACATCCCCTGCCCTCAAGGAGCTCACATTTAAATATGGCAGCTGAAAGAGTCCCAATGGAGATAGCATGGTGGTTGGTGAAAAAGGAAGGCAGATCCACGAGTAGAGAGGGGACTCGAAGGAAGCCTGGCTGAGGTATCCCCTGAGAGAAGGAAGATCGCAGCCCCTTTGGCTGTTAAAGCTGGAAAGGACTGTAGAGTTCAGCCCAAAGAAGTCAATGTACTGGAACCATGTAAGAGGGAGTTTTGAGTAAAAACAATGGTTCAAATCTCAGGTCTGCCACTGTCTCTGGGTGATTTCTGGCAAACTGCTTAACCTTTTAAGCCTCAGTTTTTTCACCTGAAAAATGAAGAGTTAGGTCCCTTTGTCACCCTAGATACATTAAAAACCATCCCCCTCCTCTAAAAGGTCAGGAACCTCAGTCTAGAGCAATGAAGCCCTTCCAGCTAAGAAGGCTGATTTCCAGAGATGGAGGGAACTGTTTGGTCTCCCAGAGATAACTTGGTGAAAGAGCCAGGACTACGACTGAACTACTGTCATTTTGCCAGGTCACATGAGACCAGTCTAATATCTGGTGAATCAGTCCCTCACATAAATCTGTCCCAAGCTTGGCTCAGTCTGAAGAACAAATATAAATACCATAGGCAGAAAAAACGGTGATAAAATGGTGATTCCCCTCTGAACCAAAGGAGGGAAAGCTCCTTGGGAGCTCCATTACCCTCTATAGCAGGTTTTTCAAAAATTCTCATCTGAACCTGGCAAATTCTGTTTTTCCCACATCTCTGCGCCTTGAGGTAGCTGGTTGACCAGAGGACAGAGTACTGGGTCTGGACTCAAGAAGACTAACATTCAAATTCAGCCTCAGACTCTTACTAAATCACTTACCCTCTGTTTGCCTCAGTTTCCTTAACTGTAAAATGGAATAATAGTATCACCTACCTCCCAGAGGTGCTGTGAGGATCAAGTGAGATATTATTCGTAAAGTGCCTAGTTCACAGTAGGCACTACATAAATGCTTATTCCATTCCATTATTTACACCCTTCCCTATTCCTTGAATGCCTCATCACTGTCTGTTAAAATCCTGCTCAATCTTCCCCCTCTGCTAAAGTCATGTTCAAACACCTTCTGTAAAAATGTGCCTCCTCAAATATATTTTTTCTAATCAATTCAACAAACATTTATTAAGTGTCTATTGTGTGTACCATGCCTAACCAGGATTGAGGATACAAAAACATAGGTGAAAGAGTTCTTGACCTCAAGAAGTTTACCTTTTCTTGTGAGAAAACAATAGATACATGCAGAATTACATACAAAATAATTTCTGGGGTGAGCAGAACTGATGACTGGGGAGATTACACTTTGTGTTTGTTCTTCATTCTCCAAGAGGACCATGACATCAAAATGATGACATGACTTGCAGTTGACTTTAATTTGAGGGCTGTGCAAGGTCACCAACCTCACCTTCTTCTCCTGAGCCATCTGGGTCTAGTGGACTGATATTCTTCAGGATGACTGGAGATAGCCCAGGATGGGGGAGATTATGAAGGACTTCAGGAAGGAGGTAGCCCATGAGGTGAGCCTAGAGGTGAGCTAAGGTTTTTAGGAAGCAGATGTGAGGAGGAAGAGCATACCAGGGATTAGGGCAGCTTAGACAAAGGTGGGAGATGTGAGAGATAAGGTGTCTTACAGGAAGAACTCAAAGTAGATCAGTTTGGCTAAAATGCCTAGTGGGTGAAGGACAGACATGAGAAATCAGTACAGAAATATGACTTTGGAATCAGATCATGAAGATAATCAAGAAGTATTTATTAGACATCTTCTACGTGCTGTGCAGAGAGTAGCTGCTGGGGCAACCAGGTGACTTGGAATCAGGAAGATTCATCTTCACAAGTTCAAATCTGGCCTCAGACACTTACTAGCTGTGTGATCCTGGCAAGTCTGTTTCTTCATCTGTAAAATGAGTCAGAAAAGGAAATGGCAAAATGTTCCAGTATCTTTGCCAAGAAAACCTCAAAAAATGCAGTCACAAAGAGTAGGACATGATGGAACAACAAATGTGCAATGCATTGCACTACAAAGAGGGAAAACCATGGTCCCTGCTTTCAAGGAGATCCCATTCTAATGGGAGAGATAACATGTCAATGAGTATGATCATAAAAGATATACGAGGAATGAATGATAAACAGGCAACAAACATGGATCAATGCTTACTATTTTCCAGGCACTTTGCCAGGTAATCTCCCAGCAACCTCAGAAGGATGTGGAGGGAAGGGCTGCAGATCAAGAAAGGTCTCCTGTGGAAGATGGGAATTGAGTCAGAGAAGCCAGGAGGAGGAGAATGAAGGAGGGACAGAATTCTAGGCATGGGACATGGCTCCAAGACACAAGACATGGAGTTTAATGTCATTGGATGGGAAGGTGTAAGAAGACTGGAAAGGTAGGAAGGGACCAGGTTCTGAAGGGCTTTAAAAGCTGAACAGAGAATTTTATATTTCATCCTGGGAGTAACAGGGAGCCACTGGGATTTATTGGATGAGAGATTAGCAGGGGAGTCATAGCTGCACTTTAGGGAAACCACTTTGGTAGCTAAGTAGAGAATTAAACTGCAGTAGGGAGAGTCTGGAGGCTGGGAAACCAGCCAGAGAAGGCTGTTGCAATAGTCCAGACAAGAACTGGTGAAGACCTGCCCCAGGGTGGCATCTGTGGGAGTGCAGAGGAGGAAGAGATGTTTCAAAGGAAGCAAGACAAGACTTGGTAGCAGACTCGATATGTGACAACAATGAAAGAGGAGAGTTCAAGATGATACCAAGATTGGTAGCCTGGGAGACGAGAGGATGGGGTGCCCTCCATAGTAATAAATGACTTTGTGAATCAAAGAGACAAGTTTGAATTTCAGTCTAGAGGCAAGAGAGCCATTGATGTCTCTTGGGAGGCAGAGGGGTGACATGATCAGAACTGTGCTTTGGTTGGTGTGTAGGAGAGAGGAGAGGGGACATGAAAAGAAATGATCCAGAAGGACATTGTAATGGTAATGAAAGGTGATGAGTGTCCAACCTTGACCTCCACAAGTTTTTCTTTGAGGTCCCTAGTCAAAAATAATCTCTATCCTTCCTCTGAATTTTAAAAGAACTCTCACGGCTCATCACATTTCACCTTACAATGGCATTCTTTGTCTACATATCTCTCTACTTTCTAAACTGTAGAGTCCCTGAAGACACCGTTCTAATTTTCTTTTTGTATCTCTGCTCCAGAGTCTTATATATAGCATGTACTCAATTGATGTTTGTTGAATGAATGAATGTTGTTGACCAGGAGATTTCTTCTTCCTTTTTCAGCAGGAGCTCTGGGGTTGTGTGAGGCAGGAGGAAGGGTCAGATTGTATTAGATCAATTGCTCAAGACTACAGAGGAATATTGAAGAAAGTGTACTGAGACTGGAGTCAGGGGACCTGGGTTCAAACCTGACTCCACCATTTGCTACGTCTGACCTTGGGCAAGTCTCTTCCCCAAGTTGAGTTGAGTCATAAGAATCAAAGAATTTGCAGATTGGAAGGGACATTAGAGACCAGTTCAACTTACACACACAAAAAAAGATTCTTCCTCCATAAAATGAGTGGACTGAGATAGATGACTGTGTGAGTCCCTTCCAACTCCTGATTGTATGACAGTAGAACAGTCAAGACCCCAAGATAACTCCCTGCTCCTTGCTTCAGGTTCCAACCATTCCCTCTTCCCTCCTCTGATTCCTCTGAGGGAGCTGAAGTCTAAACTGCCAGCCAGCTAATTTGGTCTGCAGTAAACCAAAGACAATTCATTCCCACCAAGATGCCAGAGAGGAACCATGCATGTTACTGCAGCTGGAGCTGGGCTTTTCCATTTCTTTTTGGACAAATAAATACGCATATTAGGAATGAGAAAGAGCTCCATTTGAATGGGTGTAGAGATTAAGGCATAGATGCCAGTCCTGATGCAATTCCCCAGAGTGCTGCCATTGGGGGAATTTCTTTTTTGGAAATATCCATTATTGGCTGATTAGGAAACACCATTGGGATATATTCAATAAATGCTGTTTTGGAATTAGTCTCAAAACCCATATTATTAACCCAATCGACTTTTACCAACTTCTCTGCTGAGTCTATCTGAGTCACTTGAATGAGATTAATGTGGGCATAGAGGCATAGAGCCCAGAGCCAGTGAAACAAACCAATTTCAGCCTATCTACTTTTTCCATGGAGCCCCATTTGGATCTCCATCTAAATTCATTTACAGCGGCCCTCAACCCTCACTGAGTCGTGGTGAGGCCCAGGCTCTCTAGGAATCTTGGAAGGGGAGGGGGACAGAGTCCCTGCAAACTATTGAGCCAACATCTGTGACCTCCACATACCATTAGAATGGCACCCTGGTGCCCAAGTCCTGGCACAATTGTAGAGATGTGAAAGGAAGAAGGAGACATATACTCCCTGTTTGGCAGAGGCTCAGGATTCTCTGTGTATTAGCTAATACCTACAGAACAAAACAATCCTTGGGCTCCTAGGCAGTCACCCAACAAGAGAGAGGCAGTGTGGTATGATAGAAAGAACCTTGGATAGGGAGCTGAGTCCTTGGTTCAAATCCCAATTGTACCACTGTGGGACCTTGCATAAGCCATAATCTCTCTGGGCCTCTAAGTCTATTCTAGTTCTTGGTTCTATAAAAAATGTAAAAAAAAATCAAACCATTAAATATTAAACCATAAAAAATTAAAAAATATTAACCATACTGATTGGCTGAGGGGAGAAAGGGATTCAAGACAAAGAGAAGTTTTAAAAACTGGTGACTTTCAGTGGCAGGGTACCTGGTCATCTCAGGATTCCAAATGTCAAGGACCTTCACGGTCTTTTGCACTTCAGACATTCTACAAGTTTGCTATTGCCTTGATATGTGACCTTAGGTAAGTTGTTTTCCCTCTCTAAGTCCCCATTTCCTCATTAAATGAGGACAATAACACCTGCCTCCCCACCAAGGGGATTTATGAGGACTGAGGTAGACATAAAAGTGCATAGAAAAAGTAGAAGATGCTTCATCAAATATTAGCCATCTGTGTCACTGTCACTTCTGCCATGACACAAGCTATACCTGCCATCTTTGTGGTTCTGTTAGAAAACGTTTTTACAACTTTAAATGCAAGTTTCCAATCTCAACAGATCCAGGAACAAGGCTGTGATGCCTCCCTCCTCAAGCGAAGACTTCTGGTTCTGAAAAATGCCCATCTGTGTCTGCCTGCCATATCTTACCCTCAGGTTGCTCTGGATCTGACACAAATAGAGTTACCTATTGTCCAGTTTCTCTCCTCATTCCCACCAGAGACCCAGAGTCAGTGCTCATGTACCCTGGGGCCAGACTAGACTTCTGTGTCTGAAGGCCCCTGGCCAACTTGGCCCTGAGCCCTGGGAAATTCTTGGAGCTGTAATTTCAAATCTTAGTTTAGATTCACACACTTTGCTTCTGGCTGGGCATTTTCCCTGAGAGCAGGGAGTGTGATTGTTCGTGCAATTTTGCACAGCACCCAGCACTGAGTGGGCATTTACTGGATGACAAGTATGATGGTGAACCTAATGGCAATGATAAGTGGTGTAGGCAATGATAAGATGAAGGGAAGAGAAGGGAAAGGGGGAGGGAGAGGAGGGAAGGGAAGGAAAGCAGGAGAATGGGAGAGGGAAGGAAGGGGAGAAGGAAGAAGAGAAAGAAGGGAGGAAAGGAGGAAAGAAAGGAAGGGAGGTAAGGAAAGAAGGAAGGGAGGAAGGGAAAAAAGAAAGGAGGGAGGAAGAAAGGAAAGAAATAAGAATTTTTGAAGCACCTACTATGTGCCAGGCACTATGCCAAACACTTTACACATATTATCTCATTTAGTCCTCACAACAAATGAGAGAGGTCAGTGCTTTTATTATCCCAATTTTCAGTCTTGAGGTAGACAGGTTAAATGACTTGCCCAAAGTCACATAGGTAATGTTTGAGGCAGGATTGGAATACAGTTCTTCCTGACTCTAAATCCAATGATACATCCTCTTAACCAGGAAACTAGATGGCACAGAGTTTGGATTTGGAGTCAGAAAGACCCAAGTTTAAACTGCCTCACTCTTACTAATTGTATGTTTCTGAGCTAGTCACTTAACCTTTCTCAGCATTGGTCTCTTCATCTTTAAAATGTGCATAATAATAGTCCCATCTCACAGGGCTATCATAAGGAACAAAGATAACACATTTAAGCACTTTGCAAAATCTTAAAGTGCTATATAAATGATGGTGATGATGATGGTGAGGATGATGGTGATGGCGGTGAGGATGATAGTGGTGGTGATGACGATGATGATCGTGGTGGTAATGACGATAATGATGGTGATGGTGGTGAT
>CM053769.1:129443887-129521641 GCA_028658325.1 Potorous gilbertii
GTGATGGTGATGATGATGGTGATGATGATGATGATGGTGATGGTGATGGTGATGATGATAGTGATGGTGATGATGATGGTGATGATGATGGTGATGATGATGGTGATGGTGATGGTGATGGTGATGATGATGATGGTGATGGTGATGGTGATGATGATGATAATGATGGTGGTGGTGGTCATGGGGATGATGATGATGGTGATGGTGATGATGATGGTGATGATGATGATGGTGATGATGATGGTGATGATGATGATGATGGTGGTGGTGGTGGTCATGGTGATGATGATGATGGTGATGATGATGATGATGGTGATGATGATGGTGATGATGATGGTGATGGCGATGAGGATGATAGTGGTGCTGATGACGATGATGATGGTGGTGGTGGTGGTGATCATGGTGATGATGATGATAATAAAACCAAATGGTGTCTGGAGTCAGGGGACCTGAGCATCAATCTCAGCTCTGCTTCCTACTAGCAAGGTGACCTAATCCATTTCGTTCTGGGACTTTCAGTTTCTTCTTCCATAAAGTGGGGCTGCTGATTCTATCTGCTCTTCCTATCTCAAGAATTGCTTTGACAACCCAATGAGATTGTATTTTTGTATACCCTAAATTACTTTGTAAATGTAAATCAGGATTATTATGGTAAGGAGAACCAGGGTGATCAAGGTAGCAATGTTGATGTCTACCATGATGTAATGATGAGCCCACATCCATTTTGCACATTTGAGTGAATAAAAAAGACACTCAAAAAGAAGTTGGAATGGTGATAAGAAGCAGATCCAGGCAGCGAGGTAGTTCAGTGGATAGAGCAAAGGGCCTGGATTCAGGAAGACTCATCTTCTGGTATATATATATATAATACATATAATATATAATATATAATAGCTTTGTGATGCTGGGCAAGTCATTTAACCCTGTTTGTCTCAGTTTCTTCATCTGTAAAATGATCTGGAGGAGGAAATGGCAAACCTTTCCAGTGTCTTTGTCAAGAAAACTGCAAAGAGAGTCACAAAGAACTGAACATGACTGAAAACGACTGAACAACAGACATCTGGGAAATATTGAAAAGAATAATGGATTTGGAATCCAAAGATTAGAAAGACAGTGAGAGGTATAGTACATGAATGTCAAATGGACAGCCCCCAACACTCCTAAATGTGTCCTGAACCAGATTAAAATTGGGAAATATTTAACAAAATAAATAACAAATACAATAGAACATAGATAATGTTAATATGTAGTTTTGCAGGGACCCTTATGTAGGGTTTAGTAACTCCAGTTTCTATTTGAATTTGATGCCCTCTGGTGTAGAGGATAGAAGAGAACTGTAGGCAGAGTCAGGAAGACCTGAGTTCAAATTGAACCATAGATTCTTATTAGATTTGCAATTCTGGGTAAATCATTCTTATCTCAGTTGGATTCTTAAATGACTTCCAGTTCCAAACCTATGGTTTCCAGGATCCAAGTCTTGATCTGAACTCAGTAGTTATATAACTTTAAGCAGGAGACTGAGTCTCCCTCTGCCTCAGTTTCCCTATCTGCAAAAAGGAGATAACAATATCAACCCCCTGAACTATGGTTATCATAGGAATCAAATGAGATAATGTATGTATAGTACTTTGTAAACTACCAAGCCCAATATAAATGTTGACTATGATGAAGATGGTGATGGTGATGGGTTAGACATTCAGGGGTTAGAGCAAATAATCTCCTGAGAGCTTTTGGAATTCTATAATCCTATAATGAAAATGAGCTATGGAGAGCAGATTGAAAGCATTCATACAGCAAATATGAGGGATTGTCCAGAGAGAAGTTTTAAGAGATGGATTTTCAGCCCAAAGCCCAGACCACGAGGCTCACTGGCCCACTTAGGTCAGCTTTCCCCCCCCAATGCACCCCCCATCCCCCCACCCTTTGAAATGAGCCCACACTTTCTCAGGTCCCCTCTTGCCGAGTTCCAGAAACAGTTCCCCTCCCCCACCCCAGATCAAAGCTCCCTGAATCACCTTGGGATGTGGGATGGGGATGAAGTTAGGGGGTGAGAAGGAAGGAGATATGGAGGATGTAGGTGGTATAGTGAAGGGAACACTGATTCTGAAATCAGAGAACCTGAATTCAAATTCTACCACTCTATGTGACCTTAAATAGGTCATTTCATTTCCCCGAGCCCTGTTACCTCATTAGCAAAAGGAAGGAGCTAAGCGAGATGACCTCGGAGGAGGTCCAGCCCAAATCTAGATCTAAGATGCTTTGACCTCCATTCTCTTTGTTCCTCCCCCAGCCCGAGACCAGTTAGTTGCAGTGGCTAGGAGCCTCCTTCCTGTCTCTAGGGGCAGAGTCACAGTCAAGGTGTTCCAGGGTGGGGAGAGAGGGCTCCGAGCTTCTGGTTGTCAGATTTCTCTAGGAGGAAAGAGTTTGCTAAATCGAAAAAGGGGAAATGTGTGGCAGCAGGTGCAATTGATGACAGTTTTGACTGGTTGCCAGCCAGCCTCTGAAATCCAGAGCACATCTGCGTTCATCAGTTGGACGACAGATGGGCCCTGGTTTAATATTTTTGGATTCAGTTAGACTTAGGGGCTGATGTGAACTGATTACAGAGCGCAGGTGTGAGAGAGCCAAACAGCATTCTGCAGCCGGAGCTGGGAGTCGGGGGTGTGGGGGGGAGGGGAATGGATGAGGGGGAGGACGGGGACAGGGAAAAGATAAAGGAGAGGGGGTGGGGGGCAGAAGAGAATTGTCACAGGAAGTAGCAGGGCCTTGTATAAGGAAACCAAGCTGTACCCAGGCAGCTGGCAAAGGGCTAGCAGGAGGGAGAGAGAGAGAAGCCCACAATCCCTCAACGTGAAAGCTGGAAGGAACTTTGGAACGGAGAATCTCAGAGCTGAGAGGGACCTTGGAAGAACATTAAAAAAGAGAAATTTCAAGGTGAACAAGATTAGAATATGGCAGGTTTGAGCTGGAAAAAGCTAACTTGTGCAACTCCCTCATTTTACAGATGGAGAAACTGAGGCCAACTGATATAGGCAGGTTTAATGTTGCGGTTTTTTTTATAGTTGGTAGCGGTTTTCTCACTCCCACACCATACAATCCCTTGGTCAAAACTTAGGGAGATAACATGCTCAATAACAGGACTGTGCCAGCAAAGATAAATTCAGAAAAAGGCTGAGCCATTTGGGTCAGGGCCAGATGGTGGATGCCACAACTGATTTTCCCAACAGAGTTCGCTTTTGTTACTTAATCATATTCCCAGCAGGAAAGCAAGCCCTTCCCGTGAACAGTATCTCTCCCAGCACCTCCTGAGCTTGGCATGGGGGAAGTTACAAGGCACAGAGATAACCCTGTCCCGGATGAGCTGTGTGAACTTGGTGCTTCGGCCAGATATCCTGTAAAGACAAGAATCACACTACAATTGTTGTGGACATTGTCCCACTATAGTTTGAGGGCAGCCCTGTCCTGAGATGTACTTAAAAGATGTCACAACATAGTTTAACAGTGTAGAATTATATAATTTGCAATAATAGCATTGTATAATAACTGTTGTATAAGAGTGCTGTAGTCGATCTACAGTGTTTGCTAAGCACCATTTATGTGTCCCTGGATGTGCTTTGTGCCTCTTTTAGGTGTTGTGGATATAAAGATGAATGACCCTGGTCTTGACTTCAAGGAGAGAAGGCAACATCATTTAAAGAGAAAAGCCCAGATCTGGAGTCAGATCTATCCCTAAGCCCGACTCTGCCTTTAATTTTGTCACTTTCTCCTTGCCTCAATTTTCTCCTCTGTAAAATGAGATGTTTGGACTAAATGAGTTCTAGGGTCCTTTCCAGTTGTAATGGCAATGTCTAATCTCAGATATTGCCTGACTGCCTTGGGCAAGTGGAAAAGGACCCCCAGTGATTGACTCCTGACTTCTTGGGAGAGCAGAGTCTGGGGGAGGTTCAGCTCTCCACATTTGCCCCTCCCTGGAATTGGGATAAGGATGGGGGGGTTTCTTCTTACACAGTGGTTCAAATGTTAAACTTGGAGTCAGGAAGTCAATTTGATGGTCCCTTTGACCTCTAAAAGGACCATCACATTCACAGTCACATTCATCATTCAGAAAGAGAGAGAGTGCTAAAACGAATAACAGAGTCCTGACTTTGAATCCCAGTTCTGGAATTAACTTAGTGAATGATCTTGGGCAAATCATTTACCTTTTAAGGTTTCTCCTGTCAGATGAGAGAGTTGGACAAAACTAGAGGTTCTTAAATATCTTCTTTGTGTCATAGACCCCTGTGGCAGTCTGGTGAAATCTATGAAGAAAGCTTTCTCAGAATGATGTTTTTCAAATGAGAAAGAAAGAAAAGGAGAAAGGGAGAAAGAAAAAAAAGAGAAAGAAATAAAGAAAGGAAGAAACAAAGAAAAAGAGAGAGGAAGGAAGAGAAAAAGAAAGGGAGAAAGGAAGGAAGAAACAAAGAAAGGAAGGGAGAGAGGAAGATAGAAGATTAGAAGGGAAACAATGATATTGAAAGAGATATAAAATATTTTTTTAAAAAAGTTCCCAGACTCCATGTGAACCATAGATTAGATGGATTCCCAACACCCTCCTTAGTACTCTTATCCTTCTCATTTCCAACTCATTGGAACCCCAGAATCATCCTGGAGTCTGAGAGATGAGCTTTTATTTTCTCTTGTTTGGAGCCAGGTCATTGTGCAGTATCTGGGGACCACCTTCAACACTTCCTCCTCTCCAGCTCCCCTCTATGGGTTGAATTCCCCCATTAGAATATAAGCCCCCTGAGGGCTTGCTTGTATTTATAAACCCAGATCTTAGCACAATGTCTGATATATAGTAAGCATTTTATAAATACTTTATTACTCATTCATTCATGAACTCTTTAAGTCATTTCCAACTTCATTTTGTAGCGAAAAAGTCCATGGTGTGCAAGTGACTTGGGTTAAGCATCTGAGAACCAAGAAACCTCAGAGCATCACAGATCTTTCTTTACAAATAATGGTTAATCTTCCCATGGAAAAATCGCCTTCCTTCGTTCTCCACCCCTCCCCTAGGCGAGAAGCTGCTAACCTAGGCAACAGTTGGCTCTGTCTGCAGAGAAAAAACAAATCTCATCTCAAGTATATCCTTCCTCCAGCGATCCAACCAGCTTGGTGAGCATGCCATATGGCCCATCCCTTTCATGCCTCTATGGAGACAATACAGTAACAAGACCTGCTCTCCCAGCTATTCCATCGGCTGAAAATATTTACATCAAAATATGTCCCAATCTACCATATTTTTTGCCTCCAGCATTCAAGCCAGTCTGTGAGTCTCTCCCTACCACCTGGGATAACACAACCTCTCAGCAAGACAGGGGTCTGTCTTCTTGGTGAGCCTGGAGGGGGCTTGTGGGAACATAGCACCAGCAGCCTAATCAAGCTAAGCCTGGGAAGTCATTTTCTTTCTCTCAACCTCAAGTTTCTCATCCATAAAATGGGAATAATCCTACTTTCACAACCTTACACATGGTGGCTTTTATTAGATTCAGCTAAGATGATGTAGGAAATGTGCTTTAAGAATTCAAAACACTATATAAATATGAGCTGCTATTATTAGAAACACCCCAACCACGGCACCCTGTCTTAGAAATCAACTCAAGTGATACTGTGTTCAGGTGGTGAAGTGTGAGTTGAGATTAAAGAAGCAAATCAATAGAATATCTCAATGTAAAAGTTTGGAACAGAATGAGGGAGCATGTTATAATGGGAAGAGAAATGACTTTGGAGTCAGAGAAGCTGGGAGAGCCTTATTTCCTTATTTGTAAAACTGGGGAGGGAGGAGGTAAAAGAGGAGGCAGTGGGTCTTTCAGCTTCAAATCCTTTAAGAGGATCAACTTTCCTTAGCCTTTCTGCCCTCTGCCCTGGAATGGCAGGTGGGAGTGGTGTGGCAAACTCCTGAAGCTGAGTTCTGTTCTGGAACTCAAGGAGGGGAGAGTACACAGAACTCTTTGATCCCTGAGGAGTGAGTTCTTAGGACCCCTTTCTGCTGTGTCCAACCTTTACTCCTTCCAGGTGGTTATTATCCTTTCCTTGCTGCCATAGAAAGAATAGCATTTTGGGCTTGGGAAGAACCTTAGGAATCACTGAGTCCATTTTATAGATGAGGATGGTGAGAACCAGAATGGCTTGCTGAAAGTCTGGCTTTCAAACCAAGATCTCAAATCCAAGACTCCCAAATCTATCATATCTTGCTGTTTACTGGTTTCCTACCAGCAGGTTGCTATTTGGGGGGATTAACTCTTGCCCCAAGGATATATGGAAAAAAACATACCCTGACTGAGCCAGACCCTGATTTGGAATCTGAGCCACATTACATTTTCCTGATCGCTGACCTTCTATGCTGTTCTCCTGGTTACCCAGTTATCACAGATCTAGAACGTTCCTACTCTGCCTGCCTATGACTATCCCCTTCTTATAAGCCTAGAGACAAGGATATCTTCTCTACCAGTGAAAGCTCCCATACTGGAAAATGGAAGAAATGCCAGACTTGAAGTTTGGGAACTGGGATTTCAGTTCTTTCTCAGCCAATCACAAGTCAGATGACCTTGCACCAATTACTATGTAATTTCTTCATCTGTAAAGCGATGGAGTTTGATTGGGGTTTCCTTTTGATCACATTTGGTAATTCTGTGGGATACTGAGAGGTCCTGGAGATATATAACAGCCATCAACACCCCACCCAACCACCCACTGCCCCTTTTACAAAAGCATTTATTCCACAAACTTTTATGAAGTTCTAGCAAAGCAATTCATCATGCTAAGTTCTAGGTATTCAGAGATGAAGATCCAGTCCCTTCAAGGGACTTCTCATCTGAGACATGGACATGAACCACATGGGGAGGATACCTTAGAGGACATCAAATCCAACTTTTTCATTTTACAGAGGAAAAAACTGAGGCAATGAGAAATTAAGCAGCCTGCCCAGGCTCGTAAGTATCTGATGCAACATTTGAACTCAGAACTTCCTTACTCTAGGTCTGGGGCTTTAGTCACTTCACCACCAAGCTGCTTCTTATGGCATCAAACTTGGAGTTAGAAGGTCATAAATGCTCATGTTAAGTCATGTCCAATTCTTTGTGAACCCATTTAGATTTTCTTGGCAAAGCTGCCATTTCCTTCTCCAGATCATTTTTACAGGTGAGGAAAAAACTGAGGGAAACAGGGTAAAGTGACTTGCTGAGAGTCACACAGATAGTATCTGAGGCAGGATTTGAACTCGGGCCTTTCTGACTCCAAGCCCAGGGCTCTGTCCACTGAGTCATCCAGCTGCTGTAAATGCTTATACCCCTCTGAAGATCAGTGTCTTTTTTATCTATAATTTGAGATAGTTGAGCTTTGAGAACCCTATGAAGTACTTAAGAATGATATCATATGCTTTGGGATCAGATGAGGAGAGAAAATGGAAGTACAGACTTCAGATCTCCCAATTGTGGCACTGAGCTGAGCATTATGTAGAACAGGATAGAATTCAGAGTGTGAGGAGAGTACTCATGAGACCTGGTCTGGCCCCATTCTGCTTCTATCCTGCCATGTCCCTTCTCTGAGCCTTTTTTTTTGTCATCTGCAAAATGGAGCCACCAATGAGATAATGTATATAAAGCCTTGGTAAAACTTACAAGATGATGATGAGGAGGAGGAGGAGGATGACAATGTTCCTTCCTGCTCTAACAGTGTATGTCAACCTTGCACTAGGTATTTCCAAAAAGTCAGATCTCTGCTCAAACCAGAAGGCAGCACCAGGAAGCAGAGAAAGCCAAGCGGGAAGATGAAAGGCAGCATTGGAGCCCTCCATCTGATCACAGTAAGTCCTGGAGGCGTGGCCTGGTGCAGAGAGTTGTAGTTCATGACAGCATTCTCTTTTACCCACACCCCCACATCCCTCCAAGGGTCTGGAGTGACAGGGTCATAAGAAGGCAGTGGCTACCCTCGCATGTCAATCATTGAGCTGCACCTCCAACCAGCAGAGCCTCCTTCGAGAATGGCATCAACGTTAACCCACTTGCCCATAGACATGCACATTGGTCTCTTTCTCTCCAGCCCTGGGTTTTGGCCAAGGGGGTGCTGTAGATGCTGAAGTTCTGAGTCTAGGGCTTGTGACCTTGTTTATTTTTTATTATTTTGATAAGTGCATTTCAATAAATTATTTCTTTTGTAATGCTCTTTATTTTTCATATTTGAAATTATTCTGAGGAGGGTCCAGAGGCTTTGCTAGTCTGTCAAAGGGCTCCAGGACACAAAAAGGTTAAGAACCCCTGGTCTGAGGCTGTGCAGAAAAGGCCCTCCTATTTAACCTCTCTGGGCTCCAGCATCTTCTTCTGTAAACTGAGGAAGTAGATTGGGGCTCCAGATTATTTTCTAGCTTTCATCATCTCTGTTGTAACCACCCTCCCAGCTCCTACATTCTTAGCTTTAAAGTCCCTCCCAGCTCTGAAATTTTATGTTCCAAAATCTCATCTTTTGTTAACATTCAGCTTTCTAAGGTCCCTCCCAGCTCTGACATCCTCTACTCTAAGGAGTCCCTCAGCTCTGACATTCATGTTCTAATATTCTTGTCCACTCTGGCAAGTTTCCCAAGTGACCAGTGATCTCCCCATTGCCCAATCTGATGACCTTTTCTCACTTCTCATCTTTTTTAACTTTTCTTGCAGTCTGTGACCCCATATGTAGGTCAAGCTCTTCTCCTACTTTTTGCTCTTCAGGTTTTCATTATACTGCTCTCCTTTGCTGGATCTTATCCAGGTAACATTCACTAAATGTAGGTATTCCCCAAGGTTCTATCTGGGACCCTCTTTTTCTCCCTACTTGCTTCATAATCTCATCAACTCCCATGGGTTCAACGATCATCTCTAGACAGATAATTCTTAGGTCTATTTATTCAGCCCTACCCTCTTTCCTGATCTCTGGTATAACACTACTAACTCTCTTGGAAGTCTTGAACTGGATGTCCAGTTAATAACAATAGTTATATACCCCCTTAAGACTTACAAAGCATTTTACCAATGTTATTTTGAGTCTGACAACAATCCTGTGAAATGTCACTATTATACCCATTTTACAGATGAGAAAGCTGAGGATGAGAGAGATTAAGTGATTTGTCCAGGGTCATATAGTTAGGAAGTGTCTGAGACTGGATTTGAACTCTGATATCTCCTTCAAGTCAGGAATTCTACTCATTGCACTACCTCACTGCCTAATTCAATTCACCTTCTCCAAAATAGATTTCAGTATCTTTCCCCCCAAACCTTCCCTTCCTCCAAACTTCCTATTACTTTCAATGGTATTACCACTCTCCCAGTTACCCAGACCCGTAATCTTGGGGTCATCCTTCATTCTTCACACATCCATTTGGGTGCCAAGTCTTGTTGCTTCTACCTCCATGACATCTCTCACATGGATTACCTCATACATAGATCACTACAGTTATCTTCTGGTTGATCTCCTTGCCTTAAGTATTTCCTCATTTCAAATCATGCTCTACCCTGCTGCCAAAATGACCATGTCACTCACGCCCCTCCTCTTAATAACCTCTAGTGACCCCCATTATAGACAGGACCCATTCCTACCTCCAAGTGCTCTTACAATTTATCCTCCTCCAAATACTTTATCATTGAACAACACTGGTCCTTTGTTCCTTAAACTGAACAATTCATCTCATGAGTCTAGGGTCCTTTCCATTGGCTGTCCCCCCATGTCACATCTCCCTCCTCACTTCTATCTCCCATCTCCTTCAAGACCCAGTTCAGATTCTACCTTCAGCAGGAGACCTTTCCCAGTCATCCTCATTGCAAAGTGCCTTCGCTCTAAGATGGCCTTCCATCTACATTGGTTCAACATTGTGTGTACATTTTCTTCCCATTAGAATATAAGCCCCTTGTGAACAGGGATTAGTTTTGTCTTTCTCTGAATCCATGGCTCAGCGCAGTGTATGGCACATAATAAACAAAGCTTGATAAAAACAAATAATTACTTGTTGACTGACTGAAAGACATTTTGTTCTAAGGTGTCTTTCAGCTCTGAAATTAATAGGTGGTGCCTAAACCTGGAGTAGAGAAGATCTGAGTTCAAATCCTGCCTCAGATACCTCCTGGCTGTGCAACTCTGGACAAGTCACTTCTCTCTATCAGCCTCAGTTTCCTCCTCTGGAAAATGGGCATTCTCACATTCTAAGGTCCTTTCTAACTCTTGACAGTTTGGGTTCTAAATTCCTTCCTATCTGACATTCTGTGTTCTAAGGTCCTTTCCACATTGTCTATTCTTCATTCTGGGGGTCTCTCCCACTTCTGATATTTGCTTCTTCTCTGACTCCATTGCCTTCTCCATCTCCTCTCATTAATTGCCCTAGAGAGAATGGAGGTGGGGAACTGAAGCCCAGGGCTGGATAGGAAAGTGTGTGCACGATAAAGTACACAAGCCAGAAAGTCAGGGGAGAGGATCTACACATCCGAACTGTAAACACCTTCACTCACTTTTCCTGCCAAACCCATCCACAAGGGCTCCTACCTAAAACCACAAATATCATAGCTCCTGGGGTGCCTAGGACTGAGTAGCTTGTTCAGTGCTTTCTTCCCAAACATCCTAAGTGGCTGCCAGGATGTGGATTTCAGGGGATGTAGGCATTCATTTTCAAAGCTGATTTTCTTCTCCACTGGAAATAGAATCTCAGAATGCCATAGGAAAAAAGGATAAGATCTTAGCCCTAGAACTGAAAGAGACTCCAGAGGCCATGTGTCCAACTCCCTCCATTTACAGATGGGGGGGTGGCTAAGGGATTTGTCCAAGGTCATTCAGGGAGTAAGCATTAAAGGTTGGATTGGAACCCAGGTTTTCTGACTTCAGGATCTGGGAGAGCCACTGCTTCCATCATAAAACTGCCAAGCTGGAAAAGACTTTTGCGTTTCTTTAATTTATTCCCTTTCCGTATGTAGGAACCTCAAAGGAAAGAATAACATTTGTAAAGTATTTTGTAAACTATGAAGTGTTATATAAAGATAAGTCATTATCTCCTCCTCAATGTCCTTGGTAAGAGGTCATTCCGCTGTTGCTTGAATCCTTCCAGTGACAGGGGACTACCTACCTACCAAAATAGCTTATTCTATGGTTGGGCAGACAGTCAACAAACATTTATTAAGCCCTTACTATGTGCCAGGCATGTTAAATGCCAGAGATACTTAGATGAATGAATAAAATAGGTCAAGTACAGTCCCCGCCCTCAAAGAAAAGGCATTGTAATGGTGGCTACAACATAGAAACAACTAGGTACAAACAAGATTTCATACACATACACACACACACACACACACACAGATGCATATATGTATGTATATATATATATATATGTATGTATATATATGAAGTAGGTCCAAACTAGTTATATGTGTGTATATATATATACATATACACACACATAGACAGATATAGATATAGATATGGAGAGGATAGGTCTAATTATTATAAGGCTTCTCATTTTGATGAATCAAAATCTCCATCTCTATAATTTCCACCCATTTGTCCTAATTCTATCTTTCTGGAGCTAGCTATAGAAATAGAGATAGAGACAGAAATAGAGATAGAGATATACATACACAAATACATATATGTATAGAGGTACATATGTAAATACACATATGTACTACATATTGTATAAATGTTACGTAGAATATAATGATATAATTTTATATTAATGATTATATAACAATGGGGGTTTTATTATGTATAACATATATATTATATAATTATATTATGATATACAATTATATTATGTGTAATATGGTGTTATATATAATTATATATAACATCTAATCCTTTAGTCACATAATAATGCTTCATATATTAGAAGCCATTGAAGGACACATTATGTTTCAATGGAAAAAAGGAAATCTGGAAAGAAAGAAATCTGTATTTAGTGGTAAAGGACCCAGATCTGAATCCAGGCTTGCTCTTTACAACTTAAGTGACCTTGGACCTCCCCTTCTCACATGTAAAACAAAGAATTGGATTAGAAGACCTAATCTTTTCCAACTTGAAATCTATGCTCCACAATCCATCATGATACCCTAAGTCTTTTGTTCTCCAAACTAAATAACTTCTCCCCAGTTCTTTCAGGATGTTTCCTTATATGACATGATTTCATTGTCTCCCACTATCTTGGTCTAATTTCCCTGTACATCCTCTAGTCTGTTGATGTCCCTGTTAGAAGGAATACAGCCTTGTTGAACACCTTTAGTCAACCAATAAACATGCATTTATTAAGCACCTACTGTGTGGCAGGCACTGTGCTAGATACTGAAAACGCAAAGACAAAAGCAAAGTTGTCCTGGCTCTCAAGGATCTTATAGTCTATTGGGGTCGATCTCTCTCTCTCTCTCTCTCTCTCTCTCTCTCTCTCTCTCTCTCACGCACGCACGCACGCACGCACACACACACCTACAAAATGTATTCAATACAGAGTAATTTTTGTGAGGTGCTGGGAACTGGGATAATCACGAAGAGCTCCATTAGGAAGTAGCACTTGAACTGAGCTTTGAAGAAAACTGAGGATTCTAAGAGGGGGCATACATTCCAGGTGAGGGGAACCGTCAGGATCAAGGAGTGGAGTTAGGAGACGAAATGTTGTATTTGAAGAACAAGTAGACCAGTATGGCTGGACCATAGAGAATGTGAAGGGGAGTCATGTAGACAGATTATGAAAGTCCTTAAAAGCCAAACAGAGAGTTTCTAGGGAGCCAATGAACCTTCTTGAGCATAGTCAGACTGGACTTAATCAGTTTGGCAGCTATGTGGAGGATGGATGGAGCAGGAAAAGACTGGAGGCAAGGCACCCAAATAGAAGGCTATTTATTGTAAAGGTGCTGGCAAGCAATGCTGAGGATCTGTACTAAGCAGCAGAAAGGAGTCACGTGAAAGAGATGTTGTAGAGACAGACTTGACAACTCATTGGAAAAGAGGACTGAGGGAAAGAGTTAAGGAAGACTTTGATAATGAGAACATGGGTAAGTAGAACAGGAGGGGGGCCATCTAAAGGGGAGTTTGGAAGAAGGTAGGCTTGAGGATAAAGATGCTGATTTCCATTTGGGACATGTTGAGTCTGAGACGTCTTCGGTTATTTTAACCAGTTATCCACCACTTCCTAGCTGTGTGTTAACCTGAGTAAATTCCATCCCTTCTTAGAGCCTCAGGATTTCATGTTCTCTAAAATGGAGTTAATTAACTTGCACTTAACTGACTCACAGGGTTGTTAGGGAGCAAAATGCAATTGGACTCCATTACCAGTCAGGATGCAATGTTTGTCCTGAGAGGGTTGAGATGACTGTGATGCCCAGATAAACTGCATCACCAGGCCAAGTGAATGTACATAGGTTGAGGGACAGGGCTTCCCCTGAGGGTTGCTCTGTCGGTATCTTAGAAATCTTTATTTTTCTACCCAAGTGGAGAAAGGGGGAGAGAATCTGGCACTGAGAAGCTCATAGAACTGAATGTAAACTAAAGATAAATAAATTTTTAAAAACAAACAAAAATTTTCAAGGTTGTATATTGGTTAGAAAAAATAGACACAGTGCAAAAGTTGTGAGGGTCAGGGTCTGTATTCTCTCAGTATTTTGTCTCCCTGCCAACATCCGGTCCTAAGATGATCAGTGCCTTTTTCTCATTTTACAGATAGAGAAACTGAGCCCCGCAAAAGTTAAGAGACTTGTGTAAGGTATTGATAGAAAGTATGGTTTGTATATTTAATTGAACTCCCATTGGGGTAGATCAAAATGGTGTTGAACTTAACAAAAAATAAACATAAGCACAACTTATCACAGGTTCAATACCTTTTTATTGTGACAGATCAGACTAGTTTGAGAATGGGTGAGGATGAGAGTGGAGAAAGACTATAGGATATATCCAGGGGGATAAACCTACTATTGTTAAGTCTTGTCTGAGAGTTCATAACCCCATTTGGGATTTTTTTTTTTGACAAAGATACTGGGCAAAGTGACTTGCCCAGGGTCACACAGCTAGGAAATGTCTGAGGCTAGATTTGGATTCATGAAGAATAGTCTTCCTGATTCCCAACCCAGTGCTCTATCCACTGTACTACCTAGCTCCTTATCTACTATGGGTGCTCAGAGTAACTCAAGGGAGTGCTGTGAGATCTACATCATGGAAAAGGATAATGTCTTTTACCTTAATTGACCTACCTCCTTCCGAAGTCCTCCAGGGTCAGTATACACCTGGGCAGAAGGAACTAGCTTCAAACCTTGATTAGTTTCATTTATAAAATGAAGATATTAGATCAGATGACTTCTAAAGCACCTTCCCACTCTAAATCTATAACCCTATGACTCTCCCTCCTCCAGGTCTGACAATGATCTAAGAGGCTTCCAGAGACACTTTAGGGTTTAGGAATAGCTTTCTAAGCCAGACTATGAAAGGATCATAGATTTAGGGTTGGAAAGGTCTCTGAAATTATTTATCCAACATCTTCACTTCATTTTTAAAAATTCTTTCATTTTATAAATGAATAAACTGAGGACCGAAGAAGGAAAGTAATGTATTTGTCATATAGGTAATCATTAGCAGAACCAAAATTTGAACGTGGGTTTTTTGACTTACCCTCAGGAAGCTTAATGGGGAGAGACAGCACCTGGCATTAGAGATGGCTAGGGAAAGAAGGTATGTGGCCCGCAGCCTCAGCTGGAAATGGCTGAGAAGTTCACAGTAGCCTGAGTTCTGGGAGTGAGGAGACAGGGGCTCCCCTCTCAGAGTACTGGCTCCCCAAGGCAGAGTCCAGCTTCTGGCAGGAGGAGGCCAGACAGCATGTAGATAGCATGACTGACCTAATTTCCTTTTTGTCAGGTATACTAGACTGGTGAACCAGGGGAGAATGCTGTAGATCCAGCGTCTCTGGATCTCAGTGAAACATTTGACAAAGTCTCTCATGCTGTCCTCATGGACAAGATGGAGAGGTACAAGTTAGACAATGGTTCAGTAAAAAAGACATGGAATTGCTTGAATGACCAGACTCCCCAAAGTAGGGCATAATGTGTTAATGTCAGTCTGGAAGGAAATCTCTAGCAGAGAGCCCAGGGATTTCTACTCGGCCCCGTTCTGCACAACCTAGTTAATCAAAGGGAAGGAGACAAAGGCTTCTAGCCATTGGGTGAAATGAAATGACTACACAAGAAGTATTTTGCAAGTAGTTGATAAAACTGAGTCACCTACTGTTGGGCTTGTATAAAATAACATTAAATAAATTCCAGTGGTGTGCCAGGAGAGAGCAGTTCAGTTAAGCCCTTGAGAGGGAATGAGGAGAGTCTCCTCCCCTACACTGGGGACCAGAAGAAGACTTGGTGAGCTTCAAAAGGCCCAGAAACGTAGAATTGCCATAAACGTCTATCCTGGCTGTGCCCCTGGATTTGTCAGCATCGGTGTTTACATTGGGAGTTGAGGATAAAGTAGACAGGTTGGTAAAGGACAGTTTCTGTAATGAAAAGAACACCATTCATGTGGGCAACGTGTCGTTCAGTTGTGTCTGACTGTGAACCATACTGTCCATGGGGTTTTCTTGGCAATGATACTGGAGTGGTTTGCCATTTCCTTCTCCAGCAGAGTAAGGCAAAAAGAGGTTAAGTGACTTGACCAGGATTACACAGCTAGTAAGTATCTGAAGCTGCATTTGAACTCAGGTCTTCCTGACTTCAGGTCCAGAACTCTTTCCACTGAGCCATCTAGCTGCCTCAGGGGGAACATGAAGCTTCCACAAAAGGAGAAAAGGACTTCTATCCAACTAGGAGCTGTAAATTACCCTTTGGCTACTTACATTCTCTCTAAACTTGAGCCCCGTGCCTGCAGTGGAGTATATCCTAGATTTTTGAAGGGAAAGTTTGGAGTAGCCACTTTTTGCTATGTCACCTAGTAAACACTCCTAAGGGCTAATTAATCTGGTTGGCCAATTGACATCAAATGAGAATGACTGGGGAAGCAAACCAGTGGTGGCTCATGAGCTATAGCACTAGAAAGACACCCCTAACCCTTCAGCGCAACCCCTAGAAGAGTCTCAAGGGACAAACCTCAAGACTACCTGCCAGTGAAAATAGGGGCTTAGGAGAGTAAACGCAGAGCCTGTGCCACAAAGGCACAAAATGAAGTACTCATGATGTTTGCCTATGATAGAGATCTGATAAGGATCACATGGCATCGGGATCTATAAAAGCTCATGACAGGTTAGAACAGTGAGTTGAATTTAATAAGATGAAGGTTAATAGGAAGAAGCATAGAGATCTACATTTGGAAACAGAACATTAATCTTCCATATACATGATCGGGGAGATATGGTTAGTAGCAGTTCATGCAGAAAAGCCCAGGATGTTTTTGTGGGCTGCAAGCTCCATATGAGTTAACAGTATGATGTGACAGGAAAAAAGCTAATTAAATTTCAATCCAACTCAAAAACATTAATTATGTACCTATTATGTGCCAGGCACCGTACTAGGAGTTGGTGGTACAAAAACAAAAATGATACTGTTCCTGCCCTCAAGAAGGAGGAAACAATATGTACACAGATAAGTAAATACAAAATACACTCAAATTAGTCAGGCGGCTGGAATATGCACTAATAACTTAAGCATAATAGGACAATGAATGGAAAAAAGGAGATGCTACCACCCTGCATTCTATCCTGATTAGACCATATCTATAGTGATATATTCAGCTCTGGGCATCTTTTCTGAGGAAAGATATTAACAAGTTGGGAAATGTACAAAGGAAGGAAATTAGAGTGGGGGGAGGGAAGGAGGCTCAAAATGTGATAGGGCTGACTTCAAGCACTTTGACAGCTGTCTTGAGAAAGAGAGATCAGAATTATTCTTAAGCCAAAATGTGAAAAAAAAAGTGAGCAAAAGTTGCAATGAGGCACATTCTGGGGATAAATGAGAAAAAAAATCCTAATGATCAGAGATTTGCAAAAGTTGAAGAGTGGAATTGGCTGTCTTGGGTCGTAATGAGTTCATCATTACAGGTCTTTTTAAAAAGTGATGTACTGTTTTGTAAATGGATTTAATAAGTCAGTGACAACCCTCCCTGCTCACCCCCACCCAAAGAATGAATAGAACAGTTAAGGTACAGTTAAAGCAAACCAAACCAATACATTGTCCATGGCTGATAGCATGTGGCATGCCACAGCTATCATCTATCACCTCTCTGCTGAAAGGAGAGTCCTCCTCTGGTCATTCTATCGCTCACCGTTCTGATGTCCTTCATATTTTTATGATCACAATGTAAGCAGTTTTCTTGGTTCTGTTGATTTTACCTTGTATTAGGTCACACAAATCTTCCCTGGTGTCTCTGAATCTTTCCTATTCATTATCTCTTAATTCACAGTAATATTCTATTACATTAATACACTGTGATACTCTCAGTCACTTCCAACTTTATCTGAACCCACCTGGTTTCTCTTTTTTTGGAGGTTGGTAAGTGAAGAACACTGCTATACATATGTTTGTATATCTGGGACCTTTCTCTCTGTCCTTGACATCGTCGGGGGCTTACGTTGAGTAGTGAGATTGTTAGCTCAAAGAATATGGTCAGATTAGTGATTTTACTAGTATGTTCCCAATGATCAGAGGTCTTTAAAAGGAAGGTAGATGACTAAATGACTAATTGTCTAATAATGGAGATGGGTATTTATGTTCAAGTACCCATTAATGCAAAGTATATCGAAGGTCTTTTCATCAATTGTACTTTACCATCATCCCCTTCCTTCTCCCCCACTTCTAATCTTTCTCCATCTTCCTCCCTTCTTTTCCCCTCTCCTCTATTTCCTCTTCCAAAAACCTTCTCCCACTCATTCTGGGGTGTTGTAATTTGGAGACGCTGCTTCCTTTTCTCCGGGCCACTCAGAGATAAAGAACTGTGTCCTCTGATCCCATCCCCATCTTAACACTGCCCTCAACAGACAATTCCTTATCATCAAAGATTTCTACTATCTTCATTCCCTGTCTGGCCCTTTCATCCTGAGCACTTCCATCAGTGTCTCCCTTTCCCATTTCTTCCTGTCTGCTTTGCATCTCTGGGAAGAGAAAAGCTAGGCACAGTCCTTTCTGTCCTGGTGACACTTTTCCCCCATCAACTTCTCTCTACTCCTTTCCTTACTGTTTCCCTCCCCCATGTCAGTTTCACAACTGTCAGAAGCATGATTCTGGTTCTCTCTTTTGCCTCCAACCTTTTACAAATTACTTTTATATTCCTTATTTCTTTAGTTGAGGCTTCTTCTGCCTGTCCTTGCTATTCAGAAGACATTTCTCTCTCATCCTTTGGGTCTCTCCTTCCAGATTTTTCCTTTTCCCTTCTCTTTCTAGTAGGAAGGCACACAATCTCACCCCTCTTTTTCATACTACTAGCATGCCATAGCACTCATCATCCCCCACTCCTGTATCTCATGGATGACAGCACACCAAATTCACTGAAGGACTGTGGACCAATATGGGACAGTGGAAAGAGCCCTGGACTGGGAGAAATTTACTGCAAATCTTGAATTACTTAATCTTAACCCTGCCATTAATTAGCAAGTGAGCTTGGGCAAATCCCTAAATCTGCTCATTTGTCACATGGAAAGAAGGATCTCTGCCCTGCCTACCTCAGAGGTTGATGGGATGAGAAATTATAACCCAGATGTGAAGGAGGAAGGATGGTGTGGTAGTGATAGTGCCAGACTGGGAAATCATCTCTGTCCCTGGCTCTGATAGTAACCTTGGGTAAATAATTTCTTCTCTTTAGACTTGTTTATTTTTCTATAAAATAAGGTGGTTATTCTACATGGCCTTCAAAGTTTCTTCTAGCTTAATATTCTATGAATCTGAGGGTAATGGGACTTTGATGGAATCAGGTCCTCTAATATGGAGGCACCCATGGCAGGGACCTGCTGCTGGGAGAAGATATATGATATGCCCCTAACCATGTGAATGGGAAATAGACTCTATCCACTAGCTGCATAAATAGGACAGGCTGAATTTTCAAAACTCAGACTGAGACAGTCTCACTCTTTCCTTTCTGGCAGTACCTACGGGGTAAAAGTACTGTTCACCCATAGTACAGATGCCATGAACTAAGCTGGACAGGAGGAAGTGTTACTTCCTGCTGTACGGTAGGGTAATGCAGAATATATTCTCCCAGAAGCAGATCCCTAACATTTTCTACATGGATGCCTCCAACTTAAGTGATATATGCATTGTGGAAGCCCTTTTATACAAGCCAATGCTTTATACAAAGTCTTATTTTTTCAAACAATGTTTTATCCACCCCAATTACATGTTAAAAAAATTTTTAATATGTGAGTTTTTTTAAGTTTTGAGTTCCCAATTCTATCCTTTCCTCCCTCCCTTCCCCCTCCCTGACATAATAAGCAATTCAATATAGGTTATTCATGTGCAATCATATAAAACATTTCCCTATTAATCATTTTGTACAAGAAGACTTGAAAAAGAAAGGAAGGAGAGGAGAGAGAGAGAAAAAAAAGAGAGAGAGAGAGAGTAGGCTTCAGTCTATATTTAGACATCAGTTCTTTCTCTGGAGTTGGATAGCATGTTTCATCATGTATCTTTCAGCACTGTCATTGGCAGTTCTTAATTGTACAATGTTGCTGTTACTGTGTACAATGTTCTTCTGATTCTGCTCACTTCGCTTTGCATCAAGTCATATAAACCTTCCCAGGTTTTCTGTAATCATCCTCTTTGTCCTTTCTTATAACACAATAATATTCCATCAAAGCCTTATTATTACATTATTGGCATGTATGCAAGTGGTAGAATAGAAAATAACGGGTTCAAATGCCCTCTGACAATTACTAGATGTCAGACACTAGATTTTTCTTAAACTCTATATGCCTTGGGCAAATCCCTAGGATTTCTTCAACTCAAGTCTTAGACTCACTATGAATTGTTGGTGGAAGGAGTTCCCACACCAGGAGTCTCTTATATCATGCTGCTAAGATCACAGCAGCTTTGGGTATCTGAGTAAAACTGAGCCCAGCCTCCATCTGTAAAGGTCTCCATGACTCCAGAGGTGGGAAAACCAACTATCCAACCAAGCAATAAGTATGAGTCCCGCTTGTTCCTTCAAGTCTTCACTTACTGCCCAGGACCAACCTCTCTCTCTCTTTGTTACTTCTATCTGCATTTCTCATTTCATTCTTAGTACACACTGCCATGCTGTTAGAGACTGCATTTTTATATATACATCCTATTTTTTAAATTTGGATCCCCCAAAGGGAGGGATTCTACCTTATTTAGCTTTGTATACCTAGTCCAGGGCTTTGCACATTTAAGAACTGTTAGGCCTCTCAACAGTAATCTGCTCAACTCATCTGTGAACAGGAGTCTCTAAACAACATCTCAGAAAAATGGCCTCCAATGTTATGGGACTCCCTACTCATTACTAAGGTAGCTCATTCCATTTGTGAACAGCTCTTAATATTTGAAAGTTTTTCTTATATCTATCCTAAATTTGCTCCTTTGAAATTCTTCTCTATCTTTCTCGCCCTCTTCTACACTAGTTGCTCTGAGTTTTATCCTCTGGGAGTGCTAAGAAAACCACATCGAGTCCCTTGTTCACATGGCAATCTTTCAACTATTTAGACAGTCAGCATGGCACCCCCCAAAAAACATACATCAGTGGATGAATGGGTGAGAAAAGATTTCTTAAGCACCTGTGTGCCAAGCACAGTGCTAATGATACAAAGAGAAGATAGTCCCTTCTCTCAAGGAGCTCATACTCTACTGGGATTGGGGTGGGGAGGAGAGGGAACAATACATATGGAAGGGTTTAGCTATAGGGTAGATGGAAAGGCCCAGAGATCATAAGGATTTAGCAGTGGGGGAGATGGCAAGGCCTGAGAATCTTTAGGAAGCATCAGAGTGTTCCTCTTTTTAGGAAGCATGGAGAAGAAACTCATCATTGAGAAGAGGTATGTGCGTGCGTGCGTGTGTGTGTGTGTGTGTGTGTGTGTGTGTGTGTGTGTGTGTGTGTGTGTAAAAATATAAGGATCTTTTCTTCAGATAAAATAGTTTCTTCAAACTATTCTCACATGGGATGGTCCCCTACCACCATCTTTGTTGCCCTCTGGGCAGACTCAGGCCTCAATAAATTATTGTTAATGAGAACTATGAGCCATGATTTAAAGGCAACTATGATCTCATTGGTATGGGAACTTCTCCCATTCATGCAAAGCGCAACCCATACATGCCTTCCTGTTCTCCCTGTTATCATTGTCCTCCAAATCCTCCTTGGAGAACTCTTCAAACATGCTGGAGATCTTCCTTTAGGTCTTTTTTCCCAGTCTCCTACAAACCCACTTGGTACCCATGGGAGTGTATTTATTTATTTTAATGCAATTTATTTTCAGTTTTCAACATTCACTTGCACGATATTTTGAATTCCAAATTTTTTCCCTGTCTCTCCCCACCCCAGAACCCCTCTTCTCCCATCCCCCTCCCCTTTTTAGGTCTTTTAATGTTTCATGCATTTCACTTCAAGACCAGAGTCAGTCTCATCCCTTGTTTTTGCTAAATGAGTAACCTACTTCTTCTCCTATCTCACATATCCTCAATAAAGTCTTTCCCCATCTTTTCCATGACAAATCTCCCTTACTCTTTGGGTTGTTTTCCATTTGAGGTTTGGGGGAGTTTATGGTGTTCCATGTTTGACAGTTATCAGAGAGCACCGCCAAGAGAAAAAATGATGCTAAAAAAATGGGCTGGGGGAGGGGCAGGGGGCAGTTTGGCGTCGTTGAAGATGCTACTCATTGTCCTTATATCACCTAACTATACAAACCAATACAGACCAATCCAGTGGCTCGCTCATAAATTGCCTATCATAGCCTAGGCTATAGCCATTCTTCATCCTTTTGGTTGTTTGTGTTTGGAAAAAATATAGGGGGGAGGGGAAACAAGTTAATAAAATGCAAATATTTTCAGACTATGACACAGAGTTGAATGGGCAGTGTCTAGTGCTCATCCATCACCACTCATATCTTGGACTAGTACTTCTCAGCAGATGGGCATAGCACACACTAAGTGTTCAGGGAATTGTATGGACTTTACATTTGAAACTGCACACACCTAATTATAATAGCTAGCATTTATTAAGCACCTACTATGTGCCAGGCACTATGCTATGTGCTTTACAAATATTATCTAATTTGATCCTCACAACAACCTTGGGAGGTAGATGCTGTAATTATTCCCATGTTAGCCAGAGAAAGTGAGGCAAATGGAAGTTAAGTGCCTTAAGCTAGTAAGAATCTGAGACTAGAGCTGAACTCAAGTCTTAATAATTCCAAGGCCAGCACTCTACATTGTGCCACCTAACTACATGAGTCTTGCACCTCCTGGTGTGGTCAGATTCAATGTTTGACCATGCCAGGATTCCTCAAGCAAAGAATAATAAAGGAGAGACAGACAGAGAGACAGAGAGAGCCAGAGACAGAGACAGAGAGACAGAGAGAGACAGAGACATAGACAGACAGAGAGAGAGAGACAGAGAGACAGAGACAGGCAGAGACAGAGAGAGAAGTATGATCTCAGACATGCTACAAATGGACCAGAAGTTGGATGTGAGTCAGGACTCAAACCCAAAGTTTTCTGGACTCCAATCAATCATCAAGTATCTATAAAGCCTGTACTCTGTGTCAGGCATAGTGCTAAACACTGAGGATACACAAGTAAACTGGTGTTTACCCTCTAATGGTGGGGATAGTAAGTCTATTACACACACACACACACACACACACACACACACACACACACACACAGCACAAAGTTAACCTGAATGCATACAAAGTAGTTAAATGCAAGGCAGTTGGGGAGGGAGGGCATGAGCCATTGGGGGATAGGAAAGGCTTCATGCAGATGATAGTGCCTGAGCTCTATCTTAAAGGGAGAACTCTGAGACAGAGTTACAGAGGAAGGGTGTTCTAGACATGGGCAACTGCCAGGGGAAAGGCACAGAGACAGTGTCATGTGCAAGGAAAAAAGAGGCCAGTTTGCCTCCAAAGAAGACTGTGGGAGGGGTAGTATTGCCACTGAGGCTGGAAAGGCCAGGTTCTGAAGGGCTTTAAAAGCTAAAGGGTCCCTGCTCCCCACCACCACGTGGACCCTGTCGCTCCTCTGGCCCCACACAGCCCTTTGATTGTACCTCTTTGTCTCTGTCTCTTTCTCCAGCATTTTCATATTCTGCCTGTTTGAGTGTTATTCATGTATAATGCTTATCATCCTATTATACCGTAGCTCAGTGATGCCAGGAACCCAGCCTTATTCTTCTGGGCATCCTGAGTACACTGCATCACCAGAGTCAGAACTAGAGATTTTATGGTGAGGAACAGCAGTATGAAATGCATCCCTAATTCAGTTTGGGAGTGGGGAGGGATGGCACAGAAGTCCATATATACCAAGAAGCTACTGCTTGGGGGGGGGGGGCAGTGGCACGGAATTCGGATGAAGTGGGTGGGGACAGGGAGAAGCTTACCTTGGGTATACTCATCTGGTAGCTTTCTACTTTAATTCTTGTTAAACTCTGTTGTTTCCACGCTGCTGAAAGACTAAAATGTTGTCAGTGCCCCCCTCTAAATTTTGACAGCCTGAACAAAGTTCCTGTTGCCCTATCCTAGTTATGATTCTGTGCATCATGCATAGCTGTTGCTTCCTGAAATCTTGTTGAATGAACAAATGAATAGATGAATAAAAAAAAGGAGAAGAAACCCTCCATACGATTAAAGCTGTCCAAAAGTGGTGTGAGCTGCCTCAGGAGCTGCTGAGTTCCACTCACTGGAGGTCTTCAAGAGAAGATGGATGAGCACCTGTCATGTTATTTTGTAGTGGAGAGTTTTGGTTCAGTAGAGTTGGACTAGATGCCCTCTAAGGCCCGTTCCATCTCAGATTCAGTGACTGGGCGATCTCTAAGGTCCCATTCTACTCTGAAGCTATCAATCTCGGCCCTGGCAGAAGCTGGGCCTTGGCCAGAGAAAGCGTGAGCCTGATACGCCAGTCCCGGTTAGAGAAGACAGTCCCTCTGTGTCTCCAGTCTAGAGGTCAATGACACGTCGGTAACAAGCCGGGGACACTGTGCCCTCACGGCTTAATTAGCCAGGCTTAATGAGCTCTCCACTGACTGGCACATAAAAGAAGGATCCTTGCATAGAGAACAGATGACTCGGGAGATAGAGGGAAAGAGTGAGTGGTGTGGACACCCTAGAGAAAGTGGACCCTGTAGCCCGAAGGGCGAGGCACCGGAGGGAACTTTAGGATCCCGAAAGGAGAAGGGGACAAAAGCAGGAGACTGAGCCGGCCTGGAAGAATCCCGAAGAGATCAGAGGAGCGGGTGTGTGGGCAGGAGGGGAGGGGCGTGGCGGGGAGAGGAAGGAGGGAGGCGGGCGCCCAGAGGAGGTGAGGAGGGGGCGCGCTGCCCGGCTTTTCCTGCGGCCCTATCGCGCCTCCCCATCACATTAGCCTCTCCTCAAGTAGCGCTTTTCCCAGAGATTGGAGAGCGATCAGGTAACTGCCCCGGGCCGCGGGGCGCGAGCACCGGCACCTGCTTATCTCTGCCCACCGGCTGGCCGGGCGCAGCGGCGGATCGCGAGGCGAGCGGGCGCCGGGGCCGCTGCGGGCTGCGGGGCCGCGATTTCCCTATCAGCGCCCTGCAGCCGCAGCCGCCGAGGCCACGCGGTAGCCACGTGCACAAAAGGTTAATTATCAATTTTCGTCGAGCGGGGGAGAAGGGGAGAGCAGGCAGAGAGCTGCGGCAAAATACGGCGTGGACTCGCACGCCGCGCGGCGCGCCACCCTCCTCCCTCGACTCCCGCGGGGGCAGCAGCATCCCCGCCTTGGCCCACTGTGCCTCGAGCCTCCACTGTGGGGAGGTGGGGGGCGGCGCGCTGGCCTCTGCCTGCACCCCACGGCTGCCAGATCTGCGGGCACATCCAGCCCCTGAGCCTGGGCATCGGAGACCCAAGCCCACCCCAACTGCCCGACTGGTTTGGTGGAAAGAACTCTGAATGCACCGTCTGAGGACCTGGGCTCAAAATCCCGACTCTGCCACGCGCCTTTGATGAGGGCGCCAATCATTTCGCCTCTATGGGGCCTCAGTTTCCTCATCTGTAAAATGAAAAATTGGGACCAGGACAGGGAGTCAACCCTTTCTGCGTGTCAGGAACCCTGCTGGCATGCTGAACTGTGGACCTCTTAGAATAACGTGTTTGAATAACAGTAAATAAAATACACAGGATAGCAAGGAAACCAGTTATAATGAAATACCCTTATCAAATTATCAAAAAAGAAACATCATTTCCCAGATGCCAGATTAAGAAGCCCTGATCACTAGGTGATCTCCAAGACTTCTTGCAGCTCCTAAGTACTGAGTTCCTCCCCTCCAGGGGGAAGAGTCCTCCCAGACCTGGACTCTTCCCACCTCACCTCCCCACCTCACACACCATTCCCAAATCCTGGAAGCCTCCCTTCTCCCAGCAGATGCTCTTGGGCATGTTGGTCTGAGATAGTAGCAGCAACCCATCCTCCAAGGCGTCAGTGCTGAGATCCAGGAGATTATTCCCTCCAAGGATGCAGACACAACTCATCCAGGTCAGCGAATCTCCATGGTTCTTGTTCCTGTTTTCCTATGCTACTCTCGCTGCCTGTGCATGTACTTCTCCATTGCTCTTGGGGGATAAGAACTTCAGCTCTTAAGAGATTATAGTGTTCCATGATTTACAGCCATCCAGCAGCACCAGGAGAATATTACTGTTTAGAAAAAAGAAAGAAAAAAAACAGGTCTTTGTTTCAGGGACAACTTTGGAGAGGAGAAAAGAAGTCATTAAATAAGATTATGAAATTTCTTTAAAAAAAAAAAGATCCAGCCTGCTATTCAGTCAGTGACACAGGTGGTTTGGATACTGCACTCAGAGTCTAGAAAACCTGCTTCTAGATTTACTGGCTATGGTGGCTCTCCATTTCTTCTTCTGTGAAATGAGTGGGTTGGGTTCCATGATCTCAAAGACTCCTTCCAGCTCTGAATCCATGATCCTGTGGCTCCTGTGGAGACATGTACAGCCTGTGTGGACGGCAGATGACAGACCTTTGCTCTCTTCTGCTGTGCTCCATGCCCTCAAAGCTGTATGTGGCAGCACTGTCCTTGGAAATCACCAAAGGGGCTGTCAACTTAGGATGCCATTTACAAAGAATGCTGTCTTCAACTCCTTAGTGGCCTCTTCCTGGCATTGAGGTCCGTGACCTTGGGTTGTTGAAGGCTATATAACAAGGAGACAAACTCCAGCAGGTCCTCTCAACAAGCTGAAAAAGCTTCATAGTGATGTCCAATGGGATGATATGTGTGTCTGTCAACCAAGGAACATGTGACCTAAGATCATAGAGCCCCATCACCAGTTTGGTCTCACAGTGATGAATTTTTCTGCCTAACCTTTCTGGAAGACCATCGACTATATGCTAGAAGAGCTGTGAAATATGTGGGTGGATGGAGGCCCTCAACTATTAAAATATCTTATTCACAGATTTATTTGTGTTTCTTGGGTTTTATTCAACTATAGTCCAGGGTTCAAGCATGGAGCATTTGCATAAGACTCTCAGGCTTAGTGGAGAGAATACCTGCCTATGGGAAGGAATTTGTTAAATAACTACTAGGATACTAGGTGGTACAGTGGATAGAGCACTGGGCTGGGAATTAGGAGGACTCCTCTTCCTGAGTTCAAATTCACTTCAGATACTTACTAGCTGTGTTTCCCTGGGCAAGTCACTCAACCCTGGTTGCCTCAGTCTCTTCATCTGTAAAATGAGCTGAAGAAGGAAATGGCAAACTGCTCCAGAGTCTCTGCCAAGAAAACCCCAAATGGGATCATCAAGCATCAGACATGACTGAAAAATGACTCACCAACAGCAGATATAAGGTGCTATACTGATTGCTAAGAATACAAAGATGAAAAACAACACAGTTCTCATCCTCAAAACACAAAAAAGAAAGATTCAGGCAAAGTACAAGAAAAAAGCTGGGGAAGGAGGAAAGCTTTTATTTGATGGGATAAAGGAAAACTTAGTGGAAAAATTTGGGCTTCCGTTGAGTCTTGGGGGAAGAGAAGGACTTCGCAGATGGAGGTGAGATTGGGGTGAATCAGAGACCCCTCAATAGACGTCTCCAATAAAAGGTTAGATGACCATTCCTTAGGTATGTCAGGTAAGAGGCAACTTGGCGACCCTAGGAGGCAGAGTACCAGACTTGGAGTCAGGAAGACTTAAGTTCAAATCTTGCCTTGGACACTCAATAGCTTTGTGATCCCAGGCAAGTCACTTTACCTCTGCCTCAGTTTCTTCTTCTGGAAGACGGGGTTAACAAGAGTACCTATTTCATAGGGTTGTTGTGAGGATCTAGTGAGATGACGTATATAAAGTTGTTTGTGAGCCTTAAAAGCACTCTATAAACCCTGGCAATTAGTATTGGGTGTGGGAGGGTTGGTCAGCTCTGAGTTGGACTCAGTGACCTCTGAGATTTCTTCGAACTTTGAAATTCTGATTCTGAGTCTATTGAATTTTAAGCTATTTGATGGCAGGAACAGTATTTCAGTCCTTTGCATCTTTCTCTCCCATCACACAGCATAGATAGGGTTTGCTCATGGAAGTATTCCATAAGTATTTATTGAATTCAGCTGAATGAGCTTTGAAATTTTTGCTGAGATCATAGGGTAGGGTCATGCACAGAAGATAAATCTTAAAATAGCAATAATCCCTCACCTTTCTAAGTCCTTAATGACACATTATCTCCTTTGCTTCTCACAGTGGTCCTGTAATATAAGCAGGAGAGCAATAATTGTCCCAATTTTATTGAGTGGGAAACTGAGACCCAATGAACTGCCATTCTCAAGGTCACATGGTCATTGATTGATCTGGGACTAAAAAAATCATGTCTTCCAATTCCTAGTTCTTTCCACTAGGCAATCTTGATGGCCAGTGGAGACAGAGATGATACGATACACCAGTAGGGTTGATAGTTTAAATTTAGACCTCTAGGCAAAAGAATCTTGTTGCAAAGAGGAATGGCCTTGGGATTGAGCTCAGAAGATCTAGTAGTAAACCTGGCATGCTTCTCAACTTTGCCCAGCCATGGGGGCATGGGCTTAGCCAGAAGGCTCAGGACCACACTAGGCTCCCAGGTACCAATTTCCTAGGGGTGGGGGTCAAAAGGGGAAGTTATCCCCCCATTCCCCTGTCCCTATCTCGGGGTAAAGCTCTGTTGAAAATACCCTGGGGCTGGGCTCACTTGCCTTCTAGGGGTTGGGGAGGGGCCTGCATCTCTCCCAGCACCATTTTGTAGTCTTCTTTCTATCACTGACTTTCCCACTCCCTCAGGCTGGAGACCCAATAGCACAGGCAGTCAAAAGACTTAGATTCAAATATTGACTTTACTCTCTACTATCCGTTTAGCCTTTCTGTCACTCTGGTTCTCAGCTTCTTGTAAAATGAAGGAGTATGTTGGGTAGTTGGTTTATAAGACCTGATACATACACATTCTGTTGTTACTGTCTTTGGATCATTAAGATGGTTCATTTGGCCCCTGGGGAATATCACCTACACCTAATTTTTTGCCCTTGACTTCTCAGGGTCTGTCACCAGGAGTGCAGCCATTGGCTTGTGAAGTGATGCCTGGCCTTGAGACTTGACCAATATGAAGCTACCTGTGTCTCCAGTGACAGGCAGGTTAGACTCTAGAGAGGATGCATGGGAATCCCAAGTGAAGGTTGTTCCAGAAACCATTAACTTGAATATGAGAGCCCTCACATTGCAACACAGCCATGCGCAATATGCTTGTCACAGTTCTATAGTTTCTGCCACATGAAAGGTCAATGGTTTTTCAGTCCCACATGGGTAGTATCTTTGTTTCATTGCTAGAGCTTTTCAAGCCCCTAATAAATGTTTTGGGGATTTGAAAGCTGGCACACTCATTAATTTTGAAAGCAGAAACCTAAATAAGACTTGACAGAGACAAATAGGCACCAGAAGTGGGATTTCCAAAATAGAAACTAACTAGAGATTTGACATAAGGTTAATTTGGGCAGGGCAAAGGCTTCTAACCTAGCAATCCAGAGGTGGAGGGCTACCCACTTAGGGTGTCCTGTCCAGGCCTCTTGTCTACCTCTTTCCTATAAACTCAAGGGAGCTGAAAGATATTATCATGGAAAAGGAAGGACTAGGGTGAGGGCAGGGGGAGAGAAAATGGTGGCCATGGCACTGGAATGTTACAGGAAAGTAAAAGCTCAGGGATTGTTGACATTGAGAAGGTATCTATCATCCAATCTAGATGGAGTGGGACTTGGCCAAGTCTGAAGAACTACAGACACATAGGTCAATGTGGCAAGATTCCCTATAGAAATACCCAAAGGCTACCAGAAAAGCAGCAGGTATATGGGCTCAGGATTTGCTTATGAAAGTCACTTACGCTGCCAGGAAGAATCCACTCCCAGACATGCCAGGTTTCTGTCCTCAGTGTTAAGTCCCTGATCAGGATCACTTGGGAAGACTTGAAGAAATCATGCAAGTTGGAGGTGTCTGAACATCCCAGTCCTTTCACCCTACACCCTCCATCTTATCCACCATTCCAGACCACTATCCCCTGGACTAGGGAGTCAGCACAAAAGAAAAATGAAAGAACTCAGATCTATAATGAGATAAAATAATTTTCTTGTGTGTATAAGGAGGAAGGCTCTGGAGTAGGGTGAAGATATAATGCCATCAATGAGGCAGAAAAGTCCCAGCAGCTGACTTTACATGCTCTGCCTTTGGCCCCTACCTCAATTTTAGTCAAATTATGAATGCAGGGCTCAGCGAGAAGAGAATTCCATTAGGGCTTTGTAAGGGAAGGAGGTCATTTACATGATGCACCAGGGCAAAGGAAATAATGAGGTGTTTAAGGGGCTCCCCAATACTGCCTCAGACATGAATGATGATTTGAGTATGGAAAAATAAAATTAATGGTTGAGAAAGAAGAATTCACTGTGAGAAAGGGAAAAGGAGAGGTAGAACGGGAAAAATTTTCTCTCATAAAAGAGGCCTGAAAGAGATTTTACAGTAGAAGGGGAAATGGAGAAAGCAGGGAGGGGTACACACGAAACTTACTCTTATAGGAATTGACTCAAAGAGGGTATAATGTATACACACAGTTGTAGAAATCTATCTTACCATACAGGAATGTAGGAAGGGAAGGGGATAAGAGAAAGGGGATGGGGTGGGAGGAACTAATAGAAGCAAGGACAGTTTGGGAAGGTAAAGTGAGAAGCTAAACACTTTTGAGAATGGACAAGGTAAAAGAAAAGATAAATGGTGAAAATAGGATGGAGGGAAAGATATAGTTGGTAATTATTACTGTAAAAAGTAAGTGTCTCTGATAAAGGCTTTGTTTCTCAAACATATAGAAAACTGAGTGAAATTTATAGAAACGAGAGTCATTCCTCAATTGATAAATCATCGAAGAATATAAACAAGCAGTTTTCAGATAAAATAATCAAAGCTATCTATAGTCATATGAAAAAAATATTCTAAATCACTCTTGATGAGAGAAATGCAAATTCAAATAACCTGAGCTACTACCTCACACATATCAGATTGACTAATATGACAGAAAAGGAAAATGACAAATGTTGGAGGGGATGTGGAAAAATTAAAACCTTATTATACTATTGGTGGAATTAGTATACTGATCCAACCGTTCTAGAGAGCACTTTGGAACTGTGCTCAAAGGACTATAAAACCATGCATACCCTTTGACCAAGCAATACCTCTACTAGTGTGTATCCTAGAAAGATAAAAAACAAAAATAAAAGGAACTTATGTGTACAAAAATATTTAAGGCATGGCAAAGAACTGGAAATTGAAGGAATGTCAATAAATTGGGGAATGGCTGAACAAGTTGTTGTATATGTTTGTGATGGAATACTATTATGCTTTAAGAAATAACGAGCAGGATGCTCTCAGAAAAACACGAAAAGACTTATATGAACTGATGTGAAGTGAAATGAGCACCAGAGAACACTGTACACAGTAACAGCCATATTAATCTACCATGAATAACTTAGCTATTCTTAGCCATACAATGATCCAAGACAATTCTGTAGAACTTATGACGAAAGGAGGTCTTCATCCCCAGAGAAAGAACTGGTAGAGTCTGAATGAAAATCAAAGATACTTTTTCTTTATTTTTCTTAGGGTTTTTTGGCTTTCTTTCTTTCATAGAATGACGTACATGGAAATGTGTTTCACATGACTATACATATGTAACCTGTGTCAAATTGCTTGCCTTGTTAACGAGGGGGAGGGGAGGAAGGGAGAGAATTTGGAACCCAAATTTTGGGGAAAAAAGAATGTTAAAATTATTTTTTACATGTAATTGGGGGAAAATAAAATATATAAGATTTTAAAAAAAATACATGACACTGAATCCAGAGGAGATCAGTGAGGAATAGGATCCCCTCAGCAGGATATGAGTCGGTGTGATGAGGGTCTACCTCACCACTGGACCAGTGGAGTCAAAAGTATAGCATCCTATAGTGCTCTTATCTATTCCCAAATGTATCATAGGAATCAATATATTGAATGATCAAAATCATTGCTTCCCTAACCTAGAGTCTTAGAGTCATCCATATTGGCCAGGTGAAATGAAGGCAGATAAACTTTTCACTGCCCTCTAAAACTATAAGCCAAAAGCAATAGAGTCTCTTGGTTGGGGGATGGGCGGAGTAGAAGAAATAGTAGCAGTTATTCAGAAATGGATACATGCTGCCCTCCCAGAAATGGATACATGCTGCCCTCCAGCCAATGACAGATGATGAAAATGAAGAGAAAGGCATCAAGGAACCCAAGAAAGTGAGTTCAAGGTGGTTTACTATGCCATAGGAAGATATACCAAGAATAAGAACTGGGGGAGGGTAAGTAGCCATACTATCTACATAGGATTCCTGGGCACAGTCAGTAGTAGAGTTGAGTGGTTTGGATAATGTGAACCCCAGGAGTAAATATTAAGAAGTTGGGGAGGATCTCCCTGAATGAGACTGCTACTTAATTATTTGTGTGTCCTATGTTAATGCCCCATTATGCTGGAAGATAACAATGAATGTGACAGATTCACTCAGCCTGTGTTAATGTGGGAGATGTCTAGGCTTCCTCTTCCTTACATGATGGATCCATGAGCAAAGCAACCATGGAGAAAAAAATGAGAACTCTCTGCTAAAGATTATGGGAGACTGACTGCCTCAAATCCCCCAGGAGAACCACCTACCTCTTGATCAAAGATGGACTACATAAGGTATCCATGGACAGGGCAGAGATTTGCTCTTCTTGGTGCCAACCTTTACTCAGATACTTACTGTGCGACCCTCAGCAAGTCACCTAACCCTATTTTTCTCTTCTGTAAAATGAGCTGGAGAAGGAAATGGCAAACCACTCCAGTATCCTTGCCAAGAAGGGACCAAAAAGAGTTGGACATGACTTAACGTACGTATATTTCCTCATTAGAATGTAAACTCCTTGTTGGTAGGTACTTGCTTGCTTCTCTTTGTATCCCCAGACTTAGCACAATGCTTGGCCCTTAGTAAGCCCTTAATAAATGCTTTATCTGTCTATCTATATGGTCTTGCTGCACTTGTCATATTTAAATGTTCACTTTGGCTAATTGGAAAAGTTCAGCAGGGCACTCGGGATTAGTACCAGTTCATTCGATTGACTGGCCCTAAGATTGATCCTAAAAGACCAAGGGTCTCCATGAAGACTAGAAAAACTGAGTTCTAACAGTGACCCAAGGAAGTTTCTGACCTTTGAGATCTGAGCAATATGAACTTCCAGAAAGTTAATGCATTGAAGTCTGTGGCCATTACACAGCAATCTTAGCTGTCTTAGGGACTATGGGCTCCTAGGCACCCACCTGAAAATGTCAAATGAGCGTTCCAGATGCTTCGTTTTCTCTTCCCTGTAATAGTTTTTCAGACCTCTAATACATATTTGAGAGACTTGAAGCTAATTCCGACACCAGAAACCCAGCTCAGAGTTAGTGAACTGAGAGATTGGCTTGTACTGAATAACCTCTAGAGAGGTTCCTTCCAAATCTGTGGAAAGCAAGTTAGACCTAAAGGCCCAAACTCCCCATTACTTGTGGAGACCTCTTCTTGAAGAGATGGACATTAGATGTTAAGAAGCAACATCTTCCCCTAAGAGGCTGAAGCTTAGAAGAGACTTTGTAGCTGAATCTGGTCAATGGAGGCAGTGTGATATAGTGGACAAGCAGTATGGAGACCTGAATACTTTCTATTTCTAGATCTACCAGCAGTCAGTCATGTGACCTTGGGCTAAAGACTTCTCCCTTTGCTCAAACCTCCAATTACTCATTCCAAATTCTCTTCAGATCCCTTTCTTTTGCTTGGAGATTGTGACTTTTCATTATCAGCCAAACTATCCACCCTCCATCTTTCCCATACTGAAATTCCATTAGTGAAGTTACTAAGGGCTTGGGGGAGGTATACTGGTGATACTGGCCCAGGAAGAGAAGCTGATGGAAAACTGGAATTTGGTTTGATTCAGAGGTAGCTGCTTTTCTGCACCAGGGGCCAAGGAGCTCTTGGCTCCATGTAGAAGAAAATTGTTGAGGTTCCTCCCAGGAAGAAGAGGGCAGAGAGAGCATTCTTCTTTGGAACCCTTAGCATTGGGCTGAAACCTGGTCTGTTTGGAGGGTTCAGAGTAGGGTGAGGGGTGGGAGCTGGGGTTTAGAGAAGAGGCTATGCATGTGTACTTCATTCCACCTCTCATTTATTATTTATCTCGTTATTATTAGTTTTCTCATGTATTATTGATATCCTCTCATTCCGTCTGGTTTCTCTAATTCCCAGGGTTTGGCGTTATGTGCTAGCAAGCTTGTTTTAAAATCTCAGGGACTAGGGGTAATTTTTAAACTGATGTTCTCTATCTTAGAGCCATGTTTGGTTGTTTCTATAAGCCAAAGTCATTGCTGGAGGCGGGGGTGGGAGGAAAGAGAGGCACCTACACTGGTGGCTAGTAAGAAAAATCTCTATTTCCTTCAAAATTCAAGCATCACTTTTTACATGAAACGTTTCCTTATTCCACTGTCTACTCAGCCCTCACCCCACCTCACCCACCAAACTACGAGGCTCAGATAGTCTTTGGTCTGCTCAGCCCCTGGAGTAACTATTAGAGACAATGATTAAACTTGATACACCTCAAATCCTTCTCTTTTCAGAGATGAAGTGAAACACCTCTGGTCTGGTCTGTGGATCTTCTCTCCCCTAGCAGCTGTTCCTGAGTCACTGCCCAATGGGGATGTGAGAAATCTCCAGGCTGCCCTAGGGAGCTAGAAGTCAGAGAGAAACTAGGGCTGCAAAGAGGGGCTTCCAGGTCCGAAAGAGAGGCTGAGGCAGCAATGGGCCCAGTCAGCTGGAGAGACCCAGGCTGAAGGGGACCTAAGTCAAGAAATGTTGCCCCCAAGGCAGACTAAGCCGCCTGTGGGGCAGATGCCTGCAGCAGGTGCTGAGGACTGAAGAATGAATGTATGGGCCCTAAGGGACTACTCATTACTGACTCATCCTAGACAGTGCAGGTGACAAGGCCAGCCCAGGCCTCACTGAAGATAATTCCACCCCCACCCCCCAACCATGCACTCAGGAATCACTTGCTTTTCCATTTCTCCCCACCACCACTCAAGGATTCCCAGGGTCTTTGCCCAAATTTACCAGTAACTTTGGGGAAAAAAGTCTGGGTTACCCTGTGGGTGGAAAGCGGTCTGTAAGTCTCATTTCTCTCCTTGTCTGCATCTAGACCATCCCCAGAGGACAAAGAAACCATAATAACTCACATTCTTATAGCACTTCAGAAGATATCCATTCAGCAAATAGAGTCGGTCAGTTAATAAACATTTATTAAGTGCCTACTATGTGCTATCATTAGGTGCTAGGGAATCCAAAGACAAAAATAAAAACAGTCCTGACACACAACATGTATTAGGAGGAGTAAATGGATAAAATGGGATAAAATGGGAAGTGGTGGGAGTGGGAGGTGATCATTTACAGCTGGAGGAATTGAGTAAGGCTTCATGTTAGGGGCAGCACCTGAAATAAATGGTGAAGGAAGCTAAGCATTCTAAGGGGCAGAGGCTTCAAGGTGCCAAGGGGTGGGGGGTGGAATGCTGCTGCTTTCACAATAAGGCTGTGAGGTAGGAAGTGAAAGTCTTCGACTCATCTCCATTTTATAGGCTGAAAAAACTCAGTCTCCCAGGGTTTAGTGACTAGTGAGCAATCAGAACTCATGCCCAGGGTCTTCTAAATACAAGAGTATTATACTATATGACCTTCTCTCTGGTCTAATGCTCTTACTCGACCGAAAAGAAAACTGAGGTTGCGAGAGAAAGGAAGTGACCCAAGGTCACCATACTAGTCAATGGAAAAGAAGCCAGATCATGCGGCTTTCATTCAGTCCAATCATACCCCAGCGTCATTGTCAGGATGACCCTCTCCAAGAGGTCAAGGACAATCCCAGAGGTATCTATTGGCTCCCCTAAGCAAAGCAGGCTAGGGGGCTGTTCTCTGTGCCATTTCTTTCCAGTCATCTAAGAAGCAAGAAACGCACAAGGACACAAGGAAGTTCTTCTAGCAAAGAGCTGGGGAGGTTCACCTTGGGCCATTTTTAAAAATCCCTCTTTTCTTGTTCCACTCCCACTAGGTCCAACCGAGACTTACCAAAAAAAAAAAAAAAACCAAAACCACAAAGCAGGAATCTTTTGAAAGAGTGACAGAATTACAGTTGTGGAGTGGGGAAGGGTGGGGAGAGAAGAGGGAGGTCTGCATACCTCACTGCAGATTAACGCTCCCTGCAAGCTTCTGCTTCCCTCACCATTTCCTCCCACAAACTATTATCAACCAGAGGCTTAGCGGCTCTAGAAAGCCACAGCCAACGTCTCTATCCCTGATAGGAACTGACTGGCTCTCCTCAAGGAACGGGAGCTAAGTGCCCCAAGCCTACCTCAGGGGACTGAAGCTGAAGAAGGACCACAGCTCAGGCTCCCTTTCAAGTTTGCAAAGCACTTTCAATGCAATAACCCTGTGTGGGAGGTAGTGAAGGCACTTCACAGGTGAGGAATCAGGCTCAGAGATGTGACATGGCACTTGGCCAGGGTGACAGGCTGAATTTCTGAGTCTGGAGACCAGAGTTCTTTCAATACATCACTAGGAACAGGACCCAGAAATGATCTCCTTCTCTGGCATCAAGTAAACTTTTCTCTTTTCTTCTGTTTTCTTCTTTCTTTTCCTTCTCTTCTCTTTCCTTTTTCCTCTCCTTTCCTTCTCCTTTCTTCTTTCCTCTACTTTCCCTCTCTTCTCCCCTCTTTACCCTCTCCTTTTTTCTCTTTTCCTCTTCTCTCCTTTCCCTTTCCTTTTCTCTCTTTTCCCTCTCCTCCCCTCCTCTCTTATTGCCCTTTCCTCTTCTTTCCCTCTCCTCTCCTCTTCCTTTCCTTCTCCTCTCTTTTCTCTCTCCTGCCCTCCCCTCTTCTTTCCCTACCTTCCTTTCTCCCTCCCCTCTCTTCTCCTTTTCCTCTTCTCTCTTTTCCCTCTCCTCCCATCCCTTCTCCCAATTCCTCTTCTCTTCTTTTCCTCTCCTCTTTTCTGCTAACCCTAACCAGCCTCACTCTAGCCCTCATGATGAGAATAGAAGGCAGGTCAGGAAAGGAAACCCTGAGACCTCGTGAAAGTAGAAGTGTCCTCCATCTGCAGGGGAAGGCAGTCCCCCACAGGTGGTTATGAGGACCTGAACATCTGTCTGCCTCCTCTGAATAAGGGGGTGGGGACTGCCCCAACTACAGAAAGGCTAGTTACTATCCTATGTTTAGCACAGGGGGTTAACTAACTATCCCTAGTGCCCCACCCAGCCCTACACACACACACACACACACACACACACATTTCATTCAATGTCATGACTGTTTTTCTTCACTGAGGTTGTGTTCTCTAATGATCCCTGTCATCCCCACCCCCAATTCTTCTGCCTTTTCTCCCTCAGTGTCTCCCTCATCCCCATCCTCCTAACCACTCCTGATAGAGAACACAGGCTGTGCCATGGAGGCCAAACAAATAGAGAAGGGATAGCAGGGATATCAGGAAATGGAGCTCCTTGGGAGGGCAGTCACAACATTCTTCCCTCCCAAATGGTAGACATGAGGGCAGATGTTCATCACTAGCCTTCCCAAAGCAAAAAAGTCTGCTATCCTCCCAAAGCAGCTCAGAATAGTCATCCAAACATGCCGGAGTCTATTTCTTGTTCTTCATGCTGTTTCCATAGTATTTTCTAGAAACTGGACTACGTTCAGGAATCGTCTATTCATTCAACAAGTATTTTCAGCACCCCTAATTCTGCACCAACTTCCTAGAGTAGGGAGTTTTGGGGCAGAAGGGTTAGGAATCCCAGAGAAACTAGGAGGAAACTCTAGGGGCTCCCGTGTGACCTGGAGGCTGCAGGAACATCAGTCTGGGTGGTGGCAAAACACATTGTGAAGGTTTTGTTTTGTTTTTCTTTTTAAAGTAGGATGAATTAGCTCCCTCCCTCTCCCCAGCCAGCACCTAGAGCTCCTTCTCTTTAGACTATAAGATCTGCTGTGATGCCGAGACAGAAACAAATGAGAGTCTTTCTTTTCTATCCATGTGGGTAAGGATGATATGAGGCAGGAGGGTCCCAGGAGTCCTACAGGAAAGGGGTGGAGTGGGAAAGGGAGGGAGACTGGAGGATGAAAATATGTCACTATCACTAAGAACAAATAACAGCATGAGAGAATTTCTTCAGCTCAAGTTGAAAGCTGGGATACTCTTGAGATGAAGGGCCAAGAATTAATAAGGCAGAACTTTCCCAGCATGCACCACCATATCAAAGATGCAAGCCCTTTGGTGGGAGTAAGGGACTTTGATAGAAGACTGGGGGGGAGTCATAGAAACTTAGGTGGGGCACTGAGGAGGGTATGGTGTGGAGGAGGGGGAGGGGAAGGGAGGGAGGGAGAGATTGTTCTAGGGCCCTGGCTGGGCCAGACTTAGGGTGGAGTCCAGGGTTAAAATAACATGGTGCCAAGATTTGGGGAGTGGAAGGAAGAGGATGGTGTCAGAGTGAGCAGAGTAAGGGGTAGAGACAACTGAGTTGCAAAAGAACAGGAGAAACCTAGGGGGCCATGACCAAGTTCAAGGGCTCCCAAGGCCTTCACTAAGTTACTGAGGGCAGAGTCCTGGAGGCCGCCCATGCAAAATGGTCATCTCTGGTCGTTGGGGGAGAGCAAAGCTGCTGCTGCTGAGGTTATCTTTGCTGCCACTTCAGCTCTTAGGCTCCTTCTCGGAGAACCAGAGTTAACACTAAGAGGAAGTTGTTGGAAAGTCAGACCGGAATGGTCGATAGGGAAGGCAGAGCAGGGCTTGGTCACAGATGGTTCCTGTTGGGGGAAGAGCAAGGGTGCAGCTGCCCGTTTCTGCTTTCCCCCCTCTCTCCCCTCACTGCATTATCACTGAGCCACAGCTGGCTGCCTTCCCCTCTGGCCGAGGAGAACTCTCCCTCCCCAGCTTCCCCTCATCCCCCCCCCAGCTGTCACATGGGTACCCTGCAGCCACCCACCCCTTCCCCAAGAACCATTGAGCGGGGCAGGCTGAACAGCAAGGAGTACTGGGAGGTGGGAGGGACCCCTATCAGTCCTCAAGTTTTTATCCCATGGGACTCTCCCATTGGGACTGTCCTGATCAGTTTTCTGAGGCCAAAGGACCCAAAAGGGTCTAAGGAGAGGAGAAGAGCAGGAACTCAGCTTCTAGAAGCAAGACCTCTGGTTCCAGACTAGGGTCACTGCTTTATGTCTTGCAAGAGCCCTGGGAGTTCAAGGTCAGGATTGAAGCCTTGGGCATTCTGCCCAGAGAGGCTCTCCTAGACCTTTTTCAACCCCACCTCATATCTCTGTCTCCATCTGTCTCTGTCTCTGTCTCTCTCTTTCTCTGTCTCTCTCTGTCTCTCTCTCCCTCTCTCTGTCTCTGTCTCTCTCTCTCTCTGTCTCTCTCTCTCTCTCTCTCTCTCTCTCTCTCTCTCACACACACACACACACACACACACACACACACACACACACACACACTGGATCCTCATGTCCCGAGCAACTTCCATGCTGGAGAGCTGTGCTCCTCCTCGGCCCAGAGGTCCTAGAAAAACTGACCCAGGTAAGGACATTAAGACTTCAAGAAAGTGGGAGGGAGTTCTGGGGGAAAGGTGGGGGGGAAGAGACCAGCTTGAGGGCAGGGCAGGCCAGGTGGGAGGAGTACTCCCCACCCACAAGCCACCATCCCCAAAGCTCTCAGCTTTGTTGACATCCCTCGAACTCACCCCAAATATCAACAACAGTGTCATTGGAATGGAATGGTCCCTAGCAGCTGGGGCAGGTGTTCACTGGCAAGGGCGCCAGCAGGTGCCAGGCATATATCCTCCCGTGTTGGCCAAGAAGCAGATGCTAAGGCCAGAAAATTGATGGGGTAGGGTGGGATGAGGCCACTATAAGGCATGAACCTGAAGAGGAAGATGAGCTCATGCTCTGCAACATGGCTATGCATTTAAGTGGATTCATTTGGTTGGATCCCTCATGCTGGATAAAAAGAAATAACCAGGTTCTCCTTCCTAAGAAACAAATGGGAGAAGGACTAAGGAGGGGAGAAAACAGAGGGTTGGACAGGAGTCCTGTGGGACTAGGACAAAAGGAAGTTCTCTCTGGTCTGGGCTCTGTGACTACAGACAGGTTGAACCTGTACAACACAGAAGAGATTTCTGCCCAGGTCTGGTACCTCTCTCATTGTTGCCAATGTGTCTATTTCCAGTCTTAGAGGCTGTGGAAGGTTGACTTGATTGTGTGGGATGGGAGATGGTCTCTTTCGGCTCTAAAGGCTCTGTCTCTAGGGTCCCCCATGACTCTAAATCCTATGAACCTATAATCATGAGGCAGAATCCACAAGAAGGCGGTGGCCCCAGATAGCTGCTTGTTTACTTGCTTTTCCCAGTAGCTACCACCTTCCCTAAGCCCAGCTTGACTTATTCATTTATTCATTTATCCACCCATCTATCCCTTCAGTTACTCATCATTTATTAGAATCTACTTGTGCAACTCATTCCCCTCTTCACTGCCACACCTCACCCCCCCCCCACAACAAGATCTTGTTAACAAAAGTCCCTAGGATCTTTGCAGGTGAAGGGAGATAAAGAATTTAGCCAGAGGCTCAAAACTAAAGACCTTATTGAAATCAAAGCAGGGCGCTGAGCAGTTGCGGTAGGTAGATGACAGTTCTCTCTGTGTCCCTTATCTCTCTGGGCAGACTGATGACTAAGCTGCAGGCTTCTTGGCAAGGTATCCTGCCTTGAATTTAGAGGAGCAGACTCCTTGCCCCATTCTACAGGTGAGGAAATAGAGGCAGACAGAGGTTAAGTGACCCACTCAGGGTCACATAGCTAACAAATGTCTGAGGCTAAATTTGAACTGAGGTCTCCCTGATGCCAGGACCAGTCTAGTTATATTTGACAAAAGGATGGCCAAGCAAAAACTTCAAGCCCAGGTCTGGCTCCCCAGCTCCTCCAACAATCCAGGCACTCGGTGGCCAGGCTATTTCAGAACCACTTTTACAAGATCATAGATTTTAGAGTTTAGAATTTCAGAGACCATTTTCTCCACTCCTCTTATTTTAGAGATAAGGAAACAAGCTCATGCAGGAGGAGTGATTTATCAGAGGTCATACCCATAGTAAGTAACTGAGTTGGGATTTGAAGTCTGGCTTTTTAAGATCCAAATTATGGGTTCCTTTCGCCACTGCAGCTGAAAGTCAACAGTATCTGAGCAACTCCAATGCAAAACAGGAGAACCCTGAAGGATGAGGATGTTTGAGACCCAGTATCCCTAAACTTGTTCCAGGGAAAAGAGGATGTGGGCAGTGTTGGAATTAGATCACCACATTTTAGCCTGGCAGGGTGGGAGGTTGGCAGCTGGGAGGCATCAGGCCTGATTCCATCCAGCTGGGTTACTGGGTTCTCAAAAACTGGCTGAGATAACTGGGGAGGGGAGTAGGTCATAGCCGGGGACTCTGAATGGGAATGCAACACTGAGGGCCTAAGTATCCCCATTACATTGACTAGTGCTGAGAAAGAGAATTCACCCATACGGAGAATGGTGAATGTTGGAGCCAGTCAACAGTAATGCTGTCAATGACAGATAGAGAGGTTGGCAGCATTTGAACTATGGTATGCCCTTGGAAGATTGGGCTGGACCACATTCTGGCCTTTGCCATAAGATTGGGTAGGGAGGAAAAGAAATTGAGTGTACATCAGCGACCTACTTTCACAAGTATATGGGCAATGGATCAGAAGAAAGTATCATAGTGACTTCTGTTACATAGTAGGAAGTAGAATGAGTCAACAACTGGTACAGGTGCCAACAAATGGGTCTGTCCATGTGCTATCTCTGCCAGATAAGTTGCTGGCCTCTGCCATGCATGAGTGGATCTCAAGGCTAATTCTTTCAAAGCAAAATAATGAGGTCCCAGAGTCAGGGAGACACCCATATAAATCAACATGGCAATGATACTGGACCGAGATTACAAACGCACTTCAGCCAAGAACTTCGAAAAGTTTTTTAAAAACACCCCATAATCTGGGAATAATTGTTCATCCTCTATGGCCATGATCATGGGACGACAAGTAAAGCCAAAAAACTCTAGATTCGATCCAGCTGACACATTTTGAAGCCCCAATTCTGGGTAAGTTGCTCTCCTAGGTACTGAAGATACACCAGGACCAAAGGAGAAATAGTCCTTGACCACAAGGAGCTGATATTAGAAGAGAAGGATATAACAAATACAGAGACAAATGCAAGATCATTTGAGGAGAAAGAACTTGGACGGAGATGGGGTAGAGGAAAGATAGGAAAGGCTTTGCATAGAAAAAGGCCCCTCAGCTGAGCCTTGATAAGGATTCAAAGAGACAGAGGGCATGCCAGGTCCAGTCTATGCACCAAGTTCAAGGAACAGCAAATAGTCCCTTTTAGAAAGAAAGTAAAGGGAAATTATCCTAGAAAGGCAGCTTGGAAACATTATAAAAAGCTTTAAAGGTCAATCTGATGAGTCTGAATTTTAATCTCGAGAAAATTAGGAGTTACTGAAGATTCTTTGGAGATGGTTTCTGTATCTGTCCTCATCCCAACATAGAGCTGATAGCAGGTCACTGGGATGAGTTTTTGGCAATAGGGGCTTGAAAATTCAGTATCATGATATGGACGAAGGTGTTCTGGATCTGGAGTCAGGAAAGACTTGAATTTAAATCCTGCCTCTGACACCAGGCAAGTCATTTAACCTCTTGGGGCCTCAGTTTCCTCTTCTGTAAAATGGGGGTAGTAATACCTGTAGTATTGACCTCACAGAGCTATTATGAGGATTAAATTATTAATTAAATAATTAAAAATTAAAACATTAATTATTCAAAATAATTAATTATTTAATGTAGAAAGAATTTCCTAAATCTTAAAGTTTGATGTAAATGTCAGTTGACCAAATATTTGTTAAGTTTCTACCCCATGTACAACTATGCCAGATACGAAGAAAGCAGAAGGATCGAGTGCCTACCTTCAAGAAGCTTAGAATCCAACAGGTGGAGGACAGGGAAGGATTGCCATAGGCATATATGAATATGATATCAGACAGAATCATGTATTTAGAGCTGGAATGAATCTTAGAAGTCATCTACCCCAACCCCCTTCATTTTACAATTGAAGAAACTGAGGCCTCTGGAAGTGAAGAGACTCACTTAGAGTTAGTCAGCTAAAAGGAGTCAGAGCCAGGATTTCCAGCCTCCACTAGCAAAGGAAAGGTGCCCAATAAAATGCCATGAGGATCCTGGGAAGATCCCCACCTACCCACCCACCCCAGCTGAGGGCAGGGAAGGGGGAGAGGGGAAGGATCTTGGTTAAGTGGAGAAAGTGGACCCTGAAGAAAGAGAAGAATGAAAAGAAGCAGACCTAGGGAAGCAAGCTGTTCCAGATTCAAGTCAAGAGAATACACGAGGCTGGTCAATAGGACTGTTTAGTTGGGTTGTATGAAGGAGAACAATGTGAACTCCGACAAGGGAGGCCAGAGCTAGACAGAGGACTTGACAGAGAAATGTCCAAAAGGCAAGGGGATAAAAGGAGGCATTGATGAAGAGACCTATGCAATCCACAACCTGGAGCATGAGTCAATGAATCATTGGGAACTATCGGTTTTCCTACAGTAAATTGGGGATTCTGGGGTCAGTGAACTTGTGTGTGTGTGTGTGTGTGTGTGTGTATGTGTGTGTATACCAGCATATGCACATACAGACACACATATATAGCATATATCTATATTTACTTTTGTATACACACACATACACACACACACACACACACACACACACACACACACACACACCCGCACACATGGTTTTGCTCTTAATACTTGTTTAGAAAACACAAATTTGTTCCAACATGACGGATATACTAAGGAATAGTTTGAATCTAATGTGAATTTTGCATTTGTTTACACACAATTTAATGGTGAAGGAAGACTGCACCACAGTGAAGGCTGGGCAGGCATGGGGCAAGGTTGTGGGGCAACCACTGATGATGTACTGTCAGAATGTGCTGGCCACAGGGACTATAGAAAAAAGAGATGCCTGACTTCAGCTGGGGGAAAAGCATTGTAGTGCTCATCACCCCTTGACCCAGGATGGAGAGGGAGCTACTTGGAGGAGGGTAGAAGATAACAACACTGAAAGATATGGTGTCCTGGATAGGCCAGTGGGCGACTTGGCACTTTTGACCCTCATCATTCCCAGGCCATCTGCCTAGGGAAAAGCCCCAAGGGAGATGGTCCTCATTCACTGCTTCTATGGGCCTAGTTCCATTCAGGCAGTGGTCCCTAGAGTATCCCTGGAGGACAAAATACCACCAGTCTTTGATTCCTGGTCATAAGGCAATCACATCTATGGCCCTCATGGATTGGAAGCTGGTGCTGTTGGTGACCTGGATCCCAAGGTGGGGGTTCCTCAGGTCACAGCCATGGTAGCTTCAAATGGATTTCAAGTTCCACTGCCCACTTCCAATGTCAGGTCTCTGTCAAGGTAAAGTACCATGTTTATTGTATATCTTCTGGTTCAATAGAAGCTGAAGTTCAATTTCTCATCCCTCTCCTGGTTTCTGCCCCCCTCCAACTTTCCAAATTATGGAAGCCAGCTGAACAGCAACCCAAGGCCAAGGATAATTAATTATTGTATTCATATGTAGATTCTTTTTTCTTTAATTATCACAAGTGTTTGATTGTTGTGACCCTAAGTCTCTGACACTTACCGTGGGACCTTGGGCAAAACACTTAACCCTCTTGGCCTCAGTTTCTTCATCTATAAAATGAGCTGGAGAAGGAAATGCAATCCAAAAAGTATCTCCAGGAGTCAGATATGACTGAAATGATTCAGCAACAACATGTATACATACATATATACACTAATGTATTCATGTGTCTCTGTGTGTGTGTATAACTGTATTTCACTATGATTAGTTTCCTTTGTAATCCTATGGGTTTTAAAATCTTATTCTGAGAAGAGGTCCTTTGACTTCCCCAGAAGGGGTCCAGGACACACAAAAAAGGTTAAGAACCCTTGTATTGGAGGAAGCTGTCATTTGAAAAGGACAAATTTCCCCATAGTGAAATGAGTAGCTCTCTATCCTAGAGAATAAGACCAGCTCCACCCTCTTAGGGCAGACCACATCAGAGGAAATGCCCCAAGAGACGAAAACCTGGATTTGATAACAAGGTAATAATCAAGGCTTGAGGGTTTACAAAAGTTCTCCACCCAACGACCCTGTGAGTTCAGGAATCTAATTCTTCTTATCCCCATTTTACAGATGACAAATTGGTTCAGAGCCGTTGAGTGTCTTCCCAAGCTAGTCATCCAGGGTTAGAGCCAGGATTCAAGGTCAGTCCTTCTGGCTGCAAAAACAAGGTTCTTTCTTCTCTACATGAACCCTAGGAGAATAGGGATCTTGGGAGATTTTTCTAGTGACCCACAGGGTGACCTGTTGAGAGAATCCCCCTCCTAGTGCAATAGAGAACTGTTGGGGAATGTAGAGTCTTGCAGAGTCACCTGAGGCACTGAGCCTAAGTCTTAGCCTAGTGTCACCCAATCGATACTTATCCCAGACAGGACTTAAATAGGAAGTCTTGGTGTCTCTGAAAGCAGCCCTCATCTACCCTGTCTTCCTCATCTGTACAATGGGGATGATATCTTTTACACTTATGACTGTGAGCCTCAAATGCTATTATATATGTGTGTGTGTGTACACACACATATATAATAGCATTTGAGGCTCACAGTATATATATATATATATATACACACACACATATACATATACATATATGTGTGTGTGTGTGTGTGTGTGTGTAAAACCCTTTACAAACTTATCAATACCAGCTGCAGTTGTTATAACAGAAGCGCCTAACCTACTCTGACTCCCACAGATGATAGAGGAAGGGAGGAGGAGCTCTGTGGGGGTGTCTGAGCACAAGTGGGTCCTTTCCTACAAAGCAGGCTAGGCCACTGTTCGGAACAGCAGACCCCCTCTTAATCAATAGGCAATCAGTAAGCATTGATTAAGCACTTACTGTGTGCCAGGAGGGGATTATTCCTACAAAGCAGGCTAAGCCACTGTTCAGAAGACAAAAAACAGTCCTTGCCTCCTCAAAGAGCTTCAGTCCATCTACGACTGTAGACTAATAAGGTATCTGGGCAGAGTTTCCTGGGGCTCAGGCCACTGAAGTCCCTCAGCTGTGAGACACTCATGCTCACTCCATAGGGAAGATGCTTTATTGTCCCCCTATGGAGAGTGAGTCCAAATGTGGGCACACAGGAAGACAGTCTGACCATGGTATGGTTTCATGAATCTCTGAAAACAAAGCCAAAAATGCAGGGCCGCCCCCACTATGAAAAGCATCTGCCGTCCAATTTCCTGCCTTTAGCCTTCTGTGGGGAAACTGGGGTTTCCATTGAGATGGAGCAGAGAAGCTTGTGGTTGAAGTGTGAAGAGAGTGGGAGGGAGGCAGGAAAGCCGACTTTTCATATTTCTCCACCTACTCAATTTCACATGTGCCTTGTCTGTCTTGCTCTGCCTCTCCTGGTTCTCCCTTCCAGGAGAATTTTTATTATTTTTATCTGTGTTGTTTCATTATGATTCCTCTCTTGGTTTGTAATGCTTGCCTAATCAGGTTAGGGAACTCTGAGATCTTAAGGCCAGCCTCGACCCAGGTTCCATTCTTATAAGGAACCAGGTCTAGACAAGACCATGCAGGGACAATAATGGCTCATGGGTGTGGCCCAAGAGTCAAGGAGCTGGGGTTAATCAGGTCCTGGGGAGGCTTATAATGTGTGACAATGTACATTCTGACTTTTGAAACAAAGGCTGTCATATTCAATAGGGAATTTGTTTGCACTCTTGACCAAGGGGGTGCCATGATGAACATGATGGTGTACAACATAGATTGGGGGAAAAGGAAAGAATGGAGACTGGGAGGGAATTAAGGAAGATGTAAAGGGGTGGGGATGGGGAGATAGGAAAAAGTGATGTAGCAACTGAACAAGGTCATGTAGGGTGGCTCCAGCAGCGGCATTGATCCAGATGCCAGATAACATATGCCCAGTCTAGAGGGGTGGAAATAGGAATAAAGGAGAAAAGACAAATCCAAAGGACAACTTGAAGGAGAAATCAACATTTCTCAGAGACTGATTGAATATAGGGAAGGGGGAGAGTAAGGAAATGAGCTTTCCTCTGACATAGTGAGCTGAGGGACAGGGACATCCACCTACCTAGTAGGAAGAGGAAGTCCATTACATAATATGATTAAGGGGGCCTGGGCATGGTCACCCCCAAAGATCTCCCTATAAGTGCCATACCCTGAAATTCCACATTTGGAATTTTTGGTTGGCACCCTACTTCAAAATGCAAATACCTCTGGGAAGGACAACATTATATCAGAGATTCATAAGATCTTAGGGTAGAAGGACCTTAAAAATCCTTTGAGATCACCTCCTACTCCCCACAGATTATCTTATCTGTCAGCCCAAGAGATAGTCTAGAAGGACTTCTTCAGCTGGTGAAGTCTATAAACTTAGAATCGTGTTTTTAAATGTATAAAGTACATAGAATTAGAAAAAAAACTTATCTTAGTAAGAGAGAGGTATCAAAATATCTTTTTAAAAACAAACTTAGGCTCAGAACTGAACCATTGCTCTAGATGAACAACTCCAATGACAGTGAGCTCAGCATCTCACAAAGCATCCTGTTCCATGATGGGCCATTCGAAAGTTTCTCCTCGTTGTTGTTCAGTCATGTCCAACTCTTCATGACCCCATTTGGGGTTTTCTTTGTGATGATACTGGAGTGGTTTGTCATTCCTTCTCCAGCTCATTTTACAGATGAGGAAACTGAGGCAAACAGGGTGAAAGTGACTTGCCCAGGGTCATACAGCTAGTAAGTGTCTGGGGCCAAATTTGAATTCAGGGAGATAAGTCTTTTTAACTTCAAGCCCAGCACTCTATCCCCTGTGCCACCTAGCTGCCCCTTCATCATTAAATGATACTACAATCTATATCTCTGTAACTAGTCAAATCTTTTTGCTCCACTTAGTTCCCCTCTCCAGAGCCCCAAACTAAGAGGCTTCCACTTCCACATGGCAGCCCTGTAGAAGCTTAGAGAGAGAGCTGCCATTTTACCGAGATGGAACTGGGGTCTAGAGAAGGCATGTGACTTCCCCAAGGTCACACAATTGGAGAGCTGGGATGAGACCCAGACCTCCAGACTAACAGTGGAGCTTTTTTCTCACCCTGCCATGCACACATTGGGGTCCAGAAAATTCTCCAGAATTTCAGTTAGAGACTTAAAATTTACTACCTGACCATCTGGTGACATCCAAAGTTAAGTGTAAAGGACGGAAAGGAGTCAAGTGTGAATGACAAAAAACCAAATCCTGTCTCATCTGTTAGAGATGCCCATAAGGAAGAGGCAAGGTGGTATAGGAGAGTTCGTAGAAATCCTGGGGTCAAATCCCACCTCCATACTCACTCATTTACTACCTGTGGGACCGGGGAAAATCACTTAACTTCTTTAAGTCTCAATCTCATTATCTGTAAAAGGAGGATAATGATACCTGTAGGTTGTGAGGCTCAAATGAGATAATGTATGTAAAATCCTTTGCAAACCTTCCAGCGCCAGTCATCCTTATTATGGAGAGCCAGTGTGACCACAGCACGGCACCTGGAGACAGGAGGCATAGGGATCGGCTTTGTGATTTCACTGGCACAGTAGGAAACTCCCCCCAACAGAGCAGGTTGGCACCTTCCTTCTCTTTCCGAGGTCATTGACTTAGCCTGGATCATGTGGCATGGAGGTGTCAGAGCCTGGTTTTCCTGACTTTGGGACCTGCTGGCTATCTACTACACTTGCCTCAGGGAGCCAGGAGACTTGGGTTCCAATACCAATGCTGACCATTTACTAGCTGGATGACCTAGGGGCAAGCTGCCTCATCCCTCTGAGCTTCAGTGTCCTGTCTTCAAAATGGGGCAGATGATACGGGAGGGGTGTTGCAGAAGGCTGTAAAAGAGGGGAGTTGTCATTCCAAATATGTTTATGTGATGGAGAGATGGGAAACCATGCTGGATTGACTTTCGTTCATTCATATTGATTTTTCTCCCCCCTCCCCCTTGGGGATGAGAGACAGAAGAGCTAATTAAATCTCCATCATTAAATAGCTGTATGCAGCTAGTTCTACCCCAGCAACGAAACCACGCTGGCAAGTGGCCTACTTACAAAAACTTTAGTGAGGAGGGGAGGAAAGGGATGGCAACTCGGAGCTGACCCCCCCTCCCCCCGCCTCTGGGGAGGGGCTGGGTGTGCAGTGGGGGGAGGAGGAAGGTAATGTTGCCGCTGAACAAGGTTAAACTGGGGTGGGGGACCGCTGGCAGGAGAAACCTTTAGAAAAGAGGGTGAAATAACTAGAAGAGCTACCATTTAAATAGCTTTTAAGGTTTGCAAAGTGCTTTCAGTTAATCTTCCAACAGCCTGGTTGAGGTAGTGATCTCTGTAGGCTTACTGTACCTCTTCACCAACTCTATGATCTAGTCAAACTGGCCTCTCTGCGGTTCCCCACAGAGGTTCCCATGTCTTCTATCTGCCTATTTTTACACATCTGTCCTTCAGAATTGGAATTTCCTCCCTCCTCAACTCCAGCTCTAAGAAACCCTCCTTTCCTTGAAAGCCCGACTCAATCAGAACCTCTTTTCTGACATCTTTTCTCAACCCTTCACAAGCTGCTGGTTCTTCTCCCTTAATATGACTGACCTTAGAGACCTAGGTTTAAATTCTGCCCTATGTAAGTATAGGCAAATCACAACCTTAATGCTCCAGCTAACTCTTTAAGACTATAATATACATATATAGCATATATGAGATTGCTTACTGTCTTGAGGGGAGGAGAAAAATATAAAAGTGAATGTTGGAAACTATCTTTACATGTAATTGGAAAAAATAAAATACTATTTTAAAAAATACTATAATGTACAGTGTAGGTGGCAATCTGCTTTGTAAGGAAAGTTTCCCTACTGACTTTTCCATATACCAGTTGAATCATAGATCTAATCCAATAAAGAAAGTATCTTATGTGTATTTATATGGATGTCTCCCCTAATAGAATGGAAATTCTTTGAGGGGCCTAGGGGGCTGGGAGTTGTCATTTTTGTCTTCCTATACTCAACGTAGTCCTGACCCGCAATATGTGCTTAATTCCTGCTAGCTGATTGAATAAATGATCAATGACAGTTTCCCCCCATTGCTGAAGTCTGATTTGGCCTGCTCCTGGCTTCCCAGTTCTTTTCCATGAACGCACTTTCAGCATGAATTTCATTCTTACCATGAAAAGAAAGGAGAGGGCAGGATTTCTGAAGAATGATGGTGACCCTGCCCAATCAGGGCTTGAAGGCTATCTAGAAGGTGTCTATTATTTGCATTCGGCTCCACAGCCCACTGGTGCTCCTACTGCCTTCTCTGATGATGCAGCCTCTCAGCAGTGTCAGTAGAAGGTCAGAGAGGAGGGGAATTGGAAGAAAGGTTTGAAGTAGGAAGGGAAGCCGTTTATAGCAGAGTGATATATTTGCGGGAACCCAGAACCCAGATCTGCTTGCTTCTCACCTTAGTACATTCTCTGGTATGAATAAAGAGCCTACTGTTTTTCAAAGGTGAATTCTGGGTGCTGCTTGAGGGGCCTAAGCGCTGGAACCTTACCTCTTGAGGGCAGGGGTCCAGATGGGAAGGGGTTTGAGACTGGCCTGATTGAATTAGGTGAATTAAGTGATGATGAACATCATCTCTTGAGCTATTAGCTCTGGTCTCGCTTTCAGTGACCTGCAGTTTTCAATCTAAACAGGGGTTGTGTGCTCAGATCAGTTACTGTGAGGGAGACTGGGGGAGGGGAGGGAGTGTTGCTGTGTGTCCCCCTTTACCAGGGCACAGAGCCGCAAGATGACCTGGCCAAGGTTGTACAACATGTGTCAGGGGTGGGGCCAAGAATAGAACAGAGGGTCCTTCCGCTTCCCGAGCCCAGAGCTCCATCCTCCTGGCCAGGCGGCTTCCCGCTGGAACAACACGGGCGGCTCGACGCCCGAGCAGGAAAAAGGTTCAAAGTGGCCCGTCTGGCCGCGGGATCCCGGCCCCATCCTCAGGGGCGACGGGCCAGCGCTATCTGGGTGGCGCAGGAGGCCGAGGAAGCGGCGGCGCCCAGAGTTAAGCCTCCGGCCGGTGGTCACACGGTCCGACTGTCGGGGCCAGGCCGGGGACCCCCAAGATCCTGACGCCCCACCCTAGGCCCGGCTTCCTGTGCAAGGATGTGACTGGGGCCGAGCCACCACTGAACTGGGAAACAGACGGAGGCTGGCGGGCCCTCAGCGGGCCCCCAGCTTTCCCTTCCTCCCTCCCTTCTCCGGCCCTCCCTCGACGGAGGGGTGGGGGTTGGAACAGGGACCCCTGATCCTGCTCCCGAATCCCTGCTAACAGTGACTCAGTGACTTCCCAGAAAAGGTGGCAATGAGCATTGAAGAACCATCTCCTGAAAAAGGGAGAGGGGGGCAGGGAGATGGAGACGTAAAGAGGGACAGAGAAAAGGAGAGACAGACAGGGACACAGGGAAGGAGAGAGGAGGAAGAAAGGAAGAGAGAAAAGAGGTAGAGATACAGAAGAGGAGAAAAAAGGAAGAAAATAGAATGGGAAGAGAAAAGCAAAGCCGGGGCAAAGGGAGAAAAAGAGAGGACAGGGAGAGAGGGGAGAGAGGAGTTGCGAGAAGGCCTTTCCTGTAGAACAGATGTCACTTCGGCGGAGGCAGCTGCGCTGACTGATAACTCGGGAGCGGGTGAGCCGCCTTTCCCAGCCCACTGGTGCGCACCAAGCCCCTTATCTCCGCCGAGCATTCCGCATTGAATTACAGAGCTGGAAAACCTAGGCAGGCAGGAGGGGGGGCGGCGGGGGATGGGGCGGGGGGAGCGCTTCCCTTTCACACGAAATTGAAAAGAGAGCGTGGGGCTGCCAGCAGACCAGCTCCTGGGAGGATCGGAGCCGCAGAGTCTGTTGGAATCCCGGAGCTCGGGATCCTGGCCCCGGAGCTCACGCGTGGATCAGCGAGGACCAGGAGATTCGCCCCCCACCCACCCCCCCAGCATCAGAGGAGGCGCAAACTAGTGCCCAATGTTGAGGAATTTCAGGACTGGCAGGACCCTTCAGAAGAGGAGAGAGAGTGGGGAGGAGAAGCCTGCTGGAGTAAGGGTGGGGTGGGGGGCGGGAATCTATAGGACCTGGAAGAGGAAGGTTAGAGCAGACATCAGGAGTTGTACGTTTTCCCTACACCCACTCTCCAGCCAAACCCTCCTTCAAAGTCCTCTCCTGTCTCCCCAGTCCTCTGCTCTGGAAACGTTTAGAAATAATTTAGTATGTTTGAAGCATGGGACTGGATCTGTAATTTCTGGGACCTGGGTTCAAATTACAGTTTCTGGGCAAATCTTAGCCTCGCTGGGTCTGTTTCTTCATCTCTAAAATGAGGCCGTTGGCCTGGTCTCTAATTCTATAATCCTAGGATCCTAAGCCAGAAACGAGTAAAGCTGAGAAAACGCCATTGATATTCCTTCCTTGAGTGGAACAAGGCCACTCTCTTGGCTGTCCCCCCTCCTCTACCCCCATTCTCCAGATTCTATTTTCCCCTCTTCTACCCCTTCGAACAACCAGAAGCCTTTCCAAATTGATTTTCACCTGGAGGCACAGTTTGCTTTTTATTGATAACCCTAAGCTTGATTCCTTGTCCTAAGGACTCATAAAATATCAAAATTGAAAAAGATCCCAGACTCATCAGACTCCTATCTGAAAAGAGCCAATTCCTCCCTCAGGGGAACTCATCCTACCAATTCCCCAAACCACGCAACAGGCAAACCTTCTGAGTTGTTCTACCTCTATCAGAATTTTCGAACTATCAAGTTAGGAGACCCATCAGCAACAGAGGAAGTCAGGCAATTAGGTGAGAAAATGGATAGCGACTTGTAGTTCAGGAACCTGAGTTCAAATCCTACCTTGGGTGTTTGCTAGCTTTGTAACCCTGGGCAAGTTACTGAACAGATGTTGTCCTTAGGGGTTTGATTTGGTGGCTTCCACTCAATCAGTTAGAATTTTTTGTCAGAAAGAATTTCTGATTTTTTTCAGCAGGTCTCAATAAGCACCTACTATATATTAGGTGCCACAGGGGATATGGAAAAGAAGTCATAGCCTCTGTCTTCAATTCAGTAAACATTTAAGTGCATACTGTTATGCAAGGCACCATGCTAGGTCCTAGAGTCTTAAGAAAGTCTCCTACGGCCTATAAGAGGTGTAGCACATCTATGTAGAAACATAGATCTGTACAAAGTCTAGTGTGCTGGGGGGGGGGCAGGAGGAAGCTGGGGGAAGAGGGTTGAGGAAGGGGGATGGGGAGAGGGGACAGGATGGGAGGAGTCTGCAATCTAGTTGGGAAACAAGACAGACGTGAAATGATTAGAGAACAATACTTGACAGTTAATGATAAAATGGTAAACCGAACAGCATAGCTCTGCAATGTATGGTGGAAGATAAGTCCCTTGCAACCATCACGATGGGTAGAGATCGGAGAGAAAGCTTCGTGGGAGTGGGGTAGAGGGCAAAGGATGAGTGAGGAAGACCTCAGGCAGGACGGGAGGGAGGATGGCTCACATTTGGAGAGTCCTCTAAGGAGTAAGGGGTAAGGGGCAAGAACTGTAGAGGGAAATACTGTGAGAACCATTAATTGGTCAACAAGCACATATTAGGTGCTTCATAATAATAATAGATAGCATTTATAGAGAGTTTTAAAACTTACAAAGAACTTCACATTTATTTTCTCATTTCATATTTACAACAACCCTATGAGGTATATATGCACACACACATATATATACATATATCTATATATATATGTGCATACATATATATTATATAAACACACATATATACATATGTGTGTGATATACAGATGCCTATGTATGTATAGAGATGTATATATTTATACATGCATATGTATATATAGACACCTGTCAGGGATTATGTTGGGTATCAAAAACAAACAAAAGCCAAGGATTAAAAAAGGTGCCTGACCTCAAGGATCTGCATGCTAATGGGGAAAATAGCATGTTCAATCAAGATAAATACAGAGTAGAGGGAACTAAGTGCCTGACTTGTTCATGGCAAAGTGATATAAGTGGGCAGAAAGCTGAATTGGAGTCAGGCACACTTGGGTTCAGATCCTGCCTCAGACATTTTCTAGTTATATGACCCTGAGCAAGTTTTTGATTTCTCTGAGTCTCAGTGACCTCATCCGTAAAATGAGGATTGAACTTGACCACTAAGGGACTTTCCAGCTCTAAATCTTCATTCTTATGAAGTATTAGAAGTCAGCTTGCCTGATTCCAAAGCCCACCTTTCTTCCTGCTGCACCATGACTGCCTCTCTGAATTCCGGTGGAGAGAGGCCATTTCAGCTGGGCAGAAGCATGTGCCCCAAGGCAGTCCTTAATAACAGAAGGGCAGTTTTCAGAGCCCAGGAAATATCTGGTTCACCCTGAATGCATGGTGAAGATCAGCACACACCCTCAACTTTGAATACAGTGTCAAAAGTCATGCCACCAAAAGAATGTTAGGGCCCCCCCCAAAAGGAGAACTTCCTTTTTGTGTAGGAGGCCGGGGCTGATTTGCAGTCCTGATTCCAGCTTTAGTAACGGGCCTAGTTTCCATTCCTAAACTAGAAGCTAATAAAATCATTGTCTTCCTCTCCATGGGAGGCAGTGGCCTACGGTTCTGCATCCTCCTATCCTGGCCCGGAAGGGTCTGCCAGTGTTTGTCTCTTTCTGTGTCTTTGCTTCTCCTCCCAATAAGCTGGACGCCACTTCAGGGGCTCAGTGCCCTGATGCTCCCCTCCCCCATTCCTCTATCAAAACATGCTCTCCATCACTCATTTCATGTTCGCCTCTTAACCCCTTTGCTCTCTCTCCCAGGAGGGGATTTGTAGGGTGAGCCTTCTCAAGCTGTGGAAGAAAAGACTTTGTAACCTCAAAGAGAAATTTCAAGCATCAGCTAAGTCATCGAGGGAGGAAGGAGTATTTTTCTGGATGGGGCCCTAAAATCATACCTTTTAGTCAGCCTGGCCTGCCCAAGCATAAGTGTTATGGAGCCAGGAAGACGGGAAGGCTTGGGATGGATTAGCAGAGAAGAATCCAAAGCTTCACTAAGTAGCCTCTCCCAGTTCTAGAGCTGCCAAGGATGGAGGAAGGGAGCTACCCCAGGGACATGCTTCTGCTTCCTGCCTGAACTGAGGCTTGCTGGGAGGCACCCAGCCCTCAGGTACAACTGGGGACCATAGTCTATTTGACACCTGTCACCCAGCAGAGCCTTGCCTTTGACCCCATACTTGCTCTCCTAAACCTGCCTCCTTTCTCCCAAACCCCTCAGCTACCAGTCAAGAATGGCAGGTTTTTACACAACAGACTTGGGGCTCAATTTTGTGGTAGCTTCAAGTACCAGGCGCTAGATTGCCAACCCAGTATGGGAATCACAGCATCCTGGAGTAGGGCATCACTTAGGTGCAATGAACAGAGAGGATCATAGGAGCTCGCATGGATACCTGAGGATATATACCACAAGTGTTCCCCTTTCCATTTTTACAAAGAAGGAAAGTGAGGCCCAGGGAAATTTACCAGAGAACATGCCACAGCTAATTCAGTACTGAGAAAAGACCATTCATGGGAAGGAAGTAGTGTAAACTGATCATGCCAAATACTCCCTAAAAACTTTTTTACTTGACTTGAGGCTCAAATTTTCAGAATTTTAAGGGATTTTCAAGTTCACCTAGTCTGACTCAATTCTGGAAAATCATTAGCTTTATGTTCAGTGAGAGAAGGCTTATTCTCTAACTGAGGCACAGGGGTGGTTCACTAGATAGAGCACCAGGTCGGGAGCCAGGAAAACCTTAGTTCAAATCCTTTTTTAGATTCTTACTAGCTGTGTGACCCTGGGCAAGTCACTTCACCTTTGTCTACAACAGTGTCTTCACTTGATTGCAAAATGGGAGTAATCACAGAACCTACATGCAAGGGTGTTGTAAGAATCAAATGAGACATTTGTCAATGCCAGCACCTAGCATGTAGTAGGCACTTAATAATGCTTATTCCCTTTCCTCATTGCCTCTCCCTGAGGCAATCCATTCTGCTTTTGAATAGCTCTAAGTATTAGGAAGTTTGATAAGTTTAAGTTTTCCTCTTTGAAATTTCCCATCACTTTCATTTATGATCTCTGAGGTCTAACGAAAACGTTCAGTACCTCTTCTGAGTGATAACCCTTCAGAACTCCAAAACAGTTATTATATCTAGTCTAGACAACCTCAATTCCTGCAAATAACCCCCAGAGATCACCAGCTCAAGGTCCTTTTTTCTAGCCTGGTTGGCCTCTAGCTTACTAACTTACTGTCCTTCTTAAAATATGGTCCCCAGAACTGAACACAATACTGCACTATGGTCTGACTTGGGCAGAATATTGAACAACCACTAACTCTTTCTAGATGCTCTGTCTCTCAATATTGTACCTGATTGATGCTGGCTGTATCACTTTAATGACTCCTATGAAATCTGCGATTATTTTTCTAAGTAAACTGCTATCTAGCCATTCTAACACCTGCTTTGTTCTCACAAAGTTGATTTTTTTTGGCCCTAGGGGTAAGAGTTTACATTTATCCCTATTGTGTTTCATCTTCTTTGGGCTGGCTCCGTATTCTACATAGTCTGTCAAGATCTTCTTAACCTTGACTCTCCCACATAGTGTATTGACCCTCCTTTCCAATCTTTGTGACACCTGCTGATTTGCTAAGCATTCCACACAACCCTTTCATTCAAACCGCAGATACAAATGGTAAATAGCAGAAGGCTGTCCCCTGGAGTCTTCCTTCCAAACTGACAAACTACTCTGGGAATCTGTCCACAAAACCAGTACTGAATCCATCTGCTTGGACTTTCATCTGGTCTACATCTTTTCATGTCTTCCACAAGAATGGTGGGAGAAGCTACCTCAAGTGCTTCACCAAATTCGAGGTGAACCCTCTTCAAAACCACCATCCAATCTACTATTCTAGTAATACTATCAAAAAAGGAAATAAGATTAGTCTGACCTGGTCTATTCTTAAGGATGTTGCACTGGCAACTTAACTTCTTTATAATAATACATTCTAGGATCATCTCCAGCATTGGTCAGATTTTAGTAAGCTAACACAATGTTGGGCTGCATTGAGACTCAGAGCACCTAGGAATAAGGAATTAGGTATCCTACTTTACTCTGCCCTATTTAGATCACAGTGGAGCCCAGAATTTGGAGATTTCATTCCTTTCCCTTTTTTGAAAATCAGAATTTTTGCCGTCAGTGGATTCCTTTGGATATCACAGAACTCTAGAATGTTAGCACTAGAAGAAACATCAGACCACAACTAGCACAGGGATTCAGAACCTTTGGGGCATCATGGACCCCCTTTGGCAATCTGGTGAATCCTTCTTATAATATAATAATGTTTTTACCACCTCATCCCTAGCAGATTGACTAACATGACAAAAAAAGGAAAATGATAAATGTTGGAGAAAATGTGGGAAAGTTGGAACACTAATGTATTGTTGGTGGAGTTGTGAACTGATTCAACTATTCTGGAGAGCAATTTGGAGCTATGCCCAAAGGGTTATAAAACTGGACATACCTTTGATCCAGCATTACCACTACTAGATCTGTATTCCATAAAGACCATAAAAAGGGGGAAGAGACCTACATGCACAAAAATATTTATAGCAGTTTTTTTTTGTGGTGGCAAAGAATTGGAAATTGAAGGAATGCCCATCAATTGGGGAATGCCTGAACAAGTTGTGGTATATGAATGTAATAGAATATTATTGTTCAGGCAGATTTCAGAAAAAACATGGATTTATATGAACTGATGCTGAGTGAAGTGAGTAGAACCAGGAAAACATTGTACACAGAAACAGCAACATTACACAATAACTGACATTGTTAGACTTAGCTCTTCTCAGCAAAGCAATGATCTAAGACAATTCCAGAAGACTCATGATAGAAAATGCTATCCACATCCAGAGAAAGCATCATGGAGTCTGAATGCAGATGGAAGCATACTGTTTTCCTTTTTTTTCTTTCTTGTGGTTTTTCCCTTTTGTTTTGATTCATCCTTCACCACATGACTAATGTGGAAATTATGTCTAATAGGATTGTAAATGTATAACCTATATCAGATTGTGTGCCATCTTGAGGAGGGAGAAAGGGAGGGAAAGAAAAAATCTGAAACCCGACATCTTATAAAAGTGAAGGTTGAAAACTATCTTTACATGTAATTGGAAAAAAGTACTATTAAGTGGGGAGGAAAGGAAAAAAGAATAATGTTTTTAAAAGCATAAAAGAAAATGCATAGGATTACAAAAGAGACTAATTATATAGAAATAAGCTTATCAAAATATTTTTAAAAACAAATTCATAAGCCCAGTTAAAAAACCCTAATGTTAGTGCAACCCCTTAGTTTTGCGGAGAAGCAAACTGAGACTGCCTGGTCACCCAGGCAATAGTCTGGCACTTGAAACCGGGTCTCCTGGCAAAGGTATAAGGAAAACCTGCCAGCAAGAAGCCACAGCTAACACTGTTCATCCTAGCCTGTGAGAGCCTGTCTTCTTATGGTGAGATAACCCAATTGCTGCAAGGAATCTTTCAGGCAGTCATGAGCAGCAAAGAACATCCTATACAGAATTAAAAAGCCTGTTGTGGGCACATCTGCAGTGGCAAGAAAGCCAGGGAGCCTGGCAACTGGAAATTCAGGAGAGCACACTGAAAGACTCTCCTCCTGGGAAACAGCAGGAAGGTTGAGGGAAATTCCAGAGAAATAAGGAGCAAAATTAGCCCAAAAGACCAGCCATTATGAACAATTCTCCAAGGCCCTTTCTACTTTGTCCAGACTCAAGATCGAGGGACTTCAGGGTGGCAGTATATTTTTGAGTAGTTAGTTAGGGGGTGGAGGAATGCAGTGATGAGACCACTCATTCATTCATTCAAGAATCATTTATTAAGTTCTTGCTATACAAAAGACTGGGGGAGACACCCAGAGGAGGTAAAACACTGGTCACTGCCCTCATGGAACTTAGAATCTATATGGGAGATAAGACCCACATACAAGTTGCTAAAGACTAGAATATGACATTAAGTGTTGTATTTTGTCTTACAAAACAAAGTGTTAGCTGAGGTCTAAAGGGGAAGATCACTGGGAAGATGAGGAGGACATTCCTCACATATGAGATGCCTCTTGAAGTGAAAAGGTGCCAGGCATTTTGGGAGACACAGAGTAGCCCTGTCTTACTTGAGTGTAGTAGAGTGTAAGGTTGGGGAAAGGGAGGATAGTAACAGAGGAGTGTAGGAAATGATCTTAGAGGTCATTTATTCCAACTCACTCATTTGACAAGTGAGGAAGCTGAGGCCCTTTGAGGTTAAATGATTTCCCCAAGTCCTACAGCTAGTAAGTGTTAGAACTAGGATTGAAACTCAGGTCTTTAACTCCAAATCCATCATTTTTTCCCCACTAATGAATGTCAATGAAAAACAGAGCAGTCATTAAGGGTTTACTGTATCCTTCAACATGGAATAAGACTAGAAAAACTGTACTATACCAGACTGTGAAGGACCTTGAATGGCAGGTACATTTTGGGGAGATTTTTTTCAGTAGAAGGGTACTACTTAAAATTTTTAAGCAGTAGGATGAGATGACTTAGATCTATGTGCGTGGAAGCAGGATAGTGAAAGATAATTTGGAGGGAGGAGAGATTGGAGATCCTTAAAGACTGAAGTCAGAGATTTGGACTAGAAATAAATACAGAATGAAGAGCACCAGAGGAAGAATAAGAATAGTAAGGTTTAGAACAATGTGTTCTCTTTACTTAAAAAAAGAGAACAAAAAGGGACCTTTTTCTGGTTAAGGGTATCCTTTGTGGGTCAGTAAATCCCTCATCATATTACAGTTCACCAGATTTCAAGTAATACTCTGGCTCAGAGTACATCCCCTGAGCTTATATAGTGTATCCCACTCACTAACATAGAAAGTCTGTGATATAGGTGCCATCTTCTCCCTGCAGAGGCAACATGCATTAGTGGAAGGAGAATTGGCTTTGGAATCAGGAAGCCCTGGGTCCACTCTTAAAGCCCCAGGTAACTCTGTAAGACGACTATGGATTTCAGAGCAGGCGCTGATCGGCAGGTGAAGGGAGTTTCCTCACTGAGAGTTTGTTCAATCAATGTAGGCTGAGAGTCAGTAAAATAAATAAATAAATAAAAACAAAAAACTTCGCCATGTATCATAACCAGACTAGGACTCCTGGGTGTTCCACAAAAAGGAGATACTCTGTCTCTCATCTCCGGGCATTCTCTGATACCTGGAATGTTCTTTCTCCTATGCTCTATTGACTTCCCCGGCTTCCTTTCTAACTCCATTAGATTGTAAGTTCTTTGAGATCAGGGATTGTCTTTTATCTCTTCTTGCTTCCCCCCCTTCCCCCACCCCCGCAGTGCTTAGTACAGGGCCTGGCACATAGTAGGGATACTTAATAAGTGTTTATTGATTGAATGTTGGATAGATGAATCAATATCTAAGAGAAGCAAATACTGTTATCCTTTGTTGATTTGTGATTTTGTCAGGATGTTAATAGTGCAGATATCTCCATGCCTTAGGAGATGCCTTCATGATGTACTACGGCTGAAAAAAAACGCATCACCAGGAGGCCAACTCTTTGGTGAAGGACGGCCACTGGAGTGGTACTTAAAGCTTTTCCCAATTGGTAGGATTTAGACACCATGTTTGGTTGTCGAAGTCATCAGGGCCCCAAGATCATCTCCCTGCCAGAAAAGGCACGGGAATAAGGCCTTAATGAGAAAAGTTAAAAAAAAAAAACTAGCACAGTTTTAGTGCAAAGCAAAGGGGTAACAGTAATGAACAAAAAGTCCCCAGACAGGGAATGGGGTCAGAAAACTCACATTTGAAACCTAGACTCATTTCCTTAACACCCTGCCTGATCAAATGAGATAAGGAATGTAGGACTGGCCTGTGACCTGAAGAGGCATCGAGGATGTCAGTTTTTATCGCTGCACGAATGCAGTGGGCATTCAGAAAATGGCATAATGAAGAACAAGTAAATCTTGGTTTCAGAGACATCTGGGTTCACATTCCTCCTCTTACATTCTGGCTGTGTGAACCTAGGCAGATCCTGACCTTCTTAGGATCCCAAACAATTTTCTAAGGTTATGTAGCAAAGTTGGGCTAATCTGCCTCCTTTGAAAGAATTTCCTCACCTGACATTCCCTGTACCACAGATCTCAACCTGTTTTTATTTTTAAAGGAATAATGTGAGATGTATGAAATATTGCAAGGTATACAGAGATATAGGCAATAGTGCAAGGTAGATAGAGATGAATGGAATTATGTGTTTGAATCTACTTTCATGTGGCCAGAGTGAGGGGCAGGGGATGGCTTCTCTGACATCCACTTCCCGAGGCTTTATGAGTTGTACAAAAACAAGAGTCAGACAGAATCAGAAGGCACAGAAATGTCAAAATTTGTACCCATGGAGGCTAGCTCCATGTGATGAGAACACAGATCCATTGAATCACAGAAACAGGGACACAGGGTGAAAGGGTTTTCCATCCTCATTGGTGGAAATTCAAGTACTTTTCTCTCCCTAATGAAATCACGGATCCATTAAGGCAAATCAAATTGAAGTCACTTCTTAATGATGTTAGGGGAGCAGGCTATATAAAGGAACTCTTTGGTGAGGGGAAGATCCAAGACACAAGTTTCTTTGTAAATCTTCGTTCCCCTTGGCGATGTTTACTCAAAGTAAGATGTGCTTGAATTAAGATTTCCATGCTGAGCTGAATGGTTCCTCATACAGACTGCCTGCCATTCTCACCACCATCCTCTGCCTCTTGAACTTTCTCCCATTGTAGGATCATTCTTGACTGTTAGAAATTTATTCTTTTGTAGGTCAGTGGATTAACAAGCATTTATTAAGGCATTGTGCTGAACAATCGGGATGAAAAAAGAAAAAAACAGATCACACCACCAAAGAGGTCACCTTCTTATAGGAAAGACAATCAACCCCATCAGTATGCACCTACTAGTTTGATGATAGGAGGAAAGTTCTAAGGCAGGGTACTCACTAGGGACCTACTGCCCATAGCCATCTATGGATAGATTTCAGGAGATGCAGGGACTTGGGTGGGAAAAAAATAGCATCTTGATTTGCACTATAATTGCTTTCCTTGGAAGTCCTACATAATTTATTTTATGTACTTAAAAATATTCTGAGTAGGGAGGTCCATAGACTTCACCACATTGCCAAAAGGGTCTCTGACACCCAATTAAAGTTAAGAACCACTGAGTCTGGTGACTTCCTGCAGAAGGTAAATTTTGAGTTGAGTCCTGAAGGAAATTAGGAGTTGGAGATGAAGGAGGAAGGCATTCCAGGCATGGGTGGGGGGGGGCGGGGGCCGGCAGGCAGTCATTTCAAAGGCATGAAGTTGGAAAATAGATTATTATGTGTGCTGTAGCTGGAGCCTAGTTTGTGGAAAAGAATGAAGAAAACTGGAAGAAAGGGCCAGGCTTGGAAAGGCTTTAAAATCCACACAGAGGATTTGATATTTGTTCCTGGAGGTAAAAGGGAGTGATGGGAATTTTTTGAGCAGGGGAAGTGACACAGTCAGCCCTGAGCTTTGGGAAGATCACTTTGATATCTGAGTGGAAGATGCCTTGAGGCAGGCAGAGGAAGAGGAGTAGATTATCCCTAAGGTCCCTCCCAGGTTTAATTGCTATGATATTATGACTTTGACTTGACTTATGACTTATGACTTGAAAGATTTAGAGAAAATTCAGGACAGCTGGTGGTTCTATGAGTCGAGTGCTATACCTGGAGTCAGAAAGACTTGAGTTCTAATCTGACTTTGGACACTTCCCAGATGTGAGACTGTGGGCAAGACACTTAACTACTGTCTGCCTCAGTTTCTTCATCTGTAAAATGGGGAAAACAATAGTGCCTATCTTCGCAAGATTGTTGTGAATATCAAAACAGATGATATTTGTAGAATTTGGGGTTTATGGGAGGGGCTTAATAAACGCAAATTTTCTTCCATCTAGGTCTCCTCCCTTACTCTCTCCTCCAGGAATCTCTCCTTTCATCTCTGAGCTACACCTATTCAGGAATCACAAGTTCAATACACCAGTTTCCCTCCCCAGGAAATTAGTAGCAGACCAACTGCAGACTAATGTAGAGAATTTACCCATACTCACCCCCAGCATCCAGAGCAATTGACTTTCCTCTCTTCTGTTAGAAATAGGTGGTGCATTCAGCATCCTAGAAAGTCACCAGCTCATAGGCCAGATAGAGATGAAGGGTGTTGGGGGGACGTGAGGAGGAGGTGATAGAGAGAGAGAAAGGAGAGAAAGGGAGAGAGAGGGAGAGAGAGATACAGAGACAGAGACAGAGAGAGAGAGACAGAGACAGAGAGAGAAAGAGATCAAGCTTTCAGAGCCCCATCTAGTTCTGCCAGGGTCCTTAAGACCTTTCCCCAAACCCTCTAGCTTCTACTTTTTAAAATTAATTTGCCTGATTGTATGCAAGAAATCTAAAATCCTGCAGGGACCAGGGCTACACTTATCCAGATTATCTCCTTCTGGGGCTTGCTTGACCAGGCCAAGGTCTCTGTTGGCCAAGGATTCTATGAAAGGAATTAAGAGTGAGGACAATTTTCTCATGACCTTCATTGACTTACTTAAATTTCCCTCCAAACCAAACCCCTACTGAAGCATAGCTAGGAGACTTAAGATACGTACTCTCTTTGTGACCATATACAAGCATCTTCCTTTTCGTAGGCCTCAGTTTCCTTTCTGTAAGAGGAAGGAGCTGGACTAGTCAATCCCCAAGATCTCTTCAATGTTACATTTTAAACCCCCAAGAGGGAGAAGGTGTTGCTTCAAACATCAGTTCTTGCCACTTAGTATGTGGTCTTGGTCAAGTCAGATTCTCTCTTGCCTCACTTTCCTCATCTGTAAAATGTGGAGTTTAGACCAGATGATCCAGTTTGGATGCCCTATGCCTCTTCCTAACAGGCTCAGGGCTAGCTGACATCAAATATAATTATCAGAGATTACTATCTGGCAGGAGGGGGAGGAGATAGCAGCAGGCTCTCATCTCTGCCCTGCAGGCTAGGGGAGATAGGAACAGGCAGCTTCCTGTCGGAAACTGAAATCATCAGGTGTTTCCCTTCCAGGCTGAGTTGGGACTACCCTGAGAAGGTGACAGACAGAAAGTCATGTTCTCTTTTTCCCCTCTGTGACCTAATAGAGACAGCTGTGACTTCAGTGCATTTCACAACAAGAGGGAGAAACACACACACACACACACACACACACACACACACACACACACACACACACACACACACACAGCTACCCCCAGAAGCCACCTGCGTTTCCCATCCATCCAAGGAAGATTTCCACCTGGTGGCCCATGTCAAATGGAAAGAGCTTCCCAGAAGGCTGAGCTTGCGACCACCCTTGTAGACCCAATCAGAGTCAGCTGAGCCAGCAGAACTCACCAATCAGGAAGCTTCCGTGCCCAGCTCAACACACTCCCTGAGGGATTCCCCCTTTGCCCTTTGTTCTCTTGGAGGCTAATGTCCTCTGATTTCCTCTCCATCCTGGCTCCTGGGGCCCCGAGCACACAACCATCTGGGTTGGGAGGCAGATGACCTAGCAGCTGCTGTTGCTCCAACTCTCCCACCGTGCTGGGAGAGGGAAAAACCAATACCAAAAGTAAGGCTTCTTTTGGAGACCTCGAGATAGACAGACAGACAATAGCAGTTTACTTTTTGTCTGGGACCTTGGATAGGAAGTCTCTGTGGATATGAGCTCTCCAAGGCCCCAAAAGTCAGACCCAATAGCCTCCCCTTCCCACACTCACTCTCAAGCCATCTTTCACATGTTGTTGGGGTGAGCAGGGGTAGGGGAAAAGCACTGAATTTCAAGTCAGAGGGCCTGGGTTCAAATCTCATTTATGTGACTAAGACATTTACCTTACTGACTTCAATTTTTCGTGATGATGGGTTCAGTCTAGATGATCCACAAAGTCTCTTCCTGCTCTATGGACTCAATTGTCTTCATAGAGATGATCATATCCCTCACGTAAAGTCCTTCAGTTCCCTGTTGCCTACCAAACTAAGTTCAAATTTCTTGGCTTGGCATTCAAGACCTTCTGCGATCTGGCACGCCTTCCCTTCCCAGTCATATCTCTTGCTTCTTTCCGAAGTGACCTATTCATCCCTCTGTCCAGCCTCCAGACTTTGTTCATTATCCTCTCTGTGCCTAGAATATCCAACCTCCTCTGCTTGTAGGATCAATGAGATTCTAGATTTAGAGGTGGGAGCAACCTTAGAGATCATTTGGTCCAATCCCATCTTTGTTATCAAGAGATGAAGGTTCTTTGATTTACTGCTGTAGGAGCCACATCTATACGTTGACTGATTAGATCAAATCACACCGCTGTAATTTTCAGAGGCAGGATTTGAATGCCAATGCCAACTATAGCATTCTATTCACTATAAAAGATAAGCATTTTTTGACCTGTCCTAAGCCTAAGGAGTTAGATAATAACACTCAATGGCAGTCTGGGGGACAGATTCATGGAGAACATGCCCCATATGTGTTATCAATGAGGAATGTTGAAGGGCTGCCACCTACACTGATATATTTCCCTGCCCCAAATTTAAAATTAATATCATTTGACATAGTAGAAATAGCACTGTTCTGGCATCCAAGAAACTTAGTCTCTTCAAGACTCAGGTCCTTCTGCATGAGGACATTCTGAAGCTACTAGTGCTTTCTTTTTCATCAATTAAGCAATCAACCAACAAGCATTTATTAAAACAGGGCCACCTCCAGTCATCTCAACCTACATCTTTCTACTGAACCCAGATGGCTCTGGAGGAGAAAGTGAGTCTGGTGACTTTGCACAGCCCCTCTCACTTGAATCCAATTCACTTGCAAGTCACAGCATCACCTTCCTGATGTCATAGACCTCCTCAAGAACGAAGGACAACAAAACATTTATTAACTGCCCAGGTACCATGCTGGGTACTGGGGACATAGATACAATGAATGAAACCATTCCTACTTGCAAAGGGCTTAGATTCTAAGGAAGATACATCCTAATGTAAGTTTGAAAGTTAACTTGTATCTGCTTTATTTGTATATAACTCTGTGTCTGTTTTGTATATATAAATGTATACATATGCACACATTTTTTCCTCCTATATATGTATATATACATATATGTGCGTATATATATATATATATACACATATGCATATACACACACATACATTCTCTCCTCCAATAGTAAAAGAACTGTTGTGTTTTCTAAAAGGTCAAGAATTATTTAACCAACAACTTGCATGTTGCTTGGCACATAGTAGATGCTTAATTAAAGCTTGCTGACTTGACTTGTTTGTTTGATGGTTCTTGTCCTTAACATGACCACTAACTGTGTGACTTTGGACAGGGCACATTTCCCTTTCTCAATCTCCTTTTCCTCTTCTGTAAAATGAAAATGTAGGATTCAGTGGTTTCTAAGGTTCCTTCCAGTACTAGCATTTTTTAAATTCTGTAATTTGCTTTCTGGGTTAAGACATTGCTTCTAGAATGATCCTAATCTGGCAAGGGTAACATTAATCATAGGAAACCTGTCCATAACATTTAGATAACCAGGAAAGACACAATCCACCCATCCTGTGATGCCCCTGCCAAAATCAGAATCTGGATAGGAAGCACTCTTAATGCAGACCCTGACTGACCCTTCTGAAGTTGCTAGGGTAGGCCTGATTATAACTCAGCCATTAAATCAACAAATATTTACCCACTCAGCGTGAGGCTCTGTGTGTAATGCTGTATAGAATACAAAGTGGTACAATCCAGGAACTGGAAGGAAAGAAAAAATGAAGAGAGAAATGGAGAGAGGGAGGAAAGAAGGGAGGGAGAAAGGGAAGGAAAAAGAAGGAAAGAAGGAAGGAAGAAGAAAGAGAGGGAGGGAGGCAGGGAAGGAGAAAAGGAGGGCTTAATACCTACTACCATTAGGACATGTATTTTTTGGTAGTGATGATGGATTTCAATGGGTCATCCGTACTTTCATGCTGGTTTTGTTTCGGGTCCATAGTAGAATCTTGTGAGACAGCTGGCCTAGTCTCAGTGTTGGCTCCACCCACTCCCTTCTCCACCTCCTAACCAGAATCTGAACATAGAATTTTAGAGCCCAGAGGGTCTTAGAGATCATCGCATCCAACCTCTCATTTTACAGAGAAGGAAACTGAGGCCTGAGAAATGAAATGATTGGCTCCAGGTCACACAAGTAGTGAAGGACAGAGCTGGGATTTGAACCCAGGTCGACTGACTCTAGACCCAAAGTTCTTTTCACTATCCTCTAGTGTCTTCTTGACCCCAAGCTTTGACTATTAAACTGTAATATTATCAATTCAAGACTAGGTGAGATCACAGGATCCAAGATCTGGAGCTGGAAAGGCTCTCAGAAGGCATCTGGTTTTAATTCCCTCATTTTAGAGACCATGAGCTGAGGCCAGAAGTTAAAGAGCTGCCCGGACAGTCAGCAAGTGTTGGGGCAGGATTTGAAACTACATCCTCTCATGTGAAATCCTGGGTTCCCTCCACTGCCCCACACTTGTGATGACTCTTCTAAGCAGCTTTGTTGCCTGTCTTCCTCCACACCGATGAGGAGCTCAGTCCCACCCAGACTTGTGCTTTGACTGAGCAGACATTTGTAACTCACAGCCAGCCCCTATTTGCTAATAATAACTGTTTAGGTTTCCTGCTGGGCCAGTATGATGCCGGTGAAACCAGACCAAGGCCTCATCATCATCGTCATCATCATCATCAATATGCATTATCACCCACAGTGTTCTTGGCTCTGCCCTTGGCATTTTGGAGTGTGAGGCAGTCAAGAAAGTCAATTTAAACTAGAACATCAGTGATTCCCTCCCACATTCTCCTCCCCAGATACAACTATATAGGGCATGGGGTTGTAACATAGACATTATGCTATGCCTTCAACCCTACTCCCCTGAAATTGGCCAAGGACAGGGAGAAACCCAGGGTGTGATATGAAGCACAAGCCATAAGTAAAATTGTGCAGCAGGCAATGAATTCAATGAATATTTATTATTTATTTCAGGCACTGAACTGGGTACTGGGGATGCAAAGATCCAACCAAAATGGCCCCTGCCCTCAAGGAACTTATGATCTTTTGGGAGCTGGAGATGGGGATGGACCGAGGTAGTCTCCAATCCTGGGAACACTTTCTTACAGCTCATCAAAATTTCCCAGGACTCCGTTGTCCAACTCTGGATGCCAATAGTTTACTTGGGTCAACCTGTCCCTAGGGTGTATTAGCACAAATGGGAAATAAGAGGGCAGAGAAGGTCAACCTTTGCCTTCCACTAGCTCCTCTTTTTAAATTTAAATTTTCTTTTTTATTATGAACTTAATCATCAGTATAGATATAGAAAATATATTTATTTTCTATAGATATATAGAAAACATAGAAAAAACAAAACCAATTACATATCAAACCACAAGCTTATGCTCATGCAATTTGCTTTTTAGAATTTTATATTAAATTTAATGGTAATAAATTTACCATTTGCACTTTCTTCTGAACTTCTCTTGTACATGTATATACATGTACTATATATGTATATATACATGTACACATATACATTAGTATATATTTATATATACTTTTACACACACCCACACAGAGTAATTGAGATGCAGTATGTAGCTGACCTGAGAGTCAGAAAGATCCGGGTTCAAGTCCTTTCTCTTTCAAGTCACATATTGAATGTATGACCCCGTGCAAGTCACTTAACCTCTTAGTGAACTAGGAAATTCACTAAGACTAGAAGTTGCAGAGAAGATGCCAACCTTCCTTCCTGTTATTTCTTCCTTCTTTCTTTCCTTCTTCCTTCTTCCTTCTTTCATTCCTCCTTCCTTCCTTTCTTTTTTCTTTCTTCCCTCTCTCCCTTCCTTCTTTCTTCCCTTCCTCCCTTCCTGCATCTCTATCACCAGCAGCATGGTAGAGTACATAGAAAAATGACCTTGAAGTCAGGTGCTGCCTGTCTGCCACATACTGGCTCTAGGATCCTGACCAAATCTTGGTGCCTTACATAACTCTAACATTGTAAGTTGCAGATGCCATAGCGTGCATTACTCAGGTATTCTGTACACTTAATGCAGTCTTGGGTGTAGTCCCTACCCTTATCACTACCCACAAAATACCGTCCCCCAGTATACACACAAAGAGAAACTCTGCATTTTAATTTAGAAGTTTAGTCAGGCAAAGTAAATGAACACATTAGCTGCATCTGAAATTCCATCCCCACTTAATAGAGATGGAGAAACCCCTCCATTCAGCTTTGAACCATTGTGCTGGGGACCAGACAAAAATGAGCCTTGGTTTATTAGTTTAGAAAATGTGACCCATGAGGAAAAGTTTAGAGGAGTCAAAGACATGTAGGCTGCTGAAAGGAAAACTGGGCAGCAGTGGGGACTCACTGACTCCCAAGGATGTGAAGTCAGTGTGCTATGGTAGCCAGAACTCGGGACTGGAAGTCAGGGGGACTGAGGATCATCTTCAACATTACCAACTATGAGAACTTGAACAAGTCACTGTCTCTCTGAGCTTGAGTAAGGATGATCACAAACCTATTGAGAGGAAAGCACGTTGTTCCCTTAAAGTGATACAACATTAGGATTATAAGGTAGTGACAGATCTGTTCCTGTCTCCAGGGGAAAGAATCGGAGACCCTATATTATAGCAAAAGAAGGGAGAAGGGTCCGGAGGTGCTGGCACTGAGTAGGTCTCCAAAGTCCCTTCAAGTCTAGGACTCTGGGTAGGAGGAACACATTAGGAAATTCTGTCCTTAAACCTCTTCTTGATGGACCTAAATGTCCACACTTAGAAGCGAGGCACCAAACGTGGAAGATCCAATCTAACATTAACTACCAGCAATCTAGAGAGACGGAGATAGATTTTTCCACAGCTCCTTTGGCCTGCTGGATAAGAGTACAGGGGGAGCCCCGTTAGCATGGAGCTTCAAGACTTCAAGACTCTTTTAAACTAAGAAAGCCGATAGTTCTCTCTCTACCAACACATTTGAGAGTTGGTCAATTAACAAGCATTTATTAAGTGCTGACAGCGGGTGTGCCAGGCATGGTGCTAAGCAGTAGGCATGCCAAGAAGTGAAAAACTTGCAAAGAAGAGAAAAAAGAGAGAGGAGAAAGCACATACAGGGGAAATATCTCCTCCTCAGAGGACCATCTGTGGGATCTTTAACAACCTCATCATCGTCAGGTGGAGGGGAACGTTCTTGATTTGGAATTGGGGGATCTGGGTTCAGAACCTGATTAGCTTGTGACTCTAGATAAGTCTCTTGGAGCATTGGTTTCCTCATCTTGAAAATGGAGACAATAAAATGTAGCCCCAACCTCACAGGATTGTCATGAGGGTCTAATGAGAGAGTATAGAGTACTTTGCAAATTAAAAAACCCTATATAAATCTTGGTTATAACTATTTGAGTATGTCACTCCCTCCTCTAGAATCCCTAGGAAGAGTCATTTTTGTCAGAAGGGTGGTGGGAAGATTCATATACTAGTAGGACATTCATGTTTCTGGTCAAGGATTGGGCCAGTCCTTGGAGCTATCCTTATCACTACCCACAAATGCCGCCTTTGATCTCTGGGGTGCTTTCCAACTCTGTGTTGTTAAGATTCTTTGGAATGAATGCTTGGTTGATTGATCGATTCATTCATTCTTTAGAAGATTTGAAGATGCTGGCATAATGGCTGAGATAAGAAGAAACACTGTCCCTTTAAAAAATTTTTTTCCCTCCCTCCCCCACTTTCTTTAATTGACACAACATGTGCGTTTAATCCCTGGAGCTCAGGTGGTTCACACAGAGCCATCAATCATGTGTCCCAGTGACTGACAGAAACTCATTAGGGCATCCTCTCCCCTGGCCATCCATTGTCACCAGGATAGTTGGGGGGAGGTTGGAAGGTGTGGATGGGTCAGGGTTGTCCTAGGCAGAGCTGCTTATCTCTTTTCCTGTGCTGATCTTGGCCCGCCATCCCCCTCCCAAGCTATCTCTACCTTCCCCTCCAGATTTGGCCTCCCCCTCCCCCCGCCCGGGCACCCTGCCTGCCTCTTACAGCAGCCTGTACCCCAGTTTGCTTAATCTCCTTTCCCACAGCAAACAAACCTGACAAGAAGGTGGAAGCCAGCCATGGGGGGTAAAGGGGGCAGTGAGGAAGAGGAATGTTCTCCCATATTTTTTTAGTCATTCATTTATTCATTCATTCATTCCTCTATGGCCAAACCACAGATACTTCTTGCTTTTTTACTCTCCTGGTCATTTTTCCATGGACAGTTCCCATAATGGGCACCAGAGCTGAGCAGAAAGGCTCCAAAGGGGCAGGAGGGGAGGGAGATCCATGAGAGTTTTAGCATTTAGGCTTGGAAGAGGCCTCCAGTGCCATCTAGTCCCCCAGATCTGTCAATCTCAGTCAGCATTTATGAAGCACCTTCTATGTACCAGGCACCGTGCTAGGCATGGGGACAAAAATACAAACATGAAAAAAATCCCTGATCTCAAGAAACTGACATTCTATCTATGGAAATTACAACAATGTTTGACACACATGACCAGCATAGGATGCACTGGGAAGTGCTCTCTCTCCCCACACAAAGCCTTAACTTTTCTGGAAGTTATCATTTTAGCAGGGTTTGTAAACTTCTAGGGCAGCGCTCTGGTGAAGCCATGGACCCCTTCTTGGAATGCTATTTTTAAAGACATAAAATAAAACACACAGGGTACAAAGGAAACCAATTATATGGAAATATACTTACCAAAATATTTTTTAAAACAAGTTCATGAATCCAGGTTAAGAATTGGAGGGAGAATTGCCCTAGACTACAGTATTGAGACATTAAGTGACTTGCCCCAGGGTCCTTCAATTTGTGTCAGAGGGAAAACTTGATCCACCAAGTCTTTCTAACTCCAAGGTCAGCTATATAGGGACAAAATTTACACAGCATAAACACTGTGGGTGATGGTGGTGGTTGGAGAGAGGAGAAGGCACTAACAGCTGAAGATATAGGAAAGACTTCATGTGGTGACTGAACTGAGAAAAGGAAGAAAATGAGGGATTCAAGGATGGGGAGGGAAGGGAGAAGATGTTCTACAAACATTTTTAATTTGCTCTACAACCTTGAGTAAATTGTAGAGTCATCCACTGGATGGGAATCTCCTAATGCAAGGAATTAGGTAGGAATCATCTAATGCAAGCCCCCATTTTACAGATGCAGAAACTGAGGACCATCGAGGGGGAAATAACTTGCCCAAGATCACACCATAAATTAGGGGTAGATGATGTCATTTTTCAGTCTTGTAAGACTCTGTGGCCCAAATGGGGTTTTCTTGGCAAAGCTACTGGATTGGTTTGCCATTTACTTCTCTAGCCCATTCAACAGACGAGGAAACTGAATCAAATAGAGTCATAACTAGTAAGTACCTGAGGCTGGAATTTGAACTCAGATCTTCCTGACTTCAGGTCCAGTTCTCTCTCCACTGTGCCACCTAGCTGCAGAGGTAGAGTCTAAAACTTGAGACTGGAATCAAGGTCTCTTGGCTTGTGATACATACAGCTCACTACCCTCCCCCCCTTCCCTAAGCACACATTGGAATCAGAACTGACAAACAAAAGACTCAGCTTCTGGGATGTTAGAGAAGGAGAGAATAGGGGTCTTACGTAAAGTACTTGTGCCTTCCTGCTCAAGTAGACTAGATGGGCTATTCTCAAGCAGAAAAACTAAAGGGTAACAACCCTAGGATCTTAGGATTTTAAAGTTGGAAAGGACCTTGAAAATGATCTTGTCAGGAGAGAGAACATACAATCAACTAGAAACAAACAAGCTAAGTACAGGGTAAATTGGAAATAATGGAGAGGCAGAGAAAAAGGAAAGGATAAAAGAAGACAGAGATTAAAAAACAACAACAACCCAGGTCACACTTAGAAAATGAAATACCCCCAGAAACTCTAAGTGGGATGGTAACGTTTAATATGGAGGGGAACTTCAGTGGTCATCTAGTCAAGATGGGGAAACTGAGGCCTGGAGTAATAAAAGTCACACTGATAGTGAGTGGTAAAGTCAAGGTTTAAACCAGGACTTGTGACTCCAAATCTAGTTCTGTTTAAAAAGGCTAAAGTTGTGGGAACACAGAAATCTAGAATTCGAGGGGATTTCAATCCATTTGGTTTCTAAAACATGAATTTTCTTCACAATGTTTCAGACAGGTTAGTACAGTGTCTTTGAGATCAGGGGATTCCAGGGAAGTAGATCTGCTCTCAAGGAATGGAGGTTACAGCCACCTGTAAGAGAGAGATGACCATCTATGAGCTTGGCACCCAACCCAGTGCATACCACCTGTTAGAATATCTAAGCACCAGAACTTGCTACCTGGCTGTTACCTCATATAATGCCATAGTATCTGCCCTCAGACCAGAGGATGTGTATGTATGCACAGCTGGAGTATTAAGCTTCCAAGTTAAAATACATAAGCACGCTTCTCCACCCGTGTTGATTCAACTTGACAAAGATTGGACAAGAGTTTATTTCCTTATGGGCTTAGAAGTAAATATAGAGAAAAATAAGCAGCAATGGTCTATGTGTCATTGGAGTTAGGTTCCAACCCATATAAAGAAAGTAGCCATTTGTGGCTCATCTGTTTGGGGATTATGACCATTGGCTCAACCCAAACCTAGAAAACAGAGTCATTCAAAATCTACTGAACTATCAAAATTTCTTTGAAATAAATCTACTTGGAAGGAATATGTGAACTTTCTTGCATTGGTGATCAACAAAAAATACCATTATTGCTATTATTAGCATTTTTACATTTTTATGGATTGTCAGATAAGTTCCAATGGGAAAAAATACAGGCTAGGTCTAAGTTGATATAGATTGCCAACAAAGATTGGCATGTAAGAAAACATCAAGGAAGTGAATGATCAGAAATGAAGGCAAGCTAGTCAACAATGAGACAAGTCAACAAGCATATATTAGCACCTACTACATACTGTGCTAAGTATTAGGAATCCATATAAAGGCAAAAGATGGTTCCTGCTCTCCAGGAGCTCACAGTATAGTAGACAAACGAGTAACAGATGGACTCCTTGAGTGCTTCACTGATACCTCAAAAATATTAAGGCAAATCCCTCTGGCATAACTCTCTAGTCCTTCTACAGAAGATCTAGTAAAGGATACAGGCAGGAATTACCCAAGATGGGAGAGTTTATAATCTTCACCAGGAAAGGGAATGTCCAGCTTTCAGGAGAAATGCAAATCTGGAATTAGACTTAATCAATATTATCAGACTAATTATTGCTTATGTTTCAACTTAATCAAGCTACCTTGTATTAGTAAATTGTTAGAATTTACCTTTCCATTCTTGTGAACCTAAGCCCACTGTTTTGTAAGACCTCCTCTTCTTTCAAAGTTCCTCTCATTGTGAGCTAATTCCTCATTTTCACTCCTGGAAACTTACAAATTGTCCACATGAAGCTAAACTAAGATATTGATGTAATAACCTATTAATCAATAAGCTCATATAATGCCTAGTCAATCAGAAAAGTGTTTACTACTCAGGGATTCTAGCCCCCCATTCCCAAGAACTACAATTTCCCTAGTCTTGTCCTTATTCAAGATGCCTAAAATATGTTAACCCACCTTGTGGTAAACTGAGACAACTTGTGGTTAGCATCCTTTGCGCAGACCAGTCAAGAATAGAATCCATAAACACCCATGTAACTAAAGATTTTGTAATTTGCCTCAGTTTTTCTTTATCAACTATAAGAAAGCTCTGTGAATTGTCCATAGCATTCTTGGCTACTGAGGAATCTGGGAGCTCATATATTGAAAATTGCTAGTTTTGCTAATAAGTTGATCATGCTTGGATATTGGATCATGTTGCCTTAGTTTCTCAATGTCTCAGAATTCTACTGTGACAATTGGCAAGCCAGCCAGGACCTGAATGAAGGGACCCCAGACCTGAGGCAGCTCTCTCCAAGGAACCCCCTAGAGCATTTACCAGAGTAAATATTTTCACTGAGGTATTTCTCCAAAAGGGACTGCCCCAGAGGCTGGAGTCCTCTTCAGCCTTGACCCAAATTCATCGTAAGCCTTAAATGGGAGAGACTTACCAGCAGGAAGAAGAATTTTTATCATATGCAGAGCCATCTCTCCTACAGGCAGGAGAATCCCTCTTGCAGATAGAGAAATTTTTATTGTTAGAAAGAAGAGAACTGCCTGTCCAGAAAATTAGAAATTCCTTCTTACAAATAGAACAAAAAACCTCCTCCATGTTCGAATATCCCTGAGGTACCTAAACCACTATCTTGACAACAAGGCCTTGAAATTGATTTATGATTCTTTAAATTTAAGTTGTGTGCACTAACTTTTGAAGATGAAAGCAAAGTTCAGAGCATAGAGTGGTTGAAATAAGTGACTTCCTCTTTTTAAATGCTAAAGCCACTCTAGTCTAAGATAACCCTCACACTATCCCCTTGACAGCTTTTTGTAAGGGAAGGATTCTGTTATCATTCCACTTTGGCAAAGGTTTCAACAAAAACTCTCCCAGCTAGAAGAGATTTAATTCTCACCAAACTTAAGTGGGGGTTAGGGAGGAAAATTTGTCAATAAATACTTGATTCTCTTGGGAGTTGTTTTGGGGAGATCCCCTTAGATACATTAAAAAATTCTTTTTCTAGGGAGGAACTCTCCCTAGGGGGCATCTCAGGAGAGCAATAAGATCTGGTAGTATTTTCCAAAGGGTCACCCCCCACTCTACACCCGGGAAAAGTTTCTTATGTCTTGGAAATCAGGGAAATTCCTAGTTCAGTCAGGTATGACAAAACAGGGCAACATTACATTACGTGACATTTGGTCTAAGATTGCAAGAGATTCAACTGATAAATTATTTTGACCTAAAATGAGCACTTTTGATTAATGTACTTTGAGGGAATTAAGACTATTAAATAAAATCACCCAAAGACAATATATTATGGTTTTGCTGGGCAACTCTCGTCTAATGGAATGTGTTCACAACCTCATACAGGGTCCTTTTCTCTCTATCCTGCTCTGGCTTCTCCTTCTGTTCCTCTCTGTCCTATTTTCCCTTTGCTACAGAAGGGGATTTAATTTCTTTTGAACAAGAGAAACTGACTACAGGTGTCTTTTTTTTTGTTCAAGAAATATTTATATATAATATCACTCAGCTGGGAAATACTGTGCTTTTAAAGCTCAACCAAGCTTTCTGTCTCTCTGATCACTCCATATGGAGGAGAGAAACTCCTAAATTTGATAAAGATCCTGTGACTTTCATAACTCCATTAAAATCCATATTAAGAGGGCACAATGCAACCTGAGGAGATGTGATGGATTCAAGGGAAAGATTACTCTACCCAGGAGAAAGAACTGTCATCATAGAGGCTGCTAACACAAGCCCCAGCAGGTACTGCTATGCCAACCTGGGGCAGGGGTCCTTCCTAATTGGCCTTTGCAAGACTCTAATTAGAATCCTAATAATCCAGCCAATTACATCAGGCTGTTACAAGTTTGAGAATCCTTAATCCAGGAAATCCAGAGAATGGAGGCACTCCATGATAACTGGAGTAAATTTCAGACCTTTCAAGAAGAAAAGGAAACTCCCAGGTACTTTCATGATAGGCTGTGCAAGAGCACCAAGCAGTATACAGGATTAGATCCAATTAATCCAAGAGATGCCAGGATTTTTAATGCTGCTTTTATTAACTAATCCATCTCATAGATCCATACATACTTTTATAAAAGCTGCCTTGGCTGGCGTGAGCAGGGTATAGGTGAGCTTACAGGCATCACCCTCTATATTTATGAAGGGAGAGGCAAAGAAAAGGAGAAAAAAGAACTCAAGCAAAAAATTCAGTCAAACTTGGCCATGGCCCAAACTGGCCCAGCTCCTGGTCATGCTCCATCAGGAAACCGCAAAACACATGAATGTTTCCACTGTCAATCAATGCAAGAAAAAAAGGTGGGACTTGAAGAAGGCAAACAAGGGTGACTCTGGGAGGAACCAAAAGGCAGCTACAGCCTGAGGGTGCAGAGGAGCAGCAGGGACTCTAGATTTTAATAAGGATACTTTTATTTTCCCTGATCCTGATGTATTTAAACCTGGCATTCCAGTCTTTGCCATTCCCCACACTGATGAGCCCCATGTTGCTGTTAAGGTGGGTGACACATTTTCTAATTGTTTGCTGGATACTGGAGTTTCAAGTTCAAGTCCTCACTCAAGTCCTAGACCCTGAGTGCACTTCTATTGGATCAGAGAATATTGTTGGAGTGACCAGACAGCCCTTGCCTGTCTTAAAATGATCTCCCTGAAAGGTTACCATTGGCCACGTCTCAGTGAAACGTTCTTTTCTCTTTATGGTCCTGTCTCCAGTTACTACTTTAAGTAAAGATCTCTTATATTAGTTGAGGGTCACTATTTCATGTTCCCCTGGTGATTCCCTGACTTTACATCTCCTGGAGGATCCTCTTTTCTTATTTACCGTATGACAGATTTTTCTGAGGACCCCAAAGGTGAGGAGTTGTCCTTATTCCTTATTTCAGGTCATCTACCTGACATCCCTGATTCCTTACGGGTCACATAATCCTCAGATGTGGAATTATTGAAATCAGCTATCCCTGTTACTCTGAAGACCAAAGGAGAGCCACCACCGTCTGTGTCTCAGTATTCCTTATTTAGGAAAGCTAGTGAGGTTATTTCACCTCTTACTGATTCTCTGAG